>JAJALE010000869.1:359239-959239 GCA_022627125.1 Fusarium chuoi | reverse complement strand
CGATCCTATTGTTGCATCTTCGTAGTATTCACTTTCCAACCCAAAGCTTCGTGAGCTATCATCATCTCTCTCAATCGCTAATTGCTGAACATTGCCTGTTGCTGAGCGTAATGTATCTATTCTATGTTAGACTTGTCGAGAGCAATGTCCATGTCACTCACTATCTCTTGATGGACCCGCGTCATCTGCCCTTGCGGACGCTGCCCTTGGCTTTGCTGGCCGAACAAAGTCTTCCTCATCATCGACGTTGTTTGCTAGGGCTTGATTGACGGCACTGCCCAAATCCATGCGCTGCAGACCAGCTCCCACTTTCGGCGGTGGTTCAGCACCAGAGCCATATGTGTACTGCCTCCGTGTACTGGGCGTTCCTTGCAGGGCCGGCAAATGAGGCCTCACCAACGTATTCGGCGGCTCATTCGTAGATTGTTGCTCGGGCTCCCGGCTTGTGAGGCGGGTATTACGTCTACTGACTCTGGGAGGCATGTTTGAAGTGGAATGTGAAGGTTGGGTGAAGTTGGTGTGAACAGAGGATTTAACAACAAAAAGATTTCAGTCTGAAAGAAGGGGCTCCTTTTTGTTTCATGAAAGTGTCCGTTGTCGTTGAGATAAGATGATGCGTGAAAGTGGTCGCTCTTTGTCCTCTGAGATGAAAAATAGCAGCACTGACTTTGTGCGTCTACCACACAGACGTATTAACGCAACACCAGCAAATAGCTCCCCGCCTCTAGTTGTGATTCACAAAGACAGGTTTGCCGTGTGCCAGCTTGACTGGCCAATCTTAGCGCTGAGATGTAGTCAAACACAACAAAGAAACATGTTGGTGGCGGTGAGATTAGCAAACAATGAGTCCTGGTAGGGTTTGTCAAAAGTCTCGCGATGATGGCAGTGAAATAATTTCGGTATCGGCGATGAGTTCTTTTTGCTGGGTTGTTGAAATGCGTCCTTCTTTTTTTGTCGGTACTTCTTGTGATGCTATCGCGAAGATGCTGTATGCAGCCGACGCGATACGCGCCGAGGATTAGGCGGCGCAAATCGAGAGGCTGGTTGTACGTGATCACGTGCATTGGCGTCGTACAAAAGCTCCCAAATTACAGTGAAGCAGCATCAAGATTGGTTCAAGCAATTCAGCTGAAAGACCTCAGGCGGATGAACTGCCGTGTTAATTTTCGATTTACCTTTTAAAATCAATACCAATTAAAGTACGCTACCGTTCCATATCCCGCCGCATCTGATCGAGACCAACTCAACTTTACTTAGAGTTATTAGTGAAGAATCGAGACTCGCACTCACAGTCCATTAAAGTCTCGACTCTGAGCAAAGTGCAAGATAAGTTCCTCTAAATTTATATGAAATGAGGAAAATTCGTTAGCATTCTCTATGAATATATGCATTCCTTCAGATTCGTGGCCGATACGAGAAGCAATACGAAGTCTCGGAGACGGGTTTAGCCATCGGAGAGAGCGCTATCAATGCATGGCTACATCAGTCAGAGAAGTCATTATTAATGAATGGACGACGACACCAAAAGTTTACTTCTCCCTTAATTGCCAACTACAAGACGCATTGTTTCGTAGAGTGCAGGTTAATTAATTACACCCATAATATGACAGAGAATGTCAGAGATATAATAAACATTACGAGGCGCGTACTCCACAAATACCCTGCCCGCCCACCATGATCGTCTCTTCGGTCCAGTTCAAGCCGGGTAAACCGTCGTGAATACGTACAAGGCCCTTGTATGGAGCGCATATTGTAAACTCGATTTTTCGAGTGTAATCCAATCGGGCCTATGCCATGCTGCGATATTATTTGCCACTCCTTCTCAATCATTCGACTCATTCTCGTGAGATCCGATATCGACAGTCTAGTCGTTGCTGAGACTTGAGCCTCAAGCCCCGAATAATCCTCCATGAGGCATGGGCATGTTAAGATCCTTGAAGTCCCACCGCCATTAAATTAGCAGCGTCAATCACATCAGCACGAACCCCCTCCTTCTAATTATGAGCGAGCCTAGCGAGCCCAAAAAAAAACAGCTGCCCCGCCATCCCCGACAATTCCCCCCTACCAATTCATTCATTGACCTTTAACCCCGCCATCCCTCAACGCAACCCGCCTCCTCGACTTCTTTTTGCTTTGTGTTTTTTCACCGCATTCTTGAATCGCTCAGTCAGAACAAAGAAATCCATTGAAAATGCCTGTTGGAACTGTTCTCGTCACCGGGTACGCCACCCATTTACCCCTTGCGACACTGACTCCTCCTATCTCTTATTGGTCTCGGACGTTGTGTTTGTTGTCGCAAGCTTCACGACACGGATCTTACGGTGTCGCGATGGATAAAGGAGCACCAGCTAACGATTGATCCTTCAGTGGTACCGGCTATATCGGCTCTTTCACCACTCTCGCCCTTCTTGAGCACGGTTACGATGTCGTTATCGTCGACTCCCTCTACAACTCCTCAGAGGTTGTCCTAGACCGTATCGAGCTGATCTGCGGTCGTCGACCTACCTTCTACAAGGTTGATGTCACAGACGAGAAGGCCATCGACGAGGTCTTTGCCAAGCACCCTGCCATTGACAGCGTCATCCACTTTGCTGCTCTCAAGGCAAGTCACATGTCAACCAAGGCCATCATCTACGACTAACACCATCCAGGCTGTCGGCGAGTCTGGCGAGATCCCTCTCGAGTACTACCGTGTCAATGTCGGTGGCAGCATCTCTCTGCTCCGATCCATGGAGCGCAACAACGTCAACAACATCGTCTTCTCCTCCTCCGCTACTGTCTACGGCGATGCTACTCGTTTCCCCAACATGATTCCTATCCCTGAGCACTGCCCCATTGGACCTACCAACACATACGGCCGCACCAAGTCCATGATCGAGGACGTTATCACCGACTTTGTTAACGCCCAGCGAAGTAACTTGGAGAAGGCTGGTAAGGAGTTCAAGCAATGGAACGGTGCTCTGCTGCGATACTTCAACCCTTGTGGTGCTCACCCCACTGGTATCATGGGTGAGGACCCCGCTGGTGTTCCTTACAACCTGCTTCCCCTCCTCGGAAAGGTTGCTACTGGCGAACGTGAGAAGCTCTTGGTATTCGGCGATGGTGAGTTTTCCTAGCCCATAATCGCTGCGCATCTTCTAACATCTGTTAGACTACTCCTCTCGCGACGGTACTGCCATTCGAGACTACATTCACGTTGTTGACCTTGCGCGCGGCCACCTTGTCGCTCTTAACTACCTGCGCGAGAACCAGCCCGGTGTCAAGGCATGGAACCTGGGTTCCGGCCGTGGAAGCACTGTCTTTGAGATTATCAAGGCCTTCAGCAAGGTCGTTGGCCGCGATCTCCCCTACGAGGTCAAGCCTCGACGACAAGGAGACGTTCTCGATCTCACTGCCAACCCGACCCTCGCCAATAAGGAGCTCAACTGGAAGACCGAGCTCACCATGGAGAAGGCCTGCGATGACCTTTGGAAATGGGTCAGCAACAACCCCAAGGGTTACCGACAAGATCCTCCCGCCGAGATGGTTGAGGCTGTCAAGTCTTCCAAGGCTTAAAAATAGAAATAATGATGACCGAGGCCATCCTTGTGCGAGCAGGCCTCTTGCAGTTTACGGAGCCAGATGAAAACTTCTTAAAAGATTTATGTTTTTTGGTCATGGTTGAACCATCCATATAGCATTATAGACAGACAGCGCATTGAAAATGAAAATAAAAAGGCTAGACTTAATCGATTTGAATGAGCAACTTTCCAATCGTCTTTCGGCTCTCAATGTCCTGGTGTGCCTGTGCCACGTCCTTGAGAGGGTACACTTTGTGAATAGTGAGTTCGAGCTTCTTGGCCTTGATGAGATCGAAGAGCTCGGATGTGTACTTTTCGAGATCAGCTCGCTCGGAGACGTAGCCGTTGACTACCGGGCGCATCAAGCGGACACACTTGGGTGTAAGTCGGAAGAGGCTCACGGGGTCCACGGCGCCGGACTATATTGTTATTAGCTTGAGATGCGAAAGTTGTTGAAATACACTTACAGCATTGCCGAAGGAGATGAGGCTACCCTTGGCAGCAATCATCTCAAGATCTCCATCGAAAGTAGCCTTACCCACACCATCAAAGATAACATCCGCACCATGACCACCAGTAATCTCCTTGACCTTTGCAACAACATCATCATGAGAGTTGACAACCCACTCTGCACCATTCTTCTTCGCAAGCGCAAGCTTCTCCTCTGAGCTGGCAGTACCAATGACCTTGGCACCGACAATTCGGAGCAGCTGGACAAGAAGTGTGCCTACACCTCCAGAGGCAGCGTGAACAAGAACCCATTGACCAGCCTTGACCTGACCAGCTTCACGGATGAAGGTCCATGCTGTGAGACCTTGGAGATAAGCGGCGACAGCTTGGTCAGTGGCAACCTCGTCAGGAATTTTGACAGCGTCAGAAGCGTTGACGACACTGTACTCAGCGTATGCGCCCACAGTTCCCATGAAGACCACGCGCGTACCGTTCTCAAAACCCTTAACAGAGGAGTGAGCGTCAACGACAGTACCAGCAGCTTCACGACCAAGCGTAAGAGGAAATTGGGGTGCCTTGTAGAGACCACTTCGGAAGTACGTATCGATATAGTTTAAGCCCGCAATCTGATTCTTGACGAGAATCTGGCCCTCGCCAGCTTTAGTAACAGCAACATCGTTGAACTCAAGGACTTCAGTGCCGCCGTTCTTGTTAATCTGAACGGCCTTCATCTTGGGAGGTACAGGCGCCATTGTTGCTGTTGAGAAGTGTGATGTTATTCTGGAGATTCGCTGGATGGAGATTGAGGGTGTGAGTTGTTTTGATATGGTGCTGGTTCTGAGCAGGGAGCGACGGAGAGGTTGAGCCATGAGGGTGAGTGTCGGGACTGGGATTTATTAATGTGTCGGGTCGGAAGAGGGCGGTTTTTGATGGAGGAGTGGTTCGGAGCTATAGCGGGGATTGGGGGACCAGACCAGATGGCGGGGTAATGATACTGAGGTGATTGGACGTCATGATTGCGGTTTCGGATATAGATAGAAGAGAGGAGATATTGTTGTGAATATCTCGAATTATTGCAGGGTCGATATGCTATAAGATAGAGTGCTTACTCGGCTGAGTGACGGTCTCATTGCTTACAGTTCCCCTTCTACAAGGTAGATGACTTCGTTTAGACATGGAGAGCCCTGTGTCTATCCTCTCATTTGCATCCAGTATTTATACATATAAGTACCCCATCAGCAGTTTCCCCCATGCTACTAGGTTGAATAAAGCCAGCACTCATAAGTCTATAAGTTTATGTTTGATCTCGTCCCATATTTGAACCGAGCTGTGCTGGTGGACGGCTAAGCTCTTACCCACCACTTACACAGCAAGTGGACTACCCTATAGCCCAGCTCGCCCAGGTCTGGGCATTAGTAGAGATCATCATACTTGGTCAGTCTGGGGCCTGAAACGAAATTTAAATGCCCATCTATACTTTCAGTGGAAATAATAAGGAGCCTTCAATTTCAGAAGCCAATTGCGATAAATCTGCTTCACTATTACCGCAACAATGATGCTCCAGGGCCTACGGTAATATGAACAATGAGTCTCGGAGGTAAGTCTGTACCATGGCCACAGATACGCGGATACTTTGTGACTGGAAGCCTGAGAGTGTTCTCTTGCATCCTTACGCGTTCTCGTACCGCTGAAATACACCAGTCTTACAGTGCTTTGGCCAAGTGAATCTCGTGATGCCTCAGCCAACTTGAACTGAGTCGTCATGATTTAGATAGCCCTTTTAGTGGTAAATGAAATGACAACTTTATGATATCATGAATTCAAAGTATGTCGATTGGCTACTGCTTCAGAGCAAATGCCGAGTGTGGCTTTGCCCAGGTTAAGCTTGCGCATTGCTTGTTTCAAGGCTGTTGCGAACTTAGTTGACAGCTAATATGGGCACGTCAGGGACTAGGTCAGTTCTGAACGAGCTTGCATCTCGATTATTGAAAAGATCGTCATGCTAGTTCTCAATGGGTTAATCAACGCGATGCCATTCATGCCATCTATTGATTTCTGCAGGACGGTCAGTATTGAATCAAGGATGTTGCCTATCAATCCAAGTGTTGGATCTAGGGTAGACGATTGCGTAAGCATAATTACAGTTGCGCCTCCCTTAAGTCAATATACGGTGACACCGATTGAGTCAATCGAAGAAAAGAAGATGACGAATTGACGATAAGGAAGAAGGAAGTAAATTTGTTGTTCCATGAGTTGTAAAAGAATGTTCGAAATGCTACCCCCAGAGGGCTTAGTCCTCGTCAACTACAACGTTGTTCCAACAGTTTGGCTAAACTTCTAACGCTAGTTCTATGCTAGGTACTGTACACGAACCACGAGAAGGATCCTTCAAAAATCAGCCCATTCACATCTCGTCTACAGAAGTTCTCACATTAGTCTCGAAAGACGGTCTCAATTAGCTTGAGGCTACGCCAGCATACGCGTGGCCAGCTCCTCTTAGACGGAGGCGTCGGTCCAACCTCCCGACGGGATTATTCTTGGGCGTCGCCCGAACTGGCCTGTTTACGGCCTAGTGATCGCCGCGAGAGTTTTTCAGCCAGGGGTCGGGCGTTGGTTTCATGTGTCAGTGGCAGTTGGAGCAGATGTCATGACAGAGGATCGTGGCAGTGCAGGCGGCTTGGCATGAGAAGAGCTTCGCAAGCTCGTCCAGGGAGTGTCCTTGTATGCGTGCGTCGGAGGATTCTTATTGAGGCCGGCTAATGTAATGTATTGAGATGTTCATTGGGGCAATTGGAAAGATATTGCAGTTGGATTAGTGATTTGCGACCATTGTTTCGTCCAATGCTGGGGTCAGTGATTATATTAGACCTTGGGCCGCTATACGTCACCTCAATTAGAGTGCATGTTTTAGGGCGTTTACCTCAACGACAGGGCATCCACTCATACGATAACAGGCCGAGAACGAAGTGTAATTTACGTTAAACAGAAGACATTCTACACTGCCGAACTTGATGCGATTGCGTCCTTGAGCTCGAAGACCAGTAGTACAGGTCTATAATGCAATTGGACCTTGAAATCAAGACTACATACAAGATATCAGGTCTCATTGGAGGCTCATGTCTAGTGAATTACACGATGTGACACCCAGACACATGTGGGGTGTTGCGGCTGTGGCTTAGTGCCCACACAGTGGGGTATCACAGCCTTCAGGCTCCCCCCCAGCTTCAGGCATATTCTGTAACACTAAGAACCGCCTCCGACTGGACCTCACCTCGAGACAAAAAGCGAGGCCACTGCACACTCGGTCAAGCCAGGAAGTACCGGGTCGTGTTTTGTTTCCTCCATTGTACGATAACAATAATCATCGCAGCCTTGTGAGGGGCTGACTTCCATTCTTCTCAACCACGCATTAACCATCCATCTCATTTTGCATTCTTTCAACTACTACAACAAACACGCATTCATTATTTGATACCCAGTATAACGCAGTCAGATTTACAGCATTCAAATCGAGTCTGCATCCGTCTTCCAACAGCTTATATCATCATTGACTCGTCTACTCGCCAATTCAAATGATACCCGCATCTTAAGATGAATTCCTCGACGGTTAACGCCCGGCAGAGGCGCATTATCCAATTATCACAGCAATGGGGTTTCTCACTACCACCCAATGCCCCTACTCCTCTCACGCGACCACCTCATCCAACCTCTTTCCGAACTCACGGCGATGATGAAGTCGCTGAGGGCCTGCTGCAGAGGCGGTCCGCTGAAGTCGCACAACTGCGACCTAAGAGTGGTTTGTCGCGAGCCTTCTCGTCGAGTAACCTGAAAAAAGGAAAGCATTGGGATACCAAAGAGATACTAAACGTCTTGAACTCTTGGGTCGACAGTTCAGGCTCGCCCGGTGTAGCCGAATCTTTGATTGCGAAATTGGCTGCAGCCGGTGTTGACCTAGGTGGTATGCAGACTCAGAAGCAGGGTTTATTGAACAGAAGAAAAAGCGTCGAACATGGCCTTGATCGAACCCGCCTTCTCAAGTCCGCAATCGAACGAGACCAGCTAGACATGGTACATGTGCTTATACCGCATGCTGACCCATTGACCCTCGATATCTGTCTTCCAGCTGCGGTAAGAACCAGAAATGCGCGAATCGTGGAGGTCCTATCGAGGTATGGAGCAAATGCATCCAACACTGCGGAGGGGCAGGACGAATTCCGCAAAGCGTGCTCTGTTCCAGCTTTATCAGAGATCGCATCGCTCATTCTAAGATCTGATGGACGGCCGGAAGAAATATGCACATCGCAGGCGCTTACCGACGCCACAAGAGCACAATGTTTCGACACTGTTTTACATCTGAGTCGTTCCACCGCAGACGGGAATTACAATAACGCTGAAGCTCTCAAGATTGCCATCAACGACCAGCGAAGAGATATTGCAATGGCAATTGCCACAGGAAACAAGCCGCCTCAAAGTCCCGGCCTCGATGAGGCTTTCGAGCACCTCATGAACAACACAGAACTAGAACCACGGTCGAAACTTGACTTTGCTGAGCTTCTGCTTTGTTGCGGCGCTCAAGGTCATATACTGGAAAGATCACTTGAAGTGGCCTGCGAGACACAATTCTTTGAGATGGCTGACCTTTTGGCACGTTATGGAGCTTCGATCGAGCACAACGATGCTTCTGCTTTGAAGACTGCCATTTCAAAGGGCCAAACCAGCCTTGTGGGCTCTCTTCTCAACGGATCGTCCAAGATTGATCCTGCGTTAGCATCAAGTTGTGTCCCTCTGATTCCCGAACATGCAGATCCTGGAACTCGACAAAACTTGCTATACTCGCTCCTCAGACGGGGAGCAAATGGCGATGTCCTGAACGATTGTCTCATTCTAGCTGCTAAAGCTGGGGACGTTCATTCTGTAGAACTTCTACTCAACCCTCACTTTCGCGAGCCACCCAGTGGACAGCAAAATGGGCAGGTAAAGCCACGCATCACTAACCGTCACGCTGTTGCATCGCCTGATTATCAGAACGGAGAGGCCCTCCGTATAGCGATCCTAGCCGGAAATGCAGACATGGCAGCCAAAATCCTTTTTGCGAGACCCTCAAACGAAACACTTACCACAATATTTCCTCTAGTTAAGAGCCTTCCCCTGACGGATCGATATCGTATGGTTGAGATGTTTCTAAGGGGAGCTCTGACTGGCCCAGCTTTGCACAATGCTCTTCAAGATGCAATCAGTGAAGACCCTTCCCAGAGAGACGACGCTCTGATAAATCTTTTACTCAAGTATAATGCGGATATCAACTATGACGATGGCGCTGGACTCACCCAGATCATAAATCAGATGGACCTGGGGTTATTCACCACATTGACGCAAAATGCTTCTCCCCAGACAGCAGCTGCGCATGTCAACAATGTGATGAGTATTGATAACCACCAAATCAGGTACGAGATGATGTCAATGCTGTTTAACGCCCGGGCGAGCGTCGCTGGACAACAGGTTGCGGAAGCTCTCCTTGCGAATATATCGGAAATACCTGTTGACATGTCTCTTCTTCGACTTATCCTTGAACAAGGAAGGCCAGACATCAACGGCCTCAATGGCCATATTCTGCAGAAAGCCGCCCAAACCCCTGACCCCAAGGTCATTGATCTGATCCTGACCTTGGGCAAACACAACCATGACACCATCTCTGTCTGTCTCGAAGGACTAGCAAAAATCCCTTCCAGCGAGAACAAAGCGTGGAAACTTGATGTTATTCTGACCAGATCACCCAAGAAGATCAACCTGGATGCAATGCTTGTGCATGAAGTCCAGACTCTTATCGAGGACACATCTGGCAATGCCTCATTCAAAACACTGCAGAAGCTTTTGGACCGCGGCGCCGATGTGAACGCTTTCCAGGCAAGAGCACTATGCAGTGCGGTCAAAGAAGCGAAGGACACGATAGTTGATACCCTGTTCGCTAGTGAGAAACCACCGACAGCGGCATCACTAGCATTCGCTCTTCCACAGGCCCTAAAGATCTCTGATCCTATGACCCGCTTGACTTTCACTAAGAGTCTAGTAGAATCTGGAGCCTCCCCTCGTGAAGTCAACAGAGCATTGATTCATGCTATTAGCCATTTCACTACAGACGTCGCTTTGATATGCATTCTAGCCACTTATGCTGATGCGTCTGATGGCGAAGCCCTGACACTCGCTGTCACCAAAGAGTCAGTCGAAGTCTTGGATCTTCTTCTCTCACAGCTCAAGCATACGGACGAGACCAGAGATTCTTGCTTGGATCAGGCGATGAAGATCGCCGACTGGACGGTTCGTCTTGATATCTGCAATCGTCTAGCAAAATCTGGCGTTTCATCTCAAGCAGCCTCTAACGCTCTGCTTGTCGCGGCGAGGGATGGTGATCTCGAACTTGGAGATATTCTTATTGCTCATGGTGCCAGTATTTCCACCAACGGAGGTCAAGCTATCATTGAAGCATGCCGCGGCGGTTCTGTTGAAGTTCTTGATGTGCTTCTCAAGTCCAATGCCGATACTCAGAAGATGACATTGGAGCGTGGATTCCAAGCTGCGACTGAGGTTAGAGATTTGAACAAAAGGGCAATGGTATTTCAGCGCCTCCTCAAGAGGGGTGTTTCTGGCGAGGTTGTCGATATTCAGCTCGTTTCAGCTGCAAAGTACGGCGAAGAGGGACATGAAGTGTTGCGTGTTTTGCTGGCAGCGGGTGCAGACCCCAACTACAGCAACGGCGAGGCAGTTGTGGCAGCAACCCGAAGTGCCTTTGTCGGTAGTCTTGAGTTACTGTTGGGATTGTGGCACGAGGGGGGTAATCAAGTAAGTCTCAAGTCGTTTGGAAACGCTGTCGCTAACGTGTTTGTAGAAAAAGGCATCGCCTCCGACTTTGGTTAGGGCCATGAAGGCAAGCTGGAAGCTTAACCAAGATACCAGGCTGGATATAATCCAAGATCTGATGAAAGCAGGTATGCCAGCTGTGGATGAAGTCCACATCGCCTTGAGTAAGGCAGTTGGTGAAGACGAACCAGATGAACGACTAATACAGGTCTTGCTTGATTCTGGAGCATCGCCGTTCACAAATGGTTGCTTTGCCCTTACCCAAGCTGTGCAAGGTGTCAAGGTTTCGGCACTGGATCTTCTCCTGGGCAGCAAGATCGACGAGGACGAGATACTCAAGCTTTTCGAAAACGGATTCTCAGAGACACAGTTCAGCACATGGTTCTCCCCGAACGGTCTAGAGGTTGCAAAAATGCTCCTGGCGAAAGGGGCTGAGGGAGTGGCTGTCAGCAGTGCTCTGGTGCAGGTGATGAAGAATAGCACAGACGAGACGGAGTCATTGGCTGATGAGTTTGTTGACTTGTTTGTCGCTCATGGAGTCGATATTGACTTTGAGAATGGAGAACCCCTGATTTGCGCGGCATCCAAGGGTAATGCCCATTGGACAGAAAGGCTGCTTGCTTGCAAGCCATCGCCACAGACCCTCACGCTTGCTTTTGAGCGTGTGTTTGATACGGCAAGGTCACCTGATGAGGTACTGCAGCTGTTTGAACTCTTTTCAGGATATCGCGATGGAGAGGTCGGGCTAGATGTCATGACGCGGAGTGCTGGGTCTGATCCGATTCTCATCAGGGCGATTTCACAGTATCCTAGGTCGACAGAGCTGTTGCAGACGTTGTTGGATGCTGGTTTCTATCACGATCAGACAACAACATATCGTATCCACGACAGCGTGGAGGAGCCTGAAGAGGTGACGGTGCTTGCCTGGGCAATTGCTCAGCCACAGAAGAAGGTCAGCTCAGCACTGATTAAGATGCTGATCCAGCGTGGTGGTAAGTCTTTTATCCTTATTCATTGCAGACTCATATCTAACATTTATAGCGAACGTCAACTTCGAGACAACCATCAGTCGAACCACCCCCCTTATGATCGCTATCCAAGCTCGCCGACCCGATATAGTTAAGGAACTACTCATCGAGGGAGCGAGCGTCGATATTACCGATGCCATGGGAAGAACACCTCTTGCGATGGCCACCGATATTGGCGGTGAGCTGTCAACTCGCATGATGGGCAACTTACTGGCATTTGACCAATCGAAAGATGATGGATCACTACACAACTCTGCTAGAGAACTCAACTTTGCAGCAGTATCAGTTCTAGTGGAACATGGGCATCACCCTGACTTCCCTAGTCCACTACACGATGGAAGATCTGCTTTGGGGGAAGTCTGTCGCCATGGCGCAGGGTCTGGTAAAATGACTGCAGATGCGGAGAAGCTCATGCAGAAGGTGATGACGTTCTTGATCGACGCTGGCTCAGATTTGACCTTGCAGTCGCATGGAAAGTCTCTGCTTCTTCTTTGCTTCGATTCTACAGACCCTATTGTCACTACTCGCAGCTTCTTGAAAGTGGCTATGTGGAAGGAGATCAACAAACCGTTCAACCATTACACTGATGGCGAGTTTACGTATTCTCCGACAATGTACGTCAGCAAAGTGATGCCCGAATCGGATACTCGAGACCAGCTTCTCAGCCTTCTTCGGGCGAACAGAGCAGTGGATGTCTACTACGCCAATTCTGGAGACCAGCCTGACGATGCAGTTGGGCTCCCCAATGATATGGTAGTCCAAGAACGCGAAAGAAAAGCCAGATTACGACGACTGGCACTTGAAACTGAAGACCACGCTATTGCGCTCGCACGAGCAAAGGAAGTGGCCAGTGTGGAGAGAGAGATATGGAATCACAAGGCAGAGATCGACGATGCCCGCCGTCGCAGGCTTCACAACGAAGATATCAATGCAACACGACAAAAGGCTGATCTTGAAGAAACACTGTTCCTCGCAGCTGTCAAGAGACGGCAGCTGGAGCAGAACAAGGTTACGCAGTCCAGTCTAGAGCGTATTCAACAAGTCGCCGCAGCTGAACTCCTAGCCGAAGAGACCAGGCAACAGAAGATGATTGAGTGGGAATCTAAATTGAACTCTGAACGAGCCGGCAATGCGCAAGCACTTAGTAGTCTACGCATCAGTGAGCGTGAAGAGTTGGAACGAATCGAAAGAGGCGCAGACGAAAGAGTCAAGAGGAGACTCGAGGCACAGAAAAAGTTGGTTGAGACGCAGGAGAGATTGGCAAAGAGACTCGCTTCAGGATCTGGAGGGGGAGCAGATGCCAGGAGGCAGATTGGATTCGTGGAAGAGATTAATTAACCCTTCAGTATCCAACATAAGCATTACTGGCAGGTTTGGGGGAGATAGGCGTTGGGTGTTTTTATTATCAGATACCTCTTATAGCTTATGATGAGATGATCTTTCTTTTTCTCCAAGACTAGAACTTGCCCGTTGGCTCTCGAGTACAGCTCTGGCAGCGCTCAACCTGTCGGTATCTATGGGCAGGCCAAGGTTTGTGCGGTCCCCAGATGCAACCCTTTTCTTGGCTTCCTCCAATATTCTCTTTTGTGTCTCTTCTGGCAAAAGGGTATGTTTCACCATTAGTGGCATCCTCTGCCCCCTGTCCCTCTCCTGAACCCTTTTGACGACACGCCCTGACTCTTCTGGCCTCTGCTTCTTCTGCAGCTCGCCTTTCATACGGCGCACTCTCGAATCGACTTTGCTGATGTTGAGCTCTAGTCTGATGGCAGATTCTAGGTCCTTTGCGGCAGATGCTAGGTCCCTGGCTTTGGATTCTAGGTCCTTGGCGGCGGATTCGAGCTCGTTGGTAGAAGATTTCGGCGTGTCAATGGTGTCATCGGTCGTTTTGGTGGTGGCCTCGATGTTTTCGAGCGTGTCAGTGAGCTTGGCGAGCATATCGTTGGTGGTGTGTTGGGAAGACGTCTCGTGACAATAGAGGCGATGAGCAATATAGGTGATGAGCGATATGACAGAAATAATCTGAGATATTAGAGAAGTGTGGGTAAGAGGAGGGTTTGGTGATGATGAAGAGAGGAAAAAAAAAGGATAAAGAGACGGAGGATGCGTCTCCTTTATATACCTACTTACCTACCTTGCCTTATGGTGCCAAAGTTTAATGGTTCCTCCTCATTAGCAGTGATATTGGCTATGAAGTATAGAACCAAGCTTCTTCATGATTCGCTGTTTACGATCTCTAGGTTTTCCTTTTATCAGCCTCACGCTGTAGTACTTGGCCAGACATCATGGGATAACGCCCAAGTAGTGAGCTAGATGTATCATTTGCAGTTGAGACCTACCGATGGCTGAGAGCTTAAATCAGCACAGAGAACTTTGCTGTTTATATTCGGGCCGTGAATTGAAATCTGTTTCTTAGGGCAGCAGGCCCAATGATGTATACACCAAAGCTTAACATGGCTTTTCAGAACTTTGTCGTCCTCTGACGGTTGCCAAGTGACCAAGAATCATGCTGAAAGAACAAGCGAGTATATTGTTCTCAGTTGGATCTCTGCCAACTGATATCTTGTTTGTACAAATGTAGTGCCTCAACTCCATACCGACCGATGACCGTAACACGCTTGAGCAAATCCACAGCTATGATAACGTACAGATATAAATAACCCTTCCAGTAATAGTCCCAAACAACAATTACCGTCAGCAAATAATAACACTCATGTATAACAATTAATCCTTTCGTGCCATCTTGATAGAATCAGCACCAGTTTCCACAACGCGGAAAGCATCAGCGTCACCCTGTCCGCTCGCAGCCTTTTCATAAGCTGCCTCACTCCTGTCGCAGAGAACATCGAGGTCCGCATCGCTGAGGACTTCTTCACCCCCTGAGGTCTTGTACACTTGACCATCCTTCAGAAGCAGAGCGCGGAGCGACTCGGGGTCGATGTCTTCGTGGAGATCCATCTTTTGACCCATTGACTTGAAGTTACCCTTCTTGATGACGAGTTTCTCAAGTCGGCGCTTGGCGTCGGCGGAGTTGAGAAGGGTTTCCTCAACTGTGTCCTTGGTAGCAAGTCGGAATACGACAACGGGGCGGGTTTGGCCGATACGATGGCAGCGGTCTTGGGCTTGAAGATCTTGCTGGGGGTTGAAGTCTGAGTCAAACAGAATGACTGTGTCAGCTGAAGCGAGGTTGATGCCCTGACCGCCTGCGCGGGTAGAGAGCAAGAAGATCTTGTACTCGGGATCGCTGTTGAAATCAGCGATTTGAGTTCGTCGACTCTCCTGTGCGACAGAGCCGTCGATACGGCAGACTTTCCAGCCGCGGAGTTCACGACAGTAGTCTTCGAGGATGTCAAGCTGAGTAGTGAACTGTGAGAAGATGAGGACTTTGTGGTCGTCTTGGAATAACCTAGGCAGTAGACGATCGAGAAGAAGCATCTTTCCGGAAGCAGTGACTATGGAGTCATCGACGGGAAGATCTTGAGAAGCGATCCAAGGGTTGTAGAAATTGTGAGGTGAGTTACAAACAAGTCGCAGCTGTGCCAGGGGATTACCCAACTTTTTCTGTGCGATTTGCTTTTCTACGCCATGTCAGTGTATCCTTGAGTAGTAAAAGAGGGAAGACTTACTCGCAAGATCAAAAGCCTCGGCCTGTTTGCGTTCCTCTGGTGTCATCGACACTTGATCACTCAGGTCCTCATCGTCAGAGACCATCTCATTCGCCAACTTTGCTTCAAACTCATCATCAGACATCTTCTCCTCATCTGAACCAGCATCTTTGTAGGTTATTGTCTTTCTCGGCCGTCCACGCGTGCTCACTGGCGTTGACTGACGAGTGGACTTGGCGCTCTTTGGCTCTGGCTCCAAAGAAGCGGGAGCGCCCTTTCGTTTGCCTCCAGACTTGGGTGTCACGGGTGCCTCCTCGGCCTTTGGGGTTTTACGCGGTCTGCCACGGCCGCGCTTGGCCATCATGACTGAAAAGGCATTGGTTGCTGGCTCCTCGGGTTCGACCTGCTTCTTACGCGGGGATTCACGAACGGGGAGTGTCATAGTCTTTGGTGCCACGACGCTGCTTGATCGAGATGATTTGGTGCTCGCTTCAGTCGAATTGGTGCCATAGATCTTATCATGCACCTTGTCCTCCAGATACTGTCGGGTATCGATCTTTTTGTTGGTAAGCACGTTGTAAAGATCGGTTTGCTCCTTTGTCATGGGGGCGAAAAGCACATATTCTCTCTTTTTTGGGAGGTAGGCGGCGACATCCTGTTTGATACGTCTCAGAAGCATGGGCTGCAAAATGAGGTGAATCTTCTTTACGAGCTCTTGCTTCTTCTGATCAGCGATGAACTCCTCTGTGCCCTGCTCATCTTCGAGATCAGAGAAGTCGAACCACGACTCAAAGGCCTCCCAGTCTGTAAAGATGTTGGGCAACAGGAAGTGGAGTAGCGACCACAGCTCTTTCAGGTTGTTCTGAAGAGGTGTTCCGGTGATGAGCAGACGAGTGGCAGATGAGAACTGACGAAGCTGCTGGAACAGTTTGGCGTCTGCATTCTTCATGCGATGGCCTTCATCCTAAAATTCATGTTAACCTGACGTAGGCGAGAATGAAGTAATGAGACTAACAATGATGATAAACTCCCAGTTGATCTTGGATAAGTTGTGCTGATCTCTGAGAACCATTTCATAGGATGTGCACACCACTGGGAATTTAGTGGTAGGACGGCCAGCCTTGAGATGCTTCAGCATTTTGGTCCTAAAGATCTTCTCACGGTCATCTTTGTTGCCATGATACATGATGACGGGGATGGAAGGCGTCCATTTGGTAAATTCGTCCTCCCAGTTTGAGAGAGTACTCAAAGGAGCGACGATCAAATGAGGGCCGAGATAATTCTCCTGCTCACGAAGCAGGGCAATCAAAGCGATGGTTTGAACAGTTTTGCCTGGAATAAGTGAGTACTCATGAGATACTCATAAAGTGAGGCTCAAACTTACCAAGACCCATCTCATCAGCTAAAATACCAGACATGCCCTGAGAGCAAATCTCATACATCCATGTTAGGCCCTCAAGCTGGTAATCTCTCATGGTGCCGTTGATCATACATTTCGGTTGTTGCGCCATCTCCAAGCTATGCTCACCCAGCGTCTTGCCATCAAGACTGCTACCGACTCGACCTAACACCTGAGTCTTTTTGGTAAGAATATCTGAGAAAGCAGCTGACTTTGCGAGCAGGTCGTCAAGCTCTCTAGCCTTGGCTTCACGCTCAGACTTTGTCTCAGCCTTCTTCTTTTTCTTCCTCTTGAGCATCGCCTGCCGTCGCTTCTCTTCATTCCTCTCATTTTCAAGACGCGCCTCCTGCTCTTCCTTGATAAGCGCCTCGTCGGCACCTTCAAGGTCATCTTGCTGTTCCGAGGGCGGCGAGCTGGGCACACTTGTAGGCAGCCGTGAGTTAGAACGGGCCGAGCTAGAGTTGCTCGGCGACTTGGGTGCCGCCATGTTGAAATGATATTATAACAATGTGTAAAAGAATGAGTAGACAAGAATATAAAGAGAGAAAAAGAGCGTCAGGGGCCGAGTCGAGCTCAAGGCTTGTTTAGTGGTTTCGGCGATCCGATCCGCTAGTGAGCAGGATGATGTAGTTGACTCGCCTCGAATCGGGGCGTGAAAAAAAAAGAAAAGGGAGAAATTTCTCAGGGGAAGTACAAAAGGGGGGTAAAAGAAACCGGGACGGCAACAAGTAATTCGTAGCAAAAAATAACAATTGATTAATAATGCATAAGCTAATTAATTGTGTCGTTTCTCGTGAGCAATTGTCGTTGACGAGTCTTCTCCTTCGACAATACAAGAGTCAAAGGGCGTAGCGCGTAAAGGAGGAAACGCGAGAAAGGGGCGATATCACGAGTTGGCGCGTTGCAAGCACAGCCACATTCGTCTCTCAACGCCACAGCAACGCCTCCCGTCTCCCCCCGCCAATTCAATTGGTGACAGACCAGAACTACCCCTCCACCCCACCAAGAGAAAATATCAAGACACTCACTCGACTCTCAAGCATCAGTCAGTTCAAGAGTGAAGCTATAACGAAGCTTCATCTCGCATCACAGCCAATCTGTTCGCCCTTCGACTTCTCCGCCAGGCACCCCGAAGCCTCTCCCCGTTGATATCCTTCAGAATGGCATCCTTCGCCTCCCAGACCTACACTCCCACCGAGGAGGCTGAGATCCAGCAATGGCTCACCACCTCCGAGCGTCTCAAGTCCCCCGAGGACAAGTCCACCATCCTCGAGACCCTCAACAACCACCTCTCCAGCCGCTCCACCCTCCTCGGCAGCAAGCCCTCCAAGGCTGATGTCGCCATCTACGAGACCCTCGCTCCCATCGTCGCCAAGTGGTCTCCCGAGGAGCGAACCGGCGAGAAGGGACACCCCCACATCGTCCGCCACGTCGACTTTGTCCAGAACTCTCCCCTGTTCGGCCTCGATGTCAAGGATGAGAACAAGGTCCAGGTTGATCGTGATAACGTCCTCTACGTGAAGCCTCCCGTTGACGCCAAGGCTGAGAAGGAGAAGAAGAAGAAGGAGGCTGCTGCCGCCGCTGCTACTGGTGGTGAGGCTTCGCTTGTTGATCGCACCAAGGAGAAGGTCAAGGAGGTTGTTGAGACGGCCAAGGAGAAGATTGCTACTGATAAGCCAAAGAAGGAGAAGAAGGAGAAGGCTCCCAAGCAAAAGGCTGCTCCCGCTCCCGCTGCCCCTCTCTCCCCTGCTCTCATTGACCTCCGAGTCGGTCACATTCTCAAGGCCATCAACCACCCCGACGCCGACTCCCTCTACGTCTCCACCATCGCTGTTGGCGACAAGCCCGGCAACGAGGACTACGTTGAGTACGAGGGTCAGGTTTGCCGCACCGTCTGCTCCGGCCTCAACGGTCTCATCCCGCTCGAGTCCATGCAGGGCCGCAAGGTCGTCGTGGTCTGCAACCTCAAGCCCGTCAAGATGCGCGGCATCAAGTCCTGCGCCATGGTCCTCGCTGCCTCTCCCAAGATCAAGGAGGGTGAGGTCGATGACCACAAGGGCCCCGTTGAGCTCGTCACTCCCCCTGAGGGTGCCAAGGCCGGTGACCGTGTTTGGTTCGAGGGCTGGGAGGGTAGCCCTGAGGGTGTTCTCAACCCCAAGAAGAAGATCTGGGAGACTTTCCAGCCTGGCTTCACTACCACTGATGGTCTCGAGGTTGCTTTTGATGCGGGTGTTGTTGAGCAGCTTGGTAAGACTGGCCGTGGACGTCTTGTTACTGAAAGTGGTGGTGTCTGCACTGTCCCCAGCCTCAAGGATGCTGTTGTGCGATAAACAAGTTACGATGCAAGTAGTGTAGAAGAACAAAAAAATGCGATAGACCAATTTCAATGGCACTTTCAAGAGCCTCATAAATGTTTGAACATCTTTTGGTGTTGTTTATTTGTTTAGACATCAGATCTATCTGACCTCTCTTCACCTCCAACACTAATGTACAGTACATATTCTACATCCTCCTCTCATGGTATACAAAATGCAGCCAACAGCCGCCATACTCCCTCTATCCGAATGCTTTTTTGGTTCTTCGCTATCATGAATAAAAACCCCGCCATCTCTAAACGCCAAATGCACAACGCCCAAACCATTTCTCCTTCTCATGCCCGTCTTCATCATAGTGATACATTATAACAATGACTTTAGGAGGTCTGTTAATCACGAGAAGAAATACTGACTTTCTCGCAGCCGCTTTACGTCAAAATCGCCCTGGAAACCATGTTAGTATATGTTGAATTACAGCAACGTCTTGGATTCTCGACATACCTTTTTGGGGAGATCGGGGAAGGTCAGCGGGCGCCAGAAATGCGTGATTTGCTTCCAGCCTTGCTTGACTTCCTTCTTGGGTTGGATAACGTTGGCCTCGAAACTAGTTTGCTTAAGACGCTCAAGCAACTTGTTGCTCATCTCAGCCATCTTGTCCTCTGGAGGTTCCATATTCTTTACGGCCTCCTGAACTGCCGACGAGAGGTTGCCTTCCGATTCAGGAATGTCTCCGAGGCCGCCAATGTCCTCAGTCTCATGCTGGATCTCGGGGTCCTCCTCCTGTGAGGCTGGCATCGCCTCGACGATGGAGGCAGGCGTAATTATCTTCTTTGCTGCCTCAATGTCCCAGGGATTGCCTGAGCGGAGGAGACTGTTGCGTTTGTGTTCTAACAACACTTCTTCCCTTTGAGTGAGCTTGCTCTTCTTGCGGAATTCCTTGATTTTTATGGCGGCAGGGCTTGAATTAGGGACGTTGGCTAGGTATAACGAGCCCCTGTATCGAGCCTCGAACTCGGTCGCCAATCGACCGACGACGTCCTCCTCGTGGATTCGGATGAAAGCGTCGCGCAAAACTCCGCTCAGAATGTCCACATCTGCAGCATGAGTCCAGAAGGAATCGTGAACGGCAGCGAACTTCAAGCCGAGCTCATCACACTTGAGGGCTGAGAGAAGCATGTGGCTGGCATCCAGTGAATGGATGAAATTGGGGGGGAATCCTTGAAGTTGCTTTCTGCGATCCACAGGCTCTGTCTGACCCTGTGTAGGATAGCTGATAGACTGCAGACAAGTGCGGATCTCTCTGGTGATTGCCTTTCGGTAAGGCTGCACAACAGGCATTCTCAAGGGTGTAGTCCACACAACTGTAGATCGAAACAGTGAGGTCAACTCATCCAAGTCCTTGCTCTTGCCCGAGGCAGTCTTCTTTGCAGCAGGCTTGTTATCTTTCTCCTCCTGCAACTGATCGAGTTGGGCTGGTGTCAGGGCTTTGCAGACACGCGCACCAGCCTCGCCAAGCCAATACTGAATATCATGAGCACCTCGGAACATGGTTCCAAGAGCTTTGAAGATATGCTGTGCAATATACGTAGCGGTCACAAGATTCGGAATCCCAGTCTCTTTGTACATCTCTGGGTAGAGGGCATCCAATTGCTTGCAGACTTGTTGCTTAGCACCGGCAAATGTGACACCATAGACGTTGGTCATGACAGTTTGCTTCACTACCTTTCTGGTGATCTTACCCAGACAGTTCTTTCCAATCTGATTACCTGCGTTGGCGTCTTTCTCGATCGACTCCTTGACGAGGTCGGCGACAGCCGAGTATACATCGGCAGGTCGGTCACTAGGTACGAGGTTGACCTGTTGAGCACCCCAGGTATCACCACCAAGGGCTGCGTAATGCTGGAGACCGTTGCAGGTGCCATCTTGATGCACTGGTAGGTTGGAGACATAGTCGGTAGGATCAGGGAGATCATAGGCAGCCTTCAGCTCGAAACAAGTAGCCAGGCATTGCCAAGGGTCTTCAGCCTTCAACCACCATCGACTACCATTCAGAGGGTTCTCGACACTCTCTCTAATGTTGGCAAGGTTGTCGGTGGCAAATGCCTCTCTCTCGGCGAATGAGGCCTTGTCGAAACCGTACAGATTAGCGAGGTGAATTTTGAGCCATCGAAGACCTTGTTGGCCAAGTCTCTTCCCCTCGGCGAATTTCAGGAGAGCCCGTGTGTGATCAGCTCCCATGTGGTTCAGGTATGTCGGGATGGGATAAGCGCGGCCGCGATAGTCCATGTTGTGAGGGAAGTAAATGACTTGCTTGCGGAACGCGCGAGCGATCTCTAATTGCAAGTTCATGTAGCATCGTTGTGAATGAAGGGCGCCACGCTCGTTCTCGACCTGCTTGACCTTTCGAATCCAAGCCCGGTGAAGAAGAGGGTCTGAGCTTGTGGGTTCTGGAGGCATTTCAAGGTTGGGCGTGAGCTCTGGCATGTTGGCGATGGCATCACCACTGTTCCAGGCCTCGACCATCACGTCGAGAACCTGGTTGTTGACCCTCCACGGTGTTTTCCCCAGAACATCCAAGCCCTTGAAGACTTGTTCCATGTCGCCACGCTTGATGGCCGCATTGGCGTAAAGCTTTTGCTCAACGTCTCCTGACTTGACACGAATTAAGGAGGCTCTGCTAACCAAGAAACCTCCTTCATTGACGCGAGTCCACGGTCTAGGTTCGGAAATCATAGGGAGGTGCTTAGCAAGGAAATCACCTAAGGGTTCTCGTTTCAACCGGTCGACAAGCTCCGGGTTGATGGTTAACATTCCGACCTTCTTCCCCTTTTTGGGAGCGTGCATGTGAGAAAAGGCAGGCTGGAGTTGGCTGATCCGTTCCTTGGAGATAGGGTGTTCCTTCACAACATTAATCTTGGCAGTCTCAATGAGAGACTTCAAGAGAATCGATCCAATACGGGCCCTCACTTGCATAGACCATGCTGTTAGCACAGGGTCTTTTGCTCCAGTTGGCTCATAAGCATCAGTAATGATCTTTTGCCGGACCTTCCCAGTCGTCTCGGTAGACGCTTCAGGCTCCGTAGACTCCTTCGCCTCTGTAGAAGCATTCGCTTCAGTCGATTCCCTCGCGTCTATCGGCTTAGTTGTCTTTGTCGTCTCCTTCAACCCAGCTGCTTTAGCCTCGTTTTCGTCTGTGAGAAACTGGACCTTGCGGAGCCGGCGTCGTTCCTTTGCGGCCTTTTCCTTGAGCTGAGTCTGAATGTCGTCCTGGGCTACTCGAGAAACGTCGTTGAGGAGTCGGTGAATTACCACACCCTTATCAACGCCCTGTAATGCACTGATGTTGAGCAGAGTGAGAATAGTCACTGCAGCCATTCGGGTAGGGTCTGCCATTCGAAGGATAGGACCGTAGATACAGCGCTCGAGATCCTCTTCAGACTTGACTTCCTTTTCTTCGGATTCCTCGACCTTGATGATCTCTTGTCTTAAACGGGCCTCCATAGCTACAAGCCAGCGGTGCATGCAATCAGAAAGACTCTTATCCTCGGCCTTGGCACTCAGAGCGGTGTTGATACCTATCTTGTCCATCTTCTTCTTTGCGTTTCGCCATTTCTCAATAGCAGTGTCAATGGAGTCCTTTTCTAGACGCATTTGGAATTCGCGCTGCTCCAGAGGATCCAGCTTGGAGATATCCACATTTTGGAGTTCGGCCATGAGGTTTAGATTTCGTCGTAAAGCGTTCAGACCCTCTCCTCGTTGGGGTGTCGGGCGGACCTCGGGATAATCTTCACTCGCAAACGCCGCCATGTCCTCATTGAGGTCCTCTTCCAGTTCAAGTCCCTCTTCTTCGCTTGCCAGACTAACGTAGCTAGTTTCCTCAGATCCGGGCTCGACCCTGTAAGTAGGGCAAATTTCGGTGATAACACCAAGGTCCTGGTCGCTGAGAATATCGGCTCTACTCAGTACCCGCAGACCGGCCTCGTCAGGAGCCATGTTCATGTAACGGTTGATGAGTCGTTCCAAGCGGGCTCCACGTTCCGAGATCAGTGAGGCCTTGAGCATGCATGCGATTGTCTCCGCGGTTTGTGGTATATTCTGGTTCCTTATTTGCAACTCGTACCACTTGTGAAGTCGTTCAGCTTGCTTTCGATCGGGGTTCGTTCTAAGTTGGTCGAGGGATGCGCGGAGATATTGATTGTGCAAAATGATCATTTCTTCACCAGGGAGCAAACCAGTCAAGTTAAGTCGCTTCAGAACAAGAGATGCTCGATCAAGCTTGCCTACGCGGACACAAGCATCAAAGACTGGAATCATCTCTTCGACCTCACCAGGAACACCCTTGTTGTTGATCTTGCCGTATTGTCGAGGTGCTACTGGCTCTGGAATTGTCAACAGAGACGTCGGGTCGAGGGAACGAAGATCGGAGTAGGAAGGCGGGGGAGCCTGGAAAGGTTGTAGACCAGAGCTAGCAAGCTGGCTGTGTAAAGCACCAAGGTTATGACCAAAGTTGTAATCGTCGACAGCTGTCGCGAGATTCCTTCCATGGTTGAGGCCAGGGCCAGACTCTGAGCCTCGGCGCTTGCGGGGTTGGTATGGCTGAGAAACAACACATCTTCGTCCCAGGTTCGTTGCTGTGATGTGTGATGGTAAGGATCTTGGAGGAAGTCCAATTGGTCGGAGGGCAGTATTCCTGTGAAGAGCAAGGCTCCTCCTCATTTGTCGAACGAACATTGTGATGGTTTGATGGGAATCGTCGGAAGAGCGGTGGTTGTGAGGGGGCGAAATTGCCCAGCTGCGAGAAGCTCAACAGAGAATGGCTGCTGAGTTGACGGAATATTATAACATTAGGCAGGAAATAAACAACACGAGCTAATGAATTCGACTTGTAGACAAGGCAAGTACAAGAAGGAGTGTCACAACAATTGTTGATGGACAAGTCTTGTCCTGTTGCTGCTGTCGCGTGAAGCAGATACTTAGAGTCTATCTCCAAATTTTTCAGCATCAAAAGGATTGGACGGTGAACTGAGAAGCACTAGAGTGGTCACGTGTGGAACAAATCGTGGCAATAGAAAAGCAGGGGACTTCTTTTCAGACCCACCTGAAATTCGAGAAGGCTGTAGAGATGAAAGTTGGTCCCAATAGACGAACATTGAGGAAATATTGGAAATATTGCTGCTAATTTTTGATGCAAATCATTTTGATCTCGAGGTTCTAACGAATTTTCTAGTCCATTTTGGCCCTGATTAGACCTGAAGTTGAGGTTCCGTCCAGGTAGATACTCTTTGCTGTAGGTACTCTCCAGGGTGCAGATTTTATTCTATGGAGCCCGCCTCGGCCGATCGAGAGCTGTAAACCCGTTCTTCTCCACTTCAATAACTGGACTGCACCAAATTCAGGCCATGACGCTCTACGCTTCTTTAGCTCCGTGACTCTGATTTTCTGGTCTTGCATCTCAATTGAGAGATCAGATTCAGCATGCTCACTCGACCTGCGGCTGCGGCATTGAGCTGCCGCCAGTGCCAATCCGCCATTATTCGTGCTGTTGTATCAAGGCCAGCCACAAGCTCTTTTCGCAGCTTGCCACAGACCACTTCGCGACGGCTTCCTCTAGCGACGCTAGCGACAAGGTTCTACTCGGATGTTCAAGTGAACGAGACGATAATCGAAAAAGACTCTTCGAGCCCGGTTCCTCCAAGCGACGCTCTCAATTCGGAACTCGAAGCTACAGAAGAGGCCGAAGATCCTGAAGATGTTCCCTGGTTTCTTGAGGTTGAACCACCACGACATCCTGAGAATCAACATGCCGTCCAATTACCAAAAATACCTGAAGGTGCACCTGAAGTCCTGGAACCAATGGTGAAATACATCTTCGAAGACATGGGATTAGACGAGATTTCTATGCTCGACATGCGCGACCTGGATCCTCCAGCTGCTCTTGGTCCCAATCTGATCATGCTTTTTGCGACAGCTCGAAGTGAACGGCATCTTCACATTTCCTCCGGGCGTTTCGTACGATGGCTTCGAAAAAATCACAACATATCTGCAAGAGCCGATGGATTGATTGGACCTGGTGAACTAAGGACGAAACTCCGTCGACTTCGGAAAAAGGCCAAGCTGATGGGTACCAACACTGCTATTATTCCTGGTGGTGACAATGGCATCTCGACAGGGTGGGTCTGCGTGAACTTTTCCTCCAACAGTGACAACGTCGATGAAGCTGCCAAGGTAGATGATAGTGGCCGCTTCTCTGGTTTTGGTGCCCCCCAAACAGGCACCACAGTGGTTATCCAATGTATGACGGAATCCCGGCGTGCAGAGCTTGACCTCGAGAGTCTGTGGCAGACTGTTCTAAAGAAGAGTTTACGTGAGAACAAGCAAGCTCGTGGTGAGAAGGTCAACAGCCCTGAGGAACTCGATGAACTTCTAGCCACCAAGGTTCAGCTCCCCAAGTCAGAGTCTGCCCAACAATGGCAGGCCCTACAAAAGGCGTCCCAACAACAACGACGTGCCTATACCACGAGCGCCCGGCGGCTTTCACCAGAGCCTTCACATAATGCTCACACTTCTCCCCCCGTACCAGACGAACTCGTTGACCTCCAAGACCACTCAGCGCAAACGACCCCGGATCTGGAACAGGTCCGTAAGCGCTTTGAGCACATCCAGCTGGTCGGGTTGCCCCTTGATCAGGACCAAATCTATCAGTTCGTCCACGATGCTATGATAGCGCCTGCAGCTGAGCCTGCTTCCGGACCACGACTCACTCTTGTCGATCAGATCCTACTAACGGCCGAGGAGCGAGGCATGATCATCTGGACCGACAAAATGTTCTTCACGCTTATCGAGGGAGGTCTGTTATCGCCGTCATTTGGACAACCTCAGCTTGCGCGTGCTCAGAAGAACCTCGAAACGCTCATGGTGCAGAAAGACTGCGGATTCAACAACGCTCAAACGAGCAGGTTGCTGTCTGCCTACGCGAAACGAGGGGACTGGCCCCGATTCTGGGACACATTCCGCAGACCATCTCTCTTCAAGAAAACCAGGAGTTCAAATGTCTACAAAACGGTCTACGAGGAGATGGCACGTAGCAGCAACCAGGTCTTTTGCATCGACAATCTACATTGGGTGTATGATGAGATGATCAACGAGCCTCAGCCCTTACCCATGTTTGGTCCACTGTACAGTTCGCTCAAGGCGTGCATCAGGGTCGCTGATCCAGCGGCTGCAAAACTCTTGGAAGCAAGTCCTGGTGATATTCCAGTACGGTCACATTATGGCAGGCAGAGGTTGGCGAACAGACAGTATCTCAGGATGTTAAGGGAGGTTGAGGCTCTGCATACTGAGACTTCTGCGTACTTTGCCAGGCAGAGAATGTATCAGGGCATGAATGCGTCTAAGGAACTGAATTTCACTGAGGAAGAATAGTTTCACGAATAAGCATTGGAAAAGCATAGTATGGGTTTGGGTCTTGTGTATAACAAATCATATGTAACAATATCATGATGCATCTAGGAGCATGATTTCTCGGTCGGTCTCAAGTAGAACCTCATGGCGTGCAATGATATGTCCTCTTTCAGTAACGTGTCGCTCTCCCTTTACCCAGCGCAGTTATATCTTGGAACTCTGTAGCCTTTGCAGTCAACTCTTCTTAAGAGCCTCCCTCAACAAAGGCGCAACCTGCTTTCTACTCGCAGCAAGTTCCTTCTGCCTCCAGGCAAACCTCTTGTGCCCATGATGATCCAGCTCTCCCTCCTTCCACGTCTCCAACTTTAACTTATCACCAGCTTGCACAAACCTATCCACCGCCTCATGACCTTGATCGGTAACACCCCAGACAAGTAGATGGCGTTGAAATTCCCCGTCGGGATGGGACGTGGTCATTATGCTTGCCACATCGAGTTCGCGCTCCTTCGCCCAGTCCTCGAAGGCATCGATCAGCGGCTCTGAAGCACCGGCTTTGTCGACGAGGTAGCTGAAGTCTTGTACCACACAGCTTATTCCAAGCTTTAGGCCTGAGCCATCCCATTCTTTGTAGTCCTTGCGCAGAATGTCGCGGAAGCTCAAGTCGGAAATATCCTCCTTTACAGCGGAGATCTCGTCAAAGTAGGCTGTGCGGTTGAAGGATTTGTGAATGCGCCCCTCTAGGAATTCAACCGCCTTCAGGTCCTTCTCTCGAACCTTTTCCTTGGCCGTGAGGTTTATCGTGTCAGAGATAATAGGAGCAAGCGCAAGTCTAGTAAGCTTGTCGTTCTCCGTAGCCGCATCGCTATCCTCAGGATTCAGGTGCGAAATTTCCTCCCAGGTCCTCCTCGTCTCATCCACCACCAAGCTCATACAGCTTCCACAAGGTTCAACAACTCTTGGGTCTGCATCTTTGCCAATAACGTTCTCATCGGCATGGTGATCAACACAACCAGTAACATGGTCCGAAAACTTCTTAAGTGGACCTGTGAGGGAGTTATGATCAACCAACAACCAGTGTGTTTCCTCAGGTTTCAGGTCTGGAAGTTCAGATAGAGTGAGGAGATCTTTAAGAGTGAGTCCAGCATGTTTGAGAACTGCTAACATCTCGGTGCGAAGAGCGAGGTCATCGCGGGGCAGGTTTGAGAGGGGAATGTGTAGGGTATGGGGAGGGGTATGAGTGCGCATATAAGCGTAGACAAGAGCTGAGCAGAGAGAATCGAGGTCTGCTTCTGTTAGCTGAGACTGTCTTCAGATATAAGTGGTACTTGACTTACCAGCTGATTCATTCCCTACAACAAAAGTGAGAGGTCCCTTTCGTTGCGCCGCTGGAGCTGTCAAAGCAGCTCTTGCTTTGGCCAAAAAGCCGCCCAAAGACAACCTCGAAGCCATATTGACCGAAATCGCCATGTCTGATGCAAAATGAGGAGAAAGAAAAGGAATAGAAAGTGCGCAAAAGAATAAAAAAATAAGAAGAGTAAGCCACCTATAACGTTTAAAAAGCAAAACTCACAAGAGTCCCTGCATGTGTTTTATGTAAGTTGTAAGTTGAAGCTTAAACGGTCAAGACGTCACCCAGAACAATTTTGCAGGGAACATCAGCCACAAACCTGTCACTTGATGAGCTCGCCCCAACTTTGCAGTTGGGTCAGAGTCAACGAAAGGACATCGCAGTAGCTGGTGCTTACTGAGGGATGAGAAAGCTATAGCATTAGTTGTATGCATGCATTTTTCTCTGCATTCATCCAGTCTTTAGGCGTTATTCTATCATTGCGACGGAAATGGCTTGCACGACGTAACTCTATGCGTGACATTTATATGCAAGGTGCCCTGCTGATGCCAATCAGCCCTACATTAACTTTGTTGTTTATCCCTTGTAATTAACAGGCCTAGACCTCCCTGGCCAGTAAATCTCACTCTGTTGAGCAAGTCTCTTTGACATGAGAGTACTCAGTACCTTGAGGTATCCCCAGGGGGCAAGAAAACAGCGAACCTTACTGTAGGGTATCAAAATAAATCTGGCAAATGCTATCCTAAACTTGGGCAATATTACCCAGGTCTTTTTGTCATTTAGGGTCGAGGTCCTGTATTTTCTTTCCTCCCCTACGATATGTAGTATGTATCTTTTGAATTCAACAATCTATTAGATGCCTGCATCATATCATTAGAGTATTAGAAGCCAAGATACTGACGTGCACGCTGCTTGTGTACTCAGAAACAACCACAAACCAGCAGATTTCACGTGAAAAGACACCGTTTCCATGTGAATCTACACCGGGCTCTCATATCATTTCCGTGAGTCTAAGGCTCTCATCGTAGACCGCCTGTAACGTTACCAAGTACATTCTACCTCCAACTACCGGCTTCTCACCGCTTCACCGCTTCCCTATTCGGTCGTATAACATCATTGTCTCCAATTCTGCCCGCTTATCTCGCCCTCATGTCCACCCCGCTATCGGTCCCGCCGTTACACGAGCAGGAAGGGTCCATCTCCAGACCGGGCCTTGCAGCCTACGCCCTGGCCGTTTTTCGCTCAACAGTCATATCTCCAGCTCAAAACTTCCTGACCCTGTAAACTATTTTCTGCTTACATTGGATCTAAACACTGCCCAAAATGGCTCCTCTTCGCCTCGCTATCCTCGAAGCTGACACCCCGCAGCCCCAAACTCGCGATCGCTTCGGCGGCTACACTGGCGTCTTTACTGCGCTCCTCCAAGAAGCTGCGAAGCCTCAGAAGCTTGAGGAACTGGTTAATATCAAGGGCTACGATGTCGTGAACGAACTACACTCTTATCCATCCCTTGACGACATCGATGCGGTTCTAATCACTGGCTCTCGACACACAGCGTTCGATAACGACCCCTGGATCATCAAGCTTGTCGAATTCACAAAGAAGGCCATTGAAACGAATCGCATCCGAGTTGTAGGCGTATGTTTCGGCCACCAGATCGTTGGACGAGCTGAGGGCGCCAAGTGTGGACGCAGTAATAAGGGCTGGGAGGTTGCAGTCACAGAAGTTGATCTGACGGACAAGGGCAAGGAGATTTTCGGGTTGGACAAGATGGTAAGACCCGTTTTGTTACGCACATTATTGTACGACTGTTTCACTGACCCTGTTACACAGCGCATTCACCAAATGCATCGCGACATTGTGGACGAGTTCCCCAAGGGCTCAATTCCTCTCGGTTCCAATGAGATCTGCGAAGTGCAGGGCTTCTACTCGCCAGGACGATATCTCACAGTTCAGGGACACCCCGAGTTCACCAACGAGATTATTTCCGAGATTCTCTTCAACCGTCATACAGTTGGCATCTTCACAGATGAAGTGTATAACGAAGCTATGAAACGCGCGCCACTTCCCCATGATGGTGTTGCTATCGCCAAGGCTTTCCTCAAGTTTTATCGAGAGGGATAGAGAGCAAATACTGCCGGGATATTGATTGAAGAGTTAAGGCGCTTGGAAGTTTTCCACGCGCAGCTGAACTTGAAAAAGGAGGAATCGCAGTTAAGCGTTCGAATTGCACATTATACCAAATGGCGTAATGCATAAATCTGTTTTGCTAGAGAAACGACATCAAACGACTTTAGAGTATTGTTTCAAAATGATCAAACATGAACACAGATCCCTTTTGAATGCTGATATGTCTGTCAACTGGATGGAAATTGTTGATACGTCTGAACTGCGAATACTGGACGTGAGGTTACAAGGTGACTGTAGATAAATAGGTACTATACATTCTGCAACACGATGAATGGTAAATCGAATCACCTTCTGTGCCGATTATCGTGAGAGTCTTGACGTTGGCTTGTGTATTCAATATGCCTACTGTGTACGCACTCTGGAAAGGAGTAGTTTCATCCTAGCTCACCAGCCGAAAGGAGCTTCTCGTACTATGCGCATGATATTGCAGTGATTCATTGCCCCCTGTTTTACTCAACTCTAATAACCTTCAAATACCTGAGCCCAAGCCTAGTCTAAGGCCACCCGCACAACTCGAGGCAGTGATTCAAGGCCTCTTTCTCTCTCGGGTATATAAACCCTCCTTCATCTCCTCCTTTCTTCATCTCTTGTCTTACTTCATCCTCACCCCTTCACTCCTCTTCCCCTTTCATCTCGCACCCTTTCATGTTACATCTTTTCATCTTCCATCATGGCCTCTTCAGTTAACCACCGCCTTATAAAGAAGGAAGAAGAGGATTCTGATGACGAATGCACTTTCTTCTCTTCAAACAAGAATATTGCAATGAATGACGACCCGAAGCAGGCCATTTGCATCGATAATGATGATAATGACGATGACGACGAGAGTACTTCGGGGCCATCTACCCGACCCCAAAAAGCTTCATTTGAGGACAACCTCACTATCGTCAAGGACGAGAGCGACGATGAAAAGAAGAGCCTCAAGATAAAGGGACTGAAGCCTCAAAGCAAAGACACCATTACAGCTGAAGACTTCTGTGGCACGATCAATGTTGACCCTGAGTCTAGTGGCGAAGATACTGAGGATGAGGACGATCCAGACTCTGCACACGAGGAGGACTCGGATTATCACGAGGAGGACGATGGAACAGACGATGGATCAGACGACGAATCGGACTCAGACAATTCGGAAACCCAGCAGAAGAAAACAAAGCCAAAAAAAAGTGTTTTCAAACCCTCTGATATCAAGAAACTTATCAAAAAACGCGAGAATGAAAAAAATGCTTTGCTCGTCAAGAAGTACATGGGAGAAGAGTTGAGTCTCACTGAGTGCAAGAGACTCGAAAAGCTGAAGATACAGATCCCTAAAGCACACAAGGAACTTGAGAAACATGCGAGACAATCTCCGCCAAAAACTGCCCGAGAATACTGGCGGCGGCATCTGAAGCGACAAGAGGAAAAAGAGGACAGAAAGCGCAAACGTGACGGCGATGAGACAAACCCGAACAAACTTCAAAAGACAGGCATGCAAGCGGAATTTGAAAATCCTGGTTTCTCGAGAGCAGCAGCTTTATTCACCTCAAGCGGGGCTCAGGACGACGACGACGACGATGACGGTGAACCAGCGAACAGCATTAAGGCCACAACTCATGAGGCCCAGATGAAGCAAATTATGGCTGGCATCCCCGAGGGTAACGACACCCGACACACGAAGACACAACAGAAAGATCTAATGAAAGCTAAGAAATGCTTCGGGTACAAGAAGATCAAGGCCATTGACGGAAAGTGGAAGCTCAGAGGGATGGAAACCCCTATGCACAGTCAGCAGCTCGTGGCCTCTACCTGGATGGTCAGGCATGAAGCCATGGGATTCCATCCGGCGGGAGGTATCCTGGGTGACGAGATGGGACTTGGAAAGACGATCACTGCTTTGGCAACGATCGTCGGTCATCCAGCAGAGCCAGAGGATAGAGAAGATGATTATGGCCGGGCAACTTTGGTGATTGCTGACAGCCCCCATTCTGCCTCAAGGACCTGGATGGATCAAATCAAGAAGCACACCTCGGTTGCGTTTACCAAAAAGTGCCTGATCTACTCCGAGGAGCTCGGAAAAGATTCAAAATGGTGGAGTACGAAGAATGTGGTGTACGTTCATAGTTCAACGGTTGCTTGTTGAATCAGAGGCGCTGACAGTTTAAAGGGTCACTCATTTGAATAAAGTACGAGCCCAGTTTCCCAGCAAAAGGGAATACCAAACGCTGAAGGCCAAATGGGCTGGAGATGAGAGCGGGTTTCAGCAAGCCCTTTCAGAGACGCTCGGCCCTCTCTTTGAGGTCAACTGGTATCGAATTATTCTGGACGAGGCTCATGGTATCAAGAATCACACCTCAAGTGGTAAGTTCCATATATGGTATTGCTGTGTACTCTGCATACTCACATGAAATAGGTGCTCTCGCAGTCTGGCGACTGAACGCCAAGTATCGTTGGGCTTTGACTGGCACACCCCTCGCCAACAAACTGGACGGTGAGTATTCTGATGAGTTCGTTCATCTCTTGCTCATGTTATCAGAGTTCTTTCCCTACTTAAAGTTCATTGGCTGCAACTTTGCAACTACCATGAGACGATACCGAGCTGAGTACATCAAGAGCGTAAGTTTTGGCACTCGATGTATCTCTTACTCCTCTAAACGAACCTAGGACCAGGCAGCTGAAAACTTCGAACAATTAGTGGCCCTTGTCATGTTGAGACGGTAAGCTTTAGATGTTGTGAAGCAGTAGACAGCGTCTAAACTCCATCAGACAGCAGACCGAAAAGTTCCTGGGACGCACCATGGTTCCCCTGCCAAAAAGCCATCGTACTGATATATGGATTCCATGTTCAGGCTGGGAGAAGATCCTCTTAGAGTAAGTGCATGTCTTTATACAACTGTGGCTTCGTACTCTTGTACTGATATAATTTGCAGGGTTGTGGATAGTGCATACCAAGAAAAGCTTCTCGACGCCCAAAATGAAAACCAAGAGACTAGCGCACACGAACACCAACAGCAGCAGGATACCCCGGAGAATGAAGTTGCATCCGACGACGAGAGTGAAGCTGACTTCGAAAACGACGAGAGCAACGGCTCCAATGCTCTAGACGCGTACAGAATTCAGCTCCTCAGATGTTTGAGGCTTCTGCAGGTCACGTCTCACCCCCTCACCCTTGAGAAGTTCTATAGAGAGGAAGACCATGACGTGTACATTGACATGACCCTCGAGCGGCTGAAGTCAGAAGTAACCCAATCGAACTTCGATGCAGATCAGAAGGCTCTGGAAGTGTCTCTAGAGCCAACCTATTCTTCAGGGTTCCGACAGTTGGAGTTGGTGATCAAGGACAACTTTGGGGGTAGCGAGGAGATGGCAGAGCTACTCAAACTTACGGCTAACGAGAAAAAGGTCAAAGACGTCACTTGCGCCTTTTGTAACAAGAGAAACCCCCCTAAGAACCCCGTTCAGAGCTCAAACGTAAGTTGTTACGTAGACTATACAGAGCGTTTGCTAATATCACCAGTGTGAACATGTCTACTGCCACGATTGCCTCTCCATTGCACTCAAAAGCAAAACCAAAACTGGCCGCACCCGTGCGGTGAGCAATCCCCACGTGAAAATGTTGTTTCCTAGGACTCTCACTGATTATAGATACAGGCCCCCCAGTGCCAAATTACGGGGTGCTCTCCGATACTTGGAATGGGCCAAGCAGTGAAGACTCTGGGATGCATTGACGCAGCTGTAAAAGCTATAAAAGGTTACAAGGAACCTGGGCGTGACAGCATCGGTACACGGTGGACTGGCAGCCGAAAAGACATGGCCTCATTCTTTCGTGCTGTCTGTGGCCACGAGGACATCGACTATGGTCCGGTAAAGATGCCCTTGAGCTCCAAAGTGAAAGCCACTTTGGCAGTGATGCTCACTTGGATGAAGGAGGCACCTGATGACAAGATCATCCGTAAGTCTTCTCGTGTCTTTCTGTGCGAGATACAATAGTACTGATCCTCGGTCTAGTTTATGTGCAGTGGACTAGAACTGCAAAGGCTCTCGGCTGTGTTCTCGAGAGTATGGGAATCGAATTCCTCTATTACAACAGGATGTCAAACCAAAAGCAGAAGACTCGAGCACTAGACGAGTTCACCAACAAGACAGACATCAAGATTCTGGTAAGTACTCACAGTCTATCGCGAGTCTCAGAAAGATCTGACGGTCATTTAGGTGTCTTCAATGAAGTGCGGTGGGCAGTCCTTGAATCTCCAGATGGCCAATCGAGTCATCATCCTTGATGAATGGCGGAATAAAGCCGCAGAGGAACAAGCATTCAAAAGAGTCTACAGAACTGGCCAGTTAAAAGAGACTCATCTTGTTCGCATCATCGCGAAGGATAGCATGGACGAACGTATCATCATGCTACAAGACGCCAAGGAAGAGGTTATCCGGGCCGCTCTGCAGGATGGGGAGATGCAGCCGAACTTCTCCAACTATCTTCAGCTTCAAATGCTCTTCTCCGGGAAGGACAAAGAGACGCTGATCGCCGAGATGGAGACGGCAGCTCGTGCCAAACAGGCCAAACAGTGATTTCGCCCGATGAGAAACTAAAAGTGGATGGCGTTCCGGAAGGTTATTTTGGCAAAGAAGATTGCTGGCGATTTAAGGATGGCGCTTTGGGACTCAGAAACGGAGATACTACACGAAGATTCATGATACAGATTGAGCAGATAGGTCATATTCCCCAATACCCTCAGATAGTACTCGATAACAGATTGATAATACACCATTTGACGAATTATTACTTTTTGGCCACAGTATTTGATGGAAGGTTCATGTATTGAAACCAGGATCATAGGGTCTGAATTCTCGGCCAAGGAGTAAATATTTGCACGACATGATGGTTCTGAAGACAGAGTAAGGCCAGATGATACGGACATCGAGGTTAATACTGAAGAGGATGTCACTCCGAAACAGGAACACGTATATGTTATAATGCCATGTCTTTTAGAACTCATACAAGCCCGAGGTTATAACAGTTGTCCGCCATGGTATCTAGAAGTCACACCGTGTAATCTAAAACATGTTCGACATATACGCCAAATAACCACCCAATGCATCCCAAATGCGCAACGCCATCTAATGCAAGTTCATGATGCTCCCGTCATGATCTATACCTATGAAATCCTGGGTATCTCCATCCGAACGTTCTCCAAAGCCCTCAACCTTTTGCCATGCTGCTCTTATTTACATCCAATACCATATAGGTTCCTCATTACTCATCGGCATCCCACCACTGGGGGGCTGCCCTCGCTACTTTACGGGCCTCATTGCCAGCCTGACGATCCATTTCCCACTCAGCTTGCTCCTGCTGCCGTCTCTTTTTCGCGAATCGAGAATCGAGTGTCATTTCCTCTCTTGTGCGCCCGACTCTTGCACCCACATCGGGCACTTCTTGTCGTCTTTTCCAAAATTGGACGTTGATGCGGTTGAAAGCCTGGCTGTGCCTCCAAGGCTTCTCTTTCAGAGAAAAGACCACGGCGTCCGCCAATCCGTGGAAGCATAAAAATATAATACTGGCTAGTCTCATGCCGTAGGGAGCTCCTCGTCCATATCCAGTAAGTTGTACGATGAAGGGCAGAATCCAGATGACAACGTAGACTATTGGATAAATGAATAGTAACCGGAGTTGTCGCAATATCTTTTCACGTGACTTGACAGTACCAGGGGCGTTGAAGCCGCTCTGCGTCAAGACTAGGTTGGTGTCGTTGCTGTGTGGACTGTCTGGTGTGCGACGGAGTATGGCGAAAAGATTGGGTATAGATGGCGGTCTAGACAGAGCGCTTGACACATCAGATCGATGAAAGAAGTCGGTTTGTATAGTAAATGATGGTGAGACAACATCAGGAAGAGGCGTTTGGTGGACAGGCTCGGGGTTTGTATGAATGGCTGAAGGGGCGATCACATCGTCCGAACCACAGCGAGTAGTTCCCGTCGAATTCTGGGAATCAACTTCAGCCTGTTCAGACTGAGATGTCAGATCAGTACCATAGTTAGCCATCCACATCTGAGTCGATCCTCTTCGCGCCAGTCGTGCCGAATGAAGCCTGCTGGGATGCGTCGTCGACCCAGGCATATCAAAATGGAAAGAGTTGAAGGCCACGAGCGGAGGCCTTGCTGACCGATCTTCGGATACAGTAAAGGAATTGCGCCGTGAAGCGTTGGAAGAAGGAATTAGACCATGAGATTTTATCGTAGGAGTCGGCGGTACAGTGGTTATTCCTTGTTGCAAGGGCTCGAGACTCTCAAGACCGGACATTTTTGAAAGAGTATTCTTCGAACTGTCATTCCCGGAGCCGAATCGTCTCATCAATACTCGAACGTAAACGTATACGCCTATACATAGGCAGAGAATAACGGTGAAAGCCATATAGCGAGGAATCCAAGAAAGCGCCAGTCTCTTCCACATCGGATTGAATGGTAGATAGCAAAACTGGCCAGTGTTAATATAGCCGGGGCTTTCGATAAATGCTAATGAGGCCATCACAACAGGTACGATGGCGGCGAGAGCGTAGGCCGTCTTTCGATATGGGTAGAGGCCTTGCTCTCCACGAAAGATGTACAATGCAGTATGTACTGAGATGAGAGCGACAGAAACATCAGAGGCTTCTATACTGAGCGCAAGGAAGAATCCGCTGACTTGACAGAAGGTCTCAGTCGTTTCAATCTTGCCAGCGACAAGTTCCACGGCGGGGAAGATGAGTAACCAGAAACTCTTGAACATATCACTGTAAATGAGTAACATGATGAGGCTTTTGAAGGGTCAGCAACAGAGGGCGAAGGGAAGAGACGCGAGACTCAAGACTCACTCATGGCGGAAACTCCGCCTCATTCGAAAGAACCAGAAGGAAGTTATTATTGTTGCAAGTATACTCATAGATGCGACGGTGAGAGTCGCAACATGAATAACATATGTCTGATGGGGAGTCAGAGCAGCCATGGTGAACTGCTTCACTCGACGTGGCTCGAGGCTGAGAGCCGTCGTTGAATCTGGATCTGTCCATGGCGAAAAGCCCAGGGCATTGCCTTCTTGAAGCCAGGGAGGCATGGTGGAGATGATGATGGCGGGAAGTGGATGAGTCTCGTAATCGTCGATCCCTTCAAGTCGGTAGGTATGTGTCAGAGATGCGGATCGTTGCTTGTCGTTAGACTGTCGATGTCTTAGTATCGAGTATATCAAGACGCGAGCTGTGATGACCAACTGGAATCGACTGGTGACACTGGTGACAGTCGCATCGCGAGATAGTTCAACTTTTGGGAAGTCGGCCCCTGTAACAAAGGGAGGAGGAATCGAGGGTTTAGCTTCTTATTAACCAAAATGCTCTTCAAAGCCAAGCAAAGCCAAAGCGGTCACCCGAAACTCTGGAAACCCCCAAAGGGTAACAAGAACGAAGAGGCGTGTGCTGGGTGATGATGACCGAGATGTTTGCCGCGTGGGAGTCCCGTAGGCGAATTCTCTCAGGTAGGATCCCGTCTTTGGTCTCAAGCCCACAAGAATTTGACTTTGATCTCCGTTCCTGTCGCTGAGGTATGTATGAATGAATTGGATGACCAACCGAGCCTCGGGATTAGGGTCGAGCCCGGAATGGGGGAACTTTTGTGGTTTTCTTTACGAGACGTATATGATCGGTCATGAAACGACAACCCTGGATAGGTAACTCGGCCGGGCAGGATAATTAGTATCCCTTACGTGGTTGTGAAATCTGAGACTGATGACGATATTCCCGAGGAGGATGTGTAAGTGCTGCATTTACCAGATGGAGAAATCTTATTGCCCTATTCTGGGCTTGGGGGAGGGATTTGCAATGCAGTGATGTCCGGAGGCGGAAAGGCGCAGCCAGGTTGAACCAAGTACTCCAACAACCGAGAGACTTTCTTTAGGATCTTGAGTTTGAGAGGGCGTCGCCAAACTCTCCACTAACAACCATTAAAGGACTGACTCGACCAACCCGACTCGAATTTTATGGTTGCTTCTCCGACACTTGCTGAGCAACGGCTCACGGTAAATTCACCTAAAATTGTCGAGGGATGGCAAAAGCAAAGTGGGATAAATTCAGAGACACGGGATCAGTACAGTAATGTCAGTGGACGAATGTGCGTTTCCGGGACGAGATTATCTTCCATTCCACACGACCAGAGTTCGGGACCAACGATTGCACTGACTAAGATCGCGGGAAGAAGAGCAGGAAAACATGATCGATTACGGCATTGCACCGAGTAAGGCACGAATATAACGATAGCCTTACTGGTGCCTGTATCGTCTGGACCGAAGCGGATACAACACTATAACTTACTATACCCATCCGACGATATTTTCATCGCCCACACCGCAAGTAAACGCTCTCCCATTCTGAGCCCAATGCAGAGTGACAGCTGGGCTTGAAAACCCTGTCGCTTATTAGCTGCACACTACGTAAGGGAGACCAGAAGCGATACCATTTGACGACCACCTCCGTGTGCCACGCCCGTCAAGGCGCCGCCATCCGTGTCTGGGGCTAAACCAGATCTCGCAATGCGACTGGGGCGAGACCAACAGGTAATCCTGTCAGGCTTTTGAGCCGCGAGAGAGACGATCTCTGTAGTGGCCAATCACGAAGGGTGATCTGCCCTCCCGATCCGCACTTGCGGCGTTCAGCTTGCGAGTGAGGGTGTCGAGACCCGAATGGAGGGTCTGGCAAATGTGAATCAGCATGCATGTCACCTTTGGCCTTTTGATGGCGGTGGCAGCGGGATCACTCAGGCAAGACAAAGTCTGATTGTCGTTCCTGGATGTTCAATGAACTGAGATGCTCATGTTCTGTATGGACGTTAAGCTTACTGGTCATGGCGAACAAGAAAGCCAAGCAAAGAGCCGAAGCATAAACATTCTTGGCGATGAGTTAGAGGTCACCCTCATTGTTCCCTTCATCCCTGTTCAACTCGGCTCAACCCCTGGAAACTATATCACCAGGGGAGAAAAGAAACTTCGGGACCTCGATCCTGGATGACAAAAAGACTTGTGCTAACTTAGCATAAGTTTATGATACCTTTTGTTGAATTTATTTTGACGCCTCTATCAAGATCTGATGTTTTCCTGCTCCCCGAGGCCCACACACCCGATTTTCTACCTCCGCATGATCGCTCCCGGGTCTTGGCCATGGAGATCTCACACCATCAACAGGATCAAGGCTCGTGCCGAGATATTGCGTCTTGGTGTTGGTGCAACAGGCAGACGAGATACCAACAAACATGAATTGAGTCTCTCACCACAATCTTTCCCTCAGTGCAGCTCCGGCGCTGTTTTCTGTATCCGTCTTTGTCCAAATAATTATGGCTGACAAACGGTGTCTGCAAACGACTAATAAGTTAGTTAGCCAACAGCCGGGACCTGGCCGTTTCTAGGTCAGGGACCAACACGCCTGTTCCTGGACATGATTCATGGTTGCCCAGCTGGGACACTAGGGCACTTGTCAAGGTGAATGCCACCTCGGTTCCTGACAAACATTTGGAAACCCTTTTACTACGATTCTCTCTTCATATCGGGCGTCTCGGTCACCAAGAAGGACCGAAAGGTATTATAGACTCGCCTAGCTCACGTTTGCCACGAGGGCTGGTGCTGAATCCGTGAATCCGTCCCCTTCTTTCTTAGGCTTGCGTTTGTTCAAGCCACAGGTACCACTGAAGCCGAGAAAGCTCTCACTGACGATACTTATCATCATCCATCACTTTCGCCTCGAACAGCTGATTTACGAACAACCATTATTCGAGGATTCGAGGATTCGAGGCTTCTTGTCTACCTGCTCATAGTTGCGTAACCATGATCCGACTTTGTTCTCAGCCTGCCCGTGAAAGTTCTTTTGGATCAACACCAGACCAAACGTATTGCATTCCAGTCATCGTCTTGGCTTCACGACGAAGGCTTTCGGTTCAACCTTAACAACAAAGGTTCTTCCGTACTCGCCTTTCTATAATTCTACGGTGAAAATTCTGCTGCTCGCTACTATTCGGGGTTTAATAACCTCCGCTCACGTTCTGCGAAGACTTCGCTTAAGCAAAGTTTGTCGATCAAATATGCTTCTTACTGCGGAATACAGCGACGCATTGTTTCCCCTCGAAGATCAATGAGAATGACTAAAATTCGAAAATCCGTAATTATTGGGTTTCATAATGGTTTGGCGGTCGCAATACCCTTTGACTTTCTTCGAACCTGATTAGCTCTGGTACGCGACTATCAGAACAACGCTGAACAAACAGAACTCGATCCGAGTTTCTGAAAGAGCCGATGATGACTTCGATTCGCTCATCGGATTTTCCCGTGAATCGAGATAATGTTCGTTCTGACATAGGAATGAGCTGGCTGCTAAGTGCTTAAGCAGTGTAGCAGTAACTCGACTGCGTGCCCGAACAGCTCTTGAACACCAACTAGTCGAAAGTCTAGAATCTCCAGGCTCTCCTTGGGAGTGGATCTCTGTTCTCATATAAAGCTTTGATTCCCTAGTCTCTTTGTGGACATGGCCTTGTCTGGCACGCATGATCCATGCGCAGTGACATGGCTACTATTTTCAAGACAAGCTGTTTGCGATGCGGAGATATCTCTAGGTCACATCCTTTTACTATCGTTGGCTCGGATATAACAGTCCAATGTCTTGACGAGTATCCCCGTGTGGAGAGTGTCATCCGAGATATCTCATAGGGCTATTCGTAAAACACCTTCCGAGTTCCATAGCAAGGCTATATATATATATATGGCAGATCGAGATCAGTCATTCACATCGATCGAAGAGCATCTTAAGTCTTGACTCGAAAATGGACATGCAAACCAATAAACCGCTGCATCCGGTAAGTTTATGTTGGATGTTGTTGGATGTTCCAAGATGAGTTTACCATGGCATGTTCAAGTTGGGCAGAAGAAGGAAGATGGAAATGGAAAATGGGGAGGGGCTGATGGTCTTTCATCAGCGTCAAGTTGCTCATCCTTTTTTTTTGTTCTATTTCGTGTTTTGACCAATGTTCACAATATCTCCGACCCTGTTCATTCTTCTATTCGTCCAACTCTGTGTCCATCCAAACAAATGTCAACCTCCACTGGCAACATGCAAATCCACCACAAATGAAGTCCAAGAAATCCCACCACAGCGCCCTCAAAGGCGCGGTCCCAGTTTCAAAATCCCTTCTCTACCAATCTTAACATCCATCAGGCCTTTGACGCTTCCGGAGTTTGTTGCGAGTACGTTTCGGCAATGGGGGTGGCCAACTATCTCCTGAAGATCGCCAATTTTGAGCAGAGGGCGCCAGTTCTGCAAGTGGTTTTCGAGCATTAGAAATGGCCACAATTCTAGCTTGAGCTCTCTTACCTCTCCATTGTCTTCGGTAGCGTCTCATAGCCTCCGCGAACCTTCGAGACTTTGAGTCCGGCACCACTCGCTCATGCTTGTAGTGGTCACGCGAGAAGAACGGTAAACGGCTCTTCTCAGCAGGTGGTGTATCACAGAGTTGGTTAAAGTTCCGGATCCATATGGTGGTGGTCGGCTCATACGTTGTTGAGACTTCAGAAGCAAGTTGTTGTTGTTGGTCCTGCTGTGCCTGAGTCATCAAGTGCCTGGCCATAGGAAATTGAGCCCCTGACGATACTAATGCTGCGAAGCTATCACTTACCGGCGCACTCCCTTCGAGCTCATATAGCGGTGTAATCATAGTGATCTTTGGAGGATGATTGCTTTGAGCAAATGGTGGTTTTTGACGGCGAGCTTGGGAAATGGTGGTCTTTAGGAGATGATGACTTTCATGAGATGGTGATGCTTGAGAAATGAAGATCTAAAAAAGAAAAGAACTTATATATACATTTCAAAGGGGGTCCTCAGCGGAAGTTATCTCCACGCGGGCTTGACTGATTGTTCGTTCCTAGCGACGGCTTCCTGTTTGGAACTGTTCGCCGGACATGGGCGTATACGTCCTGTTGATTCGAGCCACTTTGCATGTCGAGGATTCGATTTTCTTTGTTGTCACTGGAGCTCCCAGCTTTAATAGTAGAGCCATTACCATTTTTTCGACCTCGGATGTTCTGTAGACGTGCGTGGGTTGTTCGGGACCTATTTCTGCTTGTACGTCCCAATATGTACCGGTGATTTTCATCTGTGATCATCAGATCGGTTGTTGGGTACGGAGCTGTGTTCGGCCTGTGTTCGTGTTTCTGCTGTTGCTGTTGCTCGTGTCCTTGTTCCTGTTCATTCCTCTGTTCACGCCTCTGTTCAACTTTTCCTTTAGATGGTTTCCCTCTGCATCTTAGGCAGGGCAGTTTCTCCCTGAATCGGTACGCAAGGTACAGAAGGAGAAGTAGAACAATTGGGACGAGAAGAAGCGATAGCCATCCAAGTTTTCGGTTCGAGCCATGCTCTTTGGGTCCCGCGGGAGGTGCATCTGGAGCCTCTGGAGGCGAGATTGTCATGGTAGAGGCCATTGTCGTAGTGTTAGAGGTAATTGTTGCAATGGTTGTTTCCATAGCGAAAGAAGTGATGAAGCTGGAGATCATGGTCGTCATTGTAGTGGTGGATCTGGCACACAAGCTGCTTGACGAAGCACTTGATCCTGAATCCAAGGCAGAAGACGTAGGTCGTGGCATATACTCAGGATCTCCATCAAGGAACTCCTGTGCATGCTTGGCCTTGTCACTCAACTTCGCGGCTCTTAGACCTCGTTGGGGACAAACACCACGGAGACAAGGATCCACGGCACAACATCCCAGAAAAGGAAGTTCCTCTCCAACGCAGGCGTACCAACTTACATCGACGTTGTCGTTGATACAAGCCTGAGGGAGGAACTCATGCTGAAGTGTCGCGTTGAAGCTGGCTGATCTGAGGCTTTGATCAGGACAGAGACCTTTTCTGGCGCCGCAGGGATTGATCGTGCAGCAGCCGATGAAGCGATCTGGATCGTCAGCGCAGATGTAGAAGATTCCGCCATAGGGACAGGTCAGGCCCAGATCCTTAACTGCATTGTAGTCCGACATGACTGTGGTTTGAAGTTGGTTGTTGTGGATCTTGAACTTTGATCTTAACAGCAAACGGTGGAGGGGAGTCTTGAGATGGGTTAGGAACAGAAGAAGGATTCCATGGTTTATACACTGACCTTTTACAACTCACAGCATGTCATCTGGCCTGCTTCATTGCTACGGGTTGACCGACACTTTTCTGCACCTAGACATGCAGGTCAATCTACAGACGATGCGAATAAGACCGCAATCTTCAGAGTTGAGATCAATAGTTCCATCCTGTGGCGCTCTTATTCTTTGTGCTTGTAGGCGAGCTGCAGATCTAGTTGAGTTGATGATACAGGAAAGACAGTCTGAGCTCTACATAAGTTGCAGAATATGAGAAATGATAGAAACTTGTTAATTCAAATGAAGGGATCAATAATGGCCAGAGACATGTCCTAACAAAACATGGCGTGCTAAGATATAAGAGTTATTTCCTGCTGAGATACTGTTAAACGGGAAGAAGCTATGCTTCATATGAGGAGATTCAATATCACTATCACTACAGCTACAAGATCAATGGAGAGATACGAGACACTTTCTATCCCAGAGAATCATGGAGACCACAACGAGTTAGTGTTTGTGTCACGAAAGAGGATGATCCTTAGCAAACCAATGCAGCCTCCCGTATACCCCATGCCAAAGGCCATCTGAACATTACCGTTAGCTGAACTAATGGCCGAACAAACGACTGAGGTAATTCCCCACTTGTTTCAATCAAGCTTGTTGAGTTCAACTTGAACGCCGACGAAGCACTTGTTTGTTCGGGCTATCTGCCAGAGGCAAGGATGGCAACCTAGTAAACAGCAACGTGACGGATAACCACATTATATGAGGCAGAAGTAAGTGGGTATATGATGTTCTATCTTATCAAGCTTTAGTGACCGTATTTGTTGGAGCCAGAGCAGATTGCGCGGGCCTGTATAAGGGCGAGTTGAAATTATGGTTGATTGGATCATCAATGTTTCTCATACTCGCCAAGTAGGTATTGAGTGCTCTCAGTCTACCTACCCTGGATGTCACAAAACCATCGAGCGTTATATCGAAACGGTTCCAGGAATAGATGCTACTTCTCATTAGAGTCCTGACAGAAACTACAACAATGAAAATAGTTGTTCAAGTTTTGAATTGAGTCGCCGGCGCGTTTCAGCATGCGAAGACAGCTTCAGACCTTCCCCCGCAGGAAGAGACTGATCCTTCGTAAAGATTTTCCGGTATCAGACCATTTGCGACTCATGCAGCTAAAATTCTCTTCAGCTGTGTCTGCAGACGAGTCGTGAGGGTCGACGATATGCAGGTGCTTGTACCAGAACTGCCTAGTCTGTACCAACCAACAGTTTCAACGCTTTGATACACTGACAGACACGACCAACGCCATAAGAAAAAGCCGCAGCGATATCTGATACCGGCGCATGGGAATTGAATCTGTGCAGTGTCCGGGACCCTTTACACATTCTGATAGAGTCTGTGCAGCGAGGGGAACAAGACGCATGAATAACAAAAAGCACAAACCACCAGGTCCGAGCAAGCCAATAATCAGGGGATGCAGTCCTATATTCGATTGGCGAATGCAACCAAGCACGCCTGGATAATGGGGTAGATTATCCGAGGTGCCAATGCAGCTGCCAGATGACATTCGCCCTGTCGCGTGAGCGAAAAAAAGAAATTAATTCAAATATTCAAGACCAGCATCCCTGGGTTCTACGTGCAGACGTCAATCGACATTGGAGGGGAAAAAAGCAAAAAACACAGCCTTGCACAGAACAAGACCAAATTGCCGGGTTTGACGCTCGACGCTCTACAGGGATCAATCTTGGAGAGGACCTAGAGGACTAACATGGCCAGACATGACGGTGTGGCACTAATTCCATCGTATTCAACCCAATCTGTCCAAAGGGCCGACGCGGTTCGGCGTATTATCCATGGTTGAACGGGACTGACAACATTTGCATTCGTGAGGAATTTGGAATGACGATGAGAGAGGAAAAGATGGTGATGGGAATGGCATACCTCGGTTCTCTTTGCATCGTCATTAGTCTACCATGTTGAGATGGATGATTGACGCAGGGATGTACCTTGGCCTGCCGATCATGTGGCTTGAACCTTTTGACCAGAGGTCACGTAATCTCTGTTGTTTAAGTTTATCTTGGACGAAGCGGAATGTCAAAAATGGTAGTTCGATTTGATGATATATAATCACGCCTCGAAAGTTGGGTACCTAGGCAAGGAAGGTAATTAGTGAGAGTGTCACTGTTTAATTTATTTTAATTGAACAGAATTAAGAACAAGGGTCTCTAATGCAACCTCGATGTTTCAGATGAATTGTCAATTGCAACTCCACCACACTCTTGCATGTGGTTTTTTCCCTCTCTCTCGTTAGTGGCAGGGCGGCCTATCCTTGTCGATCCTCCTTGATTAACTTCTCCCAAAGTGTTTGCATCAATCTGCATAAAACCGACCTCAACCTCTTGTCGTCATCACTTCCCAAGACCACGTAACCTTTCAACGCCTCCAAGGAACAGAGTTTGAACGGGAGTATTTCCCTTAATCGAAGAAAAGAGCCAGAAGGGGAAGAGAATGAAAAAAGACGTTGGCTCTTGACTCAACTCAGAGTACAATGACATGACATTACATGGCATGGCAACGAATGGGTCCGCGTTGTCGGATCGTAGATCGCTAGCTTGCTCTCTCTTCTTCTTTGGAGGCTTCCTCTTTTGGGCGGCCAGCCCGCAAACGGATCGACGCCTCTTGTTAGCCACCGCAAGCTCTGGACCGATTCGCTGGTGGTTCAGTTGTTAGCTTCGATAGTTTGTCTCTCAGTCAACAGGGTCCGAGAGGCAAAGACGCAGAGCAGAGTCAGTCAATCAGTCAGTGAGGAGAGAGAGTCTTAGGATGAATGGATTTATCATCAATGCACGTTGAACCCCTGCAAACTCAAAACTCAATGCAGGTCTTCAGCTCGCCGTAGGGGGGACAATAAAACACCGAAACCTCCGCAGCGAGTTTTGGCGTCAAGCCTTGTGCAGTATTTTTTCCACCGGGCATATCTTCCGGGAAACATGTGCTATCTGCATTTCTGCAGCGCTAAAAAGGGGACCCAGCATTGCAGAAGCCACTGGGTTTCTTTAGTGGCTTTTCGGCCAAGGATTGCTCGAACCCGACTTGGCCCGCCCCCGCAAGCTCACCTTTAGTAGCCTGTGATTGATCCACTGAATTGCATGAGGTAGCGACCTGAGAGTGAGCGAGTCAGTCTTGGGTGCGTTCGCTTCCATTGCGACCTGAGCTGGCTTGCTGGGCCTGGAACCGTAGTATTAAGCGATCGTGGGCTGCTCCTGCTCCGCGACTCGCGATTGAGCGAGGGTCCTACCTAGTCTATCCTGCCTGTCGTTGCTTTACCTGGGCTGCTCTTACCTTTTCTTGTTGTTCTAACTTCTCTTTGCGCTCGGGTCCCATTCTTTCCTTCTTTACTTTCTTCTCTCGTCTTCCATCCAATCCAATCTGATAACTTACAACCTCCCACCAACACCTCACCTCACCCACTATGGTCTTCTAAGCTTTACACTGTCGCTCTCAACGATAACAACTCTTGGTCCCTTTCTCTCACTGAATAAGAGCACAAATACTCAAATTTTAATTATCTTCTTTTTTCTTCTGGCGCGCTATAAACATCAATTGGCAACTGTTGTAATAACCTACTGCGCTTCTGTCGCACAATCGCATTGCATTCCACCACTCCCGAGACATAAAGCAACAACCCGACTTGTCCGTCCCTTTTTGTGGAGGGACATAATAATTAAGACAAGATGCCTACAATCAACGCTCTCCGGTCGTTCGAAACTCCTCCTATTCCATCTCTACCCGATTTTGAGCGTCGTCGTTCCACAACATCGACACTCTCCAACAACAATTCCGATTCTGTCACCTCATCTCTGCGGGGTCTTCAAGCACCACCCAAAAGCAGCAGATCAAACCGCCCCAAGAGTGCTAAATTCTCATCCTACCGACTGCGCAGCAATTCCGGCCTTTCACTTCACACCAATGAGGACATTCTGAGACAGTATACCGACTACCACCCTGATGGCACACCGCGTGCCGGCATGTATAGCAACGGACTGGGCCAGTGGTCGGGTGAGAGGTTGAGGAGCATTGTCTCTGTTACATCGTCCAGAAGTCAAAGATCTAGTATCGCTTTCACTGAATCGGATGGTTCCGGCGAGTTGCCTATTCCTGATCTTGTTGGACGGGAGATGTTTGATATGGTCATGGCCGATCATGCTGCCAGTGGTCAATTATGGAGATTCGCCGCGAATCGAGGACTTGGTCAGAATGTTGATTACCTCATGAAGGTAAGATGAACAGACAAGATATCGCCTCACAGATTCTAATCATGAACAGATTCGCGACTATATCCAATCCCTGGAGCAGGTTGTCATTCAACTTTCGACAATATCAACTTCGTATACATCCATCACCGCAACATCGCCAATTAATCTGCCCTCCCCTATGTCCAAGGCTCTCAACACGAACATCAAACATCTCACAACATCACTTATTCCCAGCTTGGAAAACATGTTTCTCGAATCTAAAACCTATATCGAACAACGCATTGTCAGGGAGATCTTTCCCGATTTCGTCAAGCAGCAGCTATCGCAATGTACTAGTCTGGCTCTCTCCCTCGACGCAGAAGGCGACTCACCGCCAAACCCTTATCCCGGCCTGAAGGGATCATTCTGTCTAAGTGACCCGTCGCGATCCGGAAACCCTATTGTCTTCGCTTCCGACGAGTTTGAGGAACTGACAGGATATTCACGAACTGAGGTTTTGGCACATAATTGCCGCTTCCTTCAAGGGCCACAAACCGATCGGGACGGAATCGCCAAGATGCGCTCCGCAATCTGGCGCAACGAGGAGTGTACGGAACTGCTCCTCAACTTCCGTAAAGATGGAACGCCGTTCTGGAACCTTCTCTTCATTTGCCCCCTCCTCGATACCGCTGGCAAAACAAAGTTCTTTATGGGTGCTCAAATCGACGTATCATCATCGCTACACGACACACATGATGTTCTGAAGGTTTTGTCGTACGGTGCTGCAGAGGAAGACAAGGCGCCAGAACGCAGCAATTCTCGCTGGGCTAGTGACGGATCTCAAGGCGAGCCTGAAGCTGAGGAGGTTCTTAGTGTCAAGAACAGTCAATTCAAGGCAACAAAAATGTCTGGGTTCTTCAAAGCGTTCAAGAAGCCGCCGCCTCCTCCTCTGTCTCCACCACTGAGTCCACGTCGCAGCTCTGATAGACCCCGGTCATCAGCTGGACCTACGATACTTGACAAGACCTACAGCACACGAACAGTTATCAGGAGATTCTCTAACCAACCTGAAATGCTTATGACGACATACGCCCGGTACATGATTCTTGAGCACGTCCCTTCATATCCAGCGTCTTTGGGCGCAATGCCGCTTGACCAGGAGATGAAGTATCCACCCAAGTTATGTGTCTCCTTCTACTCCAAGGAGATGCTTGATGCTCTCGATCTGGGCACGTCGGCCGAAACTATAATCGGCAAAGATATATTTGACATTTTTACTGAGCAATCTACACTACCATCAGTTACCAAGGCCTTCAAATTGACGGTTCGAGATCTTGTTGTCCGTGATGGAAAGTCTGTTTCGTTGGACCTCGCACTCGCAAACCACATCCCTCGCCGGGCCAATATGACAAGAACGCTAAGTGGTGACAGTGGAGAAACATCACCGAAGAAGCCAGCCAAGATGATGAGCCACTGGACACCTCTCAAAGATACTGAAGGACATGTCAAGTATGTGGCAATGATTGTGTCGCCAATTTAAATACGTGATGAATGGAAAGACGAAACGATGGTATAATATACGGGCGTTGGATGAAGATTTGCTTTTTGTATTGTATCAGGGGATGTTTGAAGATACCTGTATGTACTCTTAACGACCGAGAGAATGAAGGTACGACTATAATTACTACAATGAATTGTTTCAGTACCGAGCTCCCCACCACTGAACTTGATATGCTCATCGACTTCATGGACATAGATGAATCATACTCTCCAGTGGTACATAGCTTGGACGCACTCGTGTCAATGTAACGCTCCAACAACAGCCTCTAATCGTCATAGTTCAGCGACAGATATCCCACCAACGGTCCGCCAAGACAACCACAATAAAGGGGTAATCGGCACGTCCGACCTGTTGGCTCTCTAAATCTCCGACGACGGTAGGTAATCTATGGAGTTTGAGTTATCGGGACCGAGGGGGAACAGCCGCTATTGTTTCTGTTGTTGGTCCCTAGTCTTGGCGGGCCGTGTGCCAGGGACTGGAGTTTGGTGGCTTTGGTTGAGGAGCTTTGTTCTCGTGCTTGAAGGAGAGGAGATACGATGCCGAGTCGAGAACTCATATGGACTTGAGCGCTGGGCGGCCTTTTTGATAGATGGTGTACAAAGGCTCGGACAAGGGAGCGAGAATATCTTAGGTAAGATGATTTAAGATCATAAGACGATGCAATCAAGCTATGCAAAAGGGTCACAAATTCATCCAATCTTGTGTAATTTAGGGTTGAAATCGCAGCTTGAGACAAGTCTCTCTTTGTCGTTTAGTGTTACGACTTGACACTTCTAACATATAATAATACATTACCATTACAAATCTCTGTATGCCCTGATGGGGGAGTTTGAAGGCTACAAGACAGTATAAGAGTTACGGAAAACAACACTTCATGAGCGAACCATAGATATACAAGTTAGAGGGGCAAAGAAAGGTTTAGACTTCGATCCTAAGTGGCATGAATACTTAGGCAAGTTATCATAACCCTAGAGGACTCTTTGATGAGTGTATTTTAACATCAAACGAAATTTCATCATGGTTCATGATTCGGTGTTTTCCGATGCGCCAACCCGCGACCAACGCGAACATCAAGCCTCACGAGTATAGTATGTCAATGCCACGGCTATCTTGCTCCGTAGGTCAAACCGAATCGTCTATTTGAGAGACGTCGTGATCGTAGCAGTAGTAGTATGTAGCTCAAGTGTGTTGACGTACCAGTACTGTCGGGGGTTTGCTGTGCTAAAGAGCCGCATTGTGGTTTGTCAACCCGAATGATAAGTCAATTCAGGGCCATGGCAGATGCCAAGGAAGGGCTCGTAACATGAATATAAATTCAAGGGAATAGGAAGTCGGTTCCAGTGCCAAAAGGATATTAAGCACCTATTCGTTCCAACGGTGACATGAGAACTGAGTTCATGTAACCGAGCTTCATCCAGTGAGCCCACGACCACCACAACCAATCCAGAACATATGAGGAAACGTAGAAGTCACTAATCTGCTAGAACGCTGACTCAATTGGTGTATCAATACTGAAATCTGAAGCTAAGGTACCTTGAACTACAATCCAGATGCCATATTGACCGCGATGGTACTGTGGACAAGCGCGAATGCCTTTTACTGGTCCCCGCCAAGAGCGCTTGGCGGGGTGCATGTCGTCTAGCATCTTGACGGCATACTTGAACTCGGAAGAAAGTCAACTGACCCGAGATGAAATGAGGGACTCCCGGTGAGCAGGCATGGTGATGTTGAAGGGAAAGGGGGCAGCTCTCAGCCAAGCAGCGACACCTTCGCCCCCATGAGGGAAGACTGAGGGATGGTCTATCTGAAGATGATCCAGCGACGGCTGAATCAACTTAATATCGACAGTCGACTCCAGGGCAGGTGTATAATACATTTCCGGCCGACTTGAACCAATTTATCTCGACTACGACTTCAACCCCGGCGGCTCACCCACCACTTTAGAGCACCGATCAATTTATGCATTTATAAAGCGCATAATTAAGAGACTGGGTCGTCGAAGAATAAAAGAGGATAAATTTCGCGCCCTCATACTCATAGTGCGCTATATCGTTTGGTCGAGTACCTATGGAACAACTGGTATGTGCATTTCATATGTCATTTCAGAGCACAATTGCATCAACTCTATTTTCTTGGGAGTTGTTTGTCTGGATAGTCCGGTAGACCTGTTGTTTTCTTGAGCTTGAGGAATTCGGCTGTAAGTAAAGAAAGAGTCTGATTCTCTATTCACCAAAAACAGACGTAAGTTCCAGACTCTCTTTACTTTCACAAGGACCCTCAGGCGTTGCTTCCGGTGCGAACCCGTACCATTTTTGACCTTGCTCATCTTTTACCCCAGCTTGGTCAACACAGAATTCTATTTAGCGGCGCCGTTTGTCTTGCGGTCTCGGCGTAGCCATGCTGCGAGTTGGTGGTGGAGGAGTAATAGTTTGTGAGCGGAATAAGAGGGTTAAAGAAGCATAATATTAGCAGCAAATAAAGAGAGTCATTATTAGCAATTTCTTGAGAGTAAGGGGATATTTTGTATATATTTTATATATATTATTTACATATCAATAAGTAACTGCATTTTACTTTTTTACTATTATTAACTTTCATATTACATAGGTAGATAAGAGAGTTAACGCTTAAGATAGATATTTTTAACCTTAAATAGCTGCTATAAGATTATTAGTCGTCTAGAGATCTTATATCAATAGGTCTGGATAGGTAGTCTTACGGTTTAGTAGATTTCTCTTGATTAACCGTAACGTTTATCTTTATCATATTGTACGGTATTGCAAATCCTTTTCAACTCCTGTCGCTATGAAGGATTGTCGCCGGCTGACTCACACGGAGTGATCAAGACGAGCCAAAACACCAGCTTCCTCATTCGGAATCATACAAACCCCTCTCCCAATCGCCTCATCCGTCAGCATCTCTAGAGCGAACGTATAAAAACTAAGCCAAGACCTTTACAACATCTCATCTAAATCACATATTAGTAGAAAACACAGACACAATGGCATCTATAACAATCCGCCCCGCCACAATCGACGACAGCGACTCAATCGCAAACATCCACTACGAGGCACTGCAGTTCTACCACGACTTCTACGCCGCCTTCTTCCAGCTGCATCCCCGCGATCTGATCCCCCTCGCGACAAGAAACGCCCTGCAGAATCCGGGGCAGCAGCGCTTCTTGGTAGCCGAGCAGGCGGGGGAGACAGTCGGGTTCGTGCGCTACAAAGAAGTATTCAAAGACATAAAGCCGAACTCGAACGCGAAGCCCCCGGCGTCGGTATGGACGGTTAAAAAGCACATGGAGGAGCTGTGGGATTGGTTCAACAAGAGGAGTGAGGAGATTGATGCGTCGAAAGAAAAAGCCGTTGATGGGAAAGATCATTTTGGTAAGTCTTTTCGTTATGTATCTACTTATCAAAAGTGGCTTGCGTCTAATGCGGCGTATGTAGAAGTGATGCATCTCATGGTCCACCCCGACCATCAGCGGAAAGGCATCGGCGGTCAATTGCTCCAATCCGTGACCGAAAAAGCCGACGCCGCCAATGCCCCGACGCTGATCGTATCCTCCGTCGAGGGCCACGGGCTCTACAGGAAGCACGGCTTCGAGTCGCTGGGCACATGGACGGTCGACAACGGGGAATGGGCGCATAAGATCGCGGAGCACGAAAGGGCCATCGGATATACAGACGGGGTTAATAACGACATTGAGGACAAGTACAGAGGGATACGCGAGGTGGAAGATAGCATGATCCGGCAGCCCAGCATCCGTGTTGCATGATTCGCCAATCTCTGTCCAGTGCAGTCTTAGTGTGGGTTCCGTGCATAAGTAGCGTACCGTTCTCTAGTTCGTATTCGTTTTCTCTTCCAGAAAAAATAAAAAAGAGAGAAAATTCGGGAATTGGGTGTGTCCCCGCCTCCAATCACGATAAGATCAAGATGTGCAAATCCAGGTACAACGGCCTAGCGAGCCATACAGCGTGGGACCCCTGTGGGTACCAGGTACCTACGGTACGGATACTACGCCATCCCATTGAAATTAACCCTTGGAATTGGGTCTTTTGCGGCATCCAAACACCCCCGGCCCCCGAAGGAGAGTGAGGAAAGACACCGCTGGCGGCAAGATTTCAGCGGAGCTCAATCTTAATAATGATGTGAAAATCGCATGATCTCAGTCCCGTTGTTTGCTCTTATCGATCTTTCTCTCTCCTGCATCTTCGTCCTCTTTTTCTTCTTGCCATTCTCTCCTGGTGTAGCTGTAGCTGTAGCTGTAGATTCCCCTCGCCAATTCGTTCGCCTGCTTCACCATGGACGCTATACTCGAGCTCCTCGACCCGTATGTCTTCGATTACGGATACGCATACCTTTTCCCCCAACAGCAGCTCCAGCAATCACCAAAGGCATACGGAAACTCAACAAACTACGGCGCCTCGTCTTCCAGCAACTTTGACGATGAGTACTCTCTCAACTTTGGCTCGTCACTACCGCGCGACGACATCTACCGCCAGAGCGCTTCGATTCTCCTGATCGCTGGCTTCGGCGCCGCCTTCATCTATGTTATTTCCGCCGCCCTTTCATACTACCTCGTTTTTGACCGCCGTCTCGAATATCACCCTCGATTCCTCAAGAACCAGATCAAGCTCGAGATCCAGTCTAGTTTCTTCGCCATCCCCATTATCGATCTTCTCACGCTCCCCTTCTTCCTTGGAGAAGTCCGCGGCCACAGTCTGCTGTACACCCGGATTGACGAGTATGGCTGGTGGTGGCTGGCCGTGTCTACCGCCCTCTACATGGTCTTTAACGATCTTGGCATTTACTGGATTCATCGCCTTGAGCACCATCCCAGTATCTACAAGTATGTCCACAAGCCTCACCACAAGTGGATCAGTAAGTCAAAGCCAAACTCTCTCTTGCATCAAATCCCCCCCTAACAAGAACTTCAGTTCCCACCCCCTGGGCTGCCATTGCTTTCCACCCTGTCGACGGATACCTCCAGTCCCTCCCTTACCAGTAAGTAACGACTTCTGCGCCGCAATTGACCTCTCACTAACCTCAGCAGTGTCTTTGTCTACATCTGCCCCATGCAGAAGCACCTCTACATGTTCCTCTTCGTCTGCGTTCAGATCTGGACCATCCTCATCCACGACGGCGACATGATCACCGGCCACTGGCTCGAAAAGTTCATCAACAGCCCTGCCCACCACACTCTCCACCACATGTTCTTCACCTGCAACTACGGCCAATACTTCACATGGGCAGACAATTACTGGGACTCTCACCGTGCTCCCATGCCCGAGCTCGACCCTATCCACGAGGCCGTCCGGGTCATGCGCGAGAAGGGCTTGGTGGACAAGGATGGAAACCCCATCAAGAAGTCCAAGGATGAGTAAATGCAGGCAGACATGACATTTATGAATACTTCACCCACGGGGTCGTGTCCAGCTAGAACAGACCGACCATTCCGGTGCCGGCACCATCACATCACGAATGAAGTACCCTTGGCCTCACAGCATCGCCCGCTGTGCAGAGATTCCGGGACTCGCATGAAAAGTTTTCGATCCAATCAAATAGACAGTTTTAATCACATAGCGTTGCATAGGGAATTCTTCGACAGGAAATGTATTGACTAGAGGATAATAGCAATAAGTATAATACCAAAACAATCTGATAACCGTGCAAATATCCCAAAACCTGTCCCCCATACCCCACGACTAACTTCCCGCACTACGTCTGCCATCACACCTTTAGTCTCACCGATTTAGATGGTCCACCTCTTGAGCTTAGACTTGAGCCTGGCCCTGGGTGACCGGGTGCGAGTCAAGACCCAGCTTGAGCCGTCTCTTGGTAGCCTTCCACATCTCAATAAGGACGATATATACAACAACACAGCCAGCGACAATACCCCACTCCCATGAAAGACCCTTGTGCTTGAACACCTCTGTGTTGAGGTAGGGGATATACACGATGGGGAAGATCATGACAAAGCCGGCAACAACGGACCAGAAGAGGAACTTGTTGTGGTAGATGGTCTTGAAAACAGAGAAGGGGCCGCTGGCACGCTCGTCCATGTTGAAGAGACTGCGGTGGAAGTGCTTCACCTCCCATGCTGTGACGAGCAACAGGAAAGCCAAGGTGGAGAAGGTCGTGGCACGAGCGCGGTAAACAAGATCACACTCATCATGTCCGCTCTCGTTGCAGCCTTCCGCCATGAGGTAGTAACCCTGGCCAGATGAAGCATAGTTGACGAGCATGAAAGCGCACAGGCAGAGGGAACCTGAGGAGAGTCCATAGAAAAGCTGATCGCGAACGAGGTCAAGGGTAAATACGCCGCTGCGCAAGCTGCGGGGAGGTCGTCGAAGGATATCGGGAGACGCTTCCTCGAGACCAAGACCCAGAGCTAGAGGCGACGAGGTAACCAGATTGGCCCAAAGAATTTCCAAGGGGGACAGGGGGAAGACGGCGTTACCATTCACATCCTTGAAGGCAAGGCCAATAAGAAGGAGAATGACTTGAGCCAAATTGGATGTCAGAAGATGAAGAAGGAACTGCATCAGTCAGCAATCGTATCAACAAGCAAAAAGAGTAACAACATACCTTCTGGATATTGTCAGCAAGTCGCCGACCTTCCTGGATACCAGTCACGATCGAGGCAAAGTTGTCATCAGTGAGAACCATGTCAGCCGCCTCTTTGGCGACGTCGCTACCACGGTCTCCCATGGCAATACCGACATCAGCTTGTTTAAGAGCAGGCGAGTCGTTGACACCATCACCAGTCATGATGCAGAATGCTTTGCGGCGATGGAGGGCTTCGATCATGCGAACCTTGGTCAGAGGGCTACAGCGAGCGAGAACCACGGGGAGTTCATCCAGGCAGTCAATCTCAGCATCGCTAAGGGCACCAAAGTCGGCAGCTGCCATGACGGTGTTGGACTTGAGGGGAACGTTCTTGTTGAGAATACCGACTTCGTATGCAATGGCTGTCGCAGTCTTGATGTGGTCGCCAGTAACCATATGAACAGTAACACCAGCGGCGCGGCATTGTTCAACAGCGCCAGCAGTTTCAGGGCGAGGGGGGTCATAGAGACCAGCCAGACCGACAAACTGAAGCTCAGTCTCGACCTTGGAACGATCATGGCAATCCTGAGCGTCACCATTCATAGGCTTGGTTGCGATACAGAGCACTCGCAAACCTTGGCTGGCGAGTTCTTCAGCTTTAGCGAGGATTTCCTTCTTGAACTCTTCAGTCTCATTGAGCTTGGTAAGGAGGACCTCGACTGCGCCCTTGGTGTAGACGTGTCGAGTCTGTTCTACCTCATTACCATAAACAACGCTCATGAGTTTACAGGAGGAATCGAAAGGATGCTCGGCCACCAGGGTGTCACCCCCGGAAACACTACGGCCGAATCTCATAGCGAAGACCTTCAGAGCAATCTCTGTAGGCTCACCAATGGCCTTCCACTCAGCATCTTCGGAAGTGATGATGCTGCTAGAGTCCGTCTCGGGCTCTTTCTTGCCGTCACTGACTGTGGCATTGTTGCAAAGAGTAAGAACCTTGAGGAAAGTGTTCAGGCAGCTTCCGGCCAAGTCCGCAGACCACTTGACAGTTCCGCTGTAAGGGTCGTAGGGGTTGGCGGTGCCCTCAACAGTTCCGGCGAGATCGCCACGGAGCCAAACCTTTCGGGTAATCATTCGTCCTTGAGTCAGGGTACCAGTCTTGTCCGAGCAGATGTTGGTAACACCGCCAACGGCTTCAAGGGAAGGCATCTGACGAACAATGACATTGCCGCGAACCATTGCCTTGGTGGCAACGGCCATTGTAACAGTCAAAACTGCGAGGAGAGACTCGGGGATAACAGCCACACCGACGCAGATACCGTACAGAAGGACCTCATCGGTGATCTTCCACAGACTGGCGGAAAAGACGATGATGACGAGGACAATGGCGAAGGCGAAAAGCAACAGGGCGAACTTGCTGAGGGTGACCTGGAGAGGGGTTCCCTCGAGGCCAAGGATTCTGCGACAGAACTGGTAGAACTTCCAAACTGCGCGACCGACGGGAGTCCTTTCGGTGTCGTCGTTCTTATTCTTGCGCAGGAGTTCGGCAATTTGGCCGACCTCTGTTTCCATACCAGTAGCAATGACAATACCGGTGGCTCGACCTCTAGTGACAGAGCTTCCGGAGTAGGCCAGGTTAACACGATCACCCATGGGCATGTCGGGGTCGGTGAATACGGCATCTGGCTTCTTGCTGATGGCGATAGATTCACCAGTGAGAAGTGCCTCATCGGTAGAGACGTTGATACCTTGAACCAGGCGCAGATCGGCAGGAACAACATCGCCAGTTGCGAGAGAGACTAAGTCTCCCTTGACGAGGGTTTCGGCCTTGACAGTTTCACTGTGGCCATCTCGGATGACCTTGCATTTAGGAGTGGACAGAGCATAGAGCGACTGGATGGTCTGCTCAGCGCGGTAGTCCTGGATCAATCTAGCGGGTATAATGTTAGCATGGAGTGGGAGATTAATGAGTACGGCTAGATGTGATTCGGACTGTCAGCTTCAGGGTATGGCACAGGATTCGGCCTCAGTGCTTGGGGCTTCTGGCCTTACGCATGGCAAAATCACAGGCTTCACCGTATGGCAGCAGGAACAAGAACAGGAACGAGAAGAAGGTGTAGCAAGGTGCAACAACGATGTGGGGAGTTGTAGCAGCAGCAAGCGACAAGACTTGTCCAGCAGATCGGCTGGGCGAGTGAGTGACGCAGCAAAGACATACCCGACAACGATGTTGAGGACAATGACGGCGGCGACGACGCCACCCTCAATGTAGTCCGAGATAGCAAAGGACAGAGCGGTCACGGCGATGAGGACGACAGTCAGGGCATTGGCAATCTGCTGTATGAAGATCTCGTACAGAGAGATGCCCTTGGCGCCTTTGATAGAATTAGGGCCGTCCCGCGCAAGGCGGGCAGCAGCCTCTTCGCTACTCAAACCATCGTCGACGTCGGACTTGAGGTCTCTGGCGACGCGATGAGCAGAGAGCGTATGGGGAAGAATCGGCTTCTCTATGGCTAGTAGGTCTGGGGGTTCCGCTATAGGGGGTTTGTCGTCCTGACCGGCTGCGACGGTCGACGAGTCCGACGTGGAAGTGGCGTGAATTGCACCATTCGCGGATTTTGATTCGGTTTCTCCCATCGAATGGGTGTTGGTATAAGCGAAAGCTGGAGGGGAGCTGAGCTAAGATATTTTTGTTGTTGTTGAGGCTGGCCGCAGAAGATCAGCCGGTGGTTAAGGTTGAAAAGAGAGTTGAGATAATATGTAGGGAAGAGATCGCGTGAAGCACGATATCTGGGTAGAGAAGAAAGGAAAAGTCGTTGAAGGAGGTTGAGAGGGTGGCAGCTTTTATCTACAATCCGAGGTAGGAGGGAACCAGGAAGGACCGGGCAGATGCCGGCAACAACGAGGTTAGAAGCGAGGCTCTGTAGGAGCTTCGTCTAAGTGGGAGATGGGTACCTATCCCAAACCTCACTCTCCCATCCCTAGAGACTCAGATCCGATCCAATCCAGTCCAGTCCAATACAGGAAAGGAAAGAAAGTGAATAACACGGGAGTGTGAGCTTCCCACTTACACACTCACGCACCCATGCATGTGCTGCCCCGCAGTCCCATACACACTGTGCTACGTCGGCGCATGGTACTACCAGGTACTAAGATCCATTGTCAGAGCATTAGAGAGACGATTCTATCGTTTCCAGCCATTGAGTTGAAACCCGTTGGCGAGGTTTGACCAGAATTTGCTACAGCAAGACCAAACACTTCAAACAGCCATCCACTGCAATGTCAACCGAAGCCTCGTCCAACAAGCTTCATCTATCTTATCCATGAGGATCGTCGAGATTAGGTTTGGTGGAACCAGAACGGCCTCTTTGGCGCCATCATAGCAAAATGACTTGCTCGAGACACGTTGTTCTCCCACGCCAACAAAGACGGACAATGTACTCCCAAGTACTCCTCTTGGCGTGCAGTATCGCGTGGGATACAGACGAATCAAAGCTTATGCTGCCAAGGTCACGAGGGGTTGCAGGGGATCCAATGCCTACGCCCGTCGGTCGGATCAGCAATTGTTATCCTTGGACAATTGTTTCTCTTTTCTTTTTGTTTGAATCGTCATCTGCGAGGAACCGACGGTCAAATATCATCAAAAGTTGTGTGGCTTGATTAATGTCAGCGTTTGAAAGTAACGCTCTGAGGAAGAGAGTTGGAAACGCCATCTAAACGTTCACATCCATTGGACAATACCTTGGATAACAGAACACAATACGACACAAGCTACAGTCTCATCAATGGCAACGCAAACATCATCTGCCTGGATCAATCAATCCCCATCCATTACTGTGCCAGAATCACCCAGAATCACTGTCCATTAGCGTCTGTCGTCAGCAGGCGATAACTTATCCGCCTCGACATCAAGTTAACCATATCCACATGATGAGGTTAGCCGATGTACCAATCAGTCATTGACTGACCAATCACACTTCACCATTTATCCTCGCCTCGTCCCATTGTCACCACTTCTTCTCTCAATGAGAGAATGCTTGTTTGAACTTGGCATGGCTTAGGCTTGGCATACGACGATATTTGGCCAATACTGCGTTGCTTCTGCTTCGCCTCAGCCAAGACAATTCTCTTCTTAATCACCTGCTACGACGAGCCAAGTTTGGTTTTGCTTGGCAATGATGGTGATGAATGTCACTACCTTTGCTGGCTTCTTTTTATGGAAACCTGCATCGTTGCATTGTGTTGCTCGTTATGCTTGTTTTGTCCCCCAATGACCACATTGAGCCTTCATTCACCCTGGCACCCGTTTACGGCCAAGGCCATCTGGGGAACGGCCTTGGTTTGGCGGCTCTTGTTCCAGAATTACGCTAAGATTTAAGCTTAACAATTGGGTTGCAAGCCTGGCCAGGGATCTCCTCTCAAAACCGCCTGAAACGACCCCAACCCTCTTGATTCTTGGACTAGGAAACATGACGGTGCTGCTCTGTAGAGGTTTAGAGGTTCCTGGCTCTGCCATAGGCTCTGACTTCATCGACTATGCTCAACCGTCATTGCGCGAATCAGGTATCCTGAACAACAAGGGCACTACACAGCCACGTAACCTTGCTACTAGTGGATACGGGTCTTTTTGATCTACAGCCAAGGAATCATTTCACTGTGTGAATGTCACAAGCAAGTGCCGCTCACTCGGCGCCGTCTTTTAGACTCCGGACCGGCCGTGCACCGGGATATAAGCCACGACCACCGAAGGCCGAGACGGAGAACGAACGGCTTAGATATTCCACCATGATAGTTGCGTTTGATCAACTACTCCGTATAAAATCAGCATTGGCCAATGACACTTTTGGACAATAATAACCCTAGCGCTTGAATAAAGTTGAACGGGGCAAGTCTGGGGAACAAGCTTAAACCAAGCTTTGATGAGGGTCCAGACATCGAACTTCCCCGGATATCAACTTCCTAAGACCCTGTACAGCTTCTGAAAACAACTCGCTCGCCGAAGACGACTTCTCGTATCTCCGGTTCTCAACATAAAGCTAGCCCTGTGTCTTGGACATCATGCCACTACGGTGTGAAATGAAGATAGACTCTCCCTGTTTCTCCGTACAGCGTCTCATCCACCTTCTTGGCCTTGTACAAAGGCTCCATTCATGATAAACGATGCGGGGTATGGGGTATTTGCATGGGCGTTAATACCATGGATGCAGCTGTGTACGAGAAAGGTAAGATGAGTGCAAGACTTCGGGATGTTTAGGGTTCTCCCATGACTTCTGTCTTACGATGAGACGAGACTTGCCAAACTAGGAGATGCCGGAGACTGACTTGCACGGGAGGCACAACTTCGGATACAAGTGGTACAGATACAGTGCAGGTCTTGTTTGGAAGGTATTTCACGCCCGCAGGGGCGCTTGTGTCTCTAGGAAGGGAACATCAGTTTGACGCCCCCTTGGACAAACTCAAACCTCAGATTCAAGGTCTATGCAATCAGTCTCAGCCTTGACGGCAAACACAATTTGGCTAAAAACTTCTCTAGCATTGACTATCGACCCTACTCCATACGGGCCAAAACATGTCCTTATCCGTAGACCAGGTCTAGCACTATCTCTCACTCCTCGCCAAGACGCAGAAACTCCCCTTATCCGAGGAGATTAATAAACGGCTCCGGCCACTTCCCCCACACAAGCGGCTGGTCACCCAACCGTCCGCTCACCGGCGAAAGCAACTTGATCTTACGACGCTCCTCATCCACATCCGATACGTACAGGAAGCCCATGACACTTGCAGCACTGACCGTATCGGGCGACTCCTTAGGTGTTGCGTGCATAATGGCCAACGTCCACTGCTGCATCGACGTTGAGGGGTCTTCTCGGGTGACACCCTGGCTGTGAGAATGTTCTAGCATAATGAGTCAGTAAAACCGGTTGTAGAATGCTTGGCGAGAATATGTACCGTCAGAGTTGTGATACACAATCACGCTGTCGAAATCGACTTGCTGGATCAGGGGGCTGAGAGTGCGCTTGGAATCGCCGAAGAAATACTCCTTAATAGCTGCTTCTCTAACGTGCTGTAAGAAGGCTTCGTCTCGAACGACGACACCGTCGGACTTGTCGATGGGGACAATGCTGATGGGTTCTCCAAGACTTGTTCGCTCGTTGCTGAATCGTTTAGATAGCTCGGAGGTGATACTTGTTGAGCCAATCACAATAATGACATTGACTGGTTGCGTTAGTTTATTTTCTCTTGGCAATGGGAGCAAGACGTACCGGAAAACTCATCGACGATGTGTGCGACAAGCTCATACCCATCTTTGCTCTGCTCAGGAAGGCCCATTCCATCGATAATAACACCTGAGCTCTTGACATCCTCATCCTCGCTCAAGCGTGCACTGACGCTTCCAGCAAGTTTACTCATGAGTTCGCGGTAGAAATCAGGGTCTTCATCAGGTGAAGCTCGTCCGTAGTAAAATACCAGAGGGAGCTTCACGGGCACACTGCTTGGGCCGCTGGTAGGCGTGCTTCCCCAGCCGTCCACGGCCTCAACGTCCAGGACAGTCGCAAGAACGCTCGCACTCAGTGTTCCCGGCAAACTGAGCATTCCTTCTTTAGGATTCGCGTTCACCACTAGAGGTTGGTAGCCTTGTCTCGTCGCATAACTCGTCAGCGTCCTCGCAACCGTGGTCTTTCCCACATCCGCTGGCCCAACGATCAAAACCCTCGGCCCCTCGCTCCCCTCCCTCGCCGCCTTTTGCCGCATATCATTAAGCTGTCCATGGAGATTCATATGCACATTTGCCGGGTTATCAGTCGGATTCGCATATTCCGCCACAGAGTCAACATCGCACCGGCCATCGATCTCAAGCTCGCATCCGTGCCACGTTAGAATCTTTGACTTGACGCCCGCAAATGTATAGGCGTTCTTAGGGCCTAGTTCGACGCCGTCTTTTTCTGCTGTGCCGGAGAGAAGCTTGACGATTACGGGGGAGGAGACTTGGAAGCGCCATTCGCAGGCTGGTCGGAGGGTGATGACGCGGGTGCTCGAGGCGGTGGGCTGCGATAAATGTCAGTAAGGGCTAATTGATGATGATTATAGAGGTTTACCTGTGTAGGAATCTGGCCCAGGCCTGGAATTGACATTGTCGCTACATCGACTTTGACGGAAGAGAAATGTCGTCGCGATCAAATGTGTCTGTGCGTGGGGCTCTTGGAAGCTTTCCAGAAGCTCAATGCAAGGATGAGATAAAGTTGGATCATCAAGTTTACATGACATAAATACTAGTGTGAAAAAGCAATATTGAGTGTAGATTAATTCTGTCGACTAATCTGGTAAGAATGAGCTAGTGCTGCTACTCTTTGATCTACCCTGTAGCTATCATTTCAACTTTTAACCATTTGACCAATTTTCAAATCCCTTTCAATATTCATCCTCATCAAGACCCTTTCCCTTCTGCGCATTTTGGGTCGATGGAGCAGCGCGATCATCAATTCTAGGCTCCTTGTAGTGGCGCATCAACTCCTGAGGAAGAAAGATGAAGAACGACGGGACAATCATCTCCACAGATTTGAGAAATCGCAGTCCCGCATCCAACTCACAAATAGTTGCAACCGTCCTCAACCCCAGCATCATGTTTGCAAGAAGAGCATCGTCGAGGAAGACAGTGATGGTATCCTCTTTGACAGGCCACTCCCCAGCCCAGGGGTTCTCCCAATCATCTTGAATGTAGCCCTGTTTGAAGACGGCTTTACCAACAGGAACGTGGTTCGCTGCCTTGTCGCCAATGACGAGAGAGTTGAAACGCTTGACGATATCCTCATCCGGGCGGATGACTTCGACCAGCTCAAGAGTGCAAGTGTATTCGCTGAAGATGCTGGGTTCCTTGAGCGACAGCTTCTCGAAGAGCTCAGGCTCGTCCATGAGAGCAAAGGCCGCGAAGAAGACAGCCTTGGGATCGAAACCCTTGGGCCGCTTGAAAGTCTGGAATGACCAATGCTCGTCGGTTGCTTCCCCGTAGAAGATCTCTGAGCAGGCGAGGGTGAAGTAGCCGGGGAGATCAGCCATGAGCTGTCGGATCATGGGCCACTCGACACTCGCAGTCTTGCACAGCTCGAGAGCCTCATTTACACTGTCCTCGTACTCAGGGCAGACATCGTGCTGGAGGACGTATCGAAGAAAGTTCTTAACCGTGTCGATACCCTCCTCCATTCTCTTGGGCTCAAAAGAGGTCAGGTGGACGAGACTGACGGAGAAGAACCCCGCGACGACAGCAGCGAAATCGACACTCCACTTCTTGTCATCACCATCGTAGAACTTGTCGCCACCCTGAGAGTTGGCCCAGATGATGTCCGTGGCAGTTGCCTCTCGGCGCTGGGCGGGAGTAAGTTCCTTCAGCTCTTGCTGGCTGAGACCGCCGAAGGTGTTGGGCGTGGTATCGACGCCGCCGAGGAATAGATACTCGTTGAAGTAGAGACCGCGGTCGCCCTGGAGACGGCGGCGGGAGCGGAAACGCTGGATGCAAGATTGCATGCGCCTGTAGATGTTAACACTGGCATCTACGAAGAGAGATACTGGCCGTACTCAGCAAAAGGGAGTTCTGGAGAGTAGATCTCATTCTTCTCCTCTGTGGCCTCGACGGGGGTCAGAGGCGGATCGGCGAAGTACTCCTCGAAGCCGCTTCCACGGTTCTTTGGAAGCGCTGTTGGACCACGGTTGATGAGGGTCTTGCCTTTTCTCTTGCGGCTCTTCTTGGCGATGCCCTGGAGAGACTCTGGCAGTGCCAAGGGCTCCTCGATCTGAGGCTTGGAGTCTTCGGCCATGATAGTTGTTGATGAAGAAGAGAGGAAGACTCGGAGATGAGAGATTCTGAAGTTTTATGCAGTTAGTAACCCTCTGATTCACAGGCTAGATAAACACGCGAAGAATTTACCAATACATACCTGCCCAAAGACGGGACGAAGAGATTCCTAGGAGCTGGCTGGCAGTGTCAAAAATGGCTACCTTAGAAAAGGGGGACTTGGGCCGGCATCAGCATCTTCAGACGTCGTTTCTCCCGGAATTAATAAATTTACAGACAGAAAACAGCACTTATAACACACAATGCACACAAGAATAGAATGAACTTCCGTCTGAAATGGACAATCGGCTTGTTAGTTGTTTGCCGCTGTTTGGTTCAAACATGGGCAGATGCGTAGGAGGCGGCAAGCTGCCTTAGAGCTGCAAGTTCCCTTGAAGCTTTACTCTTGCTTCTAAACATAGGTGATACATGAAAATACATGTACATGCCAAATGGTTCCGAAAGGAGAGGGATTTGCAGCTTCAGTTCACAATCAACGAGTCGACTAAAGCTTCAAGCTCTTAGGTCTATTGGTGTTCCCAATGCTTGCCAACTAAGTCCTTAAATACTAAGATATGTTTATCAAGCCCTTCTATGATTTGTGAGTTAAGATGTCGAGTTTATGAAGACACAATCTCAGACGGGAAATTGTCAAGACTAAATGCTACTGCTTCTCCCCAGAGACTAGACAGAATTATTGTACACAGGTAACGACGGTTGCCAATACGTTTGAAGATCGAAGCACATCAATGAGATATCGAGTTGACAGAGCCACTTCAAGATATTTGATCCAACTAGCCTTTATGTTTGGATGTTGAGACTCCGTTGAACATGGATGTTGCATGATTGTGCTCGACCTTTATCATATATTGGTTGTAATCTTGGTAAACTCACTCAACAAAAAGAGACAACTCATGCGTTTGCGACAGGATTAAGCCTGATATTGCGCCTAGCTTTGATGCATGCATCTACTTCAACGAATTAGTGTGCTATATGCGAACACAATACCGATCAGACTGGCATAAGGCCTATCGTCTAATCCCAGGAAATCTCTCCAGCCAAAATGCCTATCACAGCTGGGCTGAAAGCAAGGCTTTCACGATACCCTAGTACGAGCACCAACCAAAACCACGCCGGTAAATACGGCCCGGCCCATCCCGGTCAAGAAAAGGGTGTCGACAACACAAGAGAGGGATTTAAGAAAAAAGCAAAAGGCATCTTGATTTGATTCGTGGGGGTTGCTATTGGCTCTGGGGTCAGTTGATGGAGGTCACCAGGCGGTTTTTGGCTAAGCTGAACGAGTGTAGCTGATAGGGTGTGATGGATGGTGAGACTATGTGTGGTGTTTTGAGGTTGTACCACTTGAATGTTTGTGTAGTAATGTTGTTTTTGGTGTTTCAACCGATGTGTAAAGAGTCCGGTTGAGCTCGGACTGCATAGCGAGTATGTGTATGGGGTCGAGATAGTAGCTCAACTCGAGTGTCAGTTGAGGCGCTGAGGCTTCATCTACGTGCATGCATGATACATGCATGGATGTTAGTAGGCTACAGACATATTTTCTCTTCCGTTCCGCGTTTGTCTCGGCCTCAGGCTCGTTAATCCGCTACATCTACGAATCAATAGCATTGTACCCAAGAAATGACGAATCTCGTGTCGTTCTTTGCAAACCCTCGTTTAAGTCAGATCGCAAGTTTACAGCAAGATCGCCGCTCATGTCCCCGAAACGAAAACGCCAGCAAAGCAAACACACGCACGCAGCACATGAACAAATCCGTGATCCAGAAACCCTGTGTTCCTTGCATATCGTAAACACCCCGGTTGGGTCTGATGATAGACTAGGTCGTTGCGACGTGTAACCAGCAAAACGTTGGACAGTGAGACATGTCGATTCTTGGAAATGACCGAAAAGAAGCCAAAATACAAAAGAGAGGCAGAGAGTATGAGTATGAGTATGCCCAGCGCCAATGGAATTGGACCCCTGTTCTTGTTGGCTGTGGCTCAGCGAGGCAGAGCGCTTGACAGGGCTCACTTGTCACTGTTGTTTGGTCGTTGACTCGCTGGTATTGCCGCTGAGATGAGGGGCTTGTCGACGGATCGCCTTCGTCATTCGGGGCTCGTCTCGCTATCGCTTTGAGGGGAAATGTTTTGCGATTCACGGGCTGTACTGTACCTTGTTGGTTGGCGGTGTAATGCCTAGGACTTTGAGTAAGTTGCTCAATGAGGTTGTCGTTGAGTTGCCTAGTCACTAGCTCGTTCCGCTCTGTATTTCACGGCTGATACTAGGAATACAGTATAAACAGGCCGTGAAATGCCCATCTTATCACGATTTACCATCAATCTCGTACATCACAACTCCTCCCAAGACCTCGTCTGACTGGCTCTTGTCAGAGAAATATCATCGTTGGCCTCACATCATCCTCTAATTTCCCACTGGTCCGTTACATCCGCCACAAACGCTGACCAAGGAAGGCTTGGAGACTACCTACAAAAATTACATACAAAATCGCCACTCGGATCTCTCCATTTAAATTTTTTCTATCTTACTGCCACTCAGACAAGTATAGCACAGTACAAGCGCCCTTGTATCTGCGGACGAAGCGGAACCGTCCCCTCTGAACAAACTCGTCTCCTTGTGCCTTGACGTGCCGCACCTTGACCAAGACAGACAAGACAAGACTGGGGGGGTTGATCCTGTGCTGATCAGTTCTTTTTCTTCTCTCTCTCTCGCTCTCTGCGCCCCTGAATTTCTTGGAAGACCTCATCGTGCCTGACCCTGATTTCAAGAATCTCTTTTATTCCCTATTTATATATCTATCCTATCTATAGTGGCCATTTTCCATCTTTTTCCCTCCTCGAAACTTGCCTCACTTGGCGCTCCACTCAAATCAAACCTACTTAACGCACTGGTCCCTAAGGTATAAACGCTTCGCCTTGCGCTGAGCTGACCCCTCCGGACTCGACCACTACCTACGCTACGCTACTCGCTCAACCCTGCGAACTGAGCCACGCCCTCGAATCCATCGCTTGCTCCAGCCTTCAGCTTCAAATCAAAGTCCAGTCCAATTCCTTTCAACAACTGCGCATCTCTCCACAGGCTTCTTCACCGCCCTCACCCCTCGACATCTCTATAACATTCCTTCGCCAGTCGCTTCCGGACCTTGATCGCTTCTTTTCTCACATCATTGATTGCCCTTTTCCCTCTCTCTTTTCACCAAGCAAGCAGTGCGTCCTCCCTTTTACGGCTGTTACACCCAAGACCGGCGCGAGCCCACCGCCACACTCACAATCCCACCAACTATGATGGGATCAAAACAAATGCCTGATCGCAAAGAGCTTCGCGATTACAACTACGCTGTCGCCGGCCAGTAAGTCTCTTCATCCTTTTCGCATTGCATATGCGCTTCTCATCCGAGCAATTTGCTCTCCCTTGAGAGCGCCTCTTTCGCTCTGGCTTGGCACCTATATCTGCGTCACAATGCCACCCCCGCGCTTCGTCTACATCATTCTAATTTCGATGACTCAAGTGCCGGCACGCTTTGTACCCCCGATGGCGAACTATTCATCAAGCCTTGCACACAGTCCGAGATCGATTTCTACCAGTCTGCCAATCGAAGACATCCCGAGTTCGCCGATATAATGCCATTGTTTATGGGATCCCTCCTACTCACCGACCCTACTGAGAAGACAATAGACGAGGCTGTGGCTGGTGTTATCTCCCACGCTGGAGATCTCAAGACGTCAAAGGAAGAAATTGTCGCTTCGGTGACCGAACAGGTTGCTCACGCTACAGCGACACAACAAAAAGAAGGTGATGCTTGGGTCCCAGCCAAGGATAACAAGATCAAGACCGACAAAGCGGTTGTGTTGGACAATGCTACCTTTGGCTTCATGAGCCCCAACATCCTCGATGTCAAGTTGGGAGTGAGACTCTGGGCCGACGATGCCCCCCAACAAAAAAAGCAGCGCTTCGACAAGATCTCGGCCGAGACGACACACGGTAGCTTGGGATTCCGGATAGCAGGAATGCGGGTCTACCGCGGATCAGAGGATGCTTCGGAACTGGACGAGGAAAACTACAAGATCTACGATAAGGATTATGGCCGAACAACAGTCACCCAAGAAAACGTCGTGGATCAGTTCCGAAAATTCATCTTCAACAAAAGCGCTGGCATCGATGAAGATCTCGGCAAGGCTGTTTGCGCAGCATTTATCCGCGATCTCCAAAGAGTCGAAGAGATTCTCTCACGACATGAAAGCCGAATGTACTCGTCTTCGCTACTATTCATCTTTGAGGGCGATGGCGAAGCCCTCCGAAGCGCCATTGAAGAGAACAACGCACTCATCGACGCAGAGGCAGGTATCGGCCAAGCAGCTCGAACTACCAAGAGGGTTGATAGCGGCATCGCTCTGGACGACGAAGACGAGCTAGACGAAGACTCGGACCTCGAGACCTCCCTGCCACAAATATACTCCCTGAAACTCATTGACTTTGCCCACGCCGAATGGACTCCCGGCCAAGGACCCGACGAGAACGCCTTGACAGGTGTGAGGAGTCTTTTACGCATCTTCCAAGAGATGGCGTAAATACGTTCACGGAAATGAAAAAAGGGCACCCTTTATGATCATGACAAAAAACCAACGGTTTAAAATGGGGACGGATATAAAGAAAGCATTCTGCTTAGAAGGAACTGGAGCTCGATACCCATGTGCTAAAGGATCGAAAGGGGATCAAACGATCAAACGTAGAAAACAGCTGCGCTGCGCTGCGGCTCGGTGCATGGCGTCCATGATGATGACAATTAAACTTTTACTTTTGGTTTTGTTCTCACAAGGGGTTTTGCTATTAACCTGCCATCCTGTTAAATGTCTGGTCTTGGATTTGGCGTTGAAGGATCTGAATTTGGTTGTACAATATATATACAAACAGGATTGGGCTATTATACAAGGTTATAAGCATGAGGAACCTACTCTTTCACTTATGCATGTGATACAACCGATGTAGAGGTAATGGGAAGAGATCACGTACACGATGTTTTTATAGAACAAATAATGCTTTAACTGGTCTTTGTGAACTACCTGTGCCCATAAAACTTCACATCCTAGTAGAACAACCTTGAAACAAGCCTTCAAGGCTGAGGCCTACGCAAGTAAGTCTAATTAACCACAAACAAGCTGAAATGCGTCCGATACCCATACTAAGCCATTATACTAGAAACGCGCGAATCCAACCGAATCCAAAGGTCAAAAAACTCCTAATATGATTATTGTGAAGTGGAGAATACGCAGGAGCCTGTATGGAGTCGAGTTCCTCCTGGCAGCACCCATGATTCAGCAAACGAAAACCCTTTGTCTTATGACCTCAAGCAAAAAGAATCTCGTGAGAATGTGCAAAAATTAAACTCGTTGATGAGACTGGGACTCGAACCCAGGAGGATTGCTCCACCAGGAAATTGGTGTTAAGGTTAACCTTAACCTGGCGCCATAACCAACTCGGCCATCTCACCCAAGTCCTTCAGGACCCGCTTGTTGTGGTGGACGGCTTTGCAAAATTGTAACAAGTCGCTGGAATTTCGAAGAGACGGACGAAGCCGTCTCACTGTCTTATTTCCGTGTCTTGTAAGAGAGACATGTGATGCGCGTTTAATCCTTGGACTGAATCTTGTGGTCTCCAGCGACGACGTCGGCGTAGGAAGGTGGCACGCCCTGGCTTTCAGAGCTGCCCTCGCCGTTATTTGTCACGCCATGCTGCTCGGGCGCAGGACGAGAAGAACCACCAGCGTTCTGAGTGCCATAGTTCATGCTGTTATTGTTGTTGCTAGCACCACCATGATGAGGTTGGGGCTGAGGCTTGGGCTGCTGGTTCTGGGGGTGGCCGTGGCCATGCTGATGAGGGCCTGGCGGGCACTGGACGTAGACGTAGGTAACGCGGTTACCCTCACGATCATGTGGCAAGGACTCGTACTCGTAGGGCGGCTCAGGATATTTGGCGATGATGTACCATGCGTGAATGAGGCCGGGGATGTAGGCGAGACAGCAGAGGAGGATGTTGATGAGAGAATCGGCGCTGCAGAGACCGCACTTTACCCAGACTAAATCGATGTTAGCGATGATGCGCGACAGGGAAACTGGTGGACTTACCGGGCAGTGGGGGGAAGAGAATGGCGAGGAAAGCGAGGAAGAAGTCGGCGGAACACATTGTTGCGTAGCAGAGAGCGTTTCAAACTCTTGAATGAAAGATAGCAAAGAGAAAGCGGTCGAGTTGAAGAATTGATGGTTGTTTGTATGCTTGTTTGGTGCGAGGAAGAAAAGAAGAGCGTGTGACCTGATTGACGATGACGAAGGGTTCTTGCGAGGTTCTGCGCTACGCCATGCGAGACAGAGGTCGGGTCACCTGGAGGGTGGCGTCTCTGGGTGAGGGGCTTGCGTAAGAGGGACTGTGCAGGGTAGAAGGGAGCGCGTGATTGGCTGTAGCTGAGACGTCAGTCACTGGAGCCCCGCTGACAGCCACAGAATCGGGTCATCACTGAGTTTAGAGTGCTGGAGGCAGCCAAGTTGCCTTAACAAGACTTCCCATGAACTGCTGCGATGAATAGACTGAGTTGAGAATTCATGTCTAATAGTGGACTGCGATAATACTATGTAGTCGAAGTGACTATGAGGAGATATTGAAACAAAAAGTGCAGCGTCTTCTTACAATACTCTACGATATGGTTTCGCATACGTCATTCCACTTACACTCTCGACGAGACATGAATGGATTTCAGGCAGAAGCGTAAAACCTCTGACGCAAATAACGAATCGCTTATGCAAAGCTAAACTGTAAGTTTATTCAGCTACTCAATACCAAGTACCAAGTCAAGTAGCTCGCACAGCTAATATTGGAAACTGGTTTCAACGCGCTACTTCACTACCACGCACAGCTTCGGACAACTGCGTGCCCTCATGTTGCAGCTTCCGCTCAGTCCTCACACACAAAGTCACACATTCATCGGGCGAATGGTTTAGTGGTATAATACTCCCTTAGCATAATTCAGCCTTCTGAAAAATCTGGGAGTGGTCCAGGGTTCGATTCCCTGTTCGTCCAATATAGGTGGTTAGAATCCGCCGTTATCCACACTTTTTGGCTTTTGCTTAATATTTTTAACATAGAGGAGTTTACAGTTATTGAGATTACTAACTTCTTAATTGTATACCATTACTATAGCATTAAGTAAATAAATGTTTACTTTAATTTTTATAGGGTTTTTATTATAAACTATTTTTATATTTTACTTTCTTTTCTACTTAGGTTGCTTTTGCAGCCTTGGCTAGCAGTTTATACGTAAGATATTTAGTTAAGTGGTAATTTCAAGAGAATAATTTTTATCTTCTGGAACAAGATTAGTTGTTTCTCTCAAGCAAGACTCTGTATTAAATATACCTTTTACATTTTACTCCCAGGGCAGTAGAAAGCTTTAATGCATGTTAGGTTGTCATTGAAACTTACATAGATACGTTCAGATCCATATGGATATAAATACCCCATGTTTCATCTGCAGCAGAGCGCGTAAAACTCAAGACCTTCAACCACAGTAGGTATTAAGCATAACTAAAGTAATTAAAAGCTTCCCTAAGTTCATACTACCTAAGATTAGACTGGGTTACTATAGGTAAGTTTACCTAAGTACTTCCTAAATTTATTTGCGCCTCCGAGGTTATCTTCGAGTTGCTTGCTGACTCATCCGTTTTTTTAATTTTCTGGAAGGTAACTTATTCGGTATACCTACCTTGCGTCTGTTTCCAACCTTGCGCACCGAGCAGCGTCACCACAACACAACACAACACACACGATGGATGATTTATCGAATCTTGAGCTGTTATCTCTCGTCTCGAAGGTGTCTTCAGAGTTGAAAAATCATATGAATTTAGACGATAAGACAGTAGCTGAATTCCTCATCGATAAACGAACCAATTGCAGCAACTTCGAGGATTTCCGCGATGATCTAGCAAAGGCCCTCCCCTCGATTCCTCTCAGTCTCATAGAGAGTATCGACCGTTTGGTGCTTGCTCTACACCCACAATTTAAAGGAAAAGCCAAGGCCAACCACGAAGAGCACCATTCGAGAACCTTAGAAGAGAAGGAGAAAGTCTTCAGTGGCCTCACGCTGCCGGATAAGGAGCCTGCGCGTGACGATGGCGCATTCGACGACACATTGGCGCTGTTAGAGGGTCTAGAAGGCAAGGCGAAAAAGGAGAAGTCCGCGAGAAAACGAAGTCGAAGTCCCCGCGAGGGCGATTATAAAGAGTCAAGGAGGAGGAGGAGAAGGTCGCGCTCGGGAGAACGACGAAAACGAGATAAGTATCGATCACGTTCACGGTCGCATGAGCGAGGCGACGAAGATTGGCGTGATGGGTACCGCGATTCGCGCAAAGATCGACGAGGGCGCCGGCGACACGACGACGACGAGGACGACCGATTTCGCAACGCTCCAGCTCCTGAAGTTGATGACTCGCCGCAGCTGCATAAGGTCTATGAGGGGCATGTCACGGGGCTGAAAGAGTTCGGCGCCTTTATCAATCTGCACAATGTAAGAGGTAGAGTCGATGGCCTCGTACACGTTTCCCGAATGTCTGCTGGACAGCGCGTTAACCACCCGTCGGATTTGGTGTCGCATGGACAAAAGGTCTGGGTCAAGGTGACAAGTCTCGATAAGGACCAGAATGGCCGCGATCGTGTGGGGTTATCAATGAAGGATGTTGATCAGTCAACTGGGGAGGATCTAGAACCACAAGCTCGAATGACGACTGGTGCCAACATGGAAGCGCTAGGAGGTGGAGGTCTACGAGACGGTTTCGCGGAACCAACCGGCATGCCTCGAGATAACTTGGGGCCTCCACGACGGCAGAAGAAAAGAATGACTTCTCCCGAAAGGTGGGAGATCAGACAATTGATCGCATCGGGAGTCGCCAAGGCCTCGGACTACCCTGATCTGGAAGAAGACTATAACGCGACTCTCCGAGGAGATGGCGAGCTTGAGCTTGAAGAGGATGTCGATATTGAGGTTCGTGAGGAGGAACCGCCGTTCTTGGCCGGACAGACCAAGCAGTCCCTGGAATTATCACCCATTCGCGTTGTCAAGGCCCCAGAAGGTTCTATGAATCGAGCAGCTATGTCTGGTACCAACTTGGCGAAAGAACGTAAGGAGCTCAAGCAACAAGAAGCCGACGCAGCTGCGAAGGACGAGCCCAAAGAAAACCTATCCTCTCAATGGCAAGACCCTATGGCTGATCCCGATAAGAGGAAGTTTGCCAGCGATTTGCGGAATGCTAGGAAGAACCAGCCCTCCGAAGATGTGCCCGAGTGGAAAAAGGCAGTGATTCCAAAGGGACAGTCTCTAGGCAAGCGCACGAACCTCAGCATCAAGGAACAACGAGAGTCGCTTCCTGTGTATGCATTCCGAGAGCAACTGATCAAGGCTGTTCACGAGAACCAGATCTTGATTGTAGTCGGAGAAACAGGATCAGGAAAGACGACCCAGTTAACGCAGTATCTCGCTGAAGCTGGATTTGCCAATGATGGTATTATTGGCTGCACGCAGCCTCGTCGTGTGGCTGCCATGTCCGTGGCCAAGCGAGTAGCAGAAGAAGTTGGCTGCAAGCTTGGTGAAGAGGTCGGATATACAATTCGATTTGAAGACTGCACCAGTCCTTCCACTAAGATCAAGTATATGACCGATGGTATGCTTCAACGTGAGATTCTGGTAGATCCCGACATGTCACGATACTCCTGTATCATGCTTGATGAAGCTCACGAGCGTACCATTGCCACTGATGTGCTGTTTGCCTTACTAAAGAAGGCTCTCAAGCGACGCCCCGATATGAAAGTCATTGTCACCTCAGCTACTCTCGATGCAGACAAATTCTCTGCATACTTCAACGAATGTCCCATTTTCACCATTCCCGGTCGAACATACCCTGTCGAAATCCTCTATTCAAAAGAGCCCGAGTCCGATTACCTGGATACCGCTCTCGTCACAGTCATGCAGATCCATATTACGGAGCCCAAGGGCGACATTCTTCTTTTCTTGACAGGTCAAGAGGAAATTGACACGGCATGCGAAGTTTTGTATGAAAGAATGAAAGCTTTAGGGCCTAACGTACCAGACCTCATCGTTCTGCCGGTTTACGCTCAACTTCCGACGGAAATGCAAAGTCGAATCTTCGATCCTGCACCCCCTGGCAGCCGTAAGGTTGTCATCGCAACAAATATTGCAGAGACCTCTATTACTATTGACGAGATTTACTACGTTGTCGACCCGGGGTTCGTCAAGCAGAATGCTTACGACCCTAAATTGGGTATGGACTCTCTGGTAGTTACGCCAATCTCTCAAGCTCAGGCAAACCAAAGAGCAGGTCGAGCAGGTCGAACTGGACCTGGAAAGTGTTTCCGTTTATACACCGAGGCTGCTTACCAGTCTGAAATGTTGCCGACTAGTATCCCCGAAATCCAACGACAAAACCTATCCACAACAATCCTCATGCTCAAGGCAATGGGCATTAACGACTTGCTTCACTTTGACTTTATGGACCCGCCTCCTATCAACACTATGCTTACAGCATTGGAGGAGCTATATGCCCTCAGTGCCCTCGACGACGAAGGTCTACTTACTCGACTGGGGCGAAAGATGGCCGATTTCCCTATGGAACCTTCCCTAGCCAAGGTACTTATCGCTGCTGTTGATCTAGAATGTGCAGATGAAGTCCTCAGCATCGTCTCCATGCTCAACATTCCCACTGTCTTTTACCGCCCCAAAGAGAAGCAGTCCCAAGCAGATCAAAAGAAGGCCAAGTTCCATGACCCTCACGGTGACCACCTAACCTTCCTCAACGTCTACAACTCATGGAAGCAGAGCGGCTACTCAGCACCCTGGTGCTTCGAGAACTTCATCCAAGCGCGTTCCATGCGTCGCGCAAAAGACGTCCGCGATCAAATCGTCAAGATCATGGACCGTTACAAGCACAAAATCAGGTCCTGCGGCCGTGACACCGAAAAGGTCCGCCGGGCCCTCTGCGCAGGCTTCTTCCGCAACGCAGCTCGCAAGGATCCCCAGGAGGGCTACAAGACCCTCATCGAGGGCACCCCCGTGTATCTGCACCCAAGCTCCGCGCTCTTCGGCAAGCAGGCCGAGTGGGTCATCTACCACGAGCTCATCCTCACAAGCAAGGAGTACATGCACTGCACCACGAGCATCGAGCCCAAATGGCTCGTCGAGGCGGCGCCGACCTTTTTCAAGGTCGCGCCGACGGATAAGCTGAGCAAGAGGAAGAAGGCGGAGAGGATACAGCCGCTATATAATAAATTTGCTACCGAGGACGATTGGAGATTGAGTGCGCAGAGGAAGGGCGGAAGAGGAGGCGGCGGTGGTGGAACCTGGGGTTAAAGCACTTATCTAAGTATTTGAACAGATACTAACAAGTCTTCCCTAAATTTTGATAAACTTGTCTAAACATTTTTTAGAGGCTATACTAAATATACCCTAAATTCTTCTAACATGTATAAATGTTCTTGTAACTTTGGCTCGAGATCTGAAGTTTTGCTTCCCCTAGCTTTATGTTTGCTCATCACTGCCGATGCAGGTTGCCTTCTGGCGTGCAGAGGCCTGTAACCAAAAGCGCGTTCCATGCGTCGCGCAAAAGACGTCCGCGATCAAACCGTCAAGATCATGAACCGCTACAAACACAATATCAGGTCCTGCGGCCGTGAAAGCTCAAGACGTCGAGCCAAAGGTCAGTATCAGTGAGAAGAAAAGTTATACAAGTTTAGGACATATTTAGTGAATTTAGACAAGATTTAGCATAAATTTGACCGAGTTTACTGAATCTTTGGTGGCCCAAGCTCCAATCTTAATCGCGCTGATTGGTGGCTCACCTATTGCCTCCACATATGCCCATGACCTCTGCAGCCTTGAGCCTCCACTGACGAATACTTCCATCTTCAACTTCATCTCTCGCTCGCTCCATGGTACAACCTCGATTTTTAATGCTTCATAGAGAAGCTTTTTTAGAAATCATCAACAACAACATGAGCTCGAGTCAGCAAAATGTCGCCTCCCCTGTTGAAGACCGTTCGTACATTGAAGGATTCCACATTTGAAGCTTGTGCCTGCGTCAGTGCACATTTGAAGGCATCTGCATCTATAACCGCAGGGAACGCAGCCAAAGCTGACAGAAATGACCTCAAATCTTTGACCATTGAGTTGAGACTTCTTGGAGGTACATTCTATAGTCTTGAGTCCCTCATCGTTGAGTTGTCTGTAGACAATGATGCCGCCGACAGCACTCTTGGTATCACCCCTAGCGCCTCAGGATCCGAGAATGACCCTTCTCAAGAATGGCCAATTGTCGATGGGTATGAGATACTCCTTACTGCCATAAAATCATTCCATCATCTCGCCACTTCTGATGGGATCAAAGCCGCTAGATCGTCACTTCATGACATCCGATCCAAACTAGCGTTTGTGCTCGGAATCTCAGACACCCTCGAGGACATCTCACTTCGGCTCACTCTACTCGAATCAGAGCCATTGCCCCAACTTTTGGTCCAGAAGGAACATGACCCAGAGGCTATCGAATCACCTGTGCAGACCCCCTATGACGATGAGCAGGGTGAAGCAAGACCCGAAGATGTTTCCGTTTGGCTAAATATCTTGAATTCGCCTGAAAATGATCGCGAACCTGCAGAGTACAACAAAGAGATGATATTAGTCCAGTCACGCCGCATCACAGAGCCAGCATATAGAATAGCGGCTATAAGGTGGCCAAAATATGCGGAGATCTACTGGCAAAAGCTTCGACCCCAAGTCTGCTCCCTCTTTCGTATCCAAAAGTCGTACAACTTCGTACAGTGGGTTCTTGAATATGCCAGGGAGACATACCCTCGAACATTCGGCACGATGGCCCTTTCGCCAAGATGTCTTCTTGAGCTGACTGATGCGCTCTGCAACGGATCTGTCTTGCCACTTCATATTGCTGCTGCCCTCGGGTTGCCTAATCTTTGCAGAGATCTTCTCTCAATGGGCGGCAACGTCAACCAGCCCGGTCTTCTCGGCACGCCACTCTTTTGCGCCCTTGTAGGCAGCAAGGTTCTCATCACCCGTACGGAGCCAGTATCGTGGCCGACTCTTCTCGTTGGTAACGATTCTGATGTCGATCAGGCGGCAACTATCCTACTGCTTGTCGAAAATGGCGCAGATTGCACGTTTCGGTATTCTTGGAAAGATGCCACTGAAGAGGTTTCACTAGCAGGTTTGGCCTTTTGGACTGCAATGAAGACCAAACATGAAGCAATCTTTACAAACATCGTCAAAGGATTTGCAAACGCTGCTCAAGGATCCACTGACATCGCTAAAGGAAATCCCCTAGACTCTTCTTTTTGTCTCCTTTTGCAACGAGAACCTGTAGTCAAACGTGGTCTACTTCACCGAACTCGATTTGCGCGCTTGCTCACATATGTATATGACTTGACATTGGTCGACATTGAAAAAGAGTCCACTGAGCACGATTGGCTCCAAGAGCTCGTAGCCCGACTCATGGTGCACGCCAACATCAAGCTTTCTCCCTTAGGTGACGGAAAGGTGGACACATTGAAAGACAGCAACTTTGCGGCTGCCATTCGGAGTGCCGTTTTGGACTTCAATGTGATCTTGGTGGATCGTCTGATCAAAGACCCAAGATTCTATGCCAACTTCAAATACAATAAGGAAGAGACTCTTCTCCACATGGCTGCCGAATCTGCACAGAATGAGATTCTGGAAATGCTGATTGAAGCTGGGGCTGATATTAGAGCCAAAGACTCAAGCGGTCGCACACCACTCATGCTCTGTAATGAAGTTAGTCCTATGGCCAAGCTGATCCTCGAACATGGTGTACCGACTTTCGATAAGGACAATGGGGGCCGCAACATTTGGCACTACTTCGCCGCCACTAACGAAGACGACATACTCAAATTTCTGTGGGACAACGACCCTTACAAGATCCGCAACTTGAACGCCGTCGATGAACAAGGGCATACGCCACTGCTGTCAGCGTTTGCTCACGTCAGGGCTCTTCAGCAGTCTCCCAAGACCTCCACGTCCGCCGCACCGCTTGCAGCTCATTTTCTGCTCGAGAAAAGCCAAGGGTACATACGAGCGGAGGGCAATGAGAGCCTGGCTCGATGGGCCGTCGAATGGGGCAACATCGGGCTGGTACGGCAGCTGTTCCGTCTCTTTCCCCAGGCTAACATGAATGATGAATTACTCCTCAAGTCACTTAATATGTCGGCTTCACCGGAGATGGTCTCATTGGTACTTGAAAGGGCTGGACCCTCTCGGCCATTCGCTGATGGCACAACGGCAGCAGAGACGGTCATCACAAACGTCAAGCTCTTGAAGGAAGGTCGATTGACTTATAGTCCATCATTACACCCGTCCTGTTTTCCCAACATGACACGCAGTGCCTATATGCGTCTTCTTACCCCTGAAGTCATCAAGTCGCGAGACTCTAAGGGGCGAGGGATCTGGCTGCGGTTCACGCAGGATGTTTTCCCATTGACTAGTAGTGATTCGCTTCGATGTCCCTCATCCCTCTATTTCCTATCTTCTTTTATGTGCATGGCTATATCCTGCTTGGTCACAGTGGGCGCCCTCGCAGACTATGAAAAGGAGAGCAAAAAATGGGCCGTTAGCTGCATAGCGACGAAGGGTGAGTTCTCCTTTAGCCAACCGAAATGGAATAATTGGCAGGTCTCATTCGTCGCCGCTATCTTGACCACCTGGCTTTCCGATCAGAATCTGCAGGACGGCGAATTCGGCATCATGGGCTTCTTCAACGAGGAAGAGGCGGCACATCTGATGTGGGCGGCCGTCGACTTTGGTATGCCAGAAGTCGTCGAGCTGCTGGCCCAATGCGGCTGCGACGTACACAAGCCTCGGCGATGCATGCCCCTTCAAGGGAGGTCGGTTTTCGAGGCCTTTCTAGCTCATCAGCCCATCGACGTTAGCATGATCCGGCCCCTTCTCCACAACACGAAGCCACATCAGATTAGGAAGCAGCAGCAGTATACATTCACAGAGCTCGTACGAGTAGCTGATGAAGCGGTCGCTGTGAAAATTCTCGGTCAGCTAATTGATCGGGGATTGGATGTTGATGGCTTGGAAATTCCTGCGTAAGTCTTCTATTCTGGTCTAAACTCATCCTACTTCTGCCTAAGTTTACCTAAACCCATCCTTAACTCATCCCCCTTTCCCTAAGCTTACCTAAAGCTATCCTACGCTCACCTTCCTTTTACCTAAGGTTACCTAAACCTATTCTAAGCTCTCCAAAGTTTTCTAACCTATCCTGCACTTCCCTAAGTTTTCTAAACTTATCCTAAACTTAGGTCATCTCACTAACTCTCGCTCCCCTTAGTCCGTCACCAATGAAATCACACGCACCATCCCCATCATTGCTCATGATCGCGATCTGCTCAAAGAAGATCCTTCTAGGGCGATTGCTGATCGAACGAGGCGCAGATGCCTCTTTGGCGCCGCCAAATTCCATCAGTGCCTATCTTCTTGCGGCAAAGCTTGGATATGTGGTTATCCTCGAAATGATCATCGAGAAAGTCGGGTCGGCAGAGTTTCCTTGGCTAGCCGTTTACGAACACATGGAGGATCGCGATACTTACGATGCCTTGCAGTTTGCGGCAGCCGGGGGACATCGTGATGCCCTCACAACACTCTTAGAAGCCACACCTCTGGCTGACAATATCGCTGCCACTAGTCCAAGATTCGGCAGAACCTGCGCCCACCTCGCTGCAAGGGCCGGTTCCTTGGATTGTGTGAAAATATTAATGAGATACTCGAAACGTCTGTTCAGTGTGAAAGACCTGTCAGGAAGAACCCCTCTGTTCTTGGCAATCGTTGGTGGCAATCAAGAATTGATTCAGTATATGAAGGATAATTTGTTGGACTATAATAATCCCCAGGACATGGGTATCATCTCACTGAACCCAGTTCCAGCCCAAAAGGACGACAAGGACGATTCTGACAGTGACTCGCTACCAGAGTCATCTCACGGTGAAGCAACCCACGAGCAGAAAGTTTCTGGCCCAAGACAGATAGGTGCCATGATAGCAGATGCGATAGATCATTATCAACTCAGCCGAGACCCTTTGTTCAACTCTATCCTCGACCACACCTCAAAGAAGGACTTAGGGTCGGCCTTAATGCCTTGTGGAGGCTGTACCCTTCTCAGTTACACGGCAGCGACCAACAAGATCCGACCTATGCTGGAACTGGTGGAGATGGGGCTTACTGGTTTTGTGGCAGGGTGTGAGGAACATTGGCCGGATGGCTTCAACGCACTTCTTTGCGCATGCCAGAATATTCGAATGCTGATGACAACTGACTTGTTTATCCCTCCAGAAAAAACGCGCTCCTACTACAAACTGTGCTTAGATGCTTATTTGGGGATGGGGATGTCATGGTTCCATCTTCCAATGTCACCGATCCAAGCCCTTTTCAACTCCTCCCGGAATAGTGGACATGATATTGTTTACCATCAGAAAATCGTCCTTCAGATATTCATCGATCACCTAACTGAGCATGCTCAGGCATACTGGTAAGTGATAAATAGAAGAACAAGAGGTCATACTGACAAGTAGCAGGACGCTCATAAGGACCATTGGGATTAATGATGGATTCGAGTTTTCTGCAGATGAGAGCATTCAACAGAGAGTTCTACGTTACGTCCTAAACATGAAGAACCAAATTACTTCGGATAATGCTGAAGCGACCAACAATACGGTTCTGCATGATGTGATACATCTTTTGGCCGGAGAGGGCAGGAATCGATTGCATGGTTTCACGACATATCTCGATGTGGCCAAACTCCTCATCAAAAACGGAGCCGATGTCAACGCGCAAAACTCAGAACTTGCAACTCCCCTACACCTGGCTGCCCACTATGGTCATAAGGATATGGTGTTTACACTCCTGAGAGCGGGCGCCAACCCGAATCTTTTGTCTGCCAACGGTGCGTCAGTTGTAGGGCAATCTGTTGCCCACGGCGACTTCCGAGTAATTCGTTGTCTATTAAGCAATGGCGCAAGTCCTGTGACATTCTTCAACATCACTTTCGAAACGGCTGACGCCGGTATGGATGCCCTTCGCCAGTTGATTGAGCTTGGTGGGGATCCCTACGAGGCAAGGCCAGGTACCGGAAGTACTCTCACGAGTGCGATCTCTGGGGTTGCTGAGGGCATGTCATTTGTACTGAATGGAAATTTTGACTTTCATCGGCTTGCAGAACAGGAACCGCTCTTGATTAGCGAGATTCTTGCTAATAGGAAACTATCGTCCATGGAGCTCAAAGCGATCATCAAGCGCATACCCCGTGAGTATCGTGCTCGGTTAGTGAACTTTGAACCGGAGGAGAAACACACTCCATCATTTTCCATTATCCTCGATGACGATCCGAAGCTCCTGCAGGTGTTACTTGATTTCGGTCTGGACATTGAGCACGAGTGGCATGGGAAAGGAACACCGTTAATGTTTGCTGCTCGCATCGGGGCCTTCAAATGTTTCAAGCTCCTTGTCCGCCACGGCGCAAGACTGGCATACCTCACAACCGGAAGACGAGGCGAAGTCATTGCGAGATCTGTCACCGAAGCAGCAAAGCCCCATCCCCGCCTCCTTCAATGGGCCTTGATCAATCGTCACTACGAGACAAAGTGTCTCACGCAAGAAGCACACAACGGACCTTTCATCCCCATTAAACCATGGTCCGGTGGACGACAAAGTGCGTACTACAAACTTTCAGGCGGCAGTGATGAGATCCCCCAGCTGCCATCAGAGTCTATGATGGAGTCGCTCACCCGATTCGCGAGGATGAAGAGGGCTATGAGAGGAAGGACATTGCCTGTCTCCCTTCGTTTACTTGCGCGGGGATTTGAGCCGTTTTAGCGTCGCGCGCTCGCCCGTATGTGTGTTGAGAAGCCAAGGGCTGCGGTGAGCCGGGCCTAGAGATACCACAGGAAAGTACCTCTGTATTTTTGTATTGGTGGTTGAGATGGCTTGGTTTCCGCAAGGCTCTTTGCATAATCCCTGCTGTGCTGGGGATGGTTTTGTATGATAGTACTGGATGTATTAGGTGTTCAAAACAAACTGATAGGATACTTCAGAAGATAATTGTAATGTACTAAGTGTAATGTAATGAAGTGCCCCTTACTCATGAGACTGTAAGCTACCTACTCACAGGAGACAATAAAACTTAGGACATTTATCCTAAAGGCTGAAGAGACTTAGGCAAGTTTAGTCTAGCTTAGTAGGTCTTTCTACCAGTCATCTTAGGCGCCTTGCTTCAGGCTCGAAGTCTTCTTGTTCCCAGAGGGTGCCCGAGTAAGGTACCGTAGTAATTAAGGACTACAAAATCTGAAAATAGAAGGCTGGCTATTTCATATGATCTTCGAACACTTCTTGTCTGTCCGTGATTGATTACGCAATTCATACTTTAAAATAAACAGTCTTATCGAGTGCCGTAATATTTAGGATGTGCAGTTTGCTTCGTCTCATGCAGTGCCATATCAATGCTTCTGGTGATGCTCCGCCTTCCAAACCAGTATCACCAACGATGTAAAGGTCTCACCCTACTTTAGAGTAATTATAAGTATAAAGGCTAAAGGTCATATCTTGGTACTAATTTTCGCTCTTCTAGGGTACTGGCTGGGGGCTTGCCTCGTCGACGAACAGTTGCATGCGAGGAAAGAATGTGAGTAAGGTAAATAAGAAAATTAAGATGTTATACCGTGATATTTTCTTGAACAAACTATATATCTGATCTCCTGGTATCTTATTCATGACAATGATGTAAGATTGAAGATCTAGAGCCTTTGCAACGTCGAGATATTCAAACTTGTACAAGATTACGGTTTCAAGGGAGTGTTGGGTATCGAACGTTGCATCTCTCGAGCCTAGGCAATCAAAAGAGGATATTCGTCGATACTAGGTAATGATAAGATTATAAGAGATATTCTACAGAATTGTCCTCAGTCGAGGAAAGCTGAGGAGATATATCGGTGTACGGGAGGGCGAGCCTGAGAGGCGAGGGATTTCGTCGTGAAGCTGATGGAAGATTACTGTTCGGTAAAGAGTGACTATACTTGGACCTAGTATGATAGAAATTATCTGGAATATCAAGTTTGAAAGAGTCGTAAACGCAAAGATAACTTTCTTCTCGCCATATCACTCGAGTAATAACGAACGACGACGAGGTTGTCATATGAACATCGTCTTTGAATTTTTGGAGATGGTAGCTTCCTTGGTCGATGCAGGAGGATGGAAGCAGTCAAATTGTACGCTGATAGAAATCGAGAGGGAGTATCTAATCGGTCGAGGTCAGGGGTATAGATGCTGTGTAATACACGATGGAAAGCAGGTTGTGAGGGAGCTTTGAGCCCATATACCAGCAAACAGGTGCTTTGAGCTATTTGGAAAGAATCTAAGTTACTTCTCGGGTCTCTCCTTTTGTTATAGAATCTGTTTCACGAGTTTCAGAGGGGATCATTTGACACAGGCCAGTAGCAATCTGGCTGTTTCATTATTCTGCGGCCATTTCACAGTAATCAACCACAACACCATTTTTATCAGTCAACCAATTAACTGTTATCCATAAAGGTCGTTTTAAGTCCAAGATATAAGAATACCTTTGTTCTTCACTTTATTCGGTGTAGTTCCGTGGTATCTTTCCATCACGTCACTATCGTCATGCGCCTGCCCTATCTGGTTCTGAGAACCCGGATAGACAAGTGAGCACCTTGATGGACAACCCTGATGTCTTTTCCAGTACCAGCACCACCAAATTTGATGCGATGGCCTCGAAAAACAGCCAGAAACAGAGTTGATCTCGGACATTGTCGATGCTGATATAGTGTGCGTTGCATCATTGTTGCCGCGTCTAGCGGGAGGACCCTGGGGGGTTGTTGATAAGGCTGAGACGGTGAGAAATGAGTATAAGAATGAGGGCGTCCCTTGGTTTGGCTCTTGGAGTCTTCAATATGAACAAGCACTTGCTTGGTGATTGATCGTCGATGACAAGAGAAAGTCTTGAATCGCCCTAGCTATAGGAGAGGCTACTTCTCTAGTCAGTGTCAGTTTGCTATACCCGAAAAGTACCATGGATCGAGGGACTCAAGTTCTTCCATGGGAGTAATACAACAGCAGCTCAGCTACCCCCAGCCACCAGCCTCGATCATCACGGAACCCGTCTCTTGTATCGAGAACTCGCCTCCTTTTGTTCATCGCTTCCTTTGGTCTCCCTCGGTACCGACCTCGACCTCAGCCCAGGCTCAGCTCAACTTCTCAGACCTGGACACAACATTTACCTCACCCACGTCCTCTCACAAGGTCCACGACTAATGGCCCCATTATCGCGGCCTTATTACTCCTGAGTCTCACGACGAAGCCATATCCCTGAGTCCCCCCACGAGAGATATCCCGGTTCGGCTTTCCATCATGATACAAACTACCCAGCCGAGTTCCGAGACCCTGTCTCCATCCCACGCCTTGAGATTATTATGACTGGATACAAGAACAACTCGGGTGTCATTACTATCAGCTCAGACCAGGCGAGGAGACTCTCGGTAGCCCCGTATGGAGACGATGCCTGGATCCTGGATTGCCTCCGTGTGATAGCGGACTTTGGTGTGTGATGATGAAGTAGCGAAGTAGTTGATGCTCATGATGAGATGATGTTGTTCCGCCCTTGGTGTGTTGTAGAAGGGCAGATGAGGAGACGCTTGTCTTTACCTGATCCAATATTGATCGCTTCACCAGAGATACCTGGTGTTGAGGACAGTAGGCATTCTCATGTCCTAGCATGATCGTCATGCACAGATGTAAGTCTCCGCCGTTATCTCTTACGTCCCAGCTTTTTTCTTTCTCCAGCCCCTCTTTCTCTCCGTTATTTCCCTCAAGATATCTTGTTTCCTATCATCATGTTCATTTGCCGCGTTAGACGTGGGTCACGACAGCTCATCGTTTCCCATGGATCAATCACACACTCTCGATCCCATTTACACTCCCACGTCCACACCCACACCTCCGGTAGCCCGATGGGTTTCCCATGACTAAAGTCTCATCATGCACGGGCGCAATAGTCCTACGCTTTCCCCATTGCTTTGGGATATACTTTCACTGCCTTGTGTTTCCCATCCTCGCTTTGTGCAAGAGGGCCAAACACACCAATCATTGCCCAATCTTGCCAAAGATGCATGCGCGGGATGCATGCATGAATGGTACAGAACTAATCGACTCTGAGCCGTCAATGTATTGGCTTTTGTGGTCCCCATCCATGCCCACGTTGTTCTCGATTATCCCTCATCGATCCGTCTCACTTATGCCTATCACACTCCGTTGTTGTTGATAGGCTTGTTCATCACACTGGGTTCGTCACGTTCACGTATCACGATGATGAACTAGCCCTCGCCGTGCATCTACTGCATGATGATCTTGGTTGTTGATTATCACTCCAGCGGCAAGCGTTACTCGATTGTTGTTGGCTTCACTCTAACATGATCATCCATCAGACATAGCTCGTCTGCTATTGGTTGCCTCACATTATCCGTCCGTCTCGTTGTCTTGGTTCCCTACCCCACTCGGCGAATAAGTCTAACTCTTATTCCACTCACATGTTCATATCCATTCTCATCGCTTCCTCTTACACCTTCTCGCTCTGTGTGTACCCCCATCCGGCATATCTATTCTCTTGATTCGTCCACGTACAGGGCAAGACGTCTCGGTAGGCCCAAAGGGGAACTACCCCGGCTTCGACGCAGGGTCTCGAGGTGCAACATCCTTTCTCTCCTTCTCTTGCAACCCTAGCTCAGGCCCCTACTCACCGGTGTGGACAATGGACGAAGCTATTTTAGTCAGTCCGGCTTGAGCCTTTCCAAAGCTCTGTCGTCGCTGGGATGAACCCCCACTCCCAAGTGTACAAGTTCCATGGAAGCATGACTTGCTTCAGGTGCTGCCTTGTCCCTGGCAGCTAGACTGAGCTATCGGAAATCGGCTCAAACTAAGACATCCACAGGTACTGGACATGTCTCGCGAACTACATCTGCATGCGTTACGTGGCGATACCACTGCGGTGTCAGCAGCAGGCCTCAGTAGCATCCCAATCCTACCTTTTCTGGAAAGAAACTGCCAGTTCCACATCTGGTGCCGTTTGGTTCAATAGGCGCAAGTCTGCGTTGCAACGCCGGTGGCCATGAAACTCATTTCGCAGTGGCTGCATCTCGGGACGGCGCGAGTAGAGCTTGAGCTGGAGCTTCACGGTGGAGAGCTCTCCCTGTAGTGGAGGCTCGGCGCAACCACTGTGCATCATCTCGGCCAATTACAGAAACATGGGCCTCCCACATCGTACATGGGCATGCGGGGTGAAGGTCACTTTGACTTGGGAGGACCCTGAGACTTGGTTGGATTCGAGACAAGTTGGTGATGCATATGGAGTGGAGTCACTCCCACCTCCATCCACGCCCATACCCACGCTGGACGCGATAATCAGACAACTGAGAGATGGAGCATGATCGAAGATGGTTGAGAATATGAGGATCGGAAAAGTATAAGAAGGGCGGTTCATCTCGCTCAAATCGGGTTCTGTTCATCATCCAACAATCTCACACTTCAACACACACACTCACAACACTTACAACTTTTTCGAAGACCTTCTTCACCAACAACTATCAACATGTCTCCCTGGTGAGCTCCTCTCAATCTACCGCTGCATCTTGATGGTCATCGAGCCTGAAAGAGTTGTAACGGTGAAGCATCGAGCATTCGACTAACAGTATCTAGCTCTTGCTGCAACCACGAGGCCTCTAGCTGCTCCGACAGCTGCTCTTGCTGCAAGGTTAGCTCCTACCGGATCCCATGCCATATATTGAACAGCTTCTAATCACTCTATAGCACTAAATTCCTTTTTCCATCACCAACGACACTCGGCAATGACAACCATACTCGCAGGCCTTCAAGGGCCATGCCTCCAGGATACCATACACGAGGACATCTAATGCGAGCTCAACGAGCAAGTCGGATGGACAGGTACAATGGAAAGGAAAGAAAGAAACGAGAGACATGCTGGTGATGGACTGGGACCGCCAACTTTCGATGGCAGCGCAGTTTAGAGACAATTGAAGCTTGCATGCCTTGAACATGTACCCCATCTCATGTGACATCTTGACTCGCCTTGCATGAATCTTGACAACAGTAGCTAGATCTCGATACTCGCGGTTGCTATCGGGACGACATGATATCGTGCATGGTGAGGATATTAGAGTTTCCTAGTTCTAGACTAAGCGATGTCACACGCAAGAGGTGGAAGCAGATGATCCTTGAGAAATCTGAGATAGCCGCTGCAACCGTTGGAGGCTAAGCTGGGATCATACTAGAGATGGGTAAGATGAGAACGAATCAACCCCTCTTTTGGGCTGTTTCATGGCGACGGCCGAGGAGATGGCGTTTCTGGTTCGGATGTTGGCGTGGAGGAGCGCGACGGTCCGGATTCACATGGACGTGATATCATTTACTCGATGAGAGGCTATTTAGATATAATTAAAGACAAGTAATAGAGAAGTTTATAAGATTATCAGATTATCATGGCGATATAGGGTAGGGTCGAGACAAAAGCAATGTTCCCCGCTTCAAGGCGGACATGATCTACACCAACGTGTTCAGTGCAGATGGATCCATGGACTTTATATATGCCCTTTGAACTCTAGGCTCGACGTCTTGATGGAATAATTCTTGATCAGGGCAGTGTCTTGACAGCGAGACCTCGTTGCATTCATGATCTATCTTTGGCGACAGGATCATGTGTAGCTGCGGATCAAGCCAGATCCTACAGGGCCCATCTCGTCAAGGCGTTTGATCTGAGTGAGATTCAGTGATCGCTGCGCCATAAAAGGATTGAAACGACCTATTTGACAGCCCACTTGTACAGCTCACTCATGTCTACCTTGACCAATAACTTACAGAGCACAACCGTCAGTAATAGTGAGGCTGTTTCACAATCATCAAATTACGTCATCGTGAATCTCCGCACTCTGCATCTTTTTCAACCCGCCAAGTGACCGCCAAGTGACCGCCAAGTGAGGCTGTGTATAACCAGCCTCGTTCACAAAAAAACGAGACTCTTTCTCTTGTTATTAAATGCAGTTTTATTCAGAGTCTTTTTAGTGGTATTATCGCCCAGGTTGAGAATTAACTGCATGTGGGTGTCTCAGTTGATCCTTGCTGTGTTCATCTCGGATCGAATCTCGCTGCCGCTTTTTCTACCAATATCTAATTTGAGGCGAGTAATATACCATCAGCGACTCGACTCTTTTCTCTTATATTTGAAAGAGTCTCTTCTTCTTCACTTTCTTCTTTACCGCTTGTTTCTCTCTTCTCCTTCTTTTGTCTCCATCACTTGGCCCCCAAGCCCCGCTTCACGAACCAACCTGCGCCGCATCCGAGAAGGAGTTTGACAAGTTGGTTTCTGTTGGTTGTGTTGTATTGATCTCGAAATAACCGCCTGATATTTTAACTTGGCAGCGGCTCTGCATCTTTTTATAGCGACCGCCTACGTACTCATCCTTTTACTGAGTATTTTATTCTACATCTCCATTCTCCCTTTTTATTTTTCTCTTCAGCGGCTTTATTCCCTCTATTTCAACGCCACTAATAAGAAATTATCCCTGTTCCTTTTTCCCTTGATTCTTTTTTTATCTTTTTGGCGCCAGCGCCAAGAGTGGAGAACCGGAATCTAGCAGCCGAGACGGGGGTCAACGACACCCGGTTTCCCCCCGATAATCACGGAGCTTCAACGGCGAAAACGACTTGAATCTTCGGGCAGCCGAACCCAAATCTCACCAAATCTCACTCCCTCACCATTGTATATGACAATGCCGGATATGCTGGACCCAGGCACACCGACCATCACGCCTCCCGTCTCTCCAGGCGGTGGCGTCGAGAGGCGTCGGTCACGGAACCCTCTCAAGAACATGATGCAGCATCTCACTGTGGATCCTCCCCCGGCTGATGATGACCGAGAGCCCAGGAGAACTTCTCTCATTCGGAGGATCAGCTGGCGCAAGAGTCGCAGTCCTTCAGCGCATTCTGATAGATCGGGAGGACAGCCGCAAGACCCTAATCTGTGCACGGCGTGTGCGGGCTGGGCAGCTGATATCGACTCTACGTTTGACACCATGGATGATTTCTTCATGAGGGCTCTGAATCCGACATCTGCGGATACGTTTGAGAACAAGGAGCATTCACTAGGTCGGTTAAAGGAGCTTGAAGAGGATCGCTTCATCACAAAATGTCCCCTCTGCAAGCTCTTCCTCTCAGTGCACATTCCCAGCGAGGGAGAAGGCGATCTGTATCTCTCTGGTTTCTCAAGCCGCGATACAAATTATCTCATCGACAACCAGAGCATGTTTGAGCAGGGCCACTCAGCAAAGAATAAGATCAAAGGCGTCAGTCCAGCATATCTAGGCGTGGTCCCCAAGAAGAGCGGTGATGGCGCGTTGAGCTGGGATGTGAGCGCTGATTGGTTCCGTGGGTCTGGTATGCTCTATCGAACAATGCCTGAGCCACCAAATGAACTCCTCAGCGCTAGATCAGAAGGGAAACATTCACGTGCGAATTCCATGACCGATAATGCCGGTTGGCAGAAACGTGGCATTTGGGGTCGTGAGTTGGAGGGTGTGATTGATATGAGCATTGGAGTGGACTGGCTACGGTTCTGCGAATTCTATCACCAGGGACGATGTGGCCGAAAACCCGTTACGCGGGAGATGCCGGGTTTCAAGCTCGTCGACTGCGCAAAGAATCCTCCCCAGGTGGTCACTGCTTCTATCACAGAACGATATGCGGCGTTGAGTTATGTCTGGGGAAACAAAACGACGGAAACATGGCCCAAGGTTGTATGGGATGCTGTCATCGCGACCAAAGATCTCGGTATCAGATATTTATGGGTTGATCGTCTATGCATGGCGGAGGTTCAACCGGCAGAGCGGATGCAGCAGATTGCAAGGATGGATGATATCTTTGAAGGTGCCATACTAGCTATCATTGCAGCTTGTGGCGAGGATGCGGATTATGGTCTACCAGGTGTGGGATCACGAACCCGACCGGCTCAGCCCAAGTACGAATTCGTCAACTCTAACATCACACTTGTATCGAGTCTCCAGGATCCACGATTGGCGATTAAGAACTCAACGTGGTATCAGCGAGGCTGGACGTATCAAGAAGGACTCCTTGCAAGGCGGCGTTTGATCTTTACGGATCAGCAAATGTACTGGGAATGCGAGGGCATGTGCTGTCCTGAATCACTCATCTTACCGCTTGAATATTACCACGACATGGAGGAGCAGCGGATGTGTGACTTTATGCGTCCTGGACTCTTCAACGGTGTTTCATTCGTTGATGGAAGCTGGGAGCGTTGGAAGAGACTACCAGGCAAGGCTGAAGATCCAAGCACGCTTAGTATCTTCCGAGAAGCAGACCAACACATCGGAAACTACACACGAAGAGATTTGACGTATGACCGAGATTCGTTAGATGCGTTCCTCGGAATGTTAAGACGTCTCGAGACGACTGTCGGACGTGGGAAGATGTTCAACATCCTCGGCATTCCCCTCTGGGCACCGCAACTGGATCAAGGTCCAGCAGTCCAAGGCCTCCCACGCACCCGCGACATCTTTGCTCTGTCAACATGTTTCTGGCACCACAAAGAAGGCGTCATCGCCACGAGACGTCCTCACATGCCCAGCTGGACATGGGCAGGTTGGAAAGGCCCCGTTGATCTCTACTCCTCTATCACAGTGGTAGACCCTGACACGAAAGCCGTCCAACGCAAGCATAACCACCATCACTACGTCTCCGCCACGCACGTATCGCGCAACGATCCTAATTCTATCCGCTGGACGTACTCACCCAACATCGTCCTCGTCAACCGCGACGGAAGCGTAGCCTATGACTTTGGCGCCTCGACCGTCGTGACTGGCATGCCCCCCTCCCCACCGAATCTTCACATCCGCCCCTACGGCATCCACGTCCCCAACCCTTTCGTTCTCGACCGCGTAAAAGCCCGTTCTCACCCCGACGGATGGATCTTCAACCGCGTCAGCGTAGATGTACGGATGAGTCGCGGGGCGAGTTCAATGCGCGAGTACATTGAGCGCCATGCGCGCGGTGAACAGATGACGGTGCTGTGGTTTGTAGAAGAGGCGCTTGTTATGCTTCTTGTTGTGGAGAGGACGGAGAGGGAGGGTAGGATCGTGTGGGAGAGGGTTGGGAGGATGAGGATGGGATTTCCAGAGGAGGCGAAGGATGTTGTTAAGAGGTGTGGACGGTTGGAGAAGATGGTGGAGGAGTTGCCGCTGAGGAGATTGGGAGAGGATATTGTTATTGAGTAAGGAGTGTGTTATTAGGGTAGTATTTATTGTAATATCAGGCATTTTCGAGTGAAATGGGGGTTTGTCGAGTGAAGCAACGAGAGGTTTGGTGAATGAACAATCGCAGCTTTCGCTTATAGTTGGCTTCGCTCACTGTGAGTCGGGCCAAGTTGTACTAGGAAGACTTTTCTGTAGAACGTTAGTGAGTTAAGCCTGTGTACAGCTAAGGTCTTCATTTTCTCATCATGACTTTCTCAGATCATAGTCTCAGATGAAGAAGGAAACTGAGATATTGAGAGCCTTGCCAGTAGCTCGTTGGACTTGACCACCCCGACAATCGGCTTCGCGATGAAATCACAAACAAAAAATGAGATAAAATTTAGATAATGTGAATTTCTGTATGATGATACAAATCTCTTGCTTCCATGTCTTCGTAAGTGGGTGCTGAGGGACATCGGAGAGAAGACCGAACAAGGCAAATCTAGAGGCCTCGGCAACATGACCGTGTCGATGCCGCGGTGCCACTCGCGCCAAAATAGCCCGAGAGGACGGGTCATGATGAAAGGTGAGGAGTCCGATTGCGGGGACTGATGCTGCACTAAGATGATCTACGGATACTACCTAAAGATATAAGAAGACGGCGCATGATGAGCCGACAACTACAATATAACTATTATCTCAGTCGAATACTGTAACACTCTGCTTTATTTCAGGAAACAATTGCAATTGTAACCGCCACCATGAGTGATCTCCCAGCAATGGAGTCTGAATCTCCCAATATCCCACCCCCTCGAGGTACTCACCCTCACTCTCATCCTCTCTCATACAACAAACACTCACTGATATCCCCAGAAATCCAACTCCCCTCCTCCGTCCCAACCCTCGATCAAATCCTCTCAGCAAACGACTTCTCCCTCGCCGCGCAAAAAGCGCTATCACCAAAAGCATGGGCCTTTTACTCCTCCGCCGCCACCGATCTCGTCACAGTCTCCAAGAACAAGGAGCTCATCCGCCGAGTCATGCTGCGCCCAAGAATTCTACGGAATGTCGCTGAAGTCAGCATCAAGAGAAATATCTTGGGTCTTGAGAGTAAGGCGCCGTTCATCATGTGTCCTGCTGCCATGGCGACACTGGCGCATCCGGATGGTGAGCTTGGTTGGAGTAGAGCAGCTGCCAGTGAAGGAATCTTTGAGATTGTATGTCAAAAGCTGTTCTTATATGAGATGGGGGCTAACCTTGTAGATCTCGAGTAACGCTTCTTACTCTCTCCCCAACATCATCGGCGCAGCACCCCAAGGCCATCCCTTCTTCCTCCAACTCTACGTAAACTCTCACCGCCCCAAGACAATCGAACTCCTCCGCCGCGCTCGCTCGCTCGGTATAAAAGCCATCTTCGTGACCGTCGACGCCCCCGTTCCCGGGAAACGCGAGGCCGATGAACGAGCACCCCAAGCCGTTGTTATAAAATCTGCCATGAGCGGCAGTGAGAGCAGTAAGGATGGTAAGGGCAGTGGGCTCGGACGGCTGATGGGGCAATATATCGATAAGAGTCTCTCGTGGGAGGATTTGGAGTGGATAAGACGGGAGAGCTCTGTGCCTATTGTGCTGAAGGGTGTTCAGACTGTGGAGGATGTTAAGTTGGCGGTTGAGTATGGTGTTGAGGGTGTTATGTTGAGTAATCACGGTGGGAGATCTCTCGACGGGTAAGTTCACCATCACTCTCTTGAGAATGGCCATTTCTGACAGATCTGCAGTGCTCAGGCTTCTATACTCATCCTCCTCGAAGTCCGGAAGCGGTTCCCTGAAGCTTTTCAACATCTCGAGATCTTCATCGATGGAGGCTTTGAGCGTGGATCTGATATCCTCAAGGCTATCGCCCTAGGGGCTACAGCTGTTGGAATTGCAAGGCCGTTCTTGTATTCCCTGGTGTATGGTCAAAAGGGTGTTGAGCACCTTTCACAGAGTACGTCATCTGAATGGTGTTTATACGGGAGTGACTAACATGCTGTTTAGTTCTCAAAGATGAGCTTGAGACTTCGATGAGACTTGCTGGTATTACTAGCTTGGATCAGGCAACACCTGAACTCGTTAATACTCTGGATGTTGACCATTTGGTTACTTCTGGACGTATCGAGCCGAGTTCAGTATCACGAAGAGTAAAGTCTTCAAAGCTATAGGAAATAAGTTGGAAATATTCAGTATACCCATTATAAATTTATAGATAGAATCACTTAATAATAAGGTCCTACGGTGAAGCCTTCAATCTCTCCTGAAAAGCCTTGACAGCATCAACCAACTCCCCATCTCCATCCAACCCAAGCCCCTTGGCCCTACTCGCGTCAAACCACGGTGGCCAACTCTTAACAATCTTATATAGCGCCTCATCCTGCTCCTCTTTAACATAATTCACCGCCTCTTTCCCACCAACCTTCTCAACAGCATCGAGAATATCCTGTACACTAACAGTGATACCCGGAAGATTCACAATCCTCGACTCTCCAAACTTGTCCGCAGGTATATCCTTGATCTTGATCAGGTTCTTGATCACAGTCGCAGGGCTGCAGATCCACATCGATATATCCTTCGGCACAGGGAGGACGTTAGGAATGCCCTGCAGACTTTCACGAACAATACCAGAGGCAAAACTCGACGCTGCGGCGGAGGGCTTTCCAGGTCGAACTACCACCGTGGGCAACCTCACGATGCGCCCATCGATCAAACCCCTTCTCGAAAAGTCATTCACCAACAACTCAGCAATGAGCTTCTCCGCACCATACGAAGATCTCGGCTGCGGCAGTGTCTTCTCAGTAACATATCCCTCCTCGGGCCCATAAACGGCACAAGAACTCGAGAACACAACTTTGACGCCAGGGAGTTTATTCCTCAGAGCATCGAGAACGTAGCGGACTGAATCAACGTTGACTTTAAGACCGAGATCGAGATTCGCTTCTGATCCGCCGGACATGAGCCCGTGGAAGAGATAGACTGCTTCAAAGGGCTGAGACGTTACGAGTTGCTCGACGACAGAGGGATTAGTGAGATCTGCGGCGAGAGAAGTTATGCGTTGGGCGTGTTGAGCTGGGACGGGGGGTTCAGAGATGTCGGTTATTGTGAGATAAATTGAGGGTGAGGAGTTGAGAAGAGGAGCGATGATTTCTTGGCCGATGAAGCCACCGGCGCCTGTGATGAGGATATGCTGTGTATTGGCCATTTTGGTGCTTGGTATAGGTAGGTTAGTGGTTGTGTTAGTGATAAATGAGAGTGAGTTGTTGTGTTTAAATGGTTGTCTCATCGGATAAGATTGATCCACTATCGCGGGGTGGATGAGGTTATCCGTGTCCCCCGCAGAAGATGATGCGGAGTCGACGGAACGAAATCCGAGATGGACGAACTGTGGAGGGGATCATCATGGAGATTGGGGGAGCAGACATGATTCATCTCTAGTCATGGTTCACTCAGATATGGGATAGTTATCCGATCACGGAGCATCTTTCAGCCATACAGCGGATAAGAATGATCTCTTCAGCTTCACACACCCAAGTCCTATCACGTACAAACAACAAGGTATTCCCAAACAAAACGCCCATTACCCATCCTATTGCGGTCTCATCCCATAATCAGCTTCAGGATACGTCGGGAGCGACTGTCCCGAAGCATCAACCGTAAACATACTCGGATCGAACCTAAAGACCGGCGAAAGCCCAAAGCTCATATCGTAGTCAAAGAACGTATCCCCATCCATGTCAGTGTACACCTGGTTCCCCGGCATCACCATATCAACATGCTCAACCGCATTATTATACACCGCAGGCTGCACCTGTCCCAGATCCGGCGTCGCAAGCGTAGCAGTCATGCGCTCCAGCCCGCCCGCCATGAGATTCGCAAGATGCCACTTCCCGGCCTTGAGCGATCTGAACTGCCGGACCAGATTCGTCGTGAGGTCGTGGACGCGCTGGCGCTCGATGAGATCGCTGCCGTACTTGACTGCCACTTTGATGAGGAACATGCAGGCAAAGGCCGTCATGGAGAGCATGTACGAGGGCATTCCTACGATGCCGACTGCAACGTCTGGGTCGGTTATTATGAGGTCGATGATGGCGGTTGCAGCGTTGACGGCTTGCATGGCGCAGTCGAGGAAATAGTGAGGGATCGGGGCGTCGTTGGAGAGACCGCGGAAGATGTGTGAGTAGAGATGGATCTGGGCGAAGTTGTAATGAAGAATGGTTCCTTTTCGAGGGAACGAGCCGATTTGGGTCCATTGCTCTGCGGGAGGTTAGTATAAGTCGGGGATGAGCGTTAGTATCGACCTACCAGGTAACTCTCCCATCCATCGAGTATACCACTCATCCAACTGCCGTCTGAACTGCAGTATGTGATTCAAGTATACCCTCGGAATCGGCTCCCCCTTGTCCGTCCCAAAGAGCTCTCGAATATTTCGCAGAATACTAACCAGCATGACCTGGCCAGTCAACCGCTTATCCTCCTCCGTCGCAACCGGCGATTTCAAGAACTGCTCCCATCCCTGAATCGACGAATCCTCCTGGACAATCGAAGGCCGTCCATACAAAGTCGCAAGGTGTTGATCACAGATATACAGAATATACCATAACCGCGCGCAATCTGCCGCCTCCTGACTCTGCTCTTTAATGGCCTGGTTATAGCTATTATGCAAATTACACTCCGCCGCGCGTCGAATAGCATACCCCGAGAGCATCCAAGAAAGGTCACTAAGCCAATATGAAGCAACGCACATGGCGCGAAGATAATCGCGATCAATTCGACGCTCAAACATTGACTTTTCCATAAGCCTTCGGAATTCCCCACTGCAGATTCCGTAGATGTTGTCGGCTTTTGGGTCGTGCAGTGCAGCTACCGTGAGTGTAGCGGCGGAGAGAATTGGACTTTTGCGGCGGAGCTCTTCGAGGGTCATGTACCGACAGCCGATGCCGTACATATACCGATCCAAGCGGTCGCGATACAGAGAAAAGAGACTCTCTGCATCTGCTAGCGAAAGCGCACCGCGAGCGATAAAGTCGTTGATGGCGTTTCCCTTCTGAGCTTCGGGGTTATCGGGTGATCGAAGAGCACTGAGTTTAGTGAGAGTGTAAAGCGAGTGAATAGGCACATAAGGAAGGCCCTCATCTTCAGGTGTCGCTTTGGGTGAGTTATCACATGAAGGACCGCGGAATTCTTCTTGTGATACTGAGAGATGATGTGACGTATTTGTATGGTCGTCTTTTGGTGGTGACCCTTCTTCTCGGGAGTTGATGCTTTGTAAGGGCGGCAGTTCAGGGAGGCTGAGTTTGGTCATGACTTGTCTTAGAGCGCTGTGCATTTGCTCTAGATCTTGGACAACTGATTCGGAGAATCTAGGTGTATTGGTTATTTATGAAATGGTGAGTGAGAAAGGGTAAAGCTTACTGTGACTTTTCATCCATGATGGTTTGGAGACTTTTGCTCAAGACACAGCCTAGATTTCTCTCTGCGCATCTCCGACATGGCGGGCCACTCTCATCCATCAAACATTTGATCTACCACACAATTAACACTCACTCCTACTTCGCGGCTTCTCAGTCTCACCTTGTGTTTTCTACACGCTGCACACGCCTTGATCTTGCGTGAGATCTGAGGAACAGTACCGTCATTGGACACAACCCCCGTGATACTCTGCCGATGAGAAGCGGTTCTCCCATTCCCATTTGGACGAGCTGGCGTCGGGGCCTGCCTGTCTTGTCAGCCAATTCTCATAACAACCTCAGACATCAAGACATACCGCCGCATCAGCACTGGTCGCTGCAGCAGAGTCCGACCACGTTCTCTTGGCCATCATGAATCCTTCTGTTTCCGTCTCGAGTCCCTCAATTGACCGTGTCGCGTGAATGAGTTGATCCTCGCGACCAACCCCTGAACACCTCCAGATCGTCAAGAAAGACACGCAGAAGCACGAAATCGCTTATCTCTTAGACATACGCTCATCGACATATGCATATCGCAGGGGTTAAATACCCGGGGAAATTGATTGCAGCGATTCGGCAAAAAAGAGATTCAGTCCTTCAGGTTAAAAAGAGTCAGGCAAATGTGCAAGTTAAATGGGGAAATGTCCCCCGACTTGGACTAATTACCTCGGGCCAATTAGATGAGTGCTATTGTGCTGAAGGAAGAGGAGGACCCGTAATTTGCCTCCCCGCAATCGCTGAGAGTGCGGGGTAGCCGAAGTAGGAATCTAGAGGTTGACACTCGACCTGAGCTGGCCAAGACTGAGTAATGAGGTTTGAGAGACTCGTCAAGCATTGCTATATTAGTCGATGTAGTTTGAATATTAGTCTGTTTGAGGTAGAGACTGTTATTTGTTGTAATTAAGTAACGACGAAATGTAGATCACTTCCTCACGGCCAATCACCAACATACAGTAGGTAGTCTCGGACAGGCAAACCAAGTACCTGGAAAGAGAAAGACCTGATTGCCAGGGGTTTTTGCTGGAGGTGAGTGAAGAACATCACAAGATTAACATAAATTATGACATTTGGCAGATATTAAAGTTGGATAATGTATTGGTTAGAGTCTAACAATACTCCTTTGTTGCAATAACACTGTGCTTGATGCTGTGTGTAAAAGATAAAGTACACAAAGAACCGCCATAACGTTGACCGTTGAACTCAAGACCGAAGAGTGGATGCAAACTGTCCACTCTAATAAGAAAAAAAGAAGGGCAGACAAGTCGATCATAGGTAGCAACGTTTATTAGCTGCCTGGTCAGAGCACGCACGTCAGCGACGTCACATCCCCCCACCGCGGGGCGATAACAAAAAAGTCCCAACTTCTCAACACCAAAACCTTCCATCACCAATTCAACTCCTTCTCTACATCGACCTTCACCTCAAGAATCTCAAAATGCCAAAGAAACTCTCCAAAAACCCGCTCCCGCCGAGCACCTCAACCCTCTCCACAATCTCAACAGCATCAACATCATCCACTGCCCTCCCATCCACCCTCGCCGATCCCTCCCTTCCTCTCCCCAAGCTCATCGTCTTCGATCTCGACTACACCCTCTGGCCATTCTGGGTCGACACCCACGTAACACCACCCCTAAAACCCAACTCCTCACACACAAGCGCCACAGACCGATACGGCGAAGACTATGGTTTCTTCAGCGACGTCCCCGCCATTCTCCACGCTTTACCACGCGCCGGTATAAAAATCGGCGTGGCATCGCGGACTTCTGCACCGAGCCTTGCGCGCGATTTGCTAAAGATGCTACATATCACTGGACCAGAGGGTGGAAAGCCAAAGAAAGCGCTAGATGTTTTTGAGGGTTTGTTGGAGATTTATCCAGGGTGTAAGATTAAGCATTTTGAGAGCTTGCAGAAGAGGACGGGGATCAAGTATGAGGATATGCTGTTCTTCGATGATGAGCCGAGGAATAGAGATACGGAAAGTTTAGGGGTGACGATGTGTCTTGTTAGAGATGGGGTTACGTGGGGGGAGCTTGAGAGGGGGGTTACGCAGTGGAGGAATAGAAGGGGATATATTACAAGACCAGAGGTTCCAGAGATGGAATAGACGTCAAACTCCCATACGACTGGTTGGGATTTAATAGAGGCACAGGGCATAAAAGACCAAGGATTTGAGGATAGAATAAACAAGTCAATTGTTCAATATTAACAGGGAATCACGATTATATATTCACAACCATATCACCGCTTCAACGGGAGGTTCTAAATATGATGCGCCAAACAGAAAGGGATATGCTCCGTGTACTTCAACAAATACAGTCAGCCCATCTCGTACTTCAAACCATCTCATCCAAAATTTGCTTCCAGGGTATGCCAGTCTTCGCCATCTCTAGGATATAACACTTCTATCACGCAGTAGCCGTCTGTGCCGCGACAGGCTTATCGTCCTGCAGCTTCAGCTTCTCGTTCACATCGCCGCTCAAAAGAGCATCATCAGTTTGGACACCATCGTCATGTGTTCCTTGGGGAGATACGGGGTGGCCGTTTCCGTTGAGGGCGGCTGCGTCGTTGGTTTCCGCTGGTGTTTCGACGGCTGTTTCACCGCTGGAGATTTCTACCACGGGGGCGAGACCAAAGGTCTTGGGGATTGTGCAGATTCTCTCGTTTCGAGGTTGGCCGTCCTTGGAACCCTTAGCCATACAGACCAGTCTTCCATTAGTGTCCTCCTCCCACAATAACGGTCCGCTGGGGAACGTCTTGTGTCCATTCTCAAACTCGACGACACCCTCCCAGTTAGGGTCAGGGTTACCGAGTTCTCCAAATTTGTAGTCAAGCTCACCACCATACTTCTTGGGAATGTTTCGTGGCTCAATGTACTGCTCTAGCACACCCTTCACCTCATGATGACCAAGGATGAAAATCTTGGACACAGTGATAGGATCGAACCAGCGCTTGATCCAACCCCAAACGGTACTGAAAAACGCCGGCGCACCAATCACGAATATGCGATCCAGCGTCTCGGGGTAATGCGCCGTAGCTAGTTGTGAAGCAGCCTGCATATGCTGCTTAAGATTCCAGAACTGCTTCAACCCGACGCCCGAAATATCCACAATGTTTGTGCTCAATGTGATAGGAACCTCGGGGTGCTCGCGGTCGAGGAGTTGTGTGCAGAACGGCATGTTGAAGCGCGTCAAGTTCTCGTACAGAGCGAATAAGCGTAGCAGGCCGTTTGGCGTCTTGCCGTCAGACTTGGCTTTGGAAAAGGTACTCGATGCGCCGACCTTTTCATACTCGTGGACGGTCTTGGAGTCGAGGGTCTTGACTTCAAAGACGTAGAGGGGAATTCCGCGACGGTCGCGTCGGCCGGTCCATTGGGGGTACTGCAGATACAGAGTCAGCGCTTAACGTGCCCGAGGATCCCGTCAGACAAACCAGGCGACGGCTGAAATCATAGGCGCTTAGATCAATGGTGTCGTATAAAACGTCCAGATCGTTTGCCTTGCGCCAATCTTCTGTCTCTTTGAATTGCTGATACGCATCCTCGACATTCCATCTTCGCGCGCGCAAGTATCGCCTGTTAAGAAAAGCTGTCAGAGCCCTGCTTATCAATCGCCCCGTAACAAAACCTACAAGATCAAAGGATCATCATGAGAAGGCGGAGGTCCAACTTTCAAAAGGCCCCTCTCCTCAAGGACCTTCTTAAACTGGACAAAAGCCTCCTCCTGCTTCTGCGTCAAGTGTCCCAGATGGCCATAAGGATAGGCATAGTCCGCAATGGTGGAAGCAGTAGAGGTGATGCGAGCGGCTGGAGCGCCGGTAGCTTCGAGAGTAGAGGCCATGGGGGACAAGCGAGATCGGAGGGCTATGATATGATGTGATAACCCGGAGATATGGATTGCTTTCTGGTTTGTGGGTGGTTGTTTTGAGGGGAAGTGAATGGAAGGGAGGGAAGAAAAAAAAGAGACTGCATGAAGGGGAAAATGTGACGGAAGCGCCGGAGTCGCTGACAATGACGACAGTGGAGTTAGATTGGATCTGACAGCGGAGACTGGGGGGGCGATTTGCGAATTTTAGGGCTGTGAGTGGGGATTACAGTTGTCATGGACCTGATGATCCGAAAGCCGGACATGTCGTCCGAGTATAGGAATGGGAGGAATTTTGAGGTACGAGTTTTTTAATATATGATCTTTTAGTCCTAGAGGGAGCGTGGTAGACTGGAAGAGACAGGCGATGTCATCCAGTCGAGTGACTTCAAAAGCAGCGCATAGTCCCATCATGGTCCATCCCGAGAACCTTCAATTTTCCCATGACAGAAACAAAAGTTTAAACTGTAATTGAGGCATCATGACTTCAAACCATTAGTGGACCCAGCAGAAACGTCGCTAAAAACAACTCACGCTGCGGGCGTCATAGTGCGGTACGGGCCGGCCGAGGCTCATGCAACGCGTGTTTATTCTCAATGGTCCCAAAGATTAGCACTTATCACTCGTATCCGAAACCATTCAGACCTTTTACGATACAAATCTGGGGGATCTACCGCAGGGATTGACGTTGTTTACAGGGCTGAAACAAGCTGCACTTTGATGCTGATGTAGGTAGGACGGTGCCTGTAATGCCTCTTCACATGTTTCACGGCCCGTCGAGAATCATGTGTCTTTTGCGGAAACGGGTTTATCGTGTGGTTTTTGGAGGTTGTTGAATCAGAGGCGTTAGGTGGCACTTTATGTGGTTAAGTTCGTAGTCTTGTGGCTCGATATTTTATCACTGACAACTCTGTATTGTCTGGAAGCATTAACCTCACGTTCTGATTCAACAACACTACGAAATTCTCCCTGAATCACTGCTAATACTACAGATCCTTCCCCTTGTAGTGGTCAAAATGCATGTCTTGACATTGCTTCATCGCTCGCTTCGAGCATGGCCAGTCCTGTCACAACCCAAAGAACCACTCTCATCAGAATGTCCAAACTTGACTTGGACATCCTTCTTCACTCACAGCAGTGCCCTCTCAGAACCATATAATAAGGGCCCTCTACCTCTATTCTTGATACCACCGTATTTCTCTCAATCTCGGCTCTCATCATGGACAGCTCGCTAGAACCAGCGCCTATTCAGGCCTCGCTTGACAACCCTAGGAAGCGCGCCGCCAGCAGATCTCCCTCAATCTCTCCATCAGAGGACCAGCAGTTGAAGAAAGCTTGCTATGAAATTGGTTATCAGAATCTCAACGACCATGTGAGAATCCCGTCAAGTCGTACAAGACCTCATCATCGACAAAACACCATGATAGCCTCTTCTTCATGAGCTGACTTGTGTCTTAATAGGTCATGTTTCAACCAGCTCCTATTCGGAGTACTCGTCCATCTGCTGCTCTTCTGGAGTATATAAAGGAGACACTGCCTCGTCCTTCATACCTGGAAAAGATCGGTAACTGGCTCGAAGATATTTATCCTCAAGATTTACGCAAGATATCACGTTCAGACTGCTTCATTCTAGACCAAAGCTCGGAACTCGTACTCCGAGAAAGACCTCATTCTGCTCCAGCCATTATGGCAGGTAGAAAAAACCTCACCGGTCGAGCTGTCACCTTTGACCTGGCGTTTTCTCAGAAATCATCCCTCAAGCGCTCGACTCCCGGGTTCACTTCTAAAGAAGGGGGGCCGTCTATTGACCCAACACCGACTATTTACCCAACTGCCACTGGCACAGCTAATCGATCTAACGGGCCACTTGTAGAGAGTACCCTCTACCGGGATTGCAATCTTGCACTCAACAATATCCTCTTACTCGACTCCCGAACTGAACTCCCGCCTCATCTCTCCGTACTTGTCGAATCCCTCAAGAAAGGTCGATCATCCCCTGAGCCTATTCCCCAGGACAACGATGATCTCTATGCCATGGAGGCAGGCGCCAGTGAACCAAAGGTTGAAGAATTTGTTCGGAACAACATCATTCCCCCGAGTTCCAGCACAGACAAGATCCAGCGCAGCGATCGTGTCTTTGTAGGCAGGTCCGTTATTCCCACTACCAATCCCTACGCGAGAATCAGTGTTCCTGTTCCCGATCTCCTATACGGGTACCGCTTCTCAGCCTTCCAATATGGCCAGCAAATGCAGATCGCGACGTGTGGAAACTTTGCATTCACAAACAGCGAAGGCCTCACGTTTCCCTTCTTTACAGTCGAGTTCAAAGGCGACGGACCATCCAGCAAAGGTAGTCTCTAGGTGGCGACGAACCAATGCCTGGGAGCGTCCACGGCCTGTATAAACATCAGTGAGAGGTTGAAAGACCGGCTCGAGAAGTGTACGGGCATTGAACACATTGAACCGCTTGACAACACGAGCTTTAGTGTTGCCATGAACGGAACTGAAGCTCGATTGCATGTGTCTTGGAAGGATGGAGACTTCATATATATGCAAAAGATCAAGAGCTTCATTATCCAGCGACCCGAAGAGTTCCTCGAGTTTCGTAGGTTCGTCCGGAACATTATCGATTGGGGGCGGGATGGACGCTTGGAGTGTATAAAGTCTGGCCTTGATGTTTTGGTTGAGGAGAGCGAGATGGCGCCCCTGAAGAACAAGATTTCTCGTCCGAGATCCAAGTCTGGAGGTAGCTCGATTCGATTGAAACCATACTAGAGCACCTTGACGGAAGTTCAGTCCTGTATGGAGACGATTGGAGGAGCTATGGTTCAGGGTTTGGGGATTTAACATTGCCAAGGACCCCTGTACTTTGATGACATTGAATAGCCGTAGCGACCGGCAAGTCATGGGCACGGGATTGAAAAACATGGAGACTATTGAACTTTTTGTTGTGTGGCGTTGTTTCGGGCCATTTTGGACCTTGTATTTGGCACATGGGAGATTCGAAGCTGTTGCTAGGGCGTTTCGCTATGGTTGGAACGACACAAGCCCAGGTTCTAGGGAGTGTAGGTAATTCCCACGACGTTTCTCAGTATTTCATCAAAAGTCCATTGTTTCTACATAGGATCCAGTATTTGGACGCATTTGTGACGCTCGCCTTTGGCTTTATCTACCCTACCACCTAAGAGAATGAAGCACCTGAGTGCGATGACACTGGAGGGATGAGGATTACGTCGTAAAGCAAATGGCTTGGCTTGCTATTAATCTATCATCGGTTCTCCTCTTCAGTCATCGAATCTACTTATCATCACCCCTCCATTCATTACCACGACGTGTGTCCTCCATCAATAACAAGGTTGTTCCCCGTCATGTAGCTACTCGCATTGCTCAACAAGAACAACGCAGCACCCTTAAACTCCTGCGTCTCCGCCAATCTCCCCATTATAATCTCCCTTTCCCACTCCTCCCGCATACCAGGTACTTCATCAAAGTTGCTCTGCACCATCGGCGTCATGATATGTCCGGGGCTGATACAATTGACGCGAATGCCACCTGTGCCATCTTTCTGGATAGGACTCCATTCCATAGCAAGGTTGCGCGCAAGTTGGATCACTGCTGCCTTACTGGAATTATACACGGGCGAAACAAGACCGCGGTTTGCTTTGAGGCCGGAAATACTGGCGATGAGACAGATGCTCCCGCGTTTCTTGTACTTCATCATTTGCTTGGCGGCGGATTTGGCGGTCATGAAAACGCCCGTGTAGTTGATGGAGAGCATGTGTGCTACTTCATCTGCGTTATACTCCACGGTAGGCGAAATATGCTGGACTCCTGCTGCAGCTATCACGCCGTCGAGACCTTGGTTCTCACCTGCGATGGCAGTGATGAGTTTATCGAGGCCATCGGCGTCCGATACGTCTTGTTTGCGGTAGTGTAGAGATCCGCCCCATTCTGGGACGACGCGTGCTTGAGCTTCATGCCATCCTTCGTCAGGCTGATCAGCACGGTCCAAACAATACACTGGACTTGAGTCAGTTGCTGTTTGAGTCAATTATGTGGTTGACATACCTTTTCCACCAGCTTCAACAAGACTCTCAGCTAGAGTCAATCCAAGACCTTGAGCACCGCCTGTGACGACAAAGACCTTTCCAGCGAGTTCAAAGTCTGAGAAACGCTTCCGACCGACATTTGTTCCTCGCGGTAAAGTGAGTTCGTGAGCAGGATTCTCTCTAGGGTCCGGATTCATAGGTTTTGCGCTGTCATTTCCTGTGGTGTGCATAGATCGTTGACAAATTGGCTTGGATAGGACTGATGTTTGCCGAAGAGCAGCGATCCGTCCATGAGAGTATGTCTTGCTAGCGATTGAGCAAGTTGCTCGCTTGAGTATTGAAGCAGACATGTTAAGAAGGCTATTACTTGTGTAAGATGGAGATCAATTGACAAAGACATCAAGATTTGACCGACATCGTGAAGTTTTGCACTCATTCATCTCAATATTTATATATTTCTGTCTCACATCGTGCTACCAACACTGAACATTTCTTTTGCTGAATGTGACGTCTCGGCGACGTAAGCATTACCCAGCTCGTCTCACCAAAACCTCCCATCACACAACGACACGGAGCTTCTGAGCCACGAGAATGCCCTCTAGCATATTGGGCAGGGATCCATAGAATCTCTTTTCCAGTCTGACCGGAGCTTCATGTCCGCCTGTCGGGTCGTTCCATCTCAATTGCTTGTCTGGTCATGTTACCAGCTTATCTCCTTGGCGTGAGGGCAATTGACGTCCCAGATGCATCATCTCTCAAGGGGTCCAGTTTTTAGAATATGAAACAGAGATCAAGAGGCGAAAAGTCGTCGTGACAGCTGTGGCTGTGGCTGTGAGCGGTACCTGAATTATTCCCTGCCATGCCCGTTTGATGGGGTCTGAAGCTGACATGCGTGGCTAATGGGCATCTTGGATTGCCCATCTCTTTGGTGATGCAATTCTTGCGCATGGGGGAATCCTTTGATCGGCGACGGTATCGGAACTCATGCTCCGTGGTATTTAACCCGCAATTGACATCAAGTTGTTAAACCGCCTGACCGCTTGTAGCAATTGGTCAGACATTTTGGTATAATGTCTAAGTTGTGAGCTAGAAGTGTTATTTGCAGTTGAGACTTGTGGCTGAGAACTTATTCCGGCAGACAGAAACTAATATCTCGGGTTGCTGATTGGCTACAGTCACAACCTCTCTCAAATAATTAAATTTATAGGTAGGTATTATCGTTGCAGCCTCCGACTCTCTTGCGAGTGACAGGTGGTCTACAGAAACAACGTTTGGCAACACATCACATCGTGAGCATGTGAGGGGATCTCGACTCATACAAGCCTCGCAGCCGACAACTTTGTTTGCACATATTTCGTCCTTGTGAAGGCATGCTTGTTGGTATTGACAGTGAGTGACGAGGGAAGCTGTCGTTTGAGAGCAATCGGGAACATCAAACCCAACATGGGACGATGGAGCGTGGAAGATATTGAAGATGCGCTCACAGCTTTTAAAGGCTTGCCATGAGCTTAGGGTTGCCTCATTAACTGCGAGAAAACCTCAAACTATCTGGAGATAAAACAGAGTACAGGGTCCTTTCACCACCTCACATAAACTTCAAGGCTTCAACTGAAGCATAATGGCTTGTTGAAATGTTAGTAAGGGCCAATCAACTCAAAGATGCTCTGGTATATCGTTCAAGAGGTAACCATGGACCAGAAGATGGTTCTAGAACTAAGATTGACCGCCCCAATCATTCCCCTCTGCAATGAGGTATTCTGACACAAGATCGCTTCGAAGTCACAGTTCATGGCCTGCTATGCTCTTCCCCGGACGTGCCTTCCACAAGATTTGAGCAGTTTCCTACAATGTATAGAGATATCTTTCTTACGGAGTAGGTTATCATACTTGAGTTTGTTGAAAAGAAAAGGGGGGTTTGCTATGAAGCATCAAGAAATGGTGCAGGGCAACTCCTACCTATGTACGGTGTAAAAGTTTAGAGCCGCAGGAGATAGCAATAGGCGTACTGAACTCAACTTACCTCTTCCTATGGTTCCCCCCTTTCCCTCAAGCCAGATTACGACGCCTTGGCCATACCATCAGGATATCTTGGGAAAAGGGACACTCAGTAAAGGCCCCGACTTCTTCTCCACCACGATACACCAGGTCACTTCACCTTTACACTCCCAGTATTGATCAAAGCTACATAGGTTGCTATATCTTCTTCGCTTCTTCACTTCTTCACCTTTTTATTCCAGAACATACGCCAAAATGGCAACTCACAAACGCGTGATGTCCTATGAGCTTCTCGCCAAAACTCCTGGGCTATCATTCCCCTCAGCAACGACACCAGTCTTGTTATCAAGAAGCTGTGCAGAAGTCTTTGGTGGCTCAGATCCACTACCAAAAATGACCAAAGCGAAGGTGGAAGACAACATCTGCGAGTTCTTGACCGAATGCGACAACCACTTCCACAGCCTCACCATCTGCACCACACACAATCCCTTGGCGTCACCATGCGTATGTAAGGAAAGGCAGGTTCAATACTACAAGCGCATTGCTAGCAGTCTCGAGAAATCTTGGGCAAGACCTATTGATCCCGATCACGTCAGAATCATAGTCGAAGCAACCTTGGCCGCTCGAATCGAGGTCATCAACGAAAACCATGGTATCAAGAACGACATAAAGTGGTCCAACAACATCATCCTACTCAACGTTCACATCCTCCTTTGCATATTCGCCGAGTTCAAGCATAGCCATGGTTGCCGTAATACGGATAGTCTTACTTGGAACATCACTGGTACTATCGAGCAGAAACAAGAAGCTCAAGAGAGGAAAAAAACGCTTCTAAGGCAACGAAAGGCTAAGAAAGCCAAGTCTGCCCCGGGCGATGGAGATCCTTCGGCGGCAGATGCGGCTGCCGCTGAGGAAAGCTAAGGTTCGTAATGCTTTCGACCTGCTGCTGCTCTAAGCTGACTCCCAAAGGAAACAATGAAAAGAATCGCCTTGATGATGCAGCTACTGCAAACTGCTGTCACATACGACCATAGCTCTTGGGGAATACGGGATCCCGTCTGCTCTCCCATCGTCAAGCCGAGAAGCGGTGAATTAGTACTCAGGTCGGTGACGACTGGGGAATCCTCACTGTTGTATGTTTTTGCTGGTGTTTTCCATTTTGCGAGATCCACGAGTAGCTATGGATTGGTGAATGGTAAATGCTCTCAGTGTTGTCGCCTGGCGGCCAACGCTATCAAGCCATAACACCGATGAAGTCCATCTTGAAGTACCTATAACGTGGAAACAAGTTATTATTCAACAGCGAAACCACATTGCACCCTCAAACGACCGAAATACTCAGATAAAACTCACGATATCTCCCCTTTACCCTACGGAGTTCTTAGATATCTGAATGATGTCGCCGCGAAGTCCAAAAAGAAGATTTTACCCGCTCCCAAGTCGATTCAGGCTCCACCCACCAATTGGAAACGTCCAGCTCTCATTGGCTGAGACGTAGCTCGCGCGGTTCAGCTATGCAGGGGCCTGGGCCTTGGTAAAAGCTGGCATCAGGCGATGACGAAAGTCAAAGCTCGAAGGTCAGCTTATTGAAGCTCTTTGCTCGCCTTACGATGAGAATTGAATAAGATATCGCTTCATACATTAACTGATATCGCCGCAAAAAGGACTAGAGATAGCTCATAATGCAGCACGAGTTGGTAGGTAGAAAAACCATGCTGTGGCGATTTGTATTCCAGGAAAGTGCTCCGACTAGTGGCGCCTTCACGTGCTTTCGAACAAGTTAATTGTCGTCATCGAAGCCATCACCACCTCTAGATAAGCTTGGACAAGCGTTTCAGTTGGTGTCGTGTACAACCAATGGATACAATAAAGGACCAACCTATCAAACATGGTCTAAGTGCTCAGTGCGACCTCTACGAAACCACAATCAATATTAATTTCCTCATCTTCACAGTCTCAGACAAACTCCCTTACCAGCTTCTTTGTCCTTCACCCCACCTCGAGCTCCCTCCCATCGGATCCTAGATAGCGCCCAGCCCCCGGTCACTTCTCCCCCTCTCAAAAGATAGGCAGCCGTTTTAGCGCCTCAGCTGCTGAACCGCGCTGGAAACCGATCGCTGAAACCTGTCCTGAGCCCTGAAGCTTGGGGCACCTCAAATCCAAAGCGGGGGCGGGCTCCGTCACTGCCACAGTCCATTCCATCACTCTCTCCCCTGCCTTGATTCTTACCCACTTCCCAAAGCCAAAGCCCACAACTTATCTTCTCTTCCTTACGACATCGTCATTCATCAGCAGCATCCTCGACTCTCAATAACAGCATCAGCGCGTCCTCAACGACCATCGCTCACGCTCTTTCACTTGAAATTATACTTGATCGCATCATTTCTCGACTCTCTTACTCCTAGACGCAATGGCTCCCCCGCCGAACCCCAATCTTCCTCTCCAGGAGAGGCTGCTGGCCCTTGCCAAGACCCTCCAGTGTACGTGGTATCTTGAGATGCGACCTTGTGCGCAGACATTGTAATGGAATCGCATTGCTAACTTGGTGTTTCTTGTAGTCGGTTGGTTTGTCGGGTACGTCTTGTCATGAACTTTACCTTTGTCCCGCTCTGCCTCGGTGCGACGAAATGGCCACGATAGCTGTTTTGGATCTTCAGCCTCCCTCTTTGGAGCTCACATCGCCAACAAATAGCCAGATCTGTGACTGACAAAGCTCTCTTGAATATAGACACCTTACTCTGATCCTTACGACGGGCCGATATTTCTTGTCCTGGATTCGAATGAACTACTACACCCGCATGGCCCAGCTCTCCTACCGTACTGCCTTTATCGCTGCCGCTGTCACCTATGGCATTGTTGTCTACAAGACCATGCGCGCTCGCGCAAAGACTGGCGCCCGAGCTGCTCCTACCCCCATGGCTCTCCTTGCTGATGAGAACATCCAGTATCTTGGTAAGAGCTTCCGAAGCATATCTTGCTAGATCTGCGCAACCTTGCTGACCTCAAAAAGCCATGGCCCTTGTATGGCTCTTCTCTCCCCAGTACCCCCTCGCCTTGATCCCTTACACGATCTACTCGGTCTTCCACGTTGCCACCTACACCCGCGCCAACCTCATCCCCGTTGTCCTTGCGCCCAAGCCTGCGCCCGAGGCTGCTGATGGTGCTTCTCCCAGCCGCCAAGCTGCCAACAGCCCTCTTGCTAACCAGATTGGCGCTTTCGTCAAGGAGTACTACGATGCTTCTATGGCTATCGTCTCCTACCTCGAGATGGCTCTCTGGGGGCGTATTCTCCTCTCCGCTATTCTCTTCCAGCGCCGATCTTGGATCCTCATTGTTCTGTACACTGCTTTCCTCCGAGCTCGTTACAGCCAGAGCACTCATGTTCAGACCTCTTTCCGCCAGCTCGGTGCTCGTGTCGACTCCCTCGTCAGTGCTCAGGGTACTCCCCCTGCCGCCCGACAGGTCTGGCAAGGTGTCAAGGAGGCCGGCAAGCAGTTCCACGACGCTACTGACGTCAGCAAGTACATTAGCGGCCCTGCTAAGAAGACCTCATAAGCTCGACGCGACGATACGCAGCTTCGTGTCATTCTGACTTGATTATACTGAACGGATATGAATCGAGGCAAAGCGGAACCTGATAAGATAGAAACGCCATGACGCTACGATTGGACTAGCTGCTTTGCAGTTAACGCGACGACGATTTCAGACTGGACAAAGAATATGGGTGTAACTGGTATAACCGCACAACCATAGGAACGTGGAAAAGAGGCTTGGCCTCGTGACTGTATTTTTTATTCCTATACTTGGAGAACTTTTCTGGCGACTGTTCTCATGCGCACGCGGAGATAGCTTTGTGGGCCGAGCATATCGACTTGGTGCACAAGGTATTAGAGGCGAGGAGGAAATGGAAGTGGCCATGGGAATGATGAGGAAGTTAACGAAGGAGACTGGATGGATGGGTATGGATTTCCTGGTGTTAGCTGTATTGTATTCGAATTTCCGGTTTGATCATGATTTGTGCCATTGTTGCAGTGATAAGAAGCATGACAAGTTGTTCATTCCTCAAGTATAGCTTCTCGTGGCCTGTAATTGGTATTTCCGAGGAAGACATGGCTGTGAACTTGGCATCGAAACATGACGCATTCTCGGAGAAGAAGCAATTGAGTGTATTCGATGGCAGAAGGTCCAACTTGTCTCAATTACAGCGTCTAAGGAAAGATGGGGCTTCTATTTAGGTGCGGTCTTTTTATCTCGTCGTAGTAACTTCTTCATGCGCTGTCGATGATATCAAACAAAGGCCGATAATGATCAGGTTCTTGGTGGGGCGCAAGGGATGACGTCGCCAGTCAAGTTACGTATGGATCTTTTTGACCAGGCGGCCTCAGCCTGTTCTGTCCATTTCAAACCCATCGCCTCCTTCAACAGCTTTCCAGCCGAACTCAATTGTAGTTGGTCATTTTGAACAATAACAAGAGACTTCCACAACTTCACGACCTCTCCTGGTGATGGCTTCGATCTTGCGACAGATTGTCGCGGGGCCGCGAGCTCGGCATCCTGAGGCTGGCTTGGATTTGTGCTATGTTACAGACCATATCATCGCGACGTAAGTCTATTGATCGGAAGGGTTTTATAGCGGGAGCATTGTCGCAGCCGCTCCCTCTGAAGCCACCTCGATTTCTAGCGACTGTGCTAACACCTAGCCTTATAGATCCGGTCCTTCAGAAACATATCCCCAACTCGCATACCGAAACCCTCTCGACCAACTCGTCAAATTCCTCGATTCGAAACATGGTGAAGACTGGGCTATATGGGAGTTTCGCGCCGAAGGAACAGGCTATCCTGATGAATCTGTGTATGGTCGCGTGAGGCATTACCCATGGCCTGATCACCACCCACCTCCATTCAGGCTCGTGCCCATGATCATGGCCAGCATGCGCAATTGGTTACATGGCGGAGAACTAGGCGGTGGTGTAGTCACGGGTGACGGAAGACCCATGTCTTCTGGTAAAGATGTCGTTACCGAGGCACAAAGGAAAGAGAAGCGCGATAAGAGAGTGGTGGTGGTTCATTGCAAAGCTGGCAAGGGACGAAGTGGTACAGTGAGCTGCAGTTATCTCATCGCAGAGGAGGGCTGGAAACCCGAAGATGCCCTTGCGCGCTTCACGGAACGACGAATGCGACCACGATTTGGCGCTGGTGTCTCGATCCCCTCACAATTGCGCTGGATCAGCTACGTTGAGCGCTGGACAAAAGGCAGCAAGAAATACACCGACCGGCCCATCGAGATCCCTGAGATTCACGTCTGGGGTTTGCGTAACGGCGTCAAGGTTGATATTGAGGGTTTCGCGGATGAGGGCAAGAAGATCGATGTCTTTCACACATTCAAAAAAGAGGAGCGTGTAGTTGTTGATCCCGAAGCACCTGAGGAGAGCGGAATTAGTGATATGATATGGGAAATGGCCGGCTACTCGGTCACCAAGCAGAAGGAGAAAGCTCCTGATGAAGCTCACTTTTCAGAGGCAACAAACCCAGGTGAAACGCCATCATCAGCAACTGAGGAGAAGGAGCACATTGGCAAGGCTAAGACTATCAAGCGAAAGGGCACAGAGATGCTTCACAAGGTCTCGCCCGCGGGTTCCCATAAGGGCGTTGAGAGAACCAAGAATGACTCTGCTACATCGTCAAAGACCGATGTTACAGAAGCAAACTCGGAGGAAGAACCAGGCGGCATGGCGGTTATTCTAAGACCCAAGGCCCCCATCCGCATTCCCAACAGCGATGTCAACATCTCAGTCGAGCGTCGTAACAAGACCCCCAAGAGCATGGGTCTAACCATGGTAACAGCCGTCGCACACGTATGGTTCAACACGTTCTTCGAAGGCCAGGGTCCCGAACGAGACGGCAAGGCCCTCGATAGCGGCGTCTTCAGCATCGAATGGGACGCCATGGACGGGATCAAAGGATCCAGCCGCAAAGGTTCACGAGCGTTTGATCGAATTGCCGTAGTATGGCGCGTCGCCGGCACAGATGCTTTACCTGAAGAAGTCCTCGAGCCAGAAGAGGGACAACCCGTGCCGCAGGTTCGACCGGCGGATTGGAAGGGTGCGAATATGGAAGATCCGGACAATCAGAAAGATTTGGGTCTGAGGGTTCAGAGTCCTGCGAGTGCGGATGTTAGTAAGGCGAGTAGTGTCAAGAGTGCTGAGGATACGGTTGCGAATAAGGACGGAGGGGAGTTTGAGGGTGTTAAGTCAAGTGGACCGTCGGGGGAGGATTTGTTGATTGGGGATCATGGTGAGATCAAGGGGGAGAAGAAGGCTTAGTTGATGATATCCATGTATATGATTGTATGGACGATTAGATGTATGACCATGAGTGAATAGAATATTATGCTACCATGGCAATAGGAATGGGTATCTAGAATAGAAAGTGTCCTTGTGCATCACTAGACTCAGTAGTGTCTACCCCTTCCTCTGTAATGCCTATCCCCTCGATAACCCCCATACGGCCCTCCCCTCCTATGATTCCCCCTCTCTCTATGCCCATGATATCCTCCCCTGTCCTCCCTCGGCGGCGGAGGTACCGGCTCTTCGACCTCGACTTCATACTCTTCGAACTCTTCCTTAAAGAATCCTTCAGTAATCTCCCTTTCTCTCACCGCAGCCTCTGGCTCAAACACAAAACGCAGCGTCCCCTCTGGCCCCTTCACCGTTCGTTTTCCATCGCCAGGCCATGATGTTGACGTCGCGGGCGATGTTGCTGATGCAGGTGTAGAAGGTTGAGGATCTTCAGCTTCGCACCGGGAGCAGTAGTACAGATATCGAGGTTCGAACGCCTTGTCAAGATCGTTGTTAAGCCGAATCTTGATGTCGATGATCTTATTCTGATCAAACTGTGCCCCGACCTTTGTCGATTTCCCATGCTGGACGTATAGATCTAGTATATCAAGCATGGTCTCCATAACAGAACCCCAGTGGTACTGACGCTTCGTCTTTGCGTACTCCTGAACTCTGTCCACGTGCTGTTCTGTCATGAGGGCTGTGAGCTCCACGACTGCCATGACCATGGAGAACGTTGTGCGCTTGATGGGGACAAAGGTCTTGTAGATATCGATGCACATTGCGTATGCGGTCTCAAAGAAGGGTTTCCCATCCTCTTTGCCAAAGATGTCGCGGACGACTTTCACGAGGAGTTTTTGGGGGTAGCGTGTGCGGAAGTCGAAGCCGATTGTTTCGAGGATGAGACGTTCGAGGCAGATGATGATTTTGCCTGGGTTCTCGAACATCTAAGAGGGTTAGCACGGGGCTGTGATTGCTGTTTGTTGGACTTACCTTGTCATCGGGCGTGACAGATTTCTCGGGGTTCTTAACGTTGTATGCCGCCGCGAGAATCTCCTTCGACTTCTTGATAGTATCTTCCACCTTACACGCGACAAACAGCGATGCTAGTGCAGCGTCTTGATAGTTGTACTCGACGTCTCTGAAGTTGAGTCGGAATTTGTGGAAATACGTGCACGCCGTATCGAACGTCCTCACAGGTCTGTTACTTAATCAGTCTGATGCTCACGTACTCCCACACAAGACTTGACGTACAGTTGTAGATATTCCCTCACATTCTCAATCAACTGCACACCTTGAAGACGGTAATTATCCTGTCTTGCGGGATCGCAGCCATGGTCCTTGAGCATACGTCGCAGCTTGAGCTCTGATGTGTATTGGTTCGAACTGGAGATGGTGCCTGGATGGGGTCCGATCCTTGGAATCGCGTCGCCGTTTGTGGCCGCGGACGGGCCATTATTTGAGGTTGTCATTGGAGCGGTAGGGATGATTGTATGATTGCGGTCGCAAGTTTGCAGTTCGTTGTGCAGTGTCAGAATAGAATGGTCGATGAATTGGAACAAGTGGGCCTCGTCGCTGGGTGCTATAGCACGCAAGCTTTGCCGGGTTCAATTACGGATGCTCAGTATGAGTTAGAGATATAAAAGTGGCAGAAATCTCTCGACAGTTACGGCGATGATGTCTGTTGTCGCGTAGAGTCAAAATTACTTCAGTTGTCATGATGCAAAGCAATTGCGATGTGGCTGAAGCTGAGGCGTGGCGCAGTTAATTACCAGCCTCGGATACACTCTCGACAATAAACAGTTCGTTGAGCACGATATGATCATTAATAAAACGAGAGGTTAATGTAAGTATTGTAAAGACTCGAAGCACTTATACAGAATTGCCGTAATTATCTTGATGATGGAGTTCAGGACTTAATACAGTCAACGTCCCAGTTTGTTTCTGAACCAACCCTAGAGTTGAGCTATTACCAAAGATGTCTCTTAAAGGGTCGATCTTACCAGGAACTGAGACGATTTCAGTGCAGTTGCTTGCATCACAAGTCGAGACTTCTGCCTTGTCATCGGAATTTGTTCATTTTGCATGTTCAAGTTCGAGTGTGATATTAGTAACGCCGTACATGTGAACGAGGCATGGCTAAGTTCTCTCGGCTGATTTAGGCTCTCAGCCATAAGTCTCAGCGGCAAATAACACTTCTAGCTCACAACGAACGAGGCATGGCAGGGGTATAACAGTCTGTTGAATAACTATAATGATAAAACTAATGATTAACTCAAATCAACTCAAATCAACTCCAACCTATCCCCAGAGTCCTTCACTTCCGACTTAAACGTTCGTCTCCACGGGCCGCAGTAGTTGGTAATGGTCTCGTTCAGTAGCTCAGGGAGGTTCTCAAGGTGTGTACCAGGGGCACTTCGGAATCTGAGGCCGCCATTGCGGTCAAGCTCGCGAAGACCAAGCCAATCCTCCTGATAAAGCTCGCGAGCTCGAAGAGGGATAACTTCTGTGCCATTGACCTCCTCAAACCACGAAGATTCTTTCGGGATAACAAGATCATCGTCCTCAAACTTCCACATGACGAAGTTGGTCAACTTGCTCAGATTCGCCTTGTATTTTTGGTTCTTTAACTCGCGCTCGTTGTTGATGTCGGCGAGGAAGTTGGAATTCTCGAGGTACTTGTTGTAATCGGCTTCGGTTGCTGGGTTACGGTAGTATTGCGCGGGGACCAGGCTTGACTGTGCCACTTTGCTCCAGGTACCGAATCTCATGAGGGCCATAGCTCCCTTGCAGAGCCAGTCGGTAGCGCCGCAGGATCTGAAGTCGATGATGCCATTATGTTGGCTGCCGAATGTGACGAGACTGCGGACTTGTGGCCAGTTGCAGCGCTCGACGTAACCGCGGAGGAACTGTCCGCCCTGAGAGATACCGATGGCATCAATAGCAGGCGCCGTGGACAGAATGGGGTGCTTGGCTAGTTCCTCGCAAACCTTGCTGACTTGGTCTGAGACGTTTCCCTTGAAAGTGGCCACTTGATCCTGGCCGGGATCCTCATCGATTGCAATGATATGAACAAAGGTTCCTGGGTGGATTTCTTCTGCGAGGGCCTGGATGCTCGTCATTCCGTCGCTGTTGAATTGGTCACCAAGGCCGTGCCAAACAACAATAGGTATTGGGTCATCGGATAGGTCATCCTTTGTGTGAATAGGTGGTGTAGAAGGGGAAGCACAACTCTGTCCAGCCAATCCGATGGCTAACCCAAGCGGGGGCAAGGATGGGGCAAACATGATGCCTAGTGGTGATGAAGATAGTTAGAGAAGAAGATGGAGATGAGGACGCTTTGGACCTGTTATACTCTCGTGGGTCTGACCCCGTGCGAGCGGAAGACGTCAGCTATGACCCCTCCACTTTCCGCTAAGGTACCGTCCTGTATGCGGATAAATCAGGTTGCCAGAATAAACTGGTCTAAAGATCTACTAAAATATACCAAACGTACCTAAGCTTTTTCATCACTTATGTATAATAACGGGTCTAAAGTTTTCTCAATCCTGCAAGGTCCCTAGGAGGAGGCAAGAAGGTTCGCTGACCGTGGATAGACTATACCATTAATGGCGTAATTATTGAGGGTAATATTGGCTATACCTTAGGAAAAACAAAGTCTATTCTGCAATGAGGACACAAATTTGTGCCGAGCTCGATCTACTCCGCACCTGGCTCAGAATAGGTATCATCGATATTGCCTGAAGCCGGCGGAAGGCGGGGGTGGGTTAGATAGACGCTTCATCCTCCTACAAGCATCCTAGACTAGGTAGGGAGGTTCTATCTTGTGATCAGACCAAATTGCTTCAAACAAGGCGCAAGATATGCGTAAGAAATCAATATTGTATTGTATTGTTAATGCAAGTATAGCTACAATTCTATTCTGTGGGTTTTCCGCCCTTCAACGAACGCCTCAACACCGATGCCTTGAATTGCACGTTTCAGTTGTCAATGGCCTTGGTGGCCGATGCCTTTTGCTTTCTCAATCGAGCCTTGCGGTCCGAGATTTGCTTATCGAGCTTGCCGTCGTCGGCATCTGGGAGCTGCTTCTGCTTCTTGGCCTTCTTCGTAGGGGCGGCGGGAGTCTCAGCCTCATCGGTGTTGTCGAGAGACTTGCGCTTCTTTCCAATGTTGGGCTTCTCACCCTTGGCGGCCTCGCCCTCAGCAATAACGTCCTTCTCGTCAACCCAGAGCTCATCGGTCAGCCAGATGGGAAGGGCAGTAGTCTCGGGACCCTTGATGTAGATGCTCTTCATGTTGCGCCACTTCTGAGGAATCCACTTCTCGATCATACCGGTGACAACGGCATCGACGTTCTCGGCGATCTGCTCGGCGGTCCAACCGGAGTATCCAATTCGGATCGAGGCGTTTGTTGAAGGGTTCAGGCTAACAAATGCAGAGTTGATGGCCTTCTGAACCTCCTTGGCGATCTCGGCGGGAGTGCCTGCGTTGACGGTACCCTCGGTCTTGACACGCTTCTGTCGCTTTCCATCGACCTTGGGAGCCTTGGCCTGCAGATTAACAGGGACAGGCCGCTTCTGCGTTGTCTTGTAAAAGGTCTTTCCCAAGATCTTGGGTAATCTGTTGATGATGCGATCGTCACCAAGGAAGATATCCGCCTCGGCAAAGAGCTTCCTCTGCGCCTCGTACTGGCTGTACTTGGCCTTGAGCTTTCCGTAGTCGATGACACGAGTGATGCGCTTGCCCAGCTCAGCGGGGAAGTCCTCAGAGGCAACAATGTTCTTGTAGGCGCGCTGGGGCTCGGCGGTGATGAGGCAGATGGTGGTCTCTTCGTTGTTGAGCGAGTGAGGAAGGGAGATCTTTCCGGGCTGCAGACGCGCCTTGTCGACGATATGGCGCTTGGTCGTCAGGTTGAGCCAGATAGGAGTTGTAGTAGGGTCTTCATCGTCGTCGAGGAGGTTGCGCTTTTCAGACTCGCCGGCCTTTTGCTTGGCGGCCTTCTTGATGTGTGCGAGAAGAGCCTTGGAAGCTTTCAAGGTCTACAAACGACTTGTTAGATGTGTTGGACCATTGGAGTCTTGGGGAGACGAACCTGGTCAGGGTCAATTGCCGTGACAGCGGCAGCGCCGGGAGCGACAACTTCTTTTGAGGGCGCCATTGTTGTCGCGAAGTTGTAGATGGGATGGGGATGCAACAAAAAAGTTCAGTTTGATATGATAGTGGGGGCTTTATCAGTAGCTCGAAGGAAAAATAATTTTTTTCCTGCGATGGTTGGTTCTGTCGGAATATGCAAGTCCCGGGCTCCGGTCCAGGGTCTCTTAGCGGCCTTTAGGTGCCAAAAATATTGGACAGGCTCTGACAATATGGCTTTGTACATTTTGGACCTTTACATTGGTTTCTTGGTCATAGCTTTCTGATAATACTAAGAGACCACTCTTTTCTGACTTCAATTTTGTCTCAGAGTTTAATAGTCTTGTATTGAGTGTATTAGACCTGGTGACTTATTCAACTCTGTCTGTATCTTTTTCTTACATCTTACGGGGAGTTCTTAGCGGCGGGGCGGAGTTTGTAGTAGGATCCGCTGATTGTCACCTCACGTTATTCGCATGAGATCCTCCGGTTGTTCCTTGTTGGGCTTACAAGATGATGAGCTTCTGAATCTTACAACAGAGCATCTCTCAATTTCTCGGTCTATATTTGTATATAAATTGTACTAATTCTCTCTCATATCCTTTACATAATGTCACCCGATCTGCAAGATCCTGCCAATAGGAGAGCTTCCTGTGATCAGTGCAGTATGTCCACCTTTCCCGCTTACACTTGGGGTCCAAACTTATATTGCGCATGCTTATCAATCTGCAAGGACAAAAGAAGCTCAAATGTGACGGGAGCTATCCATCTTGTGGAAGATGCTCTACTCTCGGAGAGCTGTGCAAGTTCTCGGCGCGTATGCCTATGGGAAGACCTAAGAAGAGGAAGATAGCCTCCGAGAATGAAGCCCAAGAGAGCAGTGCGAGCAGGACATCGCCTTCGACTTTGGCGATGAGTATTGGGAGTGATAATGGAAGTGATATGGGACGAAGAGGGAGCTTCGATACATGCCAACATATGTCTGAAGATGCACCGTTGGATCTGATACCTCTTGGGTAAGTTGACTGAATCGCCACCTTGATGGGTGAGCTGACTCAGATTTAGCAACGAGACAAATGTTGACCCGAAGTTGTTGGCATTTGAATCTGATCCAGGCCAACAGACTTGCGCCTGTCTCGCGAGCTTATACTTATCACTAGAAGAAGTCCGAAAAGCAGACGATTTACCCTTCACAGCACGCTTATCTGTTCTGTGGCATTTGACGACTACGGCAGCAGGCATCATACAGTGTCAAGTATGTCCGACAAAGTTTCTATGGGCAATGCAGAATGCTCAACTCCTAAACACGCTTATTATATCCTTGGCAGAAGGATATAAAAAGATCGTGAAGTCAGTTGAGGAGGAAACGAAACGAGCCCAGGATGCCAGAGAATCAAAAGAATTATGCATAAGTGAAGGTCAAAAGCTAGAGGCACCGTCGCAAAACGACGGGTTAGGATTCTCGCTGAGCCTGGACCCTCAGGATTGGAAAAGCATTGCGAATAAAGCCATCAAATCTGAGCTTTTTGGTACGCCGCATTCGAGTTCCATGTCATTTGTGGCGATGTTGCAGTTGATGGAGGATAGACAGAATTTGTGGCATTCAGGAACGAGTCATGTACCGCCGGGTATAGGACATCGGTTGGCGCATCAGATGCATGATAAGGATCCGCATTGTGTGTCGGTTGTTAAACATACGAGGGATATGATAAGTCACTTGTTGGCGGATGTTTGATACCCAAGATCAGGAGTACTAGCCTTTTTTAATTTGATTATTTACTGTCTGTAAGAACTAGTGCTTCCGATTCCTTCAGGGTGAAAGAGAATAGTCTTGATACACGAACACGTGTTAGGAAAGGAATATCTTTACCTAACATCAATCAATGGATTAACTTATGAAACTAGTCTCGAAATCACTCACGATACGTATGTTTACTGCGTGGGATAAATTCATAGCTTTAGAACCAGCATGTTATTGGTCCGCCAAACCAACAGACACATGTAGGGAGATTATTCTCCAGTTATTATATGCAGTGTACCTTTATCAAATGATCTGATAGGACTGGTCCCTGGATAGTTCTGCTGTGCCGTACCGAATCGGGTGTTGAAACCACATCTGGTATGCAAAGCGTGGCATGATATGTTAAATGTGTTGGTTCAGTACACAAGTAGAGATAAACAACGCAACAGTGAATTGACACTCTACTTTCTTCTTAGATGACGAGAGAACCGTGCAATAATGGCAGAAAATAATTCTCAACCGGCTCAGGCTGTCAATGATGTGTCTGATCTTCTTCCTCCCCAGCATTGGGCTGAGGTAGCTGAGGTTCGTGTGACATGAAGTTGGTCGGGATCATGCCACTAACGATAATATAGGAGTTGGGTGATACGGATTCTGCTCTGGGAGATGATACTGCCGAGTCGACGGCGTCCATCACGTCGAGTATTCTGCAGTATAGGAATATCAATGGCAGAACATACCATCATGATATTGGAAATGCGCAGTATTGGTATGTTGTCCGAAGACGTTATGGTGCGGGATTGATGAGAATAGGGGAACAAATGACGAGAAGCAGAATGAGTCGATGGACATAAAGTAAGTCTATCAAGCGTAGTTCGGAGATGAGAGCTGATGCGTACAGCCATCATGTATTGACGCTGGTTTTGGACGGCGCGCTGTATCTTGCGCCCATTCCCCAAGATATCAAGGTTCATTGCTGCCGTAAGCCACAGAGTGCCCTGCTGACTTTCATAGAATGCCATTGATATCGGTACAGGGACAGGTGAGTTTCGGAGAACCAGTCGCTGTTGAGTGAGCTTAGGCTGTACTCAGACCGCGCCAAAGTTGTACTGTAGATGAACTCACGCTGACATGGCACTCGTTTTAGGTATCTGGGCTATGTAAGTGTTTGTGATCAAGTGACTAAGTGGTTGGAATTAACTGATTTCGAAAGTGATTTTGCGGATAGCTTCCCAGAGGCACAGGTCATAGGCACTGACGTGTCACCAATTCAACCGGGCTGGATCCCTCCTAACCTGCGATTGTAAGAAACTGATCTATAAGTATAAGCGAGTCTAACACGTCGGTAGCGATATTGAAGACTGCACCCAAGAGTGGACGTTCGCTCCCAACTCGCAAGACTATATCCACTTTCGTTGGCTCGTCGGCAGCATCGTCGACTGGGACCAGCTTTTCAAGGAAGCATATAGATGTCTCAAGCCGGGAGGTTATGTTGAAAGCCACGAGGCTCTTTCAAGAATGGACTGCGACGACGGGACTATCACTGAGAAGAGCGCTATGCACCAATGGGGAAAGTTCTTCGTGGAAGGGGGTAAGAAGATCGGCCGTTCGTTTACGATCGTTGAAGATGGGGTGCAAAAGTCTGCTATGGAGAAGGCCGGTTTTGTTAATATTGAGGAACAGGATTTCAAGGTGAGTGACTCTCTTCCTGTGGCCACTTTTATGTACTGATATAGCGAACTGAATAGGTTCCTATTGGGGGTTGGCCGAAGGATCCCAAGATGAAAGAAATTGGCAAGTATGCACAAGCTACGCTAGAGCAGGATGTCGAGGGTTACGTGTTGTTCATGGCCAACACAGTGGAAGGCTGGACGAAGGAGGAGGTTGAGGTGTACATATCGATGCTGAGAAGGGAGCTGAGGCAGGGAAACATGCATCCTTATTATTGGCAGAAGGTTGTCTGGGCCCAAAAGCCAAAGGAGTAAGGCCATTAGTTAGTGTATGTCATTCTCTTAGTATCGCTCATTATTAATTCCAGTGGCATTGGCATTTCACCAGGGGCTATTGTTCACATTCTAGTAAGAACCCATTCTCTCCTCGATAAGCCCTGTGAACTTGACCATTTCTGAAGAGCACGGCTCCAGTATCTCCCTCAGGACAGGCTTCCACCACTCCTCTATCCCAGGACCAATGCCTAAAGCAAAAGCGTACTCCACATACTCAGGATAAAATCCGCTCAACTCCCAGTCGATGATCCCCGTTATGGTGCTTGCATCAACCATGATATTACGCGGTGATAGATCACCATGCGTAAGGACGAACCGTCCAGTTGATTTACGTCTTTGCTTTTCGAGGACCTTCTTCCATTTCCAGCGTTGAAAGCTTCCACCTGACAGTCTTGCCAAACACCATTCATCAAAAGACTCCTCGTCTTCAAAGGGGCCACAATGCCTAACAAATGTGGTGTTGTATATGTTGCGGGTGGGTTGTTTGTCGATACGGCCTATGTAAGGCTGTACCAAAGTACGCATTTGTTTTATCTGAGCTCGGAGCTGCTCCTTGATGGAAGCCTGCTCAGCTTGAGACATGTTCTGCCATACATCAACGAGCGGCACACCGGGTACACGCTCGCTAACCATAACCCGTGCAATAGGGCGTTTTGTGATGATATCATAGACTCCACGGACCTTGGGTGCTAATACACCATGTATTGCGGCATACTGCATCATGTCGGCTTGAGAGCGGTCGATACCGTTTGGACTGCTGACTTTGAGAGCTAGCACCTCGCCTTTGGAGTTCGTGTGCTCTAAAACTCGATTTCCCCAGTAGTTGTGGATCTCTTTGCCAACCACTGCATCTAGACAACTGCACTTCAAATACTTGGGGAGTGCATCCTGTTCGTCGTTCCCTTCCCCAGCCTCCATCTCCGGCTCCTCTTGTTCTGTTTCTGAGATGCTTGTCATGTTGACATACGGGGTACAACGGGGTTTTGATATGATTAGAATTTGAGCCTTGTGCAGGGGGGCATATAAACGATGGAAAAAAAGGTATATATATATGTGTTTCTTGACAAGTGATTATTATGCACAACATCAATCTTCTACATACTGACCAACCTCCTCTTTATACCCCTGCAGAACTCACCAATAGCAAGCCATCAAAGGAAGTCAAGCAAAGAACAAAAAACACAAACACGGTATTTTCGTGTTAGAAAAGACGTATTATGGATCAGTCAAAACATATTGGAGATGAAATTAGTGGATGGACTCGATATATATGATGTTGCTACATGGGCTAGAGAAGAGAAGACATATTGAGATGATGAACCTCATGCGTCCAGATTCGTAACCCTCAACTCTGACAACTCAGCTCGAGCCGGCCTACGTAAGGGGTGACCGGGAATACACATCGGACATTGTACAGCGCTCGGACAATAATGCACCCGATCGAGAGCACGAGTCGTACAAAAGGGGAAGAGAGATCTGAATGACTCACATCAGGTTTCTCCTAAGAAACACTCAGGGGTATGTATAGAGACCAAGTCATACAGCTGTCAAAAATACAGTGGGAAGTCTATGACATGCATACCATCATCGAAAGCCCAAAACGCTCAGCTGAAAAGATCATTATGGAGTGGCTGTGTGATTCATGCAGTTTGCACTGGCCTCAAAAAGTGAGAACTGACCAATGGACCTTTCAGCTCTTACACACATTTAGAGACAAGAGCGTGTCTTGATAAGGCATCCATTGCTTGATGTAGATGCTTTAGTGGTTATACTGTAGATTCAGATATGTAATGTGAAGTAAAGACAATTCATCGCCAACGATGGAAGAAAGAGACAATAACTTTTACCATTCAATAAATCCCTCACTCAAATCAACCCCCATCCATTATCGTTTCAAACTCAAGTGTTTCAGGTCGACGAGATCATTGTGGATATAGTGATTCCGACTGCATTCGATTCTTCGTATTCCTCGTTGCGGGGTACTTCTATCTGCCTCGGCCAACACGCACTCCTTGGCTCTTCTGGGAAGTACGGGCCGAGACAGGCGATAACGGTTCGGCTCGAATAGCCAACGATCTAGCCGCCTGAGAGTTCCATACTTCATCATGCATATTTAGGGCGTGAAGCAAGGAGCCTGACCTCTTATTAGCATCGATACCCATGGAACAAGACAAGTCACTGAGTCAAGATTCGGGGAACGTCTCCTTATTGGGAGACAGAAACACCCAAACAGATTCGGTATCAAATGATCCGAGACATGAACCGTTTATTTCTCACCCCCTCCATCAAAAGTTCAAGTTACTTGACCATATTTAAGAACACACTTACACAATGATCCGGGGACGCCGCCGGCTGCACCCTTTCTTTCGTCGCAAGGATGCCACACGATGCTTGAGGAGTGCATTTAACAATTTCCGATTATCTCGACACCGCTGCTGCGAACAGTTGGCAGTCTGGGATGCTCCCTGCTTGGGCGAGTGGGCTGTGGGGTCTGGACATTGATATTGATTGATGGTTTTGTTCTTGTACGTGGTCTTGTATATGTTTCCATTGATCTGAGCTCCGGTTCCGGACTTGGTGGCTCCAATATGGATTGTTGCCTCTTTGTGGTCGCTGATGCTGATGATATTTGTTGAAGACACCGAAAGATGGGCATTGTCGTCCTTGGAAGCCATTCCCACCATCATGAAGTGCGGGCGGCCCAATTGCCAAACTGCTTGGATTGGATGGTGACACTACGGACGCATGAAATTTTCATTAGGGAAAAGGGTGTGCGACAGCTGACCCGTGATTTGAAGGGCTTTACACCCTCTTCTACGCATGTCTCACCCCTGCCCGCAGGTTGGGGGCCTCAAAATCTCTCAACCCCCCAAAAACAATGACAGCACTGACCAGATCGTGACATATGAGAATCTATCAAAACCTCGAAATAGTTCGTTGTGTTGTATAATATCGTGAAAAGTATTACTACATATAGGCTGTAGTAGTTTTTGAACCCCTGTTCTTGGGATACGGTACTGGAAGTCGCTTAAACGCCATGTCGATTGCCAAATCTTCAGATCAAAGAGTATTGATGAGATGCTGAAAGGTGAAATGTACCTTTCTCACGCATCTGTATTGTTGGGCCATGTAGTATAGGGCTTGCAGGTGAATATGTACGTGATACAGCGACTGCGGACCCCGGTTAGATGCCTTGCTTCGTTCTTCAGCGTCACAAACTCATCACAACATCAACCAACGACATACTGGCGAGTGACTTAGAACTCCTCTGAGAATCCAAGAGTATCTCTTACCTTTTCGGACCTTTTGAGAACTCTGGAGTCGAGTTTCCATGCGATCCATCCACACCTGTCACGTCATACGGCTTGTCAACCAACAGTGGCGTAGCAAACTGGACCAACACAATTAACTTGATCAGATACTCTTTTTGTATTAGGTACCTCCTTGATTTGAAAACCGAGCCCGAAATTCCCGGTTGTTGTACTCGACTCGGAGAATCTTTTGAGGTGAAGTTCCTGACGTGGTCGAAGTCCCCCTTCAGACAGCCCCCAAAAGTTACCTTCTCTCCGATACTCTTTCCTTCACATCAAGCTGGAGGTTTTCTCGTTCCTTTTCTTTGACTCGATAGAGATCATGACTAATTGAATACAGGAACTAAACGATCACCCAGCCAAGCTTCGAACAAGAAACGGTCCGGATGGTTACAGTAGTCAATTTCCACCCAGAAAGCTGATACTGAACTCCAATCGACACTGGACCTTTTGAGGCTCCTTGTAAGGGAAATCCTTTAGGCGCGTGAGCGTCCCAAGAGGTTCTCTCTTTGCTCTCCCAAGCTTGAGATACACTTGCCAGCATCTATCTACCCTCCTGCGGCGAAAATCAATACTCGATACGACGCCACCCTCCTGAAGTGCAAGTCTCGACTTCACAGACGTACCCAAGATCTTTCATCTCTCTCACGAATATCTGGTTGTAGTTCCAGACCGCTTTATGATCAACGTATCAAACTCTTTACACCGGTAGCCTTATTCTGCCGTGTTACTCTGCTTCGCCCCCTCGAGGTGCCTTGGGTTTCACCGCAGTCTGACATATGAGGCTCTGCTGTCAATCTTTCACACTTTTTCACAATCTCCTTTCACAATGATGCCTAAACCTTGATGCCATACTCACATCTTGGCCTTCTTTTCCGGTCGCACCTCTGCACAATTTTCATAATCTGCGGTTGATTCCTATGCCACGTTAGCACAACCATAATTTCTCCTGCATTCTGACACACCACCCGACGACGACATCGTCGTCGATGTAGCTATTCACGGCTTCTTGACCTCTTCACCGCTCTTTGTTGCGACGGTTTTCGCTTGCCTCGTCTTCCAAGTTGAGGCTATCATGGCAGAGATTCTTGGGGTCGCGGCGTCGGCGAGCCAGCTTGGTGGTGCATGCTTTTCCCTGATAGATGTCATGAGGAAGATAAAAGGGGGAGCGTCGACGCTGAAACGATATCATGAACAGCTCCAAGAACTTCAGAGCCTTTCCACTAGCATCTCTGAGAACCCCCTTCTTCAAACCCCTGAGATTGGGACGCATACTGACGCTCTTCTTTTTATCATCAATAACAACTGCTTGAACTCTTTGTTGCGCAAGGGGCGAGTCCTTCGTACTTGGGGTTTCATCTATAAGGAACAAGATCTTCTTGATATCTTTGTCAGACTTGAACGACAGAAGAGCAACCTATCTCTCGCTATCGAACAGATCCAGTCTAGAACGCTGTATCAAATACAAGCTGATATACAAATCATGTCTGGAAAGAAAGAACCAAGCCATCCAACCCAGGGCGATGCTTCTAGAACAGCGTCGGGGATTCTCGTTCGCAGGGACTCTTCCAAAAGTACATATTCTTCAAGCACCCAAGCGACTGCTATCGATCTAGAAGCCATCAACGACCATATTGCAAAGATTCGGACCATAGTTGCTCCTCGGTATAAGATGCCGGGAACCAACGTGTCTACCACGACGGAGGTAGAGTCTTTTGGACACCCCGATCCTCAGTTCTCGACCCACTACAGCCAGTCTGGAACCTACAACTACAAGCTCGATGATGACATTGGCCCACAATGGATCAATCCCTTCGCAGGTCCTGATTGCAAACAAGAGAACAGAAAGATCTACGATATCAACGCTAGCGCCTCGAAAGAACTTGCCCAGAACCCCCCTCTTCGATGCATCTACCACAATCCGATCAAGATTGGAAAGGGTGATCAGATAAACAGAAACCTGGTCCTTATTGATCAAGACGATGAAGAAGATGAAGGCTTGAAAGGATTCATGTTTCCGGATATGCGTGGCGACAAGTGGATCAATCCGAATGTCATCCCCTGTTCTTCGGAACATGGGCAAGACAGCGTCCCTAGACAGCTCAATGGCGTTGAGATCCGGGTCAAGAAGAAGAAGAAGAAGAGGAGCACTGGAAAGACTGAGAAGAAGGTGAAGAAGGAAAAGAAGGACAAATAGGAGAAATAGGAGATCAGAGTCTACTGTATACGGAGGGGCTGGTCTAAGAAAACTACCCAAGCAAGCTGTTTGGGAAACCCAGTCATGTCTCGCGATACAAAACGTTGATTTCACTTAAGGAGACATTGCCGCGGTAGGAACAGGTAGTCATGGGGGTAGATCACTATGTTTGAGAGCTTTAATATATGATATTGGTATCTAAACAGGTCGTTGGTGAATGAGAAACCCTGAGCTCCATATGGATATCCGAAGTTGGCTGTGCTGTCCCCACTGGCATTAGAACTCCAGGGGGTCGACGACGCTGAGGCCATCCCTCACAGAACCACTATGAGCTGCGAAACACAGGCCACCTGAAAGTTTCGAGTGATTGCCGAGATGATATGCTCCTCGAAGCCCGCTTGTAACTGCGGCTGACATGAAGATCAGCCCTACAGATAATCGATCTAATCTGAGAGCGCCACGTGTTTCATATGCAGCCCATTCAGCTTACCCCTCTGTTCAAGACCACAGTGATCAATCAAGCAGAGTACAAGATAGGTTTGGAATCGCCAGATAAACTGCTGTGTCTATAACAAGCAAACCTCAGGCCAGGCAGTCTCCATGGCTGATCCACTATCCATCGGGGCCAGCGTCCTGGCATTCATTGGGCTCGCCGACCGCATCATCCGTACGTGCAAATACTGCATTGAAGCCGTTGAAGATGCACCGAAAGACATTCAAATGGTCTTAGGCGAGACTACTTCACTAAGAGCCATTATTGATAGCATCGGCGAATCAAGTGCCACGAGCATCGTGCCCAATCTTCATGAACAGAATGGACCTATCAAGTCTTGTCACAGCTGTCTTGCCTCACTTGAGGCTCTTCTGCCACCAACTATGGGACAAATTCAGACAGGAAAGCGGCGTAAGATAACGTTAGCTGACCTCGCATGGCCTCTGAAGCAATCTAAAGTCAGGAAGCTATTGGCGGAGATATCGCACCATAAGGCTACTTTACTGTTGGCCATGTCTGGTGACATGAGGTAGGTCTGCTACGGCCGTTAGGAAGTCGAGGCTAAAGGAGTTTGTTTAGTCGAGACCTGAAAGAAATCAGAATGGGGATCGAAAGATTACAAGGCGCCATCTCAGGTCGGTGATTCCAATTGATGGCTGGAGTACACTGACATAATTAAAGAGTCCGAAACGCGGGAGATCATCAGATGGCTTGAGCGAACAAACCCATCGTCTCTTCACAACATCGCATATCACAAACATGAGCCTTTGACAACTGCATGGATCACCAATTCTTCTCAGTGGAAGGCCTGGCTCTCACAAACATCTGAGCACAGGCTCATGTGGGTAAGTGGACTGCCTGGTTCAGGAAAAACAGTTCTCGCATCGTACATCATCGAAGAGCTCGAGAAACTCTGTAAATCAGCCAACGGCAGCATTTGTAGCTACTACTACTGCCACTACTCTCGTGATCAGGACGAGACGGTGCCATTCCTGAGCTGGGTCATCGGCCACGTCTGTCGACAAATGAGTTGGATACCGCTTGAGTTGAAACGACTTCACGATCATGGTTGCGAGCCTACTGCCTCCGATCTGGAAGAAGTCTTGGAGATCGTGGCGCAGAAACTGGATGTCCTGTATATCGTAATCGACGCCGTTGACGAGAGTACTCCCCGGGAGGAGCTTCTGTCGTTGATTGAGATATTGGCTGTGGATGGACGGTTCAAGAAGATCAGGCTACTAGCGACAAGCCGACAATACTTCGATATCGAGCAATCATTCAACGAAATATCAGAAAGCATATCAATGTCAAACCCAATGGTAGAAGCAGACATTCGACGCTTTGTGCACGCTCGGCTAAGGTCAAGTCACCGACTAAAAAGATGGCACGAGCGATTCGATGAGATTGAGGAAGTTCTGGCTTCTATGGCCCAAGGAATGTGAGAGCTCCCTTTCGCCAGGATATGATCCAAAAAGCTGCTTACTTTCAACTGAGCTAACTTGAAGTTACAAGGTTTCGGTGGGCTGAATGTCAAATTCAAGCTATAGAGCGGCTTCGCGACCAATCGAAACTACCACAACTCCTTTCCAATCTACCCAAAGATTTGAGTGAGACCTACATCAGAATCTTCGAAGCGATACCTGAAGACGATAGACCGCTTGTTCGTCGTATTCTTACTTGGATCATAGGCCATTCGCAAGCTGCTTGGATGTATCACGTTGGCGTGAATGCAAATCTGCTGCTCTCAGCAGTGACATATGAGCATTTCGGATTTGAAGCCAAAGGCCAGAAGTCCATTATTGACCTTGAGTATTTAAAAGAGATATGCAGCTGCCTCATCACTGTTCGATATATTCCTGGGGACAATTTCGATAACTGGTTTGGGGAGTCTCCCGGATTAGAGACTAGAGAAGCTTCTGACGGTGAGGATCTCTACGTGTCTCTTGCTCACTACACAGTACTGGAGTTCCTGGCATCACTTCACGTCTTTCAGCCAAATCTCGCATTCTTCGCCATGTCTCCCGAGCTAATTCGCTTGGAATTTGCAAATAGTGTTCTGAAACAAGCCCTAGCGGCTGATCCAAAGGGGACAAGTACTGATTGGATTCACGACCGTGAAGCATATTGCCTCACCCTTGGCTGCGCCCTACACATGCATGAGATTCTGGCAGAAACCGATCTCCAAGATCTTTTCATTCGATATGTGAATCCTTCCTCCCCACACTATACGCGTTTTGGCCCTATTCAGTCTAAGATTATTCAGGGAGACGAATACTCCAAGTGTTACTTCCTACGACACATTCCAGCTCGGGTTGGTTTCCCAGTGAGGCAAGAAACATTCTATGGGTCAGCTGGAGCACTGATGAATCTCATTTTGCTTCGGCACCATTCTATTCAGATGGGGCTTATGCCGATGACCAGAAGGCTGCTCGCAGGGAGACGGATGCAAGAACTTCTGAGTGCAAAATTAACAGCCACCTTTCTGGTTGAAGCCAAGGGAGGTTCAGATGAAAACGGGAAATATATATATAAACGCATATTGGATAGAGCGGTATGGGAGATACTGCGGTCGCGGCGGATCTTTCTTGACTACGATCAGCTTTTGGAATCTTTTGACATATGATGGCGTTATTTGGGTTAGATATGAGACTGCACCGATAGAGAGGAATATTAAGTTAATGATCGTATTGATATTCTATTAGGCGGATTCGGTTATTGACAATAGGGAAGAAGGCTAGAGTTAGGGTTATAATCTCTATATTTACTGGCAGCCAGTTATTAATTAGCTATTATATAGTAGAAGTTATTTTAAAAGTATTATCTTAAGTTAATAAACTTATTTATATTAAGTAACTTACTTTTAAATATTTTATATACTTTAAGCCTAATTATCCTTATAAATAAATAGTAACTATTTATTTATATATCTTTAAAGTTAATTATTAAAATATCTAGCTTTTTAACTAAAAGTAAGATTTTAATATTATAACCTAAATAGAAGAAGCGCTTACATTATATATACCTTATATTTTTCTTTTAATTATTTATAATTACAGTATACTAAAGGATTCTATAAATAACTACTAAAACCTAATTATAACGGTTAGGGTTTCTAAATAAATAAACTAATCTGTATTAGGTATATATTTACAGAAGATATAGGGCATTATATTAAGCATATTAGGTTATTATATCTCTTAATAGTTAATAGTGCAGGTTAGGCTTATTAAGGTAAAGAAGTCTTATTAATAGTTAGTAAATTAAGTTCTATTTAATACTAAGGGAATATATTTATATATTATATAGTATTAATAGTAATTAAAGAGATTGCCATAAAGTTAGTAGTAATTCTTAAGAATTACTAGTAATTAACTAGAATTACTAGTAATCTATTTTAGGCTTTAGTAATTAGGTCTTAATAGTTATTTATAGAATCTTTTAGTATACTGTAATTATAAAAGATTAAAAGAAAAATATAGGGTATATATAATATAAGTGCTTTTTCTATTTAGGTTATAATATAATCTCCCTTTTTTTATTAGTTTTATCCTTAAGACCTATATATCTATTTTTCTTTTATATTTTATTTCTAGTAAGTTTAACTTAGATTTATATTTCCTTACTGTTACTAATAGAATATCTTCTATAGTAACTTAATATTATTTTGCCTATATAAAACTTATTGCCTTTACTAATTATAAAATTATGCCTTATTTCTTATATATTAAAAATTACACTAAATATATAATAAAGGATAGGTAGAAGAATTATTCTAAATATACCTATTATAGTTATTCTTATAATAGGAAAGGTATAATATTATTAGAAGATTAGTTTTTATTATTATCTATAAGGTATTTTATACTGATCTTTATAGTAGATTATTTAGTTTAAAAAAAGAATTAAATTAAAGCTAATAAAAAGGCTACTAAAAAGGAGCTTATTTAATTATAGCATTAACTAAATAAGTGTCTTTTAAAGCTAATGCGTTTTTATTGTTAAAAGCGTTTAATTTAATTTAAGGGGCTAAAGGCCTTTAAGTGGGATTTTAAGGCAATAAATAATAGTAAGAAGGTAGAGAACTTAATTATGCCTTCTGTTTCCTTTATTATAGTAGAGTTAATTAAGGCAGGTATAGTAGACCTTATTAACTGGTCTGCTATTTTAGATCTTTCTTTAGTTTTTAGTAAAAGTTTTTTAGGAATTATTAGGCATTAATAAGGTATTTTAGTGGTTTTTATATATTTTCGTTTTTTAGGTAGTTTTTCTATTTAATTAAGTATTCTATTTTTTTATTAATTATCCTTATTTCCTAAATTACTTCTGCTTTATAAGCTTTTAGTCTTTCTATTTTTATTAGTTTATTATATATTTTAATATAAATTATATCTACTGCTAGTTTAAGTAGTAAGATATAAAAAATAGGGTAGATCCTAACTTTTAGTAGTAAGTCTAGTTTATAGTTATTCTTTAAGACCTTCTTAATAATTTTATATAGTCTTATATATTTAAAGTCAAGTTTATAGTTTAGTCGTTTAATAGTAATATTTTTTATAGATAAGTAAACTATATCTTTTTTTAAAAAGGTAGGTCTCTTTACCTTCTTAAGATTATAGTACTGTTATATCTATTTCTTAATAAATTTAAGTTCTATCTGTAGTTTATTATATAGATTCTTTAAGTTATTACTTTTAATTATTGCTATTAGATTAATTGTTTTAGGCTTTTATAGGTCTTTATAGGCTTTTAATATAAATCTAAAATTAGTATATATTAGTATAAGTTTTATATTTTTATTATAGGCAGTATTATATATTAATTAGATATATAGTAGCTTTTTAACCTAATTATTTTATTTATAGTTTATATAATACTATAAGTATTATTTTAGTACTTGATTTATTTATTCTATTTATCTATCTATTTAGGCTTTAAATGCTATTATAAGCTTATAGTTTAGGCCTAATAATACTAAAAGTGCATTTTAAAATTGCAATATAAGTATTAATCCTCTATTTAAGATAATCTTAAATAGCAATCTGTATATATTAATAATATATCTATAGATAATATATATAAGTTCTTTTATATTTATATCTTCTCTATAAGGTAGGTAGTATAAGAACTTAGTAAATCGGTCTATAATAACTATAATACTATTATAAAAGATTCCTATTAAGGGTTCTTTAAATAGTAATAGCTTTATAATAAAGTCTATTATAATTAAGTCCTATAGTTATTATACTATAGGCAGTAATTAAAGTTTTCTATACAGTTTATATTATTATACTTTTATTTTAATATAAAGATTATATTATTTAATAACCTTTTCTACTGTTATTTACTGTATCTTATATTTATATTATAGGAGTTATTTAAGAGTCTTTATTACTTCTTAATATCTATATATAGGATATTTATAGAATTCCTATATAAACTTTTCTAGTTTCCCTAGGATTTCTTTAATTACTATTACTTATATCTATCCTAGAGTTTATATTTATTAAATAAATCTATATTCTCCTTTATTATTTATCTTTAATATTTATCCTATTATTTTTATAGTTTTAATATTATAATCTAATTATTAACTTATTATATCTACTTTTCTATTTTTTAATCCCTTTTTATAAATAATTATAAAGTTAAATTTATATAGGTATTTAATGTAATATAGTTATTATTAGTTAAGTTTATATATTATAGTAAAGTAAGAGATATTTTAATAATCTATATATATTTTAATCTAGTGCTTACTTTCTATTAAGTAGTATCTAAACTTCTTAAAGTAGTTAATAATTACTAAAAATTCCTTATTATAGATTAAATAGTTAAGTTCTACTTTATATAACTTATAAAAGTAAAATATAATAGGGTATAGCTTCTTTATATTATCTTATTAATTAATCTATCCTCTTAATATAAAGTCTAATATATCTATTTTTAGTTTAACTTCTTTCTTTAGATTAAATATTATTAATACTGGTTTGCTAGAGATAGCTTCCTTAAGCTATATAAAGGCCTTTTATGCCTTATTATTTTATTTAAATATTTTTCCTTTTTTTATTAATTCTGTTATTAGGTTAGTAATCTTACTAAAATCCTTAATAAACTGTTAGTAATAGTTAGTAAGTCTTAGGAAGGCTTATACTTCCTTTATATTATTAGGTCCTTTTTAATTTATTATTATTATAATTTTCTTTAGTTTTATTCTGATTTTATTAGATATAATAATATATTCTAGAAAGTCTACTTTTATAATATAAAAGAAACTCTTTTTTAGTTTTACTAACAGTTTAGTATTTTATAATATTTTTAAAACCTTATAGATATATTTTATATATTCTTTCTTATTATTTAAAAAGATAAGGATATTATTTAGGTAATATACTATAAAGATATTAAGGTACTATTAAAGTATACTATTAATTATCTGCTAAAACATTATAGATATATTAATAAGACTAAAAGGCATTACTATATATTTAAATAGTTTAAATTTAGTCTTAAATGCTATTTTCTATTTATCTTCTTTTTTAATATAGATAAGGTTATATACTCCCTTTAGATCTAGAGCTATAAAGATCTTTTTACTTTATAACTAATTCTTAAGTTCTATAATAAGCAGAAATAAGGTTTAATTCTTAATAGTATATATATTAACCAGTTAGTAATTAATAACTAGTTTATCCTTTCTGTTTTTCTTTAGTATAAAGAATATTAATAATACTAATATTAAGCTAGATTCCTTAATATAGCCTTTCTTAAATATCTTATTTATATATTCCTTTTAAACTTATAGCTCTTTTTAGTTAAGTAGGTAAAGCTTCTAAAATAGTAAGTTATTATCTATAAGGTTAATTTTATAGTCCTATTTACTGTATTTAGGTATTCTGGTTTCTAGTTTCTTTTTAAATAGTCTATTATATATTTAATACTATTTTAAAATATTCTTAAGTCAGTTTTAGCTTAATTCTATAAATATCTTATTTTTATATAGGTCTTATGCCTTAAGGATATTTAGGATTTCTATTTTATTTTTTATACCTTTTTTATATTTATATTATACTCCTTTTAGAGGTAATAGATATTCTATTTTATACTTACTTATACTATTTTCTTTAGTTAGGGTTTAAGATTTCTTATTATTTATTATAATTATTTTTTTATTACTATTAGGGTTACTAGGGAATATAACCTGGCTATTCTTTTAGTTAATAAGTAGGTTTTATTATTTAAGCTATTATATATTTAATAGGATGTCTATATCCTTTTCTAGAGGTATAATATTAAAATCTACTTTTTAATTTCTTCTTTTAATAAAGACCTTAAGGTAATTAATCTTTTAATCTATAATACTATTATTATAATTAAAAAGCTATCCTTTTATATTAACTAATAGGTAAGGTAATAATTTCTATTTCTATAGTAGCTATAGCTCTATAACTATTTTTAGGTTAATAAAGTTTCTTTTTACTTTATAATTAATTTAAGTATTTAGCTATTTTCCCTTAATTTAAACTTATAGTATTAGGCTATCTATTAAGTTTATTATTTACAGTACTTTTAATATATTTATTAATTTAAGTTATTCTTATTTATAGTTCTGGCTTATCTATAGCTTAGTTATAGATAGTATATAACTTTTCTTAATGCATTTTAATATATTTACTTATAGTTACTATTATTATATCCTTTTCTATTAAGGCAGTTATTATTAAACTTATTATTAAATATTATCTATTAAAAGTATTCTTTTAATTCTATATTTATTTTTATAGTTCTTTATCTAGAATATCTTTTATTAAATAGGTATAGTCTATCTGCTTCTTTTAGTTTTTATAGTTTCTTTATATCTTTTAAACTGGTGTTATTAACTGATAGTTCTTTTCTTTCTTAAGTATACTTTCTTTAGGTTACTTCTTTAAATTCTCTTTTTGCATTTTTAATAACTTATATATTTTCTTTAATTTCTTAAGTTAGTTTATTAACTTAATATATCTTTCTATATAATATTATATTAAATTATAGTTCTACTACTTTTAGGTAGTTATACTAAAGGTATATTAAGTATCTTTCTGTTTTTTCTATTAGATAGGAGTTATTATTAGGTATTTTTAATATAGTTATAAGGAAATAATTATTATTTAGTTTATTTAATTTATATTATTTATATTAATGGTTTTAATATAATACCTAAGATATTATATTATATTTAAGATATATTATTATTATCTATATATCGTTTTATTTATTAAATGTAGGTTCTAGGTATAGTAGGTTTAATGCTTTATTAATATAGTATATTTTAATATAGAGTTTATTTCCTGTTTTTGTGTTTTTATATTTCCTGGTATCTTATATATAGACTTTTTCTTATATTTTATAGGTCTTTAGACCGTTTTTATTATATCTTATTTTATAAGGTTATTTCTATTTCTATGTGATTTATTTATTTTAGTAGTAAAGATACTTAGCTATATTTCTGGCGGTCTTGCCTCTATATTTTATGCTATAGGAGTTTTATTGCTTTTTCTATTAAAGTTAACTTCCTGTTTTAACTTTCTGTCTTTAGTATTTTTCCTTATCTTAAAGTATTATCCTAATAGAAATATTATTAATAACTTATAAGGTTTATTTCTACTTATCTGTATTAGGGGTATTTAGGCTACCTTATTTTATTATTCTTAATATTTATGCTTTTCCCTATTCTAGTTATTCTTTAAGCTCTTTTAGCTTTTATTATTTTATTTTATCTTTTTATTTTTTTTATTTTATTTTAAAGTATTCTTATTTTTTTAGATCTTCTATATACTTATAGTAGTTCTTATTTTATTATTTATTTTATTAATTTCTTTTTTACTTAAGTTCTTCTAGAGTATATAATTTATTTTTCTTTTCTAGTCTTTCTTTATTTTTAGGTTTAATTTAGGTAATTCCTATATTGCTGTTAAAGTATATATTATATCTATTATATATTATTTCTAGTATTTAAGTATATATAACTATTTATATATCCTATTATTAAGTAAGTCTTAAGGCTTACCTACTTTAATTTAGGTTTTATAGTTTTTATAGTTTTAAGTATTATTATACTATATATCCTATTTAATTATAATTATAATATTTACATTTAGATATATCTTATAGCTTATAGTTATTATTTCTCCTAGGCTATATAGCGCCTAAAGATATAGGTCCTAACTGCATTCTATATAAGGTATTATTTTATTAATATCTTTACTGCTATCCTTAATTTTAAGAGTTACTTTAGTTATTATTATCTTATTATTAATTAAAGTAATATAAATTAAAGTCATTTTTATACTTATAGTTAGCTTTCTCTTTTCTATATTTATATTATTATTTATTAATCTTAATTACTATTATAATATAAGTAGTTAGGTTATTAAGTCTATCTATAAGGTATAGTTTATTTTTAACTTCTTTCTTTAGGCTTTAGTAATAAATTTCTATAAGGGTATTATTATTCTATTAGGTTTTAGCTACTAGCTATTAGAATTTAGCTAAATATATAATATATAATTTTTATTATTTAAGTGTAAGTAGTTTAATTATAGCTTATTGTTTTTTATTAATTACTTTAAAATTATTTTTAAGGGCTTATTTAAAGTTATTTTAATCTCTAAAGATATTTTATATATTTTAGTTTTATAGATTTTTTTTATTTTTTAGGTAATCTTTTATAATAGATTTAAATCATTTTTTAGCACTACTTTAAATTAAGGAGGCTATAAATAAAAGTTTCTTTATAGCAGTATTTAGTTTATTTAAGAATAAGTAGAAATATCCTTTTATTTAGGTTAGAAATAAAATAATATTAGTTATTTATCCCTTAAAGGGTTTAGGCTTTAGTGGTTTTAGGGCTTCTTTAAAATCTCTTCCTTATAGTTTGCTACTACTATTGCCGGTTATTATAGCATTCTGCTAGTTATTTATCTAGGCTTATAGGGTATTATAGCTATTATATAGCTACTATAGCTTTACTATTATCTTAATATTACTAAATAGAGCTTTAATATAAGGAGGTATTAAGCTAGTATTATTAAATATCCTAATAGTATAATATTATTTAATATAAATGCAGTATATTCTAAATAAAAGCTATTAATATATAATAGTTAGGGTTTTTAAATAAGTAAATTAATTTATATTAAGTTTATATTTATAGAATATATAGGGTATTATATTAAGTATATTAGGTTATTATATTTTTTAATAGTTAATAGTATATATTAGGCTTATTAAGGTAAAGAAATCCTATTAATAGCTAATAAGTTAAGTTCTATTTAATGCTAAGGGAATATATTTATATACTATATAGTATTAATAGTAATTAAGGAGATTACTATAAAGTTAGTAGTAATTCTTAAGAATTACTGGTAATTAACTAGAATTACTGATAATCTGCCTTAAATTTTAGTAATTAGATCTTAGTGGTTACTTATGGAATCCCTTAGTATGCTGTAATTATAAACGATTAGAAGAAAAATATAAGGTATATATAATATAAGTGCTTCTTCCGTTTAGGTTATAATACTAATTATTAAAATCTAAAACAGATTATTAGTAATTCTAGTTAATTACTAATAATTCTTAAGAATTATTACTAACTTTATAGTAATCTTCTTAATTACTATTAATACTATATAGTATATAAATATATTTCTTTAATATTAAATAGAATTTAATTTACTAGCTATTAATAAGATTTTTTTACCTTAATAAGCCTAATATATACTATTAACTATTAAGAGATATAATAACCTAATATACTTAATATAATGCCTTATATATTCTGTAAATATAAACCTACTATAGATTAGTTTACTTATTTAGAAACCCTAACCGTTATATTTAAGTAATAATAAAGGTAATAAATATTTTATTTATATATATTTTTTTAGTATTCTTTACTTTTATAGCCTTAAGGCTAAAGCCTCTTTTTAACCCCCTTAACCCTATTATAGATATTCTATTAGTAACATATTTACGAGCTATATACTAAGTAAAGTAAGATGCCTGAGGTAAGCAAATCTCAAGATAATTTCACTATCCGGCAGTTGACCTGGCCTCAACCTGTGCCACCTCTTTCCGATCAACGGACTCTCTGACATCCCATAGCCCTGTCTCAAGCAACAAAAATGTGCCAGAAACAAAAAAAACCTACAGAAGCCTTTGTAAGGATATCCTGAAACCCTGCACCGGCCTTATCCCGCGCCATACGGCGATGATCGGAAGGAGGAACATTCGAAATCTGTTGATAGCTTATAGGGCCACATGGCTTAGATATGAAACTTTAGGTATTCATATCACATAGTCACCTCACAATGCTATGATTGTGTTAGTCTGTTAATAATAAGACGGTATTTGTCAAGTGACTCGTCCCGTTTCCGCCCACGTGACATGTCACATGCTCTTGAGGAATTTGTTCCGCGCCATGATAAGAGCAATTTTTCGACTTTTGACTCGGATTAAAATCGCTGAGCGACCAAGTACCTTTATCAACATGAATTTCTTCAACCCGTTTTCCCGACAAGGGGCTCAATGGACGTTTGTAGGCCATACATCATCATTTCCGGATGTAGACGATGATGCAGGCAACTTGGCAAGACATCGCTTGTGTAACGGAAAATCAATACCAGGCTGCAAAGCATTTCACATACCAAAGGAAGACGTCTCTTCGTCAAAAGAAGTTCCCGTTGGTGATGATTCTACGTTGGAGGCACTTGTGAATCAGGTGCTTGTGTTTCAATACAAAGGCAAATTCCATGCAATCGATCATGTGAGCAAATATCCATAAGAAAATTGTTCGCAGGGGCTGACAAGGGGATGTCTGTCTAGTCATGTCCGCATAGCCAATACCCTCTTTCAAAAGGGACGCTGTTCGACATTGAAGACTTTGGAGTTGTGCTTAGCGCTGGAGTGTCGTGTCCCAACCATGGTTGGTCGTTTGATCTGTTCACCGGCATGTCAGATCGGGGGAACTACAGACTCAAGACCTGGGAGGTGGAGATCAGGGATATAAAAGAAACAGAATCCACTGATACAAAAGAGAAGAATGACTTGTCGACGGACAAAGAGGTTTGGGTTAGAAGAAAGCAAAGGATTGGTTGAAGCGATGACAGGGTTTACCTGGCGCAGGATAATGGCCGGCGTTGATGAATGCTCTGGGTACCAAGGAAAATGCATTTTATGAGCGGGGATAAGCGAGGGTGCACGCCGATTTTCTCCAAAGCCAGTCACGGCTAACAATTCGGCACTTGGCAGGTTTGACTATGGATTCCAATTTCTCAAGTCATCCTCCTGTACTCCGTACAAGCCAAGGACAAGCCTGGGGTGTCACTTTATTCCTTTATTACTTGATTACGAGATATAAATACCGTACAAGAGGATCATTCCCTTTTCCTTGTAGCCATACACAGGACCCGGCCAGTCCAACTAGAAGATCAGAGTCCTCGAGATGGAAAGGTTGAAAGCTTTACGATAGGACCCAGACAGAAAAGAGCATGAAATATCAGTCTAGAATTTATAGCGGGAAGACGTTGCAACATCGTGAGTTTTCTCAGTACTTTATCGGAGGGCTGAGGGTCCCATTCAAGCCAAAACCGCGGCGTATCAATTGTTCTTGGCGACAATGAACGTGACGAGCGGACAACCCGATGATTTATGAAAGACCCGAAAACGGATGGGAAACCCGCAGTCCAGCGGATGGCTCGGGAGTGAAAGATTTGGGGTCTGACGCCCTTGATGAGTACTGGCTGGGTTACTATGATCTATTTTCTGGTCGCTTTGCTTACAATATCTGTGTAGGATGGACAAGCGAGGGTTAATGATCATGGCAAATTATGGTTAGCTACACTGACACAGCCGGAGATATACTATGCAAGCACCAGAATCTGGTTATCGAATAGACAGACCCATGCCATATCAGATCATCGGCCTTGCAACGGCATTCCTCCCAAACTAACTCCATGATTTTGATCGATTTTGAACTGGTTATTACCTAGGATGTGAAGTCCAAATTGCAACATTCCCCTCATCCTCCATCACCAATATCCCACGTCCCGAGAGGGCCACCGGGAAAGTGGAGGGTACCCCGGCGCCATCACCAAAACCACCAACTGAACACTCCCAGATCAAGCTAAGCTCGCAACGCCACCAAAGTATCTGATCTATCTGGTTGGTTCGTGCGGCTGATACCCTAGCGATCTAGATTGCATCTCGGTTACAGACTTTCACAGGTCCCATGGGGTAATCCGGGGTAACGTGGAGGAGAACTGGGGGAGTGAGGAGTACTTAATTGACCATGGCCTACGACTAAAAATTCCAAAAACATCACCCCTAACTGCAACATTCCACAAGATGGTCTCTTTCAAAGAAGCCTTTGGCCTGTCTTCGCTTGAAGTCGAGGTTGCGACACCTCCTGGCACAGTCCAGATTCACCGTGAGAATTTCTGCCCCCTTTTTGACGCGTGGAGATCTTGAGACTGACGGTGAAAAAAGGGGAGCAGGAAGATGCAGGCCATTTGGTTGTTAGCGGACAAGTAACGGATGATCCTCGAGATCCCCTCAACTTACCGACATGGCATAAAATCGCTGCTCTGTGCGTTGCCTCGCTGTATGGCTTCGTCGCGAACTACACAAGCGGTGTCATCGCGCCTGCGTTTAACCTCTGGCCCATGTTCTTTCCGAAGGATCCGAGAACGATCTCTGAACTGACCAAGTTGATTGCGGTAAGTTTCTTTCTTATCCCGCTGGCTGAAGGACAATGCTGATAGGAGCACAGGTCAACATTCTCTTCATCGGTGCGGCTAATATCTGGTGGGTTCCCTTGTCCAACTGGATGGGACGACGACCTGTTCTCATCATCGCCACGGCCATACTCACATTTTGCACTCTTTGGTGTGCGCTTGCAACATCATATGAGTCCCTCCTCGTTGCTCGGATCTTTCAGGGCATTGGAGGTGCGGCTGCAGACACTGTTGCCCCCGCTCTTATTGGAGATATGTTTTCTATTCATCAGCGTGGACGAGCCATGGTAAACAAACACCCTTTCCAACACCAACAAACAACTAAGTGCTGATATTCTGTGACAGGCCCTCTATACCATCATGCTCGTCGTCGGACCTCTTACAGGTGGCATCACAGGAGGATACATCGTCTACCAACAGGGCTGGAAGGCCATCTTCTGGGTCTGTCTCGCCCTCTCCGCGGCGTGCCTCGTCGGCGCCATCTTCTTTGTCCCCGAGACCTTGTATATCCGAAGCGCACCCGTCGAAGGTGTCACGGACCCCGAGACCGAGAAGAATGCCCAGTTTGGCAAAAACGAGCACGTCGAGGATAAGCAGTCCGTCACCGGGGGTGAACAACACATCACACACTCGGCCTACGGCTACGTCCAGTCTTTGGGCTTCAACAAGCCCCAGGGAAGTCTGCTGAAGCAATTCATCCAGCCCTGGAAGACCCTCGCTTTCCCTGGTACTTGGGTGGTGATGCTTCACTACGCTGGGCTTGTTGGTGGTATCGTGACTATTTCGACCATTGGACCTCAGATTATGGCGAGCCCTCCTTATCTTTGGAAGGCAAACGCTGGTCTGATCAACATTGGTCCTGTCATTGGTGGCGTTATTGGCTATGTGTACACCCACATGCTTGCTGATGGCAGACTTGTCAAGAAGGCCAACAAGACACGAAACGGCGTGGCCGAGTCCGAGGACCGGTTGCCGACTCTCTTCTTCCCTCTGTTCATCGCAACCTGTGGCTTTTTGGTCTTTGGATTCTGCGCCAAGAACCCTGGAGGACATACCTGGGTTGGGCTCCAGGTTGGCTATGGCATGGTCAGTTTTGGCCTGATGCAGGTTCCATCTGTTGGCTTCAACTATGTGAGCTTTATACTACTCTAACTTTGTTTCGATGTGCATACTAACAGCTTATAGTTGATCAACTCTTATCACTCCCTGGCAGCAGATTGCTTCACCATGGTCACGATCCTAAGATCGATCATCGCGTTTGCTTGGACGTTCTTTGTAGCTGATTGGGTTCAAAAGAGCGGAGCCGCAGAGCCTTTTGGAATTTTTGGAATGTTGATGGGTATCTTTTCTCTGCTGACTGTTCCTCTTTGGATGTATGGAAAGCGTATGAGGATTGCTACGGCAGAACAGGTTCTTCGATGGCAGGGTTACTAGTTTGTAACTGAGAGATAGTCGTCATGATGGAATGAGTAATCTATGGTTATCTTATCAAAAATGACCAAAGAAATATGTCTGATCTGACCCACTTCAAGTCTCGTGTCTATTTGTCCTCTCGTAATATTGTCAACATAAAAGTGGTCTCATATTCATTGTCATACACAAGTACTGTACTGCAATGTACTGTACCTACCCGGTCCACGGTAATCGGAACCCCTCAAGCCAAGACTTTCTTCACGCCAAGGGTTTATCGATAATTGGATTGCGTCCCACTGCCAAGACCCTCTCTGCTCACCGCACAGCCCCCCTAACAACTCCTCCCTACAGCACAGTAAGCTCACCACCACCACCAGCAAAAGTCCTATAATCTTGTGAAACACGTTTCAACACCGTAGAATTCCTACAGGAAGAGGCCTCCTTAGTCAAACAGCATCTGCTATCCAATACCCGTCGTGCCGAGCTGTGTATGCGCTTTAGCGGGGCCTCGTCAACCGCGCGCTTTTGGATGGAGATGGGATATTCAGGGGTCCTTGTACGAAGTGGGCTCTTGGTCTGCATTGCATGTGCATTGCAGTCGTGGCAGCTTCAAAATCCTTTTCTCGCGGTTCACTCGGTCTTGGAGGGTCTTGGCTTTTGTGCGGAGGCGCATACGCGAGGCCTCTCGTGAATCACTGTCAATAAGAGAGAGAGAGATATATATATAGTGCTTGACTCTTCACACAACTTGATATTACTCCTGCATCTACAACTCCACATCACACTTCTTTGCTTCATTCAAACTCACATCAGCCAAAATGGTCAACTTTCACGAGAGCTCTTCTGACATCGAGCTTGAGGATGGTCACATCCTCGTCGCTCAGTGCAACGATGCTGAGGGTGAGGCTCAAGAGTCCCGTCTTGATCTCGACTACTACATCGGCAACAACGACGGTGCTTTCTACTGGGGTGGCGAAGGTGAGTCAACAACTATCTCAAGCATATTTCTAACGTGCTAACCATGAATAAGGCTTCTCTGGCTCTGCTTCCGACATCACCTTCTCTCTCGAGGGCGACGACAACGTCCCTGTCCTCCGCGCTCTTCTCAACCCCGTTGATGGTGACCCCGTCGAGGCTGACCTCAATCTCGCTGAGTGCATTGGCAATGACAACGGCACTCTCGTCTATGGTAAGCTTTCATGATGCTTCGGCTTTAGCTTCATACTAATTAGTGATCAGTCCCTCCTGAGTAAGCGAAGTTACGGACTTTGAGGAAAGAATTCAGGCGGAAAGATAATCAAACAAATCAAGTAAAATTACCAATCGTTTGCTATTTGTTCCTGGTGAATGCAGAGCTGAGATGCGAATGTCCACAGACTCTCCGTGTAGCGTGACTGTGTAACAATGTCTCGCTAGGAGTGCCGTCCAGCCGCCATTGAAGCACATTTCAGGTAGAAATGTAATACTTTCACAAGTCTCAGAAAACATCACCTCATCACCTGAAGTCTATTGGCTTGCACTTAGCAGTTGAGAGTAATCGTGTCAAGTAAGAGGAGAAAGGCAGCATTTGCATAGCATTATCTGTACTGGCCTTCAGACACGATATTTATACATTAACCATCAGACCCGGGAATCATGCATCCAACTTCCTCTTTGCCGAATTCTCCAACTCTCCCATAAGCTGCACCAACTTCTCCGTAAGATGCGGCACCGGCATCCCCGTAAAATTACTCCTCACAATCCCCATAACCGCCTCCATGACCTTGTCAGGCTGAGAGAGCGGCACACTAATCACAACCTCCCCCTCACCCCGAATCTCCGTCCTCCACCGTATGCAAGGCTGACCCTGTCCGAAACCTTTGAATCTTTGAAGTGCTATACTATCTGGTTCGTCGAGGTAAACATTCTGACTTAGTGCTCGGGACAAGCTGGATTGGTCGGATAACAGGCCATATACCCAGAATGCGAGGCTCGCGTGGTACAGGATTATGGCCATGGGGCCGCGCATCGAACCGCGGGGTGAGTGTTTGGCGATATGCATGATCTGAGCGGCGTGGAATATTGTGTGGCGGGCAGCTTCGCTTTTTACTCAGTCGCGGACGGTGGGATAGACTGCGCGTGCTCGTTCAGGGCCTTCCATGCCTGCGAATATCTGGATGTCTTCGAAGGGCATGTGGAGGTGGAGAAGGGCGAGTTCCAGGCGCATTTGGATCTCGGGGTCTGCAGAAGTGTCGGCGGACAAGCTGAGTTTCAGGTGTCCAAGGAGCTTGAGTAGTTCGTCTTTCCGCATCTCTGTGACGAGGGTATTCCAGCGTCGAGGTCGTGATCGTTGGAGGGATGAGATTTGGAGATACTCCCAGCACATAGTCCATGTACAAGAGAGGACAGCCATGATAGCGACATATATGTCAACAGAGTCGGTATGGTTGTTGAGAATATCAGGATCATCAATGACATCTGCAACGAAAAGCGGCTCATCTTGTCGACGAGAGGCCTTGAGCGAATTCCACTGTTCCGGCGACGCGGCAGTCCACAAGTCCGCATGTTCTGGGAACGGCAGAAGGATCTCGGCATACGATATCGAAGGGCTGACCAGCAGCGCCGCGGAAGTGTTGGCATCATGAGATAGCATCCTGAAGGCAAGCCTCTTGAAGGACTCGTCCTCTACCCATTGAAACCATTCTTCCCGAGAGACTAGACCTGGAGATTGCATGGTCTTGCTCTGGGAGTACACTGATCTCTTGAACTTTCCATCGCGGCGCATCATGGTCAGTACGGGGTTGAAGAAGCTCTCTGCTATCTCGACCTTGCGGGGCAGACCACTCCAGATACCCATCTCGAGGGTGATGACGAAGGCTTGGGTGAGCTGGAGATCGCGGACGAGAGTATTATCCTGTTCCCACTAACAACAGGTCAGTTTGGAAACGCGAAGACGAAGAGCAGAGGACTTACATGTTTGGCGACAGCTATCCTCAAGCACTCTTGTATAGCATAGCCAAGCTTTGACAAAGCAGGGTCGGAAGTCAAGACTGCTCCGCATGCCGCCATGGCAGCGACTAGCTCCGGTCTCTTGTCGTTGGGGTTAAAAGAAGCTGCGTGGATGAATGATGTAGCATGCGTGACTGTGGATGTGAGGTAGTACTGAAGTAAGGTGTCCAACAGCTCAGCAGAGGGGAAGGACGCCACTGCTTTCGACAGGTGATCCGAACGACAACTGTTGACGACCATCATAAGTATCCTGTCACGAGCTGGTCCTTCTAACTTGGCAGAGGTGACTCTTGTGTTTGAGTCCAAGGCGACACCAGACTCAGGCGAAGGGTAGGCAGAGTCTGTGGCGGGAAGGGAGAGATTATGCTCCTCTGCGCCAGCATGGTCTTTGGCATTGGGTCGAAACTTCCAGTGGGAGTTCTGAAAGGCCTCGGTACAAATGGCAGCGGGCTCACCGGGATCGGTATGCGATGCGGCGCGTGGTGTTTGAGCTCCCCGGGGAGTAGGCTGTATACTCCTCACTTCGAACGGGATGCTTGTGTTGTATGAGTCGAGGAACCGGAGATCTATGTCATCGAGTTGATTGTATGTGTACATGTCAACGTTATTGGCGTCAGGATTAGCCCAGCCTCCTGATAGAAGGTTGAGATCGGGGAGAGGGAAGAAGAGAGGATCGATGTTGGTGTTCATGGAGGGGTCTAATTACTGTGAGCCCCATACCTGGATGCTGTGTCTTGGGGACTTACCAAGATTCTGGAAGAGGCTATGTGATGTCTGCGGCGTGAGCATATCCAGTGAAGGCTGCTCCATGACAGACGACGATGACGTTGACCCAATACTGTTATGATCTGGGAACCCAGCCATGGACGAAGCGGCATCATCTTGAGGGAAGATAGCCTCATCCTGCTGCTGCTCCTCAGACTGAAAGTCCGAGTCCAGCTCCATGGAGTCGTTCCACTTGCACTCGATGCCTTTCTCTTGACATCGACGACAGGGTTTCTCATCACTACAGCGCAGGTGATTGGTAGAACATGCCTTGCAAGCCTTACTGACCCTACCTGGCATGTAACGAGGTTGTTCAGCTACAGAGCTATCCCCAGCCTGTGAGCCATGACCAGCAACATGTCTTTTCAGGAGATCCCTTGATCATCGTTAGTGGGCGATGCGAGGATAACACGCGGGGCTAGACTAGACTAACGGTCTTGTAAAGGCCTTTGGACAAACATGGCACTTGTAGGGTTTGGTCTGTGTATCTAGGTAATACAAGTAAGCAACAAGCACTAAGTCAAGTGAATGATGGAAGATGCAAACATACGGGATCGCACGTGACGCGCTAGATGATCAAGACGCTTATAATTCTTCTTGCACGAACCGCACTGGAACATGCCAGGTTGAGTCGTCGACATTGTGAGAAAGAGTGAGACTGGTCGTGCAAGTGGAGAGCGAGATAGGCAATCGGGACGTGGAGGAGAAAGAGAGAGAGCGTCTGTGAGTGAGGAGCAGGGGGAAATCGTGTTGTTTCTTCCCTTCGGCTCGGACATGACAAAGAATCCGCGGGGAAATCCCAGGTCGTATTTTGCGGGGGTGGCTCCGGGGGGAGAGGCGATGCTAGATCCGGGATGGTTTGGTGTTGTATTGGGAGGGTCGTGATTTGAGGGGGATGCGAAAATTGGGGGGGGGTTAGGGGGTTCCTCCACATCCCGATGGAGATCTAATCACCCTATACTTGCAATCTCGGCAATTGATTCATGGCAACGTTGATAAATATATAGATAACTCACACTTGTCCCAGAATGGGTATGTTTCTTTGATCGGTTGTAGACAAATTCACTGACATCATGAAAGCCAATCTATCGCCAGTTCACTTCTTCTCCCATGGATCTACCATGATGCTGGGGGAAGAGTCCGAGGCTGCCGACTACTGGAATAAGGCCGGTGATCAAGCATTGGCCAACAACATCAAGGGCATTATCATGATGGTATGTCTTTCACCCGTTGAATTGGCTATCAATTGACTGACAACATTGTAGGGCGCTCATTGGGACGCTGAAGGCGATCGCATGCAAGTCGCCATGAACCCCAAACCAGGCAAATCCCCTGTCGCATACGTCCACCCATCAAAATACGTCGACTACGAACTCAACCCCGATCTCGAGACCGGCGAGCGATGCATCTCCCTCCTCAAAGACGCCGGCTTCAATGTTTCCGGAAACACCGAGTTCGACTGGATCCACGATACATACCTCATCCTCATCCGCATGTTTCCCAACGGCTGCCCACCAACAACACTCATCTCCATGAACGCGCGCTTCGATCCTCACTACCATCTGCGCGTCGGCGAGACTCTGCGCCCTCTCCGAAAAGAAAACTATCTCATAATCGGCTCCGGCGGTGCAGTACATAACTTGTACCGCAACATCTGGGCGCCTATTCTATACTACTCTGATAACTTTGCGCAAGAGAAACCACCCGAGGCGTGGGCCCTGGAGTTTCGACAGGCTGTTGAGGATGTCATCAAGAACAATAGTGGGCCGAAATTGAGACGCGCGATGACGAGGTTGATGAAGCATCCCTTTTACAGAGATGCTCATGCTACGGACGATCACTTCATGTCGGCGCTGTTTGTGGCCGGCGCGGTGGGTGATGAGGAGGATGAGGGTGTTTATGGTGAGCTCAAGGCTGAGACATGGGAGTTGACGAATATGTGTAATAGCCAGTTTACTTTTGGATCATGGCCGAGGACTCTTGCGACAGCGGCGGCATAAGAAGATTTTGTCCAGGGCAGATTGTTAAGAAGAACTTTTCATATGCAGCGTGCGATAAATAAGAGACTGATTGATTCAGATGTTCGTGTAAAAACGTGTACTATACACATGTTCATTCAGCGACAAATTAATTATATACATTAGAATCGTCCTTATTAGATTGCCATTCTCACGACCCATTATCATTCCTCCACAGGCCTTATCAAACTTCAAGAGTACTTCGGAGCATAGCAGACTTAGCTGGAGATCTATATGTATGTTAGTAAATTTAGCTGCTTCAATTCATTCCATCAACTCACCTCAATGATGGCAGGACCAGCAGCGACGGTGTCATCAGAGACAACATCCTTGCAGCCAGTAAGGACGACATAAGTCTGTCCAGCAAAGCCCTCGGGAATCTCGACAGAGAATCCACCATCAACAGCCTTGGCCTCAACAAAGGTAGGTCCAGTGACAGCGATGAAAGCAGCATAGACACCCTGGCCCTTGGCGCCCTCGAGAGTATAACCAGGTGTCTGAAGCGTAACAGTATCACCGGTCTTGATCTCACTGCCCGAAGCAGCAGCAGCCAAAGCAGGGAAGGCCTTGACGGGCAGAGCAGGGTTCTCCTTGGGGCAACCGGTGATGAAGCCCGAAGCAAGAGAGTACACCTCGTTGTAGCTCAGAGGAGCATCGAAGGGCTGGGCGAAGGGGACCTGCTTGAGGGCACCGCGGATGTAGGATGAGTGACGGGCCTCGACGGTGAGGATGGATCCGGCGGCGGTGAGGTACGTCTTGCTCATGATGTCGGCTGCGGCGCCGAGGTAAGCTGAGACGCCGACGCCTTCGAGGACGGAGGCGGTTGCGAGGAAGGACTTGACGTCTGTGACGCCGAAGGAGTAAGTGCACTCCTCGACGGGCGTGACACCAGCAGCTAGAGATGTTAGTAGACTGACACATGCTATAGGTATTGATCAAGACATACCCTTGAGAGCCTTGGTGATGAAGTCGACGTGAGCAGTCTCATCAGAAGAGACCTTCTTGATGTTGTTATAGAATGTGGAGTCATAACCAGCATCCGCAAAGTCCTTCTCCGTAAAGTTGGAGAGACCTTGACGATAGAAGTTATCCTCGAGATGCTCAAGAGTAAGAGCGTAGTTGAGGATGACTCCGTCGTTGATCTGAGAGGCACGCTTCTCAATGACAGGAGCAGCGGAGGCTAGGCCAGCGGCCAATAGAGGAAGGGCAGTAGAGAAGTACATGATGAGTAAGGCTTGGAGGGTTTGATGATGGAAAAGGATGAGATTGGTGATGTTCTGATAGAGTGAATTGGATGCGACAGGTTATAGATATGTGATTGTTTTATCACCAGCGCAGGTACATATACATACCCAATCAAGCTTGCTAGTAACAATTAGGCCCTCATGATGCCTCGACTGCAATTGTGAATAATATCTCCGCCCTCGATCCACAGCCTCAATCTCCCTAGACTCACAACATCACGATTCGGCATCTCACCATTCCGCTCCGATCTTGCCGCCATCCAATCTCCCCCTAAAGCCCAACCAAACAAGAGCCGAATACCTCAAAGTATCGCACCGCCCAAGTCTCAGCCCTAAGAAACATGCACCTCAAACAAAACGAAGCACCCCAATTGCCGAATCAAGACGTCATGGCTCAAACAGATTACCGAATCGGGCATGTTTCGATGATCGCCAGGGACTCGCAGCCCGGCAACTTTTGAAGCCGTAGTTGATAGTTCGAAACTAGCGCTGGACATCATTCGCGCGCTGTTTTCTATTTGTGGGACGTTTGGATCTCGGATGGCTTTGGTTCCGTGAGCTAGAGAGGATTGAGTTATAGTTTGGGTTTTGGTGAGACAAGGCTCGGAATATTCACCATCCGGACAACATCGCGTTTGTCTAGCTCAACAGTTTTGTAGAATGTTGGTAGTGTCGATTGCGCTTGGATAACGTGTCTTAGGCTGAGCTTTGGGGAAATTGGTGTTGATCAGGGGAATTGGTCATCTCTCCGAGCAGCCGAAAGCCTTCGGGATGAGTTTGGTCCGAGGAATTGATAGTCACTGCTGATAGAGGTGCTGGGAAGACGGCATTAAATTAACAAAGGTTGGGTGTGCAAAGACATTCCTGTTTGTATCAATCATTTTTGTGTTTTATTTGCTTGGATTCCCCGCCGAGTCGTTATTGTTAGATTGTCTGAGTCCAGCCTTCACTCTTTGACTTTCACTCATTCATAAACGCAACCATGAAGTTTACTATCATCGCTGCTCTCGCAGGTAAATAATATATCGCATCAGCCATACATCCACTATAACTAACAACATATACAGTTCTATCAGGTGTCCACGCCGCCGACTCTGCATCTACAACAATCACCTGCAGCTCCTGTCCCTCGGCCGTAACAACCCCTGACATCGTCACACGATCCGCTCTCCCTACTACATCTTGCACCGAGAAGCCTTTGACGGTTGTATCAATGACCAAGGGAGGCAGTGGAGCTGCTGCACCTACTGGCTCGGGTGCCGCTTCTACCCCTACAGCCCAGGTCCCCGTGTCTGGAGCTAGTGTCAACAACAAGGGCAGCGTTGGTGGAATGGCTGCAGCGGCTGTAATGGTGGCTGTTTACATGCTTTAGTCTTTTGTGTAGTGGCCAATGGCGGGTATACCAGTGTCGGGCGAGCTTAATATTCTATGGGTACTAGTTTTATATAGTGGTGTATGAGCAGCCACGCTGCAAATGTAATATCTAGTGTCGTTTGCGGAGGAAGCCTACTGGGCTTTTGTGCTGCTTTGCAATTGATATTTTGGATCAAAGGAAATACTAGTCTATTATGCTGTTTTATGTGCTATCTAGTTAGGAATCACAGGAAGAGTGATATAGTTTTGTTGACGGGGTCCGAAGTGGATATGATTCGAACCTCGGAAAACCTCAGGTGATCTAAAGACCAGTTAGCAATGAACACCTATATCTCAAACATTCAAACTTACCTCTCAACCGGATCGTTGTGCAAGAAAATACCCGACCCTTGAGTATCCCCCGACGACACCTCAAACACCAACTTACCCCCCTTATCAACAATAACATTCGTAGGCCAGACCTCAATATCAACGCCATAGACTTCACCCTGAATCACAGGCTGAACATCCTTGCTGGTGTAGTTTCTGTGAGGAAGCCAGTCGCGGTGCTTAGGGTGTTCTGAATCAACCTTGCGGAGCGACACGCGAAGCCAGCCTTTCGTTAGGGGGACGGGGTCACCTGCTGTGCCAGTATAGAAGACCTCTTCTCCTGAAGGGTCGAAGTGACGGAGTGTGACAAACAGATCAATGTCACTGGGTGTAGGGCCAGATGGGTCAGGAGAGACTGAGACATTGAGATGAGCGACAACGTGGCCTGTGATCTCTGTCTCAGCCTCAAATGCAGGGGTAGAAAACTGGACCACCTCAGGCTTCTCCAGCGTTCCAAGAGCCTTGTAGCTAATCTTCTTGCGCTCTGTCTTGGGCTCATCCCAGCTGAGACCTTGTTCAGGCGTAAGGAAGAGCTTCTTATACTGAGTTCGCGCGATAGGCCACTCGTTCTCTTCTCTTCGAGGATAAGCCTTTTCCTTCTCGGCGTCATTGAAGCCAACGTTGCCCTTTCGAAGAACCAGACTCACGGGAGCAACCTTGCCTTCTTCAGACCAGCCAACGCGGTCTTCACCCTTGAGGAAAGCATCGAGGAAGCTTCGTTGAATTTCAACTTCTTCCTCGTAGTAGAATGGGAGATCGTGACGGCCTGTGATGAGGCGGAGATACTTGAACTTTGAACCAGCGTGGGTGTATCCCTCGATGTTGCCGCGGAGATGGAGAAGAATACCACCCCAGTTGCCTACTGATAGGAGAGGGACTTCGATATCGCCCATGTCGTACTCCTTGGAAGCGTAGTAGGCTTCATCTCGGAAGCGGTTGACTTGGTTATCGATAGTCTGATCCTGTCTGTTGGCCTCGAGCTCTTCTTCAGGTAGATCACCCTCGATGGTATCAGGACCCCAGTTCCTAGCCTTCCGACCAGGTCGACCGTACTGATTCGTAATGACCTGGCGATTCCACCAAAACTTGATAAAAGCATTTGACAGAATTCCTCCGTGTCGGCACCGATCACGGTAGTAATCTGACATGCCCTCCCAGGGAACAATGGCACTCAGACCCTTTGGCTTGCGGGCTGCGACTCGCCATTGACTTCCGGCATAGTAGCTAATACCGAGAAGACCGACTTTGCCGGATGACCAAGGTTGCTCGGCGGCCCATTCAACGACATCGAAGAAGGCTTCGCTGGTGCCTCTGGACATGGTATCAAGCTTGCCGGTTGATTGGCCGAGACCTCGCTCATCAGCTCGGACGATGGCATAGCCGTGCTTGGTCCAGAAGCCAGGGTCTGGAGTTTCCCATGCTGAGTGCTGGGACTTGTGCTGAGGATTCACCTCACTGAAGGACTTGGGATGGAAGCTACAACAATGTTAGGGGTTGTTTTCTAAGGAGAAGGATTGAACTCACTCTTGATACCAAATGTCCTTTCCATAAGGGCCATATGTGACGAGAACAGGAACCTTGTCAACACCCTTGGGTCGATAGACATTGAGTCTCACCAAACCATCACCCGCCTTGAGAGGAACAGTAGCATTCTGCTCAAAAATGTAAGGGAACGACTCCTCATCCACAGTATGGATATCCTCCTTGATAGGGTTCGGCATTGTAATGATTGGTATAGTAAAGATGAATAGAGTTATGCTAAGACCAAAACCAAAAGCCCTTGTAAATAAAACATCGTATGACACGTCCTACTTCACTTCCCTCTCAGTGGGTTACTCCCCCGCAATTGCACCATATTTCTGGTGGTCGCTGAATTGTCCCTTCGGTTGAGACCCCAACTTTTTTAGGTGGAGGGTTCCGATACGGGGGGCGTTCGGTTACGTGGGGCCGAGTCCCGAAACGCGCAAGACGCCAGATGCAGAGTGAGATCGGGGACTTGGAGGAGATGGGATGGGGAAGCGGGAGAATCTGGGGAAGTAATCATGAGACGGTTTGTAGAGTTTGGGGTTTATTAGGTTCAGAGCTGCGAAATAGTTACATCGGTTTTGGACATCCACATCGGCCGAGTACGCTTTTCTTGGGCTGTTTTATTGTATCATTCACTGCAATCATGACTCAAGACACGGAAACAAGACCTTTGAACATTCTCATTGTTGGAGCAGGTAATTCTAGCAATAACAAATGTATTTTGTTGAATAGAGGCTGACATTACAAGGCATTGGTGGTTTGACCGCTGCGCTTGGTCTCCGCCAACAAGGACATAAAGTAACAGTAAATAAACTCTATCTCGACGATACCCACTTTGACTCATACTTTGTATCTTAGCTATTCGAGAGATCGCAACTGGCGAGAGAAGTCGGTGCTGCTATTCACGTGGCCCCCAATAGTCATGGACTTCTGAAGCGATTTGGTGTTTATCCCGAGACTTTTGGCGCGAATCGCGTTGAAGGCGTGAGTCGCTTCATGATGCAATGATCTGAACTACAGGCTGAAAGTCCGCAGGTCACTGAGTATACACATGATGGACATCTCAAGTTCGATAATCATCTCAAGGGACCTTTATCAGTTTGGGAACACGTATGTTACCAGGTGCCATTCCCGTAGCAATCGCTAACATGCTGTAGCCATGGGTTCTCGCGCATCGCGTTAGTCTACACGAAAACCTCAAGAACCAGGCAACCTCAAGTGAAGGCCCTGGGACACCAGCTATTCTCAAGACTTCCAGCCCAGTAGTCGATGTCGATCCTTCAACGGTGACTGTCAAGTTTGAGGATGGCACTACAGTGTCTGGAGATTTGGTTCTTGGAGCCGATGGTGTCAGCGTAAGAAGCCGAAGTCTCCTCATCTTCCAAATCCGGTAACTAATAACAAACAGTCGATAACACGGTCAATCGTCACTGGCACAGATATCAAGCCTTATGGCTCTGGAAAGAGTGCTTTTAGATTCATGATTCCCCATGCGAAATATCTCAACGACGAAACAACCAGGCCTTTCGCCGAGCGCACAGGTACAATGACGATGTGGATGGGTGATGATCGAAGAATAATCATGTATCCTTGCTCCAATAATACTGTCATGAACTTTGTAGCCATTCACCCAAGCAGTATCACCTCCGGGGCAAACAAGGGATCTGGTAAGTCGCTGAGGCATCTTGAAAACGAGCGTAAAGCTGACATGAATAGGCTGGGGACAGGGCGGCAGCAAGGAGCTTCTTCTTGAAGTCTACAAGGATTTTGAGCCGAGGGTTCGCGCTATTCTCAATCTGGTTGATGCCAGTGATTTGAAGCTTTGGACTCTGCTGGACATGGACCGTATTCCAACATGGCACAAAGACAGACTTGTCTTGCTCGGAGACGCGGCTCACCCATTCCTGCCTCGTAAGTTCATCATTTTGGTTGATGCGACATTGCTGACCATTTCTCCAATCTAGATCAAGGACAGGGTGGTGGTATTGCTATTGAGGACGCAGCATCCCTGGTGGCCCTGCTCCCCTATGGCACAACAGCCGATGATATTCCCAGTCGCCTTTCTCTGTACGAAAAGATCAGAGATGAGAGAGCTCATACGGTGCAGCTCTTCACCAGGCAAGCAGGGGAGGATCTTGATGAGGAGACCCGTGTCAAGTTCAACAGTAGGTCACTAATATCCTCAGTCACGAACTATCGAAACTGACAATCATCCAGTCTTCAAATTCCTTAACTACAACTTCGGTCATGATGAGTGGCACAACACCAAGAAGGCTCTCAGAGATCATCTCTGGTCTCAGAACAAGAACCTCCACTGGAAGTCTCCTGTATCATTCGGCCCCATGCCCAGTCCTCGACAAGATTACCAAGGGCAACGATATAACGGCAACGACTCTTCGTTCACTACTTGGTCGGTCCGTTTCAAGTCTTCTGCTACATACCTGAAGACTCTCTTCCCCACAGACCGGTTCAGTTTCTACAAACCCGGCACTGTCGCTGAAGCAACATACTCCTGCACTGAGTTGAAGGATATGAAGTGGCTTGGCGGGGGAGGTTACAAGTTCTTTGGACTTTGGATTCACGGCGTCCAGTACGAGAAGAAGGATGGTAGCAAGATCTATGGTTCTTTCCTAGCTGTTCTTCTGGAGAACCTGGCTGATCCTATCGTCACCGGTCGTGAAGAGCTTGGCATGCCTAAACTCTTCTGCGATATCGAGGCTGTGGAGAAGGGAGCCAACACTAGCATTCGCTGTAGTTGGCGGGGAGCAGAGTTTGTCGATATCACACTCAAGGGTCTTGGCGAGGCTACCAACGGACATGCAAATGGTGCCAACGGAACAAACGGCCATCCCGCACCTGTTGGCCCCCCTGGTGCCCCTCCTCTGCCAGAAGAACAAGGACTTTTGGTATACCGATATGTGCCTGCAGTCGGTCAGCCTGGTGTTGCTGATGCCGCGTATCCTGTCTTCATCGAGAATGGATTGGAAACGACGAAGCGACAGGTTGAGAAGACGTTGGTTGGAAGTGGTGGTAATTTGGATCTTACACCTAGTACATGGGATACATTGCCTACGCTGAACCATATCGCGACTGGGTTCTCTGATATTCCTGTTTACGGTGTTGTTAAGACCAAGGTTGAGTATGGAAGAGGCGTGGATGATATTTCTCATGCTAGAAGGGTTGACTAGGTAGCGAGTTTAAGTTTTGTATGTATATTTTATTAGCATTTCATAGTAAGAAGCCCTCTGATTCTTCACGGAGTTTTGTTACTGTTTAGCAGGTGGTGACTGATATTCTGAATATGTCGGCACTGAGGTTTATAGGGTTCAAATGCAGTGTTTGCAGGAGACCCAGGTTACGTATAAGTTTGTACTTTGCGGAAGATTCACGTCAACCACTGGGTGCTTATGGCTATGGTTAGCAGTCATTTGCAAGTATGCGACAAAGCCATCAAGGTACTTTAAATGATATAAGACTTTATATCCTGTATAAATGATGATTCTATACCATTTGGGCTCAATACGGCCGAGCAGGAGTAAGCTTGCCAATACATTCACCAAATCCAACACCCGACTCATCTCCACCAACAGATCCTGTTATCCTCACAACATCGCCATCCTCAAGAAATCCTCTCTTCGACCCATCGTTCAACGTAACAGGCTTGGTACCGCCCTCTGTAGACTCAGGCATACAACCTCGGCTCGTCTCCTCAGAACCAGAAACAGTGCCTGTGGCTAGAAGATCGCCGGTCCTGAGGGCACTACCCGAACTGACTGAGTGCGCAACCATCTGCTGAGGAGTCCAGTATAGAGACTCGACTGGACAAACGCCAAGTGTTGTGGACGTGTTATTTGCCAGGACGTCAACTTGCAGGGTGATGGAGAATGTTGAGGGGTTAGGATGCTGCAGGTATGAGGCTGATATGGCCTTCTGCTCTTGGGCCTTGGTTCTGAAAGGTTCTAGAGCATCGAGGGTGATGATCCAGGGAGAGATGGATGTTCCTAGACTCTTGCCATTGAAAGGGCCGAGAGGAAACATGTCAAAACCTTGAATATCACGAGCTAAACCAGTTAGTCGTCGGATTTCAAAAGAGGGCTGGCTCAGTACTTACCACTCCAATCGTTGAGAATTACAAAACCAAAAATATGCTCCTCAGCATCCTTAGCATGAAGTCTCTGCCTCATAGCCAACGGTTTTCCAACCACAGCAGCTAGTTCAACTTCGTAATCGACCTTCTGAGACGGTGCATAAGTAATAGGATCGTCGCTGTCACCTGCAGCAGGGTTCTTGAACTGTCCATAAGGACGCTCAATATCCGTTCCCGAAACCACGATGGAGCCGGTTCGGCCTTGGTATCCAACTGGAAACTTGAAGAAGCCGGATGGTGGCGTTCCGTTGTTGACTACTATACGGCCTGCATTTATGACGTGGTCAAGAGAGCACGAGAAGTCTGTTTGAAAATTAGCTTTGATTCAAAAGAGCAGAGGTGCTTTTCATACCTGCAAAGTCTTTGATTTCAACTGGCAAATGCATCGTCACAGCATTGATGTCTTCTTTGCTGCTCGAAGGAAAGCCATCGAGGCCATTGTGTTGATGAGCTTGCTGGATTTGCTTTCGGACATTCTGATGCACAGTCTTGGGGAGAGCAGCAAAAGAATTCAGAGTCTCTTCGTTAAATACACCTTGAGAAAGACCTTCAACGTTCTTGAATAATTGCTCGACGAGATCATTCAGGAATATCACAGTGTTTCCAAGTCTAGTAACAGCTTGAGGAGTCTTGTGAGACTTTGAGGAAGCTATTCCGAAAGGAATGTTCTTCTCAGTGAAGTGATAAGCAAAGTCTGTGGCTGCCATCGTGTTTGTTTCACTTAATCGGTGAAAATCACGATTTCATGCAAATCGTTGCAGTTCAGATAACAAGAGTGACAGTTCCATTCAATCCAATTATAGTCCTGTATTATCAATCATTAAACTATTTTATCCCGAGGACTTCATGCCGAACCCGCGAAAGGTTGAGTGGACGATCGGCATCGGTTGATCTGGGTCCAGGGTCCTCCACATCCCGATGAGTAATTCGAGGGGTATGGCTCCGGATATGTAAGGGAAATGGAGTCGTATATCCGGCAGTTGACATAAAATGAGACGAAATAGAATACAACGCTTTCATAGACTATTTCAGTAAACAAGTTACAGAACCAATTATTTGCCGTCACCACCATATACTAAATTCGTCAAATACAAGCCTTCACAATGGCTCTCAACGGCAAACTCAGACAAACTCAACGCATCATCACAACACACAACGATGAAGGCAAAGCCATAATCGACACATCAATCAACTCAGACGCACCCTTTTACGCCCTCCCCGACGGCAAGGCACACTTCGCGCTAGGCTACGCCACAAAAGAATTCCCAGCCAAGCTGAGCAACAACGCCGACATAGAATCCTACCAAGGCTTCCTGAACAGCCAACCAGGGCTCAGCATCTCAACAGGCACTGTCCTCCGCTATGTTGATATGTGCCCAGGTCACGTTTCACCCATGCACCGCACTGTGAGTCTCGACTACGGTGTTGTGCTGGAGGGCGAGGTTGAGTTGATTTTGGATTCGGGGGATACCAAGGTATTGAAGAGGGGTGATGTCTGTGTGCAGAGGGCGACTATGCATGCGTGGAGGAATACCAGTGAGACGGAGTGGGCGAGGATGTTGTATGTGCTTTTGCCGTCGACGAAGCCTGATGTTGGGGGTAAGGAGTTGGGTGAGGATTATGGAAATATGGAGGGTGTCAAGGCTTCCGAGTAGATAGATTTGATTTTAGCTTGAGAACGAGAGTTAATACAGTCATGATGTTTGTCTTGATCACATGCTTGGCATTCTTCTATTAAGTACGATGTCATACGTAAATCAAGGTGAAAAAGGTTGAGAGAGACCTTGCTTTTTCTGAAAACACGTTGAAGTTGGATAGAGATATATATATATCTAAATAATATGGTCATTGATAGAATGGATCTCCGTGTGTGTCTAATTTTGACATGTACTTGAGCTGTCTCTTACAGGAGAAACTGTAGTGTTAGAAGGATATAACAAATTTGGACTGAGAAAAAAAGAAAAAGTCGATAGATCTGATATATGGTTCAATAACAAGAAATTCAATAGTAAACTCCGACCCTCACATAATTCAACTACCGATCTAAAACTCTCCTCCAATCTGATACTTCCAAACCTTATCCGTAAACCTCCCAATCGACGCCCTCCAATACTGAGCAGCGCTCTTCTAAAATCAGCTCATATTCAAAAATTACCATTTCTCTACTTACAGCGTTGACATTCAGACCTCTAAACATAGCAGTGATAAAGAACCTCTCGGCCGTGCTTGTATAGACGCGAACGCCGTTGACATGCGCTGCGTCCCGATTAAGCGGCCTGTACTCAGGCACACGGCGATGCGGCAGATCAAACTCCGGATGCTCTGCGGACGTTACAGGCGAGGTTCGACAATCAGGCGATTCCTCGCGGGCGTGAGAGTGGTGAAGCTCATAATCGCGGAGGATGGAGCTGTGAAAATCGCCGTTTTGGGGGTGAGTTACTGTAGTGGTCGACATGTTGAAGACTGCGATGTTGATGTCAAGTTTGAGCGACAAATTCGAGAATTGATAGACGTGTTTTGTTGGTCAAATTACTGACGTTGCATATTCTCATTTGCCGTTCAAACTCTACTACCGGGTGATTCGGGGCATTATCGTTTGATGAGACCTCCACCTCGGGATGTGGAGGACTGCTACCCCGAGACGCCCTCACCCGAACCGACGGAGAATCCGGGGTCCCCGGAGCCAACCCCAACTTGTCCCTCTGACTCTCGAGCTCTTAGCATAACAAAATAGGGGTCCTCAAGTATCTCGATACATCTCCAATATCCAACATCAGTTTAGTGCCTGTCATTCTCACTATTCACAATGTCGAAATCACTCGCAGCAATTAGATCAGCAGCCATCGACGGGCGTCTTCACAACCCGTTCTACCGAAAAGATCAATTGCGGAATCTTCATACTGCGTTGGCGGATAAAGCTGTGCAGATTCAAGATGCTATTGCCAAAGATACCAAGCATCAACCTGCTGAGGTAAAGGTTGAGTATTGGCTTGCTTTGCAAGCTATTGCTGAAGCGCATGAGTCGCTTGATCCAGTCAAGGCGACTGAGGATGAGTATGCTGTTACGAAGGGTCATGATGACACTACTTGCCGAGAACCAATTGGCATTGTTGTCATTGAACCCGCGTATCATGCGTTCTTTTATGGATTGATCGCGGCGTTGGCGCCAGCTCTTGCGGCTGGAAACTGTATTATTGTACAGGTAAGTGTCTGAAGAATATTTTGAGATATTATGAGATTAACAGACGTAGGCTCAAAACTCACTACGTGAAACACCAAAAGTCGTGCTGGATCTGATCGCCAAGTCCTTGGATAGAGATATCTTCACAGTCTCAAACCAAGAAGTCACAGCACAAGACATCAGCCTTCCTCACATCCGCGTCTCCCAAAACGGCTCAGACGGCCCAATCCTCAAGGACCATCTCGTCTCAGACCCCGAGGCACCAGTCGTAGCATTCGTGGAGCGAGACGCAGACATCCAAGCAGCCGCCAAAGCTCTCGTATCAGCACGTTTTAGCCTGCAAGGCAAAGCTCCCTATGCCCCTGACGTCGTTCTCGTCAACGAATGGGTCAAGAAGGATTTGTTACGCGCTCTCGTGCAGCAGAGCACTGAGTTTTTGGCCAATTCTCCGAACAAGTCAGAGGGTCCTAAGTCAGCGCTGTCGAAAGAGGTTGAGAAGGATGATTCTGTGCACGTTGTGCTTTCTGGGTCGAATGGTGTGATTCTGGATGTTGAGAGTAGGGAATCGAATTTGCTGAACCAAAAGGTTGATGAGACGACGCTCGTTCTGCATGCTGTTACGAGTATGGACGATGCTATTGATACTTCAAGAGAGTAAGTACAAGAGCTCTATTCAACTAAATATTTCTGACTTTTCTAGTATTGGATCTCTGGCCGCTGCTTATATATTCACCAATCCCGCTATGGCCAAGTATCTATGCCAATTCGTGGATACAGCCGTCAGCTTCGTCAACCACATCCCCACCAAACTCCTCTGTAAGTCTCAACACCCTTTACATACAAATCAATGCTAACAGCCCAGATTCCCCAACCGCACCATCCGGCATCCCTCCTCAATCCGGAACCAACAATATCTACCACCAAGATCTCTTCTCCCGCCTAAAGCCAAAGTATCTCAACAAGTCTGCCACTGACAGCAAACTCGACAAGATTGTCAACACAACTTCTGTCAGAGAGCTAAGTGCGCTGGATGAAGAGGCCACAAAGAGATTACCTGAGATGAAGCGGAAGGACAAGGGAACGCAGCTTGGTTTCTTTGAGCAGGGCATCGTGACGAGTTTGGTGTTTATTTTGACGACGGCTGTAACATCGACCAGTATTCTGGGATATTATGGCTATAGGTACTTGAGATCGTGAGTGGTTGTATTTTCTTTGCGGTGGTAGAATTTATTCTGTATAGTGACTCCATTATCCATAGCGTTCGAAATTAATTTTCTGATTACACCTTCACATATGCTATCTGCGTCCCAGATTCACAGTGTAAAATTTGAAATGGTAGTTGATTCGAGAATGATTGATTCTCAAAGTAGATCCTCAAACAATACTGAAAATCTGCCTCTTCCCAAGCCCGTTCCCAAGCTTCGCCAAACCCTCCAATATCTCCCCATGCATAATTCCCTGAACAAAACACTCCCCAACCAACTCAAACTTCTCCTGCCCAACAGGCCTCAGCAAATACGGGACATTCCCTCCATCCAGCAACACAATCAAATCTCCCTCCCTCGACCGCCAAGGACATAGTCCAAACAACCCCGAAGTCGTAACAAAGAAACAAGGCTCCATACACGTCGGAAGCTTGTTCGTTTTATAGTGCTCTAACTCTTTCCCGGCGCTTGGTTTCAACACTTCAAGTGGTTCTCGTGAACGGTAGTTCCAGTGAGATCGCATATGATCCAGATACTTCATGTTGCATGTTTCCTTGTTTTCTGTTCTGAAGCCATCTGCACTCAGGTTTCTTGACCAGAACGGCGACAGAGCACAGGGATCGAAGATCTTATCGAAAACTTGGGATAATTCGCTTTGCTCTTCTGCGGGCTTTTGGTAGGGATATATGTACTCGATAGGCGCGTGGCTGATGCTCCTGATCTCAGTAATGTGAAGGCCTGAAAGTCGAAGAACAAGAGGATCGTCCGTCTTTAGGAGCTCAAGATCCGGCTTCGTATCGCCTGCTGCTTTGAATTTAAACCGAGCATTTAAGTTGGCTTGAGTCCGTCTTGAGCTCCCTTTGCTGTCAACGGACCAAGTTGGTCGGTTCGTCACTGGATCCTGGGCTTCAGGCCCTTGAATCTTTACCCAAGTGCGTGATGGTTGACAATGAATAGATGATAAAATAGCCACCGAGTTGTGTTCCCGGATCCACCAGCGTGTAAAGTCAGCAAACACTCTCTCCTTTGATTTGTCATAGTTGGGTCGAATCAAATCATCCAACTTCGTAGTATCATGCGTCTCGTTGGCAAATGTGAGCAAGGCAAACAGCTTATCCCGAGGATCAGTAGCCTTGAGATCCAGACCCGACAGAAAGACTTCGAGAATACTAGATAATTCATTCGTATCTTGCGTCTCGATGGGAGTAGTCGGAACCTCCGTGGTCTTTCCCTTTGGTTTCAGGGTCTTCCAAATAGCTGCCATGGAAATCTGCTGTGAGACAATATGGGGGTTTTGACTGGAGTATCCAGGGTTCTCAAGCCAATTACTGACTTGCACCACTTCTTCCCAAGGGACTTGTTCTCCCGAACAATGAATGAAGGGTTGTTTTGCTGACAGAGCTTCTTGGATCACCCAGACTCGGGTAAACCATGGGTTTTCGTAAAGAGTGCTCATTAGGAACGATAGTTGGGTGTTTCCATACCAGCCAGCAAGGTCTATGATTTCTCTTGTCCACGTCTTTAGTTGTATGTCGAAAACTTCCAACATTCCCTTGAATGAGATGGCCTTTCCCTCATCCTTCTTGCTCTGCTCATATGCCCGAATCTCCTCAAGAGGCGTCGAGTGGGCTGTTCCAGCACATGAACATTGCTCACCGCCTTGGCATAGTCTGGTGTTTGAGTTGCAGATATCTCGGATAAGCTTTAAGCAAGCCTCTACACCGTGGTTGTCTTCACCGAGCCAGATATGAACGACCGATGCCAAGGAGTAGATCTGACTCATGAGTGTAACCTGTTTCGCTCTCTCTTCGAGATCATCTTGGTTGATGCACACGGCGTCGATCCATATGACCAGGGTTTCCCTTTCTAGTCTCAGTCGACGAAGTGCTTGGGCAGCCGACTTTCCAATACTAAAAGGCATGGCTTCCTTTCCATCGTCGCAGTCGCTTTCTTTTGATAAAAAGATTTCCTCTCGCTCGGTAGGATCTCCCCAGCAATACGACAAGGCTTGAAAGTCGATGCCTTTTGACTCAACTTCCCTCAGGCTTGCCAAGCGAAAAGAACATCGGATCGGATCGTCAAAAGTCCCTGGCTCAACATGAAGGAGTCGAATGTCCTGCTTTTCGACACTCAACGTCCCAGAATAATGTGAAGCATTTGAGGTAAGCTGTAGGGCTTGCAGTTCTTCTTCCAACTCCTTGGGTTCGTATTCAATCTTGATGCTTCCTTCGTCGATGATGTTTACCCAAGCCATATACATAGCGCGAGGAATCAACTGAATGACGTCGCCTGGTCGAAGCACCTCAATCCAGAGTCTTCGTCTGGGTCCATGGAAAACAGTCCATCGGTCAGACCATTGCTGGGGTTCATCATTTGCGAGACGGTTGTTAAGGACTGTGATTGTTCGCAGATCTCCCCGTCCTTCAGGACGCTTCACTGAAGCATCCCACCATGTGAACGATACTGCTTCTGATCTGTCTGCCCAGCCTGGATGACATGTCAGTCACCTCTGATGAAGTATTAAATATGCTCACTGACCTTGATCGCGAGATGTTCCTCCAAAAGTAACCGCAGTGACTCTCTTCGCATCTTGCGGCACTTCTAGCTCAACATATGGCCGCTCGGGACAGTGATCGTGGACCTGGATGGCGTCCTTGCGCTCAACAAAACATGTTTTAATTTCGGACGCCATTTTGCTTCAGAATGATTTGAACTGATATGATGCATCCCGCCAAGTCTCATGAGTGAGCTTGAGTTATTAAAGCTGGTGTCGAGAAGAGGGAACCAGAATGTCAGCATATACCCTTGCTCAATTGTCGCTAAACAGCCAGTAAGAGGCTGCGGATGCTCTGCAAGGCCTGACAGGGCTGAGTGCATTGGCGCAGCACCGCGATCCTGGGGGCTAAGCATCGCTTCCAAAATTAGACCTACGATATCGATAACGGGGGAAATGGTTGGGCAATAAGAGCGGAATATTTTTTTATTTTTATTCTTAAAAAAGGTACTAGGTAAATAGTCAAGAACTGAAATCTATGTAGGTCCATTACCAACCCTGGTACCCCATCTCAAAAACCCGTCGCTAATCTCATGATCCATGAAATCCTTATGGATCCTTTAATCTTAGGACCCCAACCCAAGCAACAAAAGTGTAGACAAATCAACTCAAGTCACCACTCAAACCCCATCCACTGCCACGGCACCCTGACCACAACATCAGGCATCTCCGCCTTCGTCCTCGCCTTCTCAACCGCACTCAAAAAAGCCCTCGGACTCTCCAACTCTTTACACATCACACCACTACCCGTCTCAATCAGGCTCTGGCCGTCCTTTATATACCACGCAATATGCATCATGTCAGATCTCTCGACAAGAAACTTGAGCTGCTCGTCTACTTTTGCTCTCGCCAACGTCGCTCCATAAGCGTCGTTATGCTGTAGAAGAATGGTTATTGATGAAGTGTACTGAAAGATATCATCTGGAAACGCTGAGATCTTGGTGGCGATCTGGGCGGTTATCTTGGGGGGCACGTTTGGATGCCGAGATAGATAACTGACTGTCTCTCGCCGGATGTTCATGTCGTCATCGTTAAGAAATTCGGCGAGTGCATAAAGTGTTCTTGCATCAGGGAGGAATCTCTTGGTCTCACGAGTAAGCATCTTAATCATCCCATGCCTCCCATTAGAGTGTCTGTGTGTTAGCGCCTGGCAACAGGCTGCCACAGCTTCATGAAGATTGCCGGGAATATCGGGATGATAAATCCAATATGTAAGAGCATTGAGTCGTATGAGATCATCTGTGTCATGTAGAGCCTTGTCAATAGCTTGCCGCAGAGCCTCCGGACAACCGGCTGTTCTGTAAACGGTTTGGAAAACCAGGTCTCTTTTGGTTCCATCTTTGACATCCAGATGGTTGTCTATAGCCGAGTGAAGCTGTTCATTTAGATCCAGTCGATGACTCTCCAAGGTCTTCATCGCTTGTCGACGAATAGGCTCGTAATCGTCCACCAGACGCTCAATAATTGTTCGTAACACAGTCTCGGAAAGCTTTAGTTGACCATCGAACAACAATAGCGCTCCCCGCCGGATTTTTTGATATCCAGATCGAAGATACGGGATGACTTTGTTGAGTGCCGCTTCTGGGAACGGCGGCATAACATCTGAAAACCCTCCAGGGATAAATAGGGGCTTTTGGCTCCCTTTTGGTGTAGTGGTCTCATCGTTGAAACAGCATATCATAAGTTCCATCACTCTCTCAGGTAGGAATTTCTGGCATCGCAAAATGCTTTCTGCTATGAGTCGTAGTTCTGAGTCAATGTCCAAAGGCCCGACCCTCAAAAACTTGACAAGGGAGCACAGCGTATCCTCCATGCGGGATAACTCGCTTCGCCCCTCGAGTGCTTTGACGGCAGCAAGCTGAACTGCACGGTTTGGGTTACCGAGATGATCAGAAACGGCTCTTAGATCTTCAATCTCAAGATCCGTCTGCCTAGCTAGTGCATCCAAACAAGCCAGCCTGATAATTACATCATCTCGCAAAAGGTTCGTCAAGATCTTGTTGATAGCCTTTCTCGGTAGTTTCTGGTTTTGGTAACCAAGTGCCAAGATTGCAATGCCAACATCCTCTGAGTCTTCGTACTCGATGAGCTTCAGGCCGGTCTGCACAACATCTACATCATCCCTTTGTTTCTTATCACCTTGGTCCTCTGTTGCCTTCAAAGTCAGATACTTCTTCCAGTAAGACTCAGCTGCCAGTATGTCAAGAACCTTTTCTCTTGCGACACGTGTCTCTTCTGACCTGCACAGAAACTTTGCCATGCGATCAAGAGTCGACTGGGGAAGGTTCTTCTGCCCGCTCAATCTTACCATGGTCCGCCATCTTAGGCTAGCATCATCAGAGTCAAGAATGGTAGAGATAGATTCGATATAGGTCGCTATAGTCGCTGGAAAATCGCTCAGAGCAGAAAGAATACCAGATGCGACCCAAGGGTTCCCATTCTCAAGACTCAGACTTAAAGCAAGTTTTACACTATCAGTCCAGTACTGTGGCGAACCAAGAGACTTGACTATCATAGAAACATCATTCTCAAGTAAAGCTCCGCCATATCTTTGCGTCTTCTCACGGCCAGCCTTTCTGAGCCGACATGTCAAGACATTCTCGAATTCGAGTGGGGTCTGAGACCCTGAGCGCATCCTCTTCTTATAAGCCATTAATGCGGCTCTGAAAGTGACGGGATCCTCATTTTGCAACATCATCAAAAGTGCCTTGCGGGGGAACTCGGACTCGCCGGCTAATGTACCCTCTTGGAGCTTCCTACTTTGAGCTTGGAAGGTAACCCATTTCACTAAATGAGCGTCAAGGCGGCTTCTATGGCTTTGAAGTCTTTCTGACGATATAGAAGGACGCAGTTCCGCGAAACAATGCATTGTCAGTCTCTGATGGGCCACGCCTATCAAATCGAGTGGCTTGGTGTCGATGGCCTGAAGAAAATGTAACGCCCGTTCATCGGAGCCGTTCTTCCCTGAGTGCAATAGCCCGGTAACAAACCGCCACATGATGTCGTAGCGAGATGAGTATTTGTTTTGAGAAAGAAAATCCTTTGGTTTCATGGCTGTGTGAGACGAGGTGTGTGCATATACTTTCGCATTTTGGTCGAAGCTGATGCAGACAAGATCCGCCTTGTTGTTCTGCAGCCAAATGCGCACAAAGTATCGAGCGGCGAAGTATTCTTGTAGAGTCAGGTGCAGAAAGTGATAGGTATGACTTGGCTTTCCGACTGATGAGTCTGACGTCCGTAGGAAAGAAAGCTCTGGTAGGGTATTTTCGACAAAGGTAGAGTTTGTGCCGATACGCCTGCAAATAATATTGACGTGTTTATCCTGGAACTCGACAATGTTATTACACAACCCAGTAAATGCGAGTTGTTCAATAAATCTTGCTTCATCTTCGATCACCTCTTCAACCTCCATATCAGAACCCTTGTCCTTCTCAGTTGAAGGTGGTCCCGTCATTGATTTTCCCAATCTCACAATATCCTTCCTCCATAGACCTTTTTCGATTGACTGGTAAAGGTCCGTCATGGTTTCAGGGCCCTGGCTGTGAACTTGATCCCAGCCATAGCAGAGGGCATCCAGCTGAATGGGGATACGGACGAGGTCTTCAATGAGCGGGCGAGACGAGAGAAATGTCTGAATCTCTTGGTGTTTTTTGGGCTCCATGTGCTTGACGTATTCGTAAACCTGATCTGTCCCAAAGCCGACCATTTCGAGCTCTAGGTCAAACGGTTGAATGCTAGACCGAATTGGAACAGAGGGACGAGATAGTGCGAGTACATTCGGTTGGTTGAGGAGGCATATGACAAATCTTGCAAGATCATCGCCTGGCTGTAACAAATGCCAGACCTCATCCAGGCCGTCGAGCAAGAATAATGTCTTACCGCCACCTGGGTCCATACACGCATCCCGCAACGCTTCAGCAAGGTCGCTGCATTTTGGATGCTGCGAGAAGAATTCATCACAAAAGAGCTCCTGGAGGTTGTGTCCCCCATTTCGCGACAGCAGGTTGCGTAGACGAACCCAGAGAATGCGATCAAAGTGTTGCTTCCAGACCCGGTTCTGCACAAAGTCATGTGCAGCTTTCTTGCAGAACGTCGACTTTCCTACACCAGCTTGACCACGAATAAGGATTCGTGTCGAATGTTTAGATGCTGCGCCATGACACCGGGCGGCGTTGAATATGTCGTGGAATCTGACTCTAACGCCGCCGTCCGGGCCCTGGACATTCAAGCGCCGGAACAAAGACAGATTTGAGATTTTGTTGCTGGGTGTGAGATTTGAAAGTCGAGAAGTCTGGTTCCTGGCGTGAGGTATGACCATGAGATTGATGTAGCATTGTTCAAGAGGTAGTCGCTCGCCTGACAGTCGCTCTATTTCGAGGTTCTCTTTGGCATAACAATGCTGAAGAAGCCAGTCGTCGGCGGCCTTGAGACAGGACATCTTGTCTTTTAATCGGTCAGCTGCAATACTTTGAGTCTCTGGGGAGTCTTCAGGTGATTCGTCATATTGACCAAGCTCTTCTAAGGACAGTTTGACATTTGTTGAGCGCATATCGCTCAGCCTGGCTCATAAGACAGTAGTCGAGGGCCACGGGTTTAGATGCGCTGCTCAAGGTACCCTGGCTGACGCGCGAAGTATCTGCAGAAGAAGAGACTGTACGTTTCTAATCAAAAGGACAACACTGTAGGATCTTGATGAACAGACAGACAGCACTCGTAGTTCCGAGCATCTTGGTTGCAACAGGTAAATGTGCAAATGAGAAGATACCTAAGGAATGCAGCCTATAACACCCCTGCTAGCCCGGGCTTCCCTCCCCCAATCTGATCGGCCTTGGTGCGCCACAGCGGCTAACACGGAACTATTTTCACCCCAGGATGAAACTCCAAGATAGGGTAAGGCAGCTACGACACGCCAAGTGACCCTGATGCGTCTGCGCTAGAGATGCTCAGCCGCACTAGGCTGACTGCCCTGTAGCAACGGTCTACACTGAACTTCGTGGCCTTTGTAGTGAATATATAGACAGGATCCGCTAGGCGTTTATAGATTATAGAATCCAAGATCTTATAAATCCATTACTTGTCTTTGCAGCCTAAATCTTAACTTGGCGGCCATCAGTAGGCTACGGGTGAGGTCACAGAAAATGATGATAAGGCAATACAACGAGTCGCCTTCTTTGTTACATGCCTAACAGCTGGAAGGGAAGTACCGTTTAATATCTATGACAAGCTTTAAACCAGGCAGCAAGGGATATTAGTATCTCCTCGTTTTCCTAGCAGAAACTCTGCTTTAAACTATCGGCTCGCTGAATTTCCAAGACTTGTATTTACCACAGCTACGATTTATGAGAACCTTTTTCCTTCTCATTTGTATGGGATCTCCACTACATCATCATTAAAGGAAACATGTTTTCCACCCATACCGTTGACCCTCTTTCGTCGCTCCCTCTCTTCACGTTCTCTCTTCTCTCGGCAAACACTGCATTCAGCTGGGATCTTTGTCTCGGTCGGTTGAAGACTAAGGCTGCACTGTCCCAGTTTGTCGAGTTCAACTTCATCACATTTGGTATATGAGATGACCTGGTCCCACGTGTCTCCGCAACCACATTCTTTGAATTTAGTATTTTTCAAACACATCTTCGCTTTCTTTTTCCCTTTTAATAAGATATAGGGGAAGGTTGCTCTGTAGTCGGCTCGGGCGTTTAGTATGATATGGAATTGTTGAGGAGTATGAGAAGCAACCTTACATCGTAATCTGAGTTCTACCTATCTATTTATAAATAGAGCCGGCCAATCCCTCCTGGCTGTGTATGATTGCGTGTGACGCGGTTATATAAGTCTCCCTGCTAAAAATTAATAATCAGGGCGGAAAACCCAAGACTTTATATTCAGAGTCCTTTGAGGAGTGACTTGGAAACGGTCTCTGAATGGCCTTGTATCACTACTGGTTTGTCCATCACCTTCACACAAAGAGGGAACAATCAGACACGATTATGCTACAGAATGTTTGGAGAGTCGTCACAGGCTTTCCTTATTCTTGACTCACAAACCGCAAGCTGAGCAGCTTCTCATCCTTTGACTAGTATCACCGCCGAATCGCTCAAATCGACACACCATAATGCCAAACGCAACCCCCCCCAAGTAGTCATGTTGTGTCGATCCACACCGTCAAACAACATTCCAAGACTCCTCACTATTCACCGTCATATCATCCGTCGCCACACTAGCACCATCATCCTCCTTCTCATCCTTTTCCTCATCCTTCTTCTCGCTCTCAATCTCCGGCTCCGCCTCAGGCCACGCCGCGAGCCACCGCCTCCTTCTATCCGCCTCGACTTCTCGCACGCGCTTGGTGTGGCATTCAATGCACTCGATCGGCTCGGTGATGTTGCGGTAGCTCATCCCGTTGCGGCAGAGGCCGAGCTTGTAGATGGAGACTTTGTCGCAGTTGATGTTCCGGATGATCTCGCTCTTGTACTGTCTGCAGGTGGTGCAGCGGCGGACTGTTCTGACTTGCTCGCACATTTTGTCGGTGTCGGGGGCTGTTGGGCTTGGTGAGGATCTGCTTGGGGTTAGCTTCTAGGTGCGAGGTCAGAGATATCAGACTGAAGGGAAAGTACTTGCTGATATAGTCCCCGAGGGTCTCTGAAGATGCGATGCCGCTTGTGGAGGTTTCAAAGCGTATGTTGCTTGTGGATGATTTGCTGCAGCTTGCTTTTGACGAGTTTAAGAATCAGGGAGTTTTGTGGTTGAGATGAACCAGTAAAATAAACTAACAATAGAGAGGGCAACGCATTCACAGCTATAGGCTGTTTGAATGTGCTGTGATAGGTAGCGAACAGTGAAAGCCATCGATCTAAATGAAATTTCGTTTGCACCAATTATCACTGCCACGCATTGTTCAGCGCATTAACCGACAGTCATCGCCGTTTGGGATCTCGAGTCACTTGGCATCAACTCAATTTACGTCTCACATGGCAATGATATTTATCTAAACTATCTGAGGCATGAGTATGTCATTCCGAGCATCACCGTCTCAACCGCCTCATCGTCCCCTTGCCTCTTCTTCCCTCTCTATACAGTCCGCGCATTTCTCTCCACCATGTCGTTCCGTGGTTCTTGTGACGCCGCTGCAAGTTTTCTCAGGATCTGCTGCATCGCTACATTGATCAAAAGTATACCAGTCGATGATGTAGTTGCCGCATTCATCGCAAAACATCGTATGGGTTGTTGCTACACACATTTCTTCGTTTAAGCGCTATTTTACGTGGATATAGGTTGGGGTTTAAGTTCGACGTACGATCTTGCCGACTATTTATATTCCTCGCCACGTGGTATATCAGCTGTATATCCCTCATAAGCCCCTATGAACCCGGAGTGATAGAGTGGGTGATTATCTGCTTTTCTCGTTTCACTCGAGCTACACAGCGCTTTTGCAACTGAAACTCACTGTCGCTACTATTCGGAGTTGAAACCTGTGGTCGAAAACTTTGAATCACCTCACATAAATCCAGAATCGATCAGTGAATAGGCTTTAACGTTTTGGGCTATCCATTCGGCTACTGTTTTCAAAAGGTTTCCTCGGCGATGATAAGATGGGCCCATTATCCCTGTGACCAGCTCAGGTAACAGAACAACCAAATACAGCATCCCACTTATCGTCCCGAACGATTTCTCCTGCGTCTCATCTCCTCGCATCTCCAGCATAAAGATTGTATGAGATTCTCCACGTGATAGGCTCTTGGGCATCGTCGACCAGGGACCAGGTAAATACAATCAGTAACTTGGGCTCGTCCAGGTGTCTGCTTACCGTAATCCATGCAAACCCATATTGGATGCTCGTAAGTGCACATTCTGTTGGAGTGCCTGGAATCTTTAAAGTCCGGTGATTTGTTGAGGGATGATTGAACTAGTGGTTGTTGCGAGAGGTAAAGCAGGGACTTGATACCTTAGAATCTGACTAGACTCCAATGTCAGGGGGGATGCATGAGTACTTATAGTTATTTCTGATGACTGAAGAACTGATTGGATACACTGTATTTAAGTACTTTGTGATCACTTTTCAGTATAACCTTTCGTGAAGAATCACTAAGTTCTCTCTGCTGATTTAAGCTCTCAGCCACAAGTCAACTGCAAATAAGTCGCTTAAGCAGATATAAATGCTCGTGCATGGCCGATTAAATTGGTACTTCTCATATGACCAGCTCCTATCCGACTGCATGTCAGTTCTAACTGTGTTTCACTCACCCTTACGCCCCGATCTTACGCCACACGCTCCTATTACTCCCGAAGCGCCTTGCATTTCTTGCATTCACCCTTAACTCTCTGGGACAGCTGCCTAAGAGCATTCGCACAAGTTCCTTTCTCCTCATATTCGGCGCAACTTGCCAAGCTTGAATCCTGTGCGAAGCAGATCGTTACTGCTTTTGCTGTGTTTTCCAATGGCAGTCTTCCAGCACATCTTTTGAATTCGATGTATGTTTCAGTTTCAGTTTTTATAATTGGAGGGAAGGCTGTCTATGGAGATGCTGTCGTTCTTTACCTTTGGGCGTTGGGGCTGAAGCCTTCTTCAACCTCTCAACCATATCACAGTCTATGTAGATAACCTTAGATATTTGATAGTTTCCCATCACATCGCTGAATGGCGGATCCTTTCGTCCAGTTTTGTGTTTGGTGGGTAATTCGTATTCAGCCTAGACAGGGACATTTATTCACCCAGCTGCTCCCGATTTATACTTCACTGACTTCATTGATGCCTCATTCATTCTTATATCATCATCTCTTACCTTTAATACTGGGTATGCTAATCAGAATTTGCATAGTCTGTCCCCTTATAGGCCATGGGGTATCGGGTCTCCGCTGAATGAGGCTTGAAGGCAGCGTCATGTGGCTGACTCACCCTTCAGGGTAACCCGGATATCGCGGAAACCCCGGATCAAATCGAACAGCGTTTATATGGCGACCTCAACCTCGATCTTTCCACCATTTCCGACATTGTTGCCATAATCACGCATTCCTTGCCAGCAGAAAAATTATTATCCGAGAGATATGGCGGCTAAATCGGGAGCAGAACCCGTCTTGAAGCGTAGGCGGGTGGCCCAGGCATGCCAAACATGTCGCCAGATGAAAGCCAAGGCACAGTACCCGGCTTAAGCTGATCTCAGACAGAGCTAACTATCTGCAGTGCGACGGTCGAAAACCCAAGTGCGGTCGCTGTGTGGGTTACGATTTCACTTGTCTCTATGCGAAGACCAGGTCCAGACGTCACGAAGTAAATCAAGATGATGGCTGGGATGCCTCAAGCTCCAATGTCATTGATGAGCTTCGAGATGGCATCAATGCTTACGACGACTTAATTCGTCGACTCTTATGCAGAAACAAGGAGGAAAATCTTGACCCCAAAGAATTACATGTCCAAGTGAAAGACAGAGTCAAGAGAGCCCTCGATCGAGTCGCCTTACTCACGGGCCCTCGTGCAGCTACCATCGCTTCACCTTCTGATCAGGATCGATCACCCCAATCGCCATCTTCGCAAAATCAGCATCGATACTTGGGAGAAGTCAGCGATGTCCACTTCTTCAACCTTGTCAAGGGATTTCTACAGACTAAAGATTCGTCTAATCCAGAGCAAGACTTTGACAGCTACGAACAAGACGGGGAGATTTCGATAACCAATAATGAAACCACAGGACATGCCCTGCTACCTGCACCAGTAGAAACGAGAGAAGTTGTCGAGGTGTACTTTTCTACAATCCATATCGCCTATCCTTTCATTCCCCAGTCTCCCTTTATGGCGAATCTAGCCATGGGAGGGGGGATTCCGAACAACGCGACTGATCTCGCTATCTTACGTCAGTTCCCGATGAGTTGTCTGTAATCCATGTACAAAGCTCACTACTTGTCTTAGACGTCATCTGTGCCATTGGATCGTACTATACGTCGTTTCCTGGACGAGACACGGTTTCCCAAACTCGTCACGAATGTTACTTTCAGCGTGCCATGGCCTTGACTGCAGCAACGAGTGGTCATCACTCTATTCAGCAAGTCACACTACTACTTGTGCAATGCTTCTATCTATTAGCTGTATCCAAGACTGACAGGTCAGTTTGTTTGCTAAGGGGCCCTGAACATCAATGCCTAATACTTAAACAGTTGTTGGACGACACTCGGACAAGCAGTCCGTATAGCTCAAAGCATAGGGCTACATGTTGAATCTCCAAGTCCCAAGTCTAGAAGTGCCACTGATCTAGAACGTAGACGAAGAATATGGTACTCGATCTATGTTCTTGATCGGTTGCTGTCTCTCCAGCTAGGTCGACCACCAGCGATTCATGATCAAGATTGCAGCGTGGCGCTACCGTCTCGGCGTGCAGATAACGAGATAGATTGGACTTCCGATACGATGGAACCCCCCAAGGAAAGCCCGTCGGCAGGCGATTACTTCATTGCGGTCATTGACTTCTCGCAAATCGTGGGCTGCGTCCTGCGCGATATCTATGGCCCAGTCCATTCTAGGCCTACCCCGGAAATGATATTGAACACACAGAAATTGGATCGCAGGCTTGTTGAATGGAAGCTGGGCCTTCCTCGGAAGCTACGCTTCGATCTGGGTCACTCGTTCGACCAAAATAATACCTTCAGACGTCAGGTAAGCTATCCTTTTTGTTCTCAGACGCTTTGATGCTAATAGAAAGTCGCAGAGAAACATGCTTGCAATCAAATTCCATCATTTACGAGCCCTTTTACACCGTCCATACTTATGTTATCCTCTTTTACGGCAGCGGGATGACTCGTCGATGAGTTTGTCACAATTAGACTGGCCACTGATTGCCGTATTCGAGAGAATTTGTATTGATGAAGCCCAGGGAACTGCTCGTCTGCTCCACCACGTTTCTGATGAACAGGAATTAGTGCACGAGTTCCCCTGGTGGCAGATGATATCTTGTCTGATCTGTGCCGGGTCAATCTTGCTTGTGTCGAGCATCTTTGCGCAGCAGCTTGATGATCACGATAGATTCGATAGTGAAGGTTTACGTGATGATGCGGAGACGTGCTTAAAGATATTTGAGGCGCTGAGCAGTAATTCAAAGAGTGCAAGGATAGCGAGGAATATGATTCAAGGTCTGAAGCAGTCTGGTTCAGAATGGCGAAGTGAGTACACCTCTCCCCAATTATATCAAATGTCTTACCTGAGATTCAGAGCAAGCTGGCCAAGGGACTGTTGTAGTCCCGTTCTCACAAACTTTGAGTCAGCCTGATGCTTCGATGGAGCTTCAACATAGCTCGGCTGCTGGAGTTCCGGTCTCGCAAGAAATGCTGAGTCTGCAAGATCAGAGCGTTGAATTATTATCAGATGCGATACCAACTCCTCAGAACTGGCCAGCCGAGATTACAGACTCCATGACTTGGTCATCGCAGTTCTTGGACACATTTCAAGGAGATGCAAGTTGGATTTGAAGACGGGAAGAGCATGACCAGGAGTTCCCACCGACGTATTTACGGGATCATCTCCAAAGCTGGTTGAATGGGATCTTGCTGAAGGTTTACATCGTACGGGTATAAACTAGTGCCATCCTTAGAGACGCTGTGTTGAGTTAAATTCGAATAGGCTTCGGCTGTGTCCCGAAGCACGATAGTATAATATTTAGTGCTTTTGATGATGGGCATGTCGTAGGGAGAGCTACAGTATTATTTACATATAAGACATTTCTCTTAATAGCTCCAAAACTCAAGTAACACTTCTTAGATAATTACAGATCCCGTTCTCTACTGCGGTATCCAGCCCCCCCTCATAGAACCGTAATAGTTACGCAACGTCTATCCACAACTAGATGTCATCTCTGGCCTTTCTCATGTACAGACATGGCCTGTCTCGGATGGATCCTCAAAAACGATCTTGCCCTGGCTATCATACCAAATCTTCTTCGCCTTGGATTGTCGGAGCCAATCCACGCCGTCATTGGCCTCACTATCGTGGAAAAGAGCCACCATTGGTCTTTATAATCGACGATGCTGCCATGGGTTGTCCAGCCCGAGACCGGCTCGAGTAGTCTGCCCTGATAGGTGTATGGGCCATAAGGATTGGCGGCAGTAGCGTAGACATAGTAACGAGTGGTACCAGTAGAATAGCTAAGGTAATAGATATCACCTCGTCTATGTATCCAAGGTCCTTCGAAATAGCGCCGGTCTTTATCGCTCGAAAGGATAGGTTGACCAGTCTCGGGTGCCAGGATAACCATGTCTCGTGGAGCCTCAGCCAACGTATGCATATCGTCACTTAATAGAGCGATCTGAGGGCTTAGAGCATTCTCGTTATCATCTGGCTCCTTTTGCCCAGACCAAGAACCGTCAAACTGAGTCTTATTCTGCCAGCACTGAAGCTGTCCGCCGTGAAGTCCGCCCCATGCTAGGTATGTCTTTTGATCGAGATCAGTGAAGCTCGCTGGGTCAATGCTAAAAGTGCCAGGAATGTAACTCTCATCAGCTTTGAATGGACCACCGGGGTCTTCAGAAACAGCTACGCCGATTCGGAAGATGTTTTCTTTATCCCTAGCAGGAAAGTAGAGATAGTACGTCCCATCCTTGTAGGCAGCATCAGGCGCCCACAACTGTCGAGAGACCCAAGGAACATCTTCTATAGAAAGGGCCAGGCCATGGTCGGTAACTGGCTCGGGACCGTAGATATCTTGCATGGAATAAACATAATAGTCTTTCATGGCAAAATGATCGCCCTCCAAGTCTAGAGGAATCCCCGCATCATAGTCGTGGGATACATAGAGGAAAAGCTTGCCTTGAAAGACATGGGCTGATGGGTCGGCAGTCAGCCTTTTAGTAATAAGGGCGGGAATTTTGGCCATGGTCGACAGTGTCAGGGAGGCTGTGAGAAATGGTCCGGCAAACTTGGATCATGAATTTTATCAAGTGCTCAGTCAGCGAGTTAAGAAATGATTAAATAAGTAGTTACAAAGGCTACATTCGAAGATTCTAACGATATTATATAGCTTTATATAGCTTTATAGCAGCGGGGGCAGTTCTAACACGTTATTAGCCCGACCATGTTGATGCGCCTTTTCCTTCTTGAACACTGACGAAAATTAGGAGTCCCGGTGGGAGAGGAGGGGATATCCCATGATGTACTTGAAGCTAAGTCAGGCAAAAGCAAGAAAAGACTTATAACTTGGATTTTCAGGCCTTTGCAAGAATCAGCTAGCCCGACGCTAGGCTTTGGCTAATGTTCTTGTTCTGGTAAATCCCAGCGATAATTAGCCGGGTAAATACAAGACTCTGCGGGGAAGAGCAAAGCTTAATCTCTTTAACCGGTGATCCAATGGACAAGGGGTACTCTGCATGGTGCAGATCAGTGGCTTGCGAAACTGAACTACAAATGATTGAGATTAGCCTGGATGCGCGGTGTCGATGAACAGTACCCGCCTTGGGATATAAGCTAAGCCGCGGCAGAAAAGGGTTCCATGTGACTACAGCTCAGGCTCCAGGAGGACCAGTACCGCTTCGACGATTGGACATTTGGCGAGCTTCGCAGCGAGGTCAATGACGGAACCGAGAAAAGCCGGCTTATCCTCCGATGACTGTCGTATAGCTCATCCATTCGCCGTTATTTTATAGCTAGGATGTCTCTAACTTTCTATAGACCGTGATGTTGGCCGTTCAAAAGGAGTCAGGGAGCTTGCAAACGCCTGGTCCAAATTCCAGCTTATACGGCCGACAACTCGGTTGCAACGTAGCCTTTATAGAGTACAAAGTCTTTCAAGTAGGCACAACAGGCTCACAGAAAGATACGGGAGTTCATTTGTGAAGACTACGATAGAACTAGCAATGGAATTACATTCTAGATTTTTGAAAACATGTTCCAGTATCTGCTATCCAGCACTTGAGCCCAAGAGCAAAAGGAGAGTCAGGGAATTGCAGTACTGGGACTGATATAGGAAGGATGGCTTCGCCATCTCATTTGCCCAACCTATTTACACAGTTTTTGAAGGCACTTTGGCCTCCTGCTTTGTGTTGGTAAGAATTGTGCAGAGTCCGCATTTGTAATTGAGGCTGGCGGCTGAGAGCTGATATCACCACAGAGAATTTAACTACGAAGAGAAGCCATTTTGCCGACTAACAACAGGAGGACACAGGTTTCTAACTATATGAGAGTACGGTACTATCGAGATCTATCTATCTCAGCAAGCATCACGACGCTACATTAAAAGTCAATTTTATACTTGAAACGAGACTCTATGTGATGAGATAACTTTATTTATTGACTAGATGCTGTTCGAACTTGACATAGAAGCCTCCCAAGTAAAAAGACTATACGATCAGCAAAGACAATAGACCCTCAATGTCCCCTTCAATAGGAGAATTCCCACGCATATGCGGTTCCAGTATCAGTCTGGTAGAGAATGATGTCCAGTTTATCGTTGGAGTAAGAAGTAGAGGGGTACACGCCACAGGACGAGGGAGCATCGACTTTACCCCACCACCCAGCGCTCGGGAAGGCAAGGCATGTGATATTGACGGTACCATGGGATGGCAGTCCAAGGGCACTGAGTGTCTTCACCTCGATAGTCCACGTGCCCTTCTTCTGACGGCTGCCAGCCAGAAGCCTCACCACACGAGCCTTGGTGTCAACCGTGGCGTACACATCCACGATCATGTCTGGGGACGGCATGGTTCCGACGCGGTGTCCAGTCATCGACTGTGCATAGTACTTGTAGACCTGGTACTCGCCATTGGGGAAGTAGCCTGTAGCATCCGCAGCAGCATTTGGCGCGTTGGGCTTTGAGACAAGGTTGGCCAGATAATCGTATAGACCGGGGTAACCCTGCCAGTTCCCGCGGAGGCCAGGTGCATCGACGCGTTCAAGCTGGGAAATCCACCACGCTCCACCACTAGAGACTTGTTCAGACGCAGTGGCATATTCATTGATGTTGATGTTGTTGTAAGGAAGGCCGTAATGATCCAAAAGCGAATGAAGACCTGCCGTCGACTCCAACATGTTTTGCGAGCCGCCGCTTTCCATGTGCCAGGTCCACGTATCAGGTACGCAATTATTGGTTTTGATGTATTGCGCGAAGGTAGTCCACCAGCCATTAGATAACTTGGGTTCAGCCGATGTCGAAGGCCCTTGAATTGTGACATCAGTGCCGAAGGCTTTCCGGAATGCATTGTAGGATCTACGCCACATTTCGAGGGCCTGCGACTGAGAACGTGTCCAGTACCAAGAGCCGTCAACCTCGTTGAAGATTTCGATGATGAAGTCGTCCAGACTGACCTCGTAGCTCTTCATGTCGGCGATGACAGCTTGGGTGAAGGTGTCCCAATCTGTCCAGTTTCCATTGTCACCAGGGTATGGCCCGTTGTTCAAATCCCACTCTCCGTAGAGTGTTTCATATAGGCAAATGAACTTGGCGCCAAACTTCTTTGCCGCCTGATAATTGCTCATCACCTCTTTCATACGGTTCTAGCTTTGTCAGTTGGTCCGGTTTGAGTGATGATCAAAGACATACCTCGTATTGAGTCCGGCCAGCGAGCCATCCACCAGCTGGAGAAGGCAGTGAAGGCCCCCCGCCGCGAGCAAAGTTGAAACCCCAGTCAGTGTACATATGACCTGGAATCTGCGATGCATTATCAGGAATGCCAAAGATAATGCCAGATGCGAGGTGGTTGGGGGAGCCTGTATTGTTCGATAAGGAGACAACCGCTGTACCTGACGACTGTCGAGGTACAAGGCCTGGGATTGCTGCCACTGGCGTGACACCCAAGAAGGCGGGAAGAAGAGCCAAAACTGAAGATTTCATTTTCAATCTCGAGATCTATCGTGGGCAACCGAGTTGGACAAGTCTTGAATTTCGCGGCATAATCTCATTATTTATATTGCTTCAGAGTCAATACGCTAACTTTCCATTTGGAGTACTACACATCGCACATCGAGGTTGAGGGAGGCATTAACACGCAAGTGAATCCCATATCCTGTCCAAACCTGGAACCATCATTGACCCTCGTGATAGTTGTGGTAAATCATAAGACCAGAGTCTACACATCAATTTAGCCGGAAGACCACCTGCGGTACCATCTTTGGCGCCCTGGCAAACGGATACCTTACTCAACGCTTTGGTTATCGTCGGACTGTGCTTGGGGCGCTGCTTTTCATCAACGGCACCATCGCGATGCAAGTCTTTGCGACCTCGCTAGGCATGCTCGCTGCTGCCAACTTCCTCTGCGGTCTGCCTTGGGGACTATTCTCGGTCATGGCTCCAGCTTACGCGTCTGAAGTCACACCCAACGTTCTTCGCGGTTATCTCGCCAACTTTGTGTGTTTCTGCTGGGCTGCGGGAATGTTGATCTCCTCGGGCGTCCAAACAGCGTTTTCCAAGCGCCAGGACCAGTGGGCATACCGAATACCGTATGCGATCCAATGGGCATGGCCAGTACCGCTGATGTGCCTCCTTTGGTTTGCGCCAGAGTCACCCTGGATCCTGGTCCGCAGGAAGAACTACGCCGAGGCAGGGCGGATGATTGAGCGGCTCTCGTCGAAGAATGAGATGGTCGACAAGGACGCCGTCGTTTCCATGATGAAACACACTATTGAGACAGAACAAGAACTTGAGGCCGGCACTTCCTACTGGGATTGCTTCAAAGGTGCTAATCTGAGGCGGACCGAGATTTCATGCGTTGCCTTCATGTGCCAGCAATTTGATGGTACAGCTATTACAGGCAACGCTGTCTACTTCTTCACTCAGGCTGGCGTCGGGACCGAGACTGCGTATAACCTCTCTGTGGTGTCCCTCGCCCTATCCTGTGTTGGAGTGGTTGTGTCCTGGTATCTGATCTATCGGTTTGGGCGTCGATCTCTATATCTCTTCGAGCTATGGACTTCACTCATTGGCCTTCTCGCAGTAGCTACCGCGGCGACGATATCTGACTCGCAGAAGAGTAGCTATGCGCAAGCCGGCATCGTCATATGTTCCGTTCTCATTCGATTCGCTACCACAGGCCCTGTATGTTATGCGATCCTCGCCGAAATATCCTCAGTCAGCCTCAGGAGCAAGACCATATCAATTGCGCGAGTCGCCTATTATATCTCACAAATTGTTTGCAACACCTTGCAAACATATCTCATCAACCCGACTGAACTGAATCTCAAGGGAAAGTCAGGCTGGGTTTGGAGCGGTAGCTGCATTCTCCTCATCTTGTGGGCGTATTTCCGTCTTCCGGAGACAAAGGTCAGTACTTAACGCACAAGGGCTTCGTAACAAGATTTACACTGACTTTACTGTAGGGTCGTCTCTTTGAAGAGATTGATTTGTTATTCGCAAACAGAGTCCCTGCTCGGAAATTCAGAGTGACAAATGTCGACCTCTTCGATTCCACCGGCACCAAGGAAGATGAAAAGGCATGAGCGGCAGGTTTGGTAACACAAAGACGGATTGTTCCTGGGTTTCGTTCTCCAAGAATCTCTGACTATCAAACCTATATTTGTGCCATCAACGAAGGCTTTGCAATGATTCAAGTACCAGCTCTGTTAAGTCGAAAGCTTGTGGCAGCATGAGCGAGGCTCTACCTACCAGGAGGTTCAAGTAAATTACTGTCATTTGACATAATCTCCTATCAATATATCACCTACTTGTGTAATACTGTTGCTTGTTAAGAAGGATAAAGAGTGTGGTCTGGCAAAGATAATTGATCAAGGCTTGTTATCAGCCAAATCCCCTATGACGCCACAAGCTACAACGTAATAGGAGAGTCAGGCTTAAGTTCAAATTTTAACGAACTTAAAATGTAGTATTTATACGCCTTAAGCCACGGATATAAAACTATAAGTAACAGAATTGAGTTTTAGATTAGCCTACCTCACAAAATAAGCGGCTGCGTTACGTGTATCCACGATATCCACGATATCCGGGATACCCGACTCCACTGTGACAGCTCCCCGCTCCGTCTACTAATCTACCTGTCTTCAGGCCCCTTTACTAAACATCTCCATTAATTCTTTCTTATACAAATCAATGGTTTGAGCTAACAATATCATCACTCCATCTCATCTTCATCTTCATCGCAGCGCTTCCAAAAAAGGTATACATATTACGACAACCATGGCCGCCCAAAGGCCTGTAGAAAAACCACAAGATGCTCTGCTTCGACCTCATCTCACTGAGGGCTGTCACCATGGCTCGATAGGTGGAGATACACAATCTCAACCCGATCCTGGGCTTGGAAACGAAAATCAAAGTCCCGATCGTCCCGTGGAGAACTACGACTTGGACGAAATAGCTCCAGTCGCTCCCATCCCGTTGCCAGACGGCTTAATCGATCATAGGGATAATCTAGAGCACATCCGGCAAGCGGAAATAGAACTTAAGGATCAAGAGACTCGCCTTCCGAATAAGCCCTTGTCTACCACCGAAAAAGCCCTTTTGTTGACTACAAAACTTCATACCCACTCCTATCTCATCCTTTTCTCCATCATCGGAACCCTCGCCAGAGAGGGCATGACAGCACTGCTCGTCTATCCCGGGGCACCAGTCATCTTCCCAACGCTATGGGTGAACTTTGCAGGGTGTCTTGTCATGGGGTTCCTAGCTGAGGACCGTATGCTATTTCGCCATGAATGGGGTCCAGACACCAGAGGAACGGTCTCGGCCACGGATTCAGATACTACAGACCTTGAGGCAGCAAAAAAGTCACATCTTAACGTCAAAAAGACATTGCCCCTCTACATCGGTCTTTCGGTTGGGTTCTGTGGCTCGTTTACAACCTTCTCGACATTCGTCCTCGATTCCTTTCTCGCCCTTTGCAACGGACTCGAAAGTCCTTCTGCGCCAACATCTGATCGGAATAGAGTTTATTCGTTCTGTGCGCTTGCAGCCGTGGTCTTACTCACTGTTCATGTCTCCTTGGGTGGTATCTTTCTAGGTGCTCATCTTGCCATGTTCACCCGAGACATTATGCCCTCACTGCCCTATTTCATTATGCGCAAGGTTTTGGGCCCAATTGCTACCATTCTTGGCTGGGGCTGTTGGATTGGAGCGATACTTCTATGCATCTATCCGCCTTCTGACGACTGGCGCGGAAGTGTCCTGTTCTCCCTGGCCTTTGCCCCTCTAGGTGTATTCACGAGATTCTACCTTGCAGTCTTTTTGAACGGCAAACTCCCAACTTTTCCATTGGGGACATTTGCTGCCAACGTTGTAGGTACTCTAATCCTCGCTGTGGTCTGGGATGTAACCCAGATTCTTTCAAGGCCTTCCCTTGGATACCAGTTTCTTGAGGGTGTCAAGAATGGCTACTGTGCCGTCGTTACGACTGTTTCCACCCTCGCTCTGGAGCTCTCTTCTCTCCAACGAAAGCACGCTTATAGATATGGAACTGTCAGTTTCCTAGTGTCATTTGGGTTGATGGTTGCCATTTCTGGTAGTTTCAAATGGACACATTGATACTAGTGAATTATTGAACTGCAAAATATTGCATTTCATCTATTATACAAGACTCGATCTTTATATACTTGTTTCTAAATTCCCTCAGGCTTTGAACAGAAGAATCAAAATTAATGTAGAAACCTCGCACCGACATCTGTGCCAATGAAATTCTGGTTAATCTTTGTATCTCTGGATCTTCCTGCACATCTAGCACTCCCCTTTACTGTAGTTGTTCATTTAATAATTCCCATGTTGCAAGTCTCAGACCTAGTATTGGCTTCTATCACTGGCAAGTGCCCAGATATTCTTCGTCTCTGATGAGCGGCCTCTTAAATTATGCAATTCTTGTTAAAATACAGGGAACTATTCCCTCACCCCCAAATAAACATTCTCACCAACGCATCCCTTATGCAGTGTGTCGGACACTCGGACTCTTAGATATGTATGGACAACATGTCTGCCAGTTCGTCAGTATTCATCATGTTCTCTTCCTCTTTGCACTTCAAGCACTTTACCTCGATAAACTCCAACAGACTCTGAACGCCATTCGGGCAGAGTTCATAGTTTTGAAAGAAATTGCCTGCTTCACATCGATCAAGGGTCATATCGGTTCCCAGGTCTTTATCGCAGACTTGACACTTCATCTGGAAGTAATTCTCTTGACACATGGCTTGAGTTCTGGATCTGGCCGAGATATCCTGAGCAATGGTATATAGTAGGAAGATGGTGTGATGTTGATCTTGTTGCTGCTGTTGTATGCTACAAGACGACAATAACGCTTGTCTAGATATAGAGTACACAGGATGTACGAGGTGCCGGTCGCGTCGGTCCTTTGGCTTGCTGCTGGGAGACGAACTAGGTATATATATGCAGGTTTCTTTGTTCTTCCACTTGGAACCGAACATTCCGCAAGCAGAGAACGTAGGCGCTTCTGTTCTGAGGATGAACATACTTGTCGGATTGGCATGGAATCCGGATGTCCTATAACGCTGGATATAGTTTAAGCTGTATTTTGATTTATATTGTGGGCATGTTTTGCTCAAGCTATTTTCCTGCTCCCTGCAGCTGTCTTTATACCCTGATTTTCATCGGGTATGCCAGACTTTTCATGAGCTCTTTTGATGTTTGTATCACGAGTACTGTAGCGCCAAATTTCTTCTGCTATGTTGTTCAACCATTTGGTGGTCTGATTTGCTCACTAGACAGTTGCCAACTGTTCTGATTCTTTGTGCAGAGCGAACATCGGTCACACCTTGTACACAGAAATCATTACGGGCTTCTTTCCCCTTGAGGAAATCCCAAGTCATCTTGTGCAGACGCGAGAGCATCATGGTGTTACGCCGCATGTCGTCCTCTTCTGATCATTGGTAGCTCCTCTTCCACTTTCTCAGCACAACAGCAACAGTCCAAAACTGACATGTGACATAAATTTTCTAATCACTGTAGTGGGCGGTAAACAGACAATCACACAGCTTGATTCGTGTGACGCTGGCCGCGATACCAACGACCCTTTCAAAGCCCCTGTTTTCACAATTGGGGGCCAGAATTTACAGGCTCTCCAAAGTCGCATCTACACGTGCAACCCTGCAATTGGCGAGGCCTCTTTTTGGTACTTCAGTGCGACCAAGACGCTGATAAAAACATGATTTGTCCATTTTGCGCAGCTGAATCATACCCCTGCTGCATGGATGCCTAGTGAGGCTTCCCAGGGTCTTGGTATTCTTAACCACAATCCTACAAGTCAGTTGTTCAAAAAGCCTCGTTAGCCACCAAACGCAAAAATGTGCAATTTTCCTTTATCTTTTGTGACCATCACTGATTTTCTGCGTCATAAGTGCACACGACCAATCACAGCAAACATTCATCATGTGCACTGAACACTTTACGCACTTTTACTGCATGTACTGCAGTGCATGCATCAGGAAGGGATATGAATGGGAGATCTGTCAGATTGCTCAACAAACGGAGTCAAAGGCTATGGGGTCGTGTGGATACACGGATGATGGAGTTGTTGTGAGCGTGTCGGAGTATTGTCAGCAGTGTCCGCCTGATGATAGGAAGTGGAACAAGGTTACGCTTGACGGTGAAACAAAGACACAGTTGGCTTGAGGAACTTTCGGATGTATATGACAATCAATGTTTGCTTGCTCTGAGGGGCAACGGGCTTAGCAAACGGCACGTCACGACCACAACTCTTTACAATCACCGATTGATATCATCTTCTACTGGCCTTTGCAGAGTATCTATCTGTTTGGGCTGCAACACTAAGGGTCAAGATTCATGTTCTCCCTGCCATTCACTGTCCTCACCCTCAAGCTATGGATATAAATCCCCCTGTCGTACGTCCTTCTCGACCCTCACACCACGAATTTCAACGCTGCCTAGTCTGTGTATCTCTATCCCAAACTTACAACGTAATAAACTCATTCCTCTCACAATGTGCTACCACGTAACAGTCAACTACATGTGCTCAGTGTGCAGCAACAGAATTGACTCTGACAGACACAGCCTGAGATGCCAGCGAGCTCGCCGTTCTTTAACAGGAGTCTTGGGGTCTTGTGGAAGCACGTATTCAGAAATGATATGGAATTATCAGGAAACATGTAGAACGTGCGCAAATCCCGAGGAGCCGGAGCTTCCTGATCCTGAGGACTTTGTTCTCCCACGGTTGCGCCCACCTTATGGCACGGGTTAGAGATATGGGCCGCAGCATCGTAAAGATCCCGGTGGAGTCGATAAAATTTGGCTTTTATGAGTTGGTTGGTTTCAGTAATGGACATACTGCATTCAGCTCTGGGGCAGTGAATAGTACAGGTAAGGGTCTGCACTGAGAACTTGTAACGTATTGTAATTGTACTTACTATCCTGCTACAAAGCCCATGTTGCGACACTATCGGGTTATTTTGGCGAATCAAATTTCGCATCACCTGGGCTGAAATATGCAGTGAATCCCTGGGCGGTGGCTTTTTTTATATCTCAAAATTTGTGATTAAGTACCTTTAGAAATGTATTATCGAGAGCCTTCTCATCCCGATCAATTCGCATCCATTTAGAGTTATCTATAAATACCACCATCTCCTATCAAGGCATAAGTTCTCTTGATCGAAATTCAAGCACTCAACCTTCCCTTGAAGAAAAAATAACGAAGTCCGAGTCAGTTAACGTATCGAAATGTGCCACGATCTAACAATTCATTACATGTGCCCCGTCTGCGGGAACCGGTGGAACTTTGAGAAGCACGGTCTCATGTGCAGGAAGGCCAACGAAACGAGGAGCAGACTATTCGCATCGTGCGGGAATGAATATCCAGTGACGTTGTGGAATCAGGAGGAGATCTGTGAAGAGTGTTTGGCTCGTGATCAGCTTCATCGTCCGATTGAAGTTGTTATCACAAGGCGATAGCAGACCGACAACTTGGCATTACTACAGCTAAAAATATCTTCTTTTAGCGCATTTTAACTTCAAATCGAATATCACTTGGATCATTATACTCAGGTATGTGACTCCTTGACGGTCTTTGCTTTGGGTGCCAACGAATGGAATGGCCGGTCTAGCATGGCTTGCTTAACAAGGCGGCAGTGCCAAACACTGCACCGCGTTTCTTTCACTCTCGGCAAAAGAAAGCTCTACAAATAGGTCCAGAATCTTCTCAGACCAAATTTCAACTTCAAGATCTCCCCAGTATCGCTCTCAACCTTTTCTTCCTTCATCCCCCAGAATAAAACCGTCCTCACAACCACGACATCACAACCGCCGTCATGTGCGTAGCCATAACCCGCGTCTTCTACTGTATGCGCTGCAACAACGACATCTACGAAGAAATGGAGTGTCAAGAGTGCCCGCTCTTCAGCCAGTACAAGCGCTGCGGAAAGACTGACGTGAACTTGAGCTTCAAGTGCGAAGCCGACCTGTGCATTCTATGCGCCTCGTTTCCACCGGAGAGTCAGGTTCCCTTCTTGTCGCAGCCTCCGCAGGGGAGTACGTCTACTATTATGCGTCATTTGAGACTGATGTATGGTCGTCGTTGATGGATGTGAGTGTTTCGCTGAAGTCTTGGGCAGCTATTTATCAACTCTACAGACTTTACGAATACGCCTGCAATCATGAAGATGATACAGAATCGAACAGCGAATCAGGGATGGAACATCACGGGCTCCGCTACAGAGAGAAAGATTAGTGATCAGCTACGAGGATATCTTGGTCGTTGGGACAAAGATTGGATCCCTGACGAATTTGCAACATCTTGGTGGCCAATACCTCAGTCAAATTGGACCTTGGGCCTGAGTTTGCGGCCTATCACTGAAACAATAAACGCCAGGACCTTTCATCCCACCATCGCACCTGATAGCTTGTGATGATTTAGAGCAGATATGCTATTGTTCTCTTCAAACCCATATGTTCACAACGTTTGTACAGTCTGAATGAGTCGTGTTCGGCACAACAAAGCCATTATACAATTACTATCTCCATGTTCATGGGTGTGCCCGTTCGCCTTTACGAACATAAAGACCATTCATGGCCGGTTCGTCATGATCTCGGCTATAAATTCAGCCCACTTTCTCTTCTTTTCTGAATCAATTCATCCTTCAACCCCCAACTTCCTCACCACTTCACAGCCCAAAGTCTACCACACACAGTCCGCATACAGATTTCCATCGTTATACTATTCACCATGTGCCAAATGGTCAACACTACTAAGGTCTGTGTCAGCTGCGGCAAGACCGTTAGCACGGAGCTCAACCGAGACAAGTGTCCGCATTACGGTACCACCAGATGCAAGCAGGAAAACTTATATGTCACGAAGAAAGTCTCCGCGAGCAACTGCTCCAAGTGCTCAAAGGATGAGAAGAAGAGTGGAAGGAAATGAACGGGGGTTCTCGTCTGCATCTGGAGGCGGCATTTGGGTTCAGTGTTTTGATAGCACGTTAGATAAGATAGGAGCAGGTCACCTTGTCATGGAATTAGATAGTCACTTGCTCGGAAGGGTATTCTAGAGCTGGCTCTTTGGTTAATGAAACACTATTAAATTACGAACTTTTCAACTTTTGCCATGATCTTCAAATATTCTCACAATTAATAAAGAAGCCTGTGGCTGACTTTATGTATATTTAGACCGCTGATCATATATCGAGACATCAGATTTGGTGATTGAAAGCTGCCCGTGGCAACGTGATGAGGGTTTCATTTCGGCCATACTCACCTGGAGAACCAGATAATCGTCAACACCTCATGCCACTACCTATGCCTACCTACTTACCCTTATATGGCAGTGTTTAGCGGCTGGTATACGACTATATAACCTCGCTCCCCATCCGTTTCATCTAGGCCAAACAAACGTGCGTAAAATTTCTGCAACGATACTAGACTCAAACAATCCGGATTGAAAACGATTTTGCCAAACGATCAACTCGTATTATCCTTCACAATGTGCATTGTCCATCACTTCAAGATAATATTCCAGAAATGCGGCAGCAATATCAGAACTGACATGGATCGTCAGAAATGCAACAAGGCAAACAAGGGGGAACGATGTCTCAAACGGTACAAAAATGGGGGCGAGAAAAAGGAGAGTGAGTTGGGATGCAAGGTTTGCAGAGCTGCAAAGTTGAAGAAGCGATAGGCTGGCTTAGACTGAAGTGTAGCTAAGTCTGTAGGTTTGTGGCTATTCTCGGGCCCAAGAATAGTGCAAGCGTTTGATAACCTCTTATCCGTTTGATGATTGTTCAGTTCTTCCCTTAGGAGATGACGAAGCCCTGTGAGTCTTTGAGGCCCAAAATGATTATACAAACGTCTCTTCAGTCACTCGGACTCAACAATGAATGTGATCAAGTGCCGTTTGAATGAGCAAGATTCAAACGGTCCCAGCAGAGCCACAAGTATAAATACCACTATACCCACCTCCATCCCATCTCCAAGACTCCATCCATCTCACCATCTATCCCTTCACTCCACACTCAAAACACTCTATCACCACTAAAAACAAACTCTGCTCTCAATCATGTGCTTCATTCACACCACCCGGCTCGTCTGCATGAAATGCGGCCATCAAACTCCCGTCCCAAGAACGGCTCCCTGCAAGGAGGCGAACAATGTTGAAAAACCATGCCAGAAGAAGCGTATGCAGACGACTACCTTGATCGATTCCTCCAAGTGCCCCCAGTGCAAGGCCAAGGCGGCTAAGGCGAAGGCTAAGGAATGCAAGACTGAGGCGGAGGGCGAATGAACACTACGTGCTGAAAGGGTCTAAGGCTTTGGAAATCATGACTGAATTGACATTGAGATCTGGGCACAACATGGGCGGATTGGGTAGTGAAGCAATCTCAGATAGTCCAAATACTATTTGTTGACTTTTATTGATAGCCATGTCCGTGAAACATTGCACAAGTCTGACATGTTGACTCAGCCATTCTCTCACCGTGACACATCTTGACACCGACGATGTAATGAAAAGGCCACCGTGACACTCCAACCCTTCAACGTCGTTGTGCATAAATAACTCCGTAACTCAAGTTCCCTACTCCCCTATCATATCTCGTATCTCTCCACTCACAATTAATCTACCATTCAACATGTGCAACCTAGTCTTTACCAAATACCGCTGCCGAGTCTGCGACCACATCATCGACCATGAAACCGTGACAGAAAAGTGCAACTCTGCCAAGAAATCGGGCAGAGCTTGTGTAAAGCAGAAGATAGTGGCGTCGACTATTCATACAGATCAGAAGAATTGCAAGGACTGCGTTAAGAAGAAGGAGGAGGGTCAGAGGGGGGTTAAACGTAAGCTTTGGAGGTTTGGTTTTGGGATCTAGATAGACCATATCTCGTTATAAACTTTGGGCAGGTAGTTCATTAATGACCAATACCTTGTGTTTAACGTCTCAGTGACGCTGTATGTCTTGGGCTGAGGGTTTTTGGATGGACGCACCCGCAGTCTGTGACACAGAGCACGGCATTCGGTAACTTGACGGTTCTTCGGTGAAGCACTTCAAGAAAAGGACTCTACATAAACAGCAGATCAGTTCTTTTATCCCATCTATCATTGATTCTCTTTTTACGCCTCTCATCAACTGAACGGTCCAAATGTGCACTATCCACAGTACAGGCTATCTCTGCAGGAAGTGCTCCTACCTCGTCTCCATGCCCCTTGAAGAAATAAAATGCGCTCATTTTCTGGAGAAGAGAAGATGGGGTGTTTGCGTTACAACAACAAGGCATGATACCATTTATGTTCATGAGGAGGAGTGTTTGCAGTGTAAGGAAGCAAAGACGAAGGCGAAGGGTAAAGGAAGGGCTGACAGTTGATACGTTTGATTGGGAGACGACGTCACAGCTGCTGTGTTCTTTATCATGAACTGATATCCAAGCGACAACGTCATGGTCTGGGGTCATGTTGGTTGTCTTGTTCGTATGAGTGAAAGGATCTGTATCCGAGGTGCCTGGGTGCCCAACTACCTTGTTCGGTCGAAACGTTCACTCCTTCAAGACCATTCCGCGACTAACTCGGATTCCCTATGTGCTCACGAACAAACAAATAAAACATCGCTTCTTCCTCGCATAAATACAACAGATTTCACTACATGAATCACCAACGTATCCCACCATCACATCATCCACAAACATACTCAACTGACACAAAGAATCAACTCACCACAAACACAAACAACACAAAGCAAACATCTCCATCAAAGCAAACTCGCCAAAATGTGCCAACTATCCAGCACCGCTACCATTTGCGAATCCTGCCTCCGTCTCATCAGCTACACCCCCAACAAGTCCTTCTGCGCTCTTGTCACGAATACCGTGACGAGTAGTCTGAGCATGAACCCCATTGATGAAATTGAGGACAGAGCGTGTCTTGAAGACCCGAAGGATATCAGTCGTCATGTTTCCAGTCAGTTTTGCAAGCGCTGTGAACGCAAGCGCTGTGAACCAGATGGTAAGCAAGGTGATGTTGAGGTCTAACGTTGGAAGTGGAGATTGCCCAGCCCCGGAGTTTTACTTGAGGCGGAGTTCCCGTCGCCGAGCCGGAAGCTTGTGAGGGAACTGAGGTGAGGCTAGATTTCATTGGGTATGGCGAGCTTCGGGATGGTTACCCTGAAGGAAGAGCGTCAGTTGGGCCTTTGTCTGTTCATTGGTGTTCTTGGTTATGTTATTAGATAAATGAAAGAATATTTCTGTTTGTCTATCCTCTACGACACTGTATTAATGAAGTGTTCTAAATGTTGAGACGTAAGCATTGTACCTTGCCAATGCCGGAATCTCTATAATCCCCGGTCAGCACTCTAAACTCACTGCGTAAATCGTGTAAGTCTGCGATACCGGCTCTGTCTTAAACATCTCCATCGTTAATAATCAATCTCAATATTGCGGGACTGCATCACTCACCGAAAGTCCGGCAGAATGGTTCCAACAAATTCATCCAGCAGGGATCGCCATGGCCATTTCCGAGGCTACTCTCAAAGCATCGTCACATCCGACCAACGATGAACGCTACCAACTTCCTTACTCAGAAATGTGGAGGTGCAATGATCCATCGAGTCAGAAATAACCCAATTTCTCCAATGTAACCCCAGAACCATGAGCATGACCACGAGACTGGTAAAAGTCGATTGACTTTTCGGATGTAAACATAATCCCGAGTCACCCACTGACATTTCGTGGCTGTCCATGATGGGAATAAAGTCATGCACCTTTGCAATTCTCTGGCCGAGTATACACCGATTGCAGAACAGCATCAAAGCACAACGGCACTTGTAAACGGGAGTTTAGACATCGTCCGAGATGCGGAACCAATACGAAGATATTAGTGAGAGCAATCGAGCTGTCGTGTGGCTGATAACGTTAGAACCCAGATAAAATACATTTCGTCCCGTCATGATGGCCTGAACGGTAACGACTCCGGGCCGAAGCCACTGTAACATCAGCGTCACCAGGCCACTGCACTGGGTCGATAAACGGGTTCACGTCAAAGGGAATTATCGTGGAGAAGGCGGGAAAAAAGACTCGTAACCTTGAGTTTGACAGCTACAGGGAAGAAACCAAGGTCCATGTGTGATCAGCACCTGTTTCTAGGTATACAGTTCGTACAAGTTTCTGATTCCGATCTCCATTCAACGTTAATTTCTCCGCACGAACGAAGCGTGTGAGTCCACAACAGGGCCGATTTGAATTGCGGAGAAGAAGCTGTCTCCCCCAGACTCTCGACCATCCCCGGCAATTGAGATGAATACGCTAACTCAATCGACAAGCTCAGTATAAATCGTGCTGGGAGAACTTCGGATCCTCGGTCAGATAGCGGCCGTATTATTCATCCTGTGGAGTGGGAAACCTGGGGCATGACACCATCACCAACAGTCGGGAATATCTTCCATTGGACACAGCGGCTAAGCTGCGGTAGATCTGAGGATGTGAGAGTTCGCCGATGGAGATTAAACTGGGAATGGCATCACACGACGGTCCTCGCATCGTTGAAAGTGAAGGACAATGTTACTCCGCATCGTCCATGTGAGCTAGTGAGTCGGTTTTTTCCCTCTTTTGTGCGGGGGAGCAAAACTAATTGAAGCCGACGCTAACACTTACAGAATTTTTGCAATGACGCAGACACGCAAGTTTTCGTGAAGGAGGAGCAAGAGGTTGGACTGGTGATCGCCGAGGGGAAGGGAAAGTGTAGCCGGTGCTGGGGATATATAAGTTGTAGCTGATAGCCTCACAAAATTGAAGAGAGATCATCATCACTGAGTGCCATTCATCTCTACTCTCTCACAATGGCTAGCATTCGATCTGTGTTGGTCTCGGGTCTCTTGGCCGCGGGTGTTAATGCCCAAGCCTACGATTCGAGTGATCGCGCTGAAGATGCTTTTAGCTGGGTTCAGCCCAAGAACACCACTGTTCTTGGACAGTACGGCCATTCGCCTCATTACCCTGCCAATACGTTCACCAACTCCATCAATTTGAGGTGAAGTTATACTGACGATTACCTATAGACAATGCAACTGGCAAGGGCTGGGAAGATGCCTTCGCCAAGGCTCAAGACTTTGTCTCCCAACTGACACTCGAGGAAAAGGCCGACATGGTCACAGGAACTCCAGGTCCTTGCGTCGGCAACATCGTCGCCATTCCCCGTCTCAACTTCAACGGTCTCTGTCTCCATGACGGTCCCCTCGCCATCCGTGTAGCAGACTACGCCAGTGTCTTCCCCGCTGGTGTATCAGCTGCTTCATCGTGGGACAAGGACCTCCTCTACCAGCGCGGTCTCGCGATGGGTCAAGAGTTCAAGGCCAAGGGCGCTCACATCCTCCTCGGTCCTGTCGCCGGGCCTCTTGGACGCTCGGCGTATTCTGGTCGTAACTGGGAGGGTTTCTCGCCGGATCCTTACCTCACTGGTATAGCGATGGAGGAGACTATCATGGGACATCAAGATGCTGGTGTTCAGGCTACTGCGAAGCACTTTATCGGTAACGAGCAGGAGGTCATGCGAAACCCTACTTTTGTCAAGGATGGGTATATCGGTGAGGTTGACAAGGAGGCTCTTTCGTCTAACATGGACGATCGAACCATGCACGAGCTCTACCTCTGGCCTTTTGCCAATGCTGTCCATGCCAAGGCTTCCAGCATGATGTGCTCGTACCAGCGTCTCAACGGCTCCTACGGCTGCCAGAACTCAAAGGTCCTCAACGGCATCCTTCGAGATGAGCTTGGTTTCCAGGGCTACGTCATGTCCGATTGGGGTGCTACCCACGCCGGTGTTGCTGCCATCAACAGCGGTCTCGACATGGACATGCCCGGTGGCATTGGTGCTTACGGCATGTACTTCACCAAGTCCTTCTTCGGCGGCAACCTCACCCGCGCCGTCACCAACGGCACCCTCGACGAGACCCGCGTCAACGACATGATCACCCGCATCATGACTCCCTACTTCTGGCTCGGCCAGGACAAGGACTATCCCTCCGTCGACCCCTCCAGCGGCGATCTCAACACCTTCAGCCCCAAGAGCACCTGGTTCCGCGAGTTCAACCTCACCGGTGAGCGAAGCCGTGACGTCCGCGGTAACCACGGTGACTTGATCCGCAAGCACGGCGCCGAGTCCACCGTCCTTCTCAAGAACGAGAAGAACGCCCTTCCCCTCAAGAAGCCCAAGTCCATCGCCGTCTTTGGTAACGATGCGGGTGATATTACTGAGGGTTTCTACAACCAGAAGGACTACGAATTCGGCACTCTTGTTGCTGGTGGTGGTTCTGGAACTGGCCGTTTGACATACCTTGTGTCACCTCTTACCGCCATCAATGCTCGTGCTAAGCAGGACGGTACTCTTGTTCAGCAGTGGATGAACAACACTCTTATTGCTACCACCAACGTCACTGATCTCTGGATCCCTGCTACTCCCGATGTCTGCCTTGTTTTCCTGAAGACTTGGGCTGAGGAGGCTGCTGATCGCGAGCACCTCTCCGTTGACTGGGACGGCAACGATGTTGTCGAGTCTGTCGCCAAGTACTGCAACAACACTGTCGTCGTCACTCACTCTTCCGGTATCAACACTCTTCCTTGGGCTGACCACCCCAACGTTACTGCTATTCTCGCTGCCCACTTCCCCGGTCAGGAGTCTGGTAACTCCCTTGTTGATCTCCTCTACGGCGATGTCAACCCCTCTGGTCGCCTTCCCTACACCATCGCCTTCAACGGCACTGACTACAATGCTCCTCCTACCACTGCCGTCAACACCACCGGCAAGGAGGACTGGCAGTCTTGGTTCGACGAGAAGCTCGAGATTGACTACCGCTACTTCGACGCGCACAACATCTCCGTCCGCTACGAGTTCGGCTTCGGTCTCTCCTACTCCACCTTTGAGATCTCCGACATCTCCGCTGAGCCTCTCGCCTCCGACATCACCTCCCAGCCCGAGGACCTCCCCGTGCAGCCCGGCGGCAACCCCGCCCTCTGGGAGACCATCTACAACGTGACCGTCTCCGTCTCCAACACTGGCAAGGTCGCCGGCGCCACTGTTCCCCAGCTCTACGTGACATTCCCAGACAGCGCTCCTGCCGGTACACCACCTAAGCAGCTCCGTGGCTTTGACAAGGTCTTCCTTGAGGCTGGCGAGAGCAAGAGTGTCAGCTTTGAGCTGATGCGTCGCGATCTCAGCTACTGGGATATCATTTCTCAGAAGTGGCTCATCCCTGAGGGGGAGTTTACTATCCGTGTTGGATTCAGCAGTCGGGACTTGAAGGAGGAGACAAAGGTTACTCTTGTTAAGGCGTAACAGGTTTATGATGTATGAGATATGCCCTAATTACCTAGATAGTAAATCCACGTTAATATTAGTTCAAAGCTACTTGTTTCCTGCGATACTGTTGATGTGATAGTGGCTCCCTGAGCTGAGGCGAAACGGTCTAGGGGAGGAAAGAAAACTTAGGACCTTGATCCTAAATAATAAGAAGATTTGGGTAAATTTACATAAATTTATGGATATCTTAATTCAGCTTAGGATATCTTTTCTTATATCTATTTTAATAACTTATATTAACGTCTGGTATTTTCTTACTCCTTGCGGACAGCAGAACCCAGAATAGGCACCTGCCTTCCATGGCGTGTGGCTCTAGGATACTCAGTTCAGGAAGTTACCACTACCTACCTAGGTTTGCCAAACCAGAAAGCAGCCTGTATGGAAAGCTTCCATCTTCTACATGCAACAAGATATCTCTCAAGTCACTGCGCTCAGATCAAAGACAAGATACTTACCTCACCATCATCATCATGCCTCAAAGTATCGATCTCAACGACCAGGCGGCCAAGGACGCAGAGAGTGATCGATGCCTCGCGCTCGTCTTCCACCACTGGCAAACAAGCTTCGACGTCCCCCCTCCAAGATACCCTGTCTACCAATTCTCCGAGTCCGCTCTCCAGGTCGGCCACTTCAAAGAGGATCTTCCTGGCGATCCCCCATCTACCAACCCCAACCCCAGCCGCGAGAAGGGCGCGAAAGCCTACCTCATTGTGAAAAGCCGCAGGACCCAGGCTTACTTGGGTTGTATTCCTAGAGAAATCGATTTGGACCAGAAGGGCTTTCTTTGGTGTGATGCAGAAGGCAAGGCCGTCGACAAAAATTACATCCAGATAACTGAAGGCCTTGATATTGGGCTTTTAAAGGAGGATCTCGCGAATATGTACAACATTCAGGAGACGAGGATTATAGCGAAATGGAACGAGGACGTCAAGATTGCGACGCTCCGGCGTGCTATTCGAAGGGTTGAGGCTGCTGGACCGTCAGAAGAAGCTGTTGTACGTGACGAGGACTGTCATTAGGAGGAGAGGGATTTAGTGTTGTGCAAGGCGACTGATCCGGAGTGGAACTGAGGTCTGGTGTGGTAATTAGGGGTACAAGAACATGATGACAGTGTATCAGGACAATGTGGCACTTCAGCGATTACTTTACAGCGATTGAAATAGGATTAAGAAGCACTTCCATCCCATCGGTTGTTCGTTTGGCGCACGAATTGCTTTGAGCCTCAACTGACAAGACTGCTCTTTGTCTATTATGTGATGAGTGATGAGTGGACATTACAACGGCAGACAGTATCTTGCGTCTGACGTCCTTTGTTCAATTACTGAACAAAAGAACGGCGTACATTCACTGAACTCAATGTCAATACCCGATACGTGACCATGAGATGACTGGGACACCTCATGACATTAACTTCATAACATCGGATCCTTGAAAACTATATAAAATCAGCCTCTCCCCCATGCTATAGTCCAAATATCTCATCATTTCATTCCAACAATTACTAATATCTCAAACCAACATCAATATCCCCATCCCAACCTCAGACCCAAATATCAACTAATACTAGATTAAACATGTGTATCAACTGGATCACAACAACAACGTGCCGAAAGTGCGGCCACTGTGTCGATGTCGAGTACGGCGACAAGCTCTGCAAGGACTACAAGAAGGGTAAAGAATGTCACCGAAAAGTCGAGCACAAGCAGAAGGGGGCTGATCCCTCAAAATGCTCTGAGTGCAAGTCGAGACGAATGTCATTATAAATCTTATGCAAGGTATATATCACCAGCTTGGAAGAGCTAACCCCTGAATATGTGGTAAGAGAGAGGGAGAAAGACGACAAGTGGGAGAGCTGAACACTGAGGTTCTAGGTCATTTTCGGGAAAAAGAAATGAAGCTATCACCAACTTTTAAGTGACTGGCTAGCTAAGCTCATTGTTAAGCTTAGAACAGCAATTTTACCATAAAAATGTCTTCCTAGACACATTTAATACAGAAAAAAACAAGTCAACTCATTTTAAGTTCGAAAAATGCCAGTTATAATATCTTTTTGTGAAGTTTTCTCATGATATAAAAACCATGTAGGGTACTCTGGTTGGTATGGATCAAGTCGCGTGCGTGCGTGTCATGGCTCGATCTGTGGCGTAGGGCGGATCAGATAACCACCGGCGAGCTCGCTAAATGCCACATGGACGCGATTGACGATATATGTCAAGATATTATAGGTGCCATAAGTATCACTGCATCCATGACCAGAGTGGGCGTTCCATGATCCACGCAACACCCGTATGTATTGGCCAAGCGTTTACGGAGTGTGCTGGCGAGATCAATTGAAGCCTTAGAAGTATGAACGGATCATTGAAGTTGATTACAGGCTTAAAGTCAAAAACCGACTTGAAACATGACAGCATTGATCCAATATCAAAGCGCGATGCATCAAACTTATACACGGTCCCAAGCCCATCATGAAACCAAGACCAAGACGTGCTGCTCACTAAACCCTAGAAAGATTCTTCAAAGGTGGATATTCTGCATAACTACCGAACACAAAAAGCAAGGCAGATAATCCCAGCCAGACTCTTTTATGCTTTTTATTAAAAGGGATTGGCCTACGGAGTACAGCTCTCCAAACGCGAGACCAGTCTCGATGGATTCAATGGTGGAGACGTGTTGAAGAAATTGGAGGTTGAACACCTCCAGACAGGAGGTTGGCTTTTACAACAGTCCCGTTGAATCCTCAACGGTAATTCTTTACAATTATATTCACAACGTACATTTAAGGCAGGGAGATATTGAGTTACAGACCGTAAAAAAGGGGATATACAAAAAAAGAAAGGGAGATTGTTACACATGAGACATCAAACATGTCAAGCAAGGATCCAAAACGCAGCCACTATAACTCAGCGCGTCCAGCGAACGTCATCCTTATCGATACCACCAACACGGGTGCCCACATCCACTCAACGCGCCCCCTCCAGGACCGCGTTAAGCACCTAATTCCCATTAAACTCGCTAAATTACAGCGCTCTCAACCACTGTAAAAACGCCAACGCCAAAAAACCACGACTGCTCGCGAAGAGCCCGCGTCCCTTTTTCCCGCGTAAAGCGGAGCCATGGCATGCCTCTTTAAATACCTCCCGCTACCCAACACGAGAGCCTTTCTCACAATCTCACCACCACCCGCACTGCACCACTTCCTACCATACATAAAAAAAAAAAAGGGTTTCACGCTTGGTCGAGTTCTTTGGGACCCGTGATTTTCATCTGATTCATTCTTTTTATTTTACACCTATGATTTAAGTATACCTTCAAGAAGAGAGAGAGATACTAGACCGCCTTTCGTGCCGTCATCGTTGTCTGATACCACGACGCCTGTTGGCGAGAGATTAAGAAGGATAAGGGAGAAAATTGGCGGAAAAGAAAGATTCGATCTTGATTTCGAGTTCTGAGCGAGTTTGACGTTTGCACTTTACGCGTGTTACCTGGTCTCGTCTCTTTCGTCTCTGGACGCGATCCAGTTCGATCTCGATCCTCGATCTACAACACCACGAACCGAATACACCTCTTGAACTCTTAACAAAAAACCAAAAGAACGCAAAAATGGATTCTCTGGGCTCATCACCTCGAAAAGGCTCCTCCGCCGAACCAACTCTACCAACAATGAAGCCCTACTCCCTCGCGGGCTCCAAGCGCTCAGCACCGAGTCTCCTCCCGCCCTTTGAGCCGCTCTCGTCATCTCCAAACCTCCCTCGACCCGTGAAGCGACAAAATCTCGGTTCTGGCCGCTCCTGGACGAGAGCTCACCTCAAATACCCTACTCCTGTTCCCACGTCGAGCACAGGCATCCTCTCGAGTTCCCCGCCTCAACGGTCCGCTGCCGCTTCCGAGCGTGCCCCGCTCGCTACCGTCCCCGCTGTCGAACTCTCGGAAAACGGCGAGACCCTCATCATGGGCCGATCGTCCAATTCGTCACACTACCAGATCTCCGCTGACCGCCTCGTCTCCCGCGTCCACGTAAGGGCTCGCTTCGTCGCTGCTGCGAGTCCGCTCGAGCCCAGCAAGATCGAAATCATCTGCAATGGCTGGAATGGTCTCAAGTTGCATAGCCAGGGTCGTACTTGGGAGCTGTACAAGGGCGATAGCTTCACCAGTGAAACAGAGGGCTCCGAGATCATAATTGACGTGCAAAGCTCGCGTGTCCTCGTCCAATGGCCCAAGCGGGCTCTTGACCATCTCTCCGACACCACTTGGGACTCTCCTCCCTGCCAGGCTCGTGCCCAGGCCATTCTCCAGGCTTCCCCTCCTCGTCGCGCTTCTCGTATTGCTTCTCCCGAGAGCCCCACGCCTGCTAGTCTCTCTAGCTCCCGCCGCCTCCAGGCTCTGCTCCCCGGACAGCGTGACATTGAAATCTACGAGGACGATGCTGAGCTTGAGCTCCCTGAGCACAAGCACGATCCCACTAACATTACTGTCAGCATGTGCACCGATGTGACTGCCAGCTTCAGCAGTGAGGTCAGTGATGGTGAAGACCACAACCCTGATGAGGAGAATGATCCTATCGTGCACTCTTTCGGACCTTTCGGCGCCGACATTTCCTGCCGGTTGGCTTCGATAACGACAAAGTCTCCCAAGGTGTTCAAGGGTGTCAAGCGTGCCAACCCTCTCCACAGCGCCATTGCTTCCGATCTGTTCGCTCCTCGTCAGATTCCTGCTCCTCGTCAGTCTCCTCGCAAGCAGCAGGCCAGGACCGAGTCTCCACTCTCGTCTCCTCCTCGAATGTCTTCTCCGACTCCGGAGATCTTCAGGATGTCCTTCGAGTCCCACCCTGCTGTTGGCAACCATGTCATCAACCAGCTTGCCTTCTCGCGTCTGTCTTCGACTCCTCTGTCCACCATCATGGCCCACCTCCCCTCCGAGGAGAAGCAAGACCTTTCCAAGGACGATCTCCGTGATGTTATCGAGAGTACACCCTGCATTGGCATCATCAAGCGCCAGGGCAAGGACGCCGCCGGCAAACCCCTTGAGAGCGAGTACTACTATGTCCCCGAGGAAGACGACGACCAGCAGCGTCGCGCCGCAGTCGTCGATGGCCTTCGCAAGCCCAGTCTCCGCGCTTGTCGCAAGCAACACAAGGTTTGTAATATTCTCGGCTTCACAATATGCACTCAAACTTACACTGTACAATAGCAATACTACTGGAAGCGTCCCAAGACTCCTTGATCCACCCGTCTTTTCACGTACATACGATTCTTCCCTCCGAGAGATGACTACATGATTCTCAAAGTTTCCTGTTTAACGGTGGATGTCTGTGTTTTTGCTGTATACCCCTTTTCATCATTTCCATGTTTTATTTTTACATTTCTTTTCCATGACGGCTCTCATGTTTCGCAAACTGCATAGCATCGGCGTCTTAGTTTTATTTTATTTTTATTTCTGCATGATGGAGTTGGAAGTGTTCAACAAAAAGGGGACTGAGATATATGCCTTGTTGAGCATATAGAAGGGAAAGGAAAGGAAAGGGCCTGGGGCAGCGTATTCTTGTACCTGTTTTTAATGTGTGTATGGTATGTTGTATGAGAGCAAAGCAATGGAACATCACGGATTAACCTGTTGAATTGTGACGATTGGTTGCTTATGTGAGAAAGTCATCCAATCCAGTTGGTGGATGATCTGATGAGCATCACGAGGTCAATTGAGAGTCTGGACTCTTACGTGCATGATTCCACCAACGAACGAGGCCTGTAGCCATTTAACCCGGGGCACATCACATCGGGGTACCCCAGAGAATGCCACATGCATTCGATGTAACTCCAAACCTCACTTTCTGTCTTTACCCGGGGAGATCAACCTGTAGAAACAATGCCGAATAAAGACAGTTGCATATCCAATGCTACAGCCCAAGAATACTTACAAATCACAGTGGAATACCCGTGAAGCACTGCATCAATTGCCCATCACCGCATGAATTATCATCATCGCCGCATTATATCCACCATCACACGACACCCCCCAAATCCCGAGGTCCGATCTCGTCGGTGCAAAACTCTAAAATACCGAGATAATCACGCCTCAGCCGTCACTTTTACAGGCATCAGGCCATTCAATTCGCCACATCCAGTCCGTATCTCCAATCACCAGCGCTTGGGTCACCGAATGAATGCTAGTAATCACGCTTGTAGGGGTTGAGCTGAAGAGGGGGTTCTCTTGTGATATAACCATGCTTCCGGGAAGAAAAACGTGTATATATATGACGACGAGGTCCTGATTTAAAGGAAGCTGCAAGTAAGAAAGTTAAACTTGACTGATTACCTGAACATCAATTGAATCTTGTTATTGAGGGTAAGTGCGCTGATGGATTGTGATATAAGACATGCTGACTGAAGCTACAGCAACTCACATACCAACAAACCACTAACTCACTACCTATATCAACATTCACCTCATCACAATCACAACAACAATCCTACAATCCAATTACTCAATATAACATCATCATTCACAATGGATCGCCAACCAACAGCCATCTCAACATCCCACACAACCCCTCCCTCAGAAGGTACACAGCACAGCTACACGCTTCCAATTCTGCACAAGCTGACTTTGTCATCTGCAGCTCCGACTTCTCCATCCGCCCAAGCCGGCGCCGACCGATGCATGCGCCACACGAATAGCTGGACGCCCTCCATCCAGCGACGACAGAGCTGGAGCCCAGAGGAGCAGAAGCATGAGATGCACATGGACAAGATTGGGCAGGTCGCTACAGGTCCTGGATTTACAGAGCGAGATGGGTCTTAGATCAAAAGCGACACAAAGGACAAAAGGGAAATTGTAATTGTACGGAACGATTAATGGAATGGGCATGGAAAACGCAAGGATGCAAAATGGTCACGGGCATTGTACACTACAAATTGGCTATCAAAGGGAAAAGCCCAAGAATGAACACAGTTGCTATAACTTATAATAAACGAATGTCATTGTAATCATGGCTATCGAACGATGCAGATTGATGTGCCGAGGTATCTTGACTCCGTAGCTCCGTGTTTCATGCTCCGCTGAATGCGTCCCACATGTAAACTTCCAACAAAGAAAACAGGCTGTCATATCATAAGCGCTTGGGATGGCTGATACATCCTCAAGCCAAACGCTGAATCCCAATACCAAACTCCAAGGAGACTTCTCGCCGTATACCTTAATCGTGAACCTCTCCAGATCTCTCATCCCTCAACATGTAAGGTAGTGTCGTTCGAGCCAATTCTGAATCCCATATCCCCTAGTTCTGCGGCTTCACATCAGAAATCCTCGTACTTGAGGATTTCGTTAACAAGGCCACCGCGTAGACCGACCCTGCAACTAAACCAGTTCCGACTAAAATCTTGCGCCCAATGTTTCTCTTCTTGGTCGACTTCTTCGCCTTAGAGTTTGTCCATCGTCGAGCTGCAAACCGCTTAGTTTTTTTGCAATGACTGTCAGTCCAAATTCTATAAATGCTGTCAGAGGGGGGGGAAGAGTTCCCACCCCGACTGACCATTTCATCGGCTGACTGCATTTTGCGAAAGATCAACATTTGCCCGCTTCCCGACACTACTTCGTAGCCTTCCTCCTGAAGTGATTTGAAGTAAGGCAGGAACTTGGCAGGGTCCACCAGTTTGACAAGAGCATCGGGAATAGGCATTGGCTTGTCACTGACGCCGACTGCGGAATTGGCTTCGGCCACGCTCATCACCCTCGAAACTGGGTCAAAAGCGACAATTCTGTATGAAGCCATGCTGGGCATCTCTGGTGTCTTTGTCGCAGACTCTTTAGCCTTAGTTGTGTAATGTTTCTCCATGATAGGCATTGTTGGGTGCCCACACTCTTCGGAATAACTTGTCTGCAGACCCTGAGGTTCGTGCGAATACGGGTCCTTAACCCTCTTGGCCGCATAGCGATCCAGTGCCGTTTTTAATCTCGTGTCATCCATAGGAAAGCTCTCATCCATAGATCCAGGCTCAACATCTTCCATAGAGCTTAAGCTTTCTTTCACGGGCGGCGATGTTTCTGAGAAATTATTGGGAAGTAGAGCCGACTTGGACGATGAATTGTCCCTGCTCCAGGACCTGGCAAAATCCTCGGGAAAGTCTCTAACATAGCTCCCCGTCAGTTCGGAGGGATGTGCCGTCTTGACCTGTTGACCTTTTTTGCCAGGCAGATCCTGGTTCTCGACTCGTTCGCTACTTTCTTGAGCTCGGCGAAGGACCGCAGCTCGGATGACATCGGCACTTTCAGGGCCGGAAGGGTCCATATTAGTTTCCGTAGAGCCGGGAGAAGACCTGTTCGGGGGTCGAGAATAAGTATATGATGCTGAATCCGGGGAATCTTGGGAACCTGCCTTGGAATCGAACTCTCGGAGGCCGCGGGCGACTTCATCCAGAGGGACCGACATCTTGCCGGTGGGTTCGTTGGGACGAACTCCTGTATACTTGCGCAGGTCCTGGAAGACCTTGTTTGCGTCCTCGGGCTGAACAGGGTAGCCCTGAGCCTGGGATGCAAAGTCGGAATGCCTGTAACTACCAAGATCTGTGTAATTCTTGCTCAACACCTCAGGATGCACTGCCTGGATGATGTCGTCAAAGCCAGTTGATGGATACTTGTGTAGATCCCTGTACTGCTTTGATGCCACTTCGGGATGAACACGCTCCGTTTGGGGGTCACCGTTCTCGAAAGACTTATACGCACCCAAATCGGTATACTTCTTCGAAGCAACTTCGGAGTGGATACGTGGTGCTGGTTCATCGGCATTCTCGAATTTGCGGTAGGCGGGAAGATCCTTGTACACCTTGGAAGCCTCTTCGGGATGTACTCGATCGACAGGAGGTGACAAGTCACGAGCAGCGTACTTATGAACATCGCTGTAACGTTTCGACTTCTCCTCTGCCGTAAGGGGTCGCAAGCCATCAGGCTCGTTCCACTTAAAAATGCCACCGTATAAATGAAGGTCGTCATAGTTCTTGGACAACTCCTCTTGGGTAGGCTCTCTGAGACCATCGGGCTCGTTCCAGTAGTATGGACGATACAGGTGAAGATCATCATACTTGCTTGCAAAGTCCTCGACGGGAGCGTCGACCTTCGGGGCTAAAGGCTTGCCTCGCATAGTACGATCCATCTGCGCCCTCTCATGAGCCTTCAAAGCCGCTTGGCTGGCTTCAAAAGGATCTGCGTATTGATCCAAATCTTTGTACTGCTTGGACTCCTCCTCAGGTGTCAGACGACGCAGGCCGTCGGGCTCATTCCATGCAACTGGTCCATACATATCAAGGTCTTTGTAGTCCTTGGAAAGTTCCTCCGGCGTGAGCTCACGCAGGCCATCGGGCTCATTCCAATACGCACCCTTGTTGTACATATGCAGATCGTCGTAGTTCTTGGACAGTTCCTCAGCAGTCTGTGGTCTTTTGCCATCAGGCTCGTTGTGGTAAACGGGGTTGTACTGATCCAGATCATCATAGACCTTGGATTGCTCTTCAGCTGTCAATTGACGGTTGGCTAGAGGGTCGTCCAGACTTGCAGAAGAGTACTTATCAAGATCCTTGTACTGCTTAGAATCCTCTTCGGCTGCAGTAGGTTGCTTTCCATCAGGCTCATTGTACTTGACAGGGCCATATTTGTCCAAATCATCGTATTCAGTAGACTTCTCTTGAGGTCTCTCATCTATTACTGGTTCATACTTGTCAAGATCGTCGTATTTGGGTTCATCTGGCTGCCTAGTCTCAGTGTCGATAGTAGGCTTGTACTTGTCCAAGTCGTTATACTTGGGAGTCGAGTCAGCCTCAGCAGACACATCAACGAAGTCAGTTGGCTCGAGGTCTTGCTGGGCATCGTATCGAGCTGCTGTTCCAGCCATTGTGGACTTTGACACCCGACGGTTTGTTATAGGATCAATGAAAGTAGCATCTTGTCCGTGAACAGCAGAGAAAAGGGTATCTTTCGAGCTTCCTGCACTTGTACTTGCGCGGCTGAAGTGGTGAGCATTGGTCAAAGTAGCCTTGCGAATGTTGGCCTTGCTATCGCCTCGAAACAAGTGCTCAATAGCACTTCGTTCCACGTCTTCGATATTCGCTCCTGGTCGAATACCAAATAAGTCGTTCGCCCAGGCCGCTACTTGATCAATGGTAGTAAACTTTGAAGGATCGACAGATTGATTGGAGCGTTTTGCAGTCTTCTTCGCATAAGCTTTAGACTTGGCGTCCCAGGAAATGCTGCGACTCAACGATGTAGGTTGCTGGAACCTGACTGAACCACGTCGACGTCCATTTCGGAACTCAGGAGAGGTCGAGGATGACACGGCAGGTGAATAGTGTCTGCATTGCTCGCATTTCGATTGGAGCGAAACGGTAGAGCGTAAAACATTCGCTGTGCCGGTGCGAGACTGAACAAGTCGTTCACTTGTCCAGATGCGTGTTGCCGCTAGCATGGTGTAGTAGAGCTATGGATGACCTAAAAGAGCTGGTCAATATCAGTACTGTGTAAGTGAGTCAATCTTGAAACACATGTTGGGTGCGAATGCCAGACATGCTGCAGATGCTATAGACTTACGGATACAAGTATGGGTGATTGAGGGCGAGCACCCAGGTGACAATCCCGGGGCTGCTATTGGAACAGTTCAAAAGGCACGGTACGTGATGTAAGGCTGGAAACCGAGGCCGTCGGTTCTGGAAGTGAGACAGTAGTGACTAACACAATGAGGCTGTATTGAACGCGAGCGTAAAATGCTGTAAACTGGATGTGAATAATTTGAAACTGGAGAATGAAGAGAAAGGATGACGAGCTACATGAGGGGAACCCAAGACCTTAAAACACACTGGACTGGACTGGATGGACGGAACGGAAACGACGAACGACGACACGCGATGGGGCCTTGTTTGGTCAGGGACAGCCTGCGGTTCAATAAAGACCGCCCGGGGGAAGGCACTAAATGAAGTGGAGACCCTGTAAAGTTGGGGGGAGTGGAGAGGACATGGCCTAAGAAAAAGAGGGGACAAGGAGAGAAACAGCCAGTGTAAGACGAGATACAGTTGGATTGATGATTGCGAGAGAGCTAGAGCTAGAGGAGGGGCTTGTTTGGTGACGCCGTGAAACTGTAGCACGGCTGACAGTTGTGACTCGTGTTGAAAGCTTCTTGTGTCTTGTTACTCTGTACTCCGTGCCGTGTATCCAGATTTACTCAGAGACTTCAGTCCACAACCCGGCAGAGCGAGCTTACTCCGTACCAAGCGCCGCAAACGTGTCTCAACTTGGTGACGCCTTGAGGCATTGCAATCTCTATCTCAGACACTTCCAGTAGGCAGTGAAGTACAGTACCTACCTACAATTCGGACCATTCAGCCGCTGTAACGAACCGTGACTGCAGAAGCCAGACCCCACTGCTCGTCGTCCATTTGCGGGGAAGACACCATCACCCCGAAGCGGCAAGTGGACGCTGTTCCCGCCCCGCCTGTCCGTGAACCAGCCGTTGACGTCAAGCTCGCAGGGCCTAGAGCCTCTGCCTGGGAGATACCTAAGGTACCTAATGATGGGCACATCTGCTTACATAGCCGCTTTTCTCTTGACCGAAAGATCTTGTGAAACAATATGGCGTAAGGACAGAGTGGCTTACTTGGTTCCAGGCCAACGCGCAACTATCGTGACCTCCATAAACAGACATTCCGCTCATTGTCAAGCGGCCGCTCAAAGTTGTTAATGGTGCGGCTCACGCGAGGTGACAGGGGTGGTCGATGTCGGCTTATCTGGACTTTGCTAGGGTCTTGGTGGCTTTGAACCCCTAAGACATTCGATTCTGAGGACAAACGCAAGCAGACATGCATTCGATGCGACCGTATTGAACCGGAAGAGTAGGAAAGGATATCAACAGATGCGGCTCTCTCGACTCGACTGAGAAGCCGTGTTGCTATCGTGACGGCAGCCTCGACGGTCTCGGCTCAATTTAACATTCAGCAGAATACTGAGGCTATTGATCTTTGTTGTTTAGTGGTTGATTTAATGGCGCATATCGCGGCCATTAAACGACTCAATCCTACCTGGCGTGCCGCAACCAATCGTAAGACGACAGGGGCTTTTGTTGTCTGAAACCAAGGGATAGATTGCTCTCACATGCTTGCATGCAGTGGCGATCCATTGCAACCTGAAATACAGGTCATCAATCAGCAAACCAGGTAAACAAGGCCGCCAGCATTCTTTGCTTTCTTTTTGCGAGACACGAGACATACAAAGCCAAGTCGATCATGCTCTAGTACTTCTGGCATTGATAGTTGCAAACTTTGAGCCTGTCTAATGCTCGGGCTGCTTATCTTTGGAGTGATTGGTACACGAGCTGATAAGTCACATCCGCGCCTCTGTGAATCGATAGTGTATGCCGTGCTGTAAGTCGACGGTTTGAGAAGTAATTACAGGGGTTTCGTAAGCTGATTGGCACACTGTGTGAGCCGCAGCACTCTGTTCATTGTTAGTAAATTAATTCACGACTCTCAATGGTTCCTTCAGCGGGCGCTTAATGAAGGAAGTATGGATCGTGAAAGATAAAATGCCACAAAATAGATATTTTAACATTACCTATATTTTGATCGTGACCTCTTCATAAGATATAAAAGCAGACTCCTAGATTAGTTTGCGACAAGAATGATAAGATTTGCTTGAGATGCTGCAGCCTAAAGGGACCTTATTGATCAAGTTTATTGAGACTTCAGTCTGGCCAGAGACTTTATTGTTGACACGTCTGTGGCTTATTGGGATACCTGGATCCCATTTATTGGTCGTTACCAGGTTAAAGGTATATAATAAGCATTTCTATGGTTGGTGTCTGGTCTAGGTTAACTAGCTGAGATATCGTGAAGAATATCGAGACTTTCTGGCGGCAGAGACTAGTAAGCTCAAACTTTTCCTCCGTCCGTATGATCTTGAATTGAAATTAAGCTGAAAGTAATTTTCCTACTGCTCTGGTTACATATGATAGTTTATTGGTCACAGAGGAATTATACGTAAATAATTCACTCATGCTTCTTAGCAGGTTGGAAACTCACTCACATTACCATTTGCCATTCGCCAGGCTGAGGAGGTCGGCATGAGTCAAATCGGCCAGGGCTCGGCGTGAGAGTCTACTGACGAATGAACAAAGCAAACAATGTTTAACTGAAAATGTTAATAAAAAAAATCTAAATTCTCTTCTACTATATAATCTCTCAACTCATTCATTAAACTTGCCATCATCCATCGTCCTTTTCCATCAAGAGTTAGGCTCATGTACATATTGAACAGCCTGACCCGCTCATCTTGAATCAACCACGCCCAATACTGTCAAAAAGGTCTAGTCTAAAGACGCACCAATTCGCACAGAATTTGCCTTAGTACTTTTGTCACCTGCGATAAAGGCCCTTGGTTTAGCCACGGTCCGTGCTTCGTGACATCATTGCCTCACCACCAAATTTCATATCATCATCAGCCTCGAAAGCCTCAACCGAATTAGACCCAACCGATCATCAGCCGAGCGGCACCTGTCACTTTTGAATTATACTCTATATTTGTATTTTTACCTGGTCACCACCAAAAAATCATCACAGCCATGAAGCGGTCTCAAGGGAAACCGACAGGTCGTGGTTTTGAAGGACCCCGCTCCGGTTTCTCGGGCTTTGGAGGCTTTGGCACCGCCACCTCCGGGACTTCCTTGTCGTACCTCGCCGAGCCTCCTTCATTTGCTGCTGTCTCGGATCCGAATGTTGTCGTGTCGCTCAAGAACATTCTGAAGAAGGACAGCACTACCAAGGCCAAAGCGCTCGAGGAGCTACTAGCTTATGTTCAGGCTCATCCATTTGACAAGGATGGCGGGGTTGAAGAGGGCATCCTCGACGTTTGGGTCCAAATATATCCTCGCACATCTATAGACAACTCACGTCGCGTGCGTGAACTGACGCATAACCTCCAGTTTGAGCTCATGAAATCAGCCCGCAAGCGTTTTGAACGTCATCTGCCAAAGATCGTCGGCGCATGGCTTGCCGGCCTGTATGACCGCGACCGTGTTGTTGCCAGGGCTGCTAGCGACGGTCTAACCTCGTTTCTCAACACCCCTGAAAAGGTCCTTGCATTTTGGACCAAGTGCCAGGGCCAGATCCTTGACTATGCCATTGATGCTATCCAAGAAACACAAGATACCCTGAGCGATGAGCGATCAACGACGGCGGAGGATGCCGAGGCAAAGTATTACCGAGTTGTTACTGCTAGCTTATCACTTGTCTTGGGTTTACTACAAAAGGTTGAGCCAAGTAACTTGGAGAAGTTGCAATCTCGATACGATGACTACTTTGCGGAGGAAAACGTTTGGAAGACCATTACGTTCAATGACTCGTCAGTCAGGAAGACGGTATGTCAGCTGCTGTTCGCCTCCATCGACCGGAAGTTGCCATATGCCGATGATGCAAAGGTCAAGCAAGCCTTCATCACAGGAGGTCTAAAGACCAACCAAGCTGGCTCGGCGCTCGAATATGTGCGGGCGTTGACAAAAATGACACAAACATATCCTGATGTTTGGACATCGACCAAGACACCGAGTGGTCCAAAGTCTCCCCTTGGCAGGCTGCAGGCATTCGTCGCCAAGGGATCTCAGGGCAGTCCGCCCAAGTTCTGGGAGTACTTGGATCAACTACTGATGATTCTGCCATCGAATTTGATCATGCCCGAGGTCGCTTCCCAGTTCTTGATTTCTCTCAAGTCTGGCATCACACATCGCGATGAACCTCGAACGAACACTTCTTATGCATGGAAGTGCTTCATCGATACAGCCAAGCGCCTCCTCAAGAACCTCCCGGCCGACGACCAATTGCCATTTGTGCAAGAGCATCTCTTCCCTCTTATTGAGCAGTTCTTGTTTTCGGTATCAGAAAAGACAGTAGCTATACCGCTTGGCCCAAACGCGATTTCCGTCCTGGTCGAAGCCTACATCGCCACTGTCCAAGCCTCACCATCGGTGGTATCCGCGTCCAAGGAAGAATGGGACCGACTCGCGAGTGTCTTCTGCGCAAAGATCTCCGGATCGTTGCCTGAGGTCTCGCGGGAGTATCAACAGTCTCAAGAAAAGATCTCCGAGGAAGGTCGACGGTGGTTCGGTCTCGTGGGCCAGATTGAGGAGAAGATAGCTGACCTCGAAGAAGAGGTTCCGGACCATACGGCTCAGCCCTCTCTCAAAGCCATTTCTCAGAGTATCACACTGCTGGAGAGCCGGAACTTGAAGCCATTTGGCGCAGCTCGAATCATCGAATATGCATTGAGTATGGCACCTCGTTTATTCGACGGCGAAGGGGCTGTAACGCTCTCCACGTTCTTCACTACCTTGGTTCGTGATGATGCTGCCAAAGCTGTCACTTCGCCCTCCTCAAGGTACCTTCTCTCTTCGCTTCACCTTTTCGGCTCCGTATCAACTCAATTCGCACCTATCTGGAACTCTTGGGTCGAGGCTGTCCTCGATCTACCATCAGAGGCTACTCGTGATGTCGCCCTTGCATCCCTGATCTCTAACGATAGAGGAGCCGTTCTCGCCAAGGGAAACATGGACTTGCAAAAGCACATTATTGGTCAGGCTGTTCTTTTGGCGGTCGGTGGTAGCAATGATTGGGAATTGCTGGAAGCTGCTGTCACATATCAGACTCTTACCGACAGCAATTACCGAGAGCTTGTTCAAGCTCTTGTCGAAATCCTTGAGAAGGAACCTTCGAAGACGGAATCAACCCTTCAAGCCTTAGAGATCGCTGCCAAGGGTCGACCAGAGCTGTTCTCCCGTGATGAGCGCGTTCATACAACGTTGGTGGCTCTGCTTCTCGGTCTTTCTGAGCTTGAGGACTCCGCTATTTCTTCAAAGGCGACTGCCATCCGCACTCTTCTCGATACTCACACTGACGGAAAGCTACCTGTTATTGCTGTCGTTCAAGCCAACCTCGAGCGAGCAGGAACGCAGTCACTGGACATTAACACCTTGGTGTCGCAAGCATACAACGCGGTCTCGAGTGACATCCCTTCCGAAGAGCTCTTCCCAAGTACCAACGTGTGGATGAAGGAGCTTGCGCCATTATTGGAACTGTCCGTCAATCCTGCTCTGTCAATTACCAATAGCATCGGTGGTGCTGTTTCCTTGGTGAAGGGAGCCCCTCGATCTACCAGTCTCAGAATTTATCGGGATAGAAAGGGACGTGCCATTCCTGCAAGAATGGCTCTTTATGTGTCCCAGCTTTCGGAGAAGCTTCCACTATCTCAGTTGCCCAAACCCTTCCAGCTTGAGCTGCTGTATCTTCAGTGTCTGACTGTGCAGCTCATCTCTGATCAAATCACCTGCATGGAGGAGAACCGACTGTGGCAAACTTTGAAGCATGCTGAAGGTAGCGCACAGGCTGAGGAGTTCGTCTCCAAGACACGTGGGATCTTGAACCAGTTGGCTGCTGATGCTGGCGCCTGGAGCGACTCGGAGGAGAAGCCGATCATCCAAGACCTCATTGATCTGTTAACTCAACACTCACAAGAGCTGACGCCCAGGGGATTGTACAGTGCACGTGCGCTCAGTGAGCTTGTTCAATTCCTGGCTGAGGCACACGGGGCATCATCCAGTTTCGAAGACGTTCTTCTGAAGCCTGATGTTCTCAAGATTGGCCCTACTACCGTCCTGCCGGCTTCGGCTATAATTGCCGGGTTTGGTGAGACTCTGCAGCCCTCCAAGATTGCTAGCAACTTCTGCAATAAGGTTGTGAGTGAGATCGCAGGAGCCAAGGCAGATAGTGACAAGACATTGATGACTCTTGTTCTTCTGTCGCAATGTGCTCAGATTTACGAGGCGGGTGAAATGCCCGTGGCTAACAACCGAATCGTTTTTGCCGTCCGCCAAATAACCTCTTGGCTAGATGAGCCTGAGAGCCTGAGCCCAGCCCTTTGCGCCGAGATTTGTCGAGCATTGAACAAACTGCTACCTTGTATGAAGGACGTTTACGGATCTTACTGGGAAAAGACCATCGAGTTTTGCATATCTCTGTGGAACCGTGCGCACGAGTTTGAGTTGAACGAGGCTCTTCCCTTCATTCATTCCTCACTCAGGTTATTCAAGACCATTGAGTCTTTGCAAGAGCCTAACGATGATCTTGAGGACGCCCTCAAGGAGTACGCCAGTGCCAAGCCCAGGGCGTTGATTGAGCTGTTGCGACTTCCTCGGGATACTCGCTCCCAGCCACTTGAGATTGTGGATGCCATGCTTTGCCGAGAGGTCCAGAAGATCTCTCTGAGACATGTGCCTGATCTGTCTGACCTCTTTGGCTTGGTGGCGTCGGAATCGCGGGACATCCAGACAGCTGCGTTTAACCTGCTTCACCAGGCTCTTCCTGAACAGCAACAGCAGAAGTCCATTGATGCTTTGCTGGAAAAGACAGGCATGTGTAAAGATCTACCCCATGAAGACCAAGAACTGACAGCCAAAGATGCCCGACTCCCTGACGAACTCCTCTCACTTCTTCTTGACGCCCCCACGCTCGAGAAGTACTCTGACGAAATGCTTGCCGAATTTCCCTCTCCTATCCGCTCATACCTCCTGTCCTGGAAGCTCGTCTTTGATGCCTACTCGACATCATCATTCAAGATCCGAAATGACTTTACAGATAACCTGAAACAAGATAATTGCGTAGGGCCACTGCTAGACTTCATGTTTGACGTGCTGGGTCACTCAGCTGCCCATCCATTGAAGCTAGAAAAGGTCAACCTCACTTCAGAGCACATCCAAGACTACGATGTGAAGTTGGCAGAGTCGGAACCCGAGGAGAAGAACATGCAGTGGCTGTTGGTTCATCTCTTCTATCTTCTCCACAAGTACACACCTGGGTTATTCCGTGTTTGGTACATCGACTGTCGGTCGAAGCAGACGCGCATTGCTGTTGAGTCGTGGACGACCAAGTACTTCTCACCCATCATAGTCTCAGACGTCCTAGATGAAGTCCAGGAGTGGGCTGATAGCCAGGAACCTCCTGCTATGGACGAGAAGGAACTTGTTGTGCGTGTTGCTAGATCCTCTAGAGAGATCATAGCTGGCTATGAAGTCGACGAGGATCAAGCTGCCATCGCCATCAAGATACCTCAGAACTACCCCATTGAAAACGTCTCCGTCCAGAGTCTCAATCGTGTCGCCGTCAATGAGAAGAAGTGGCAGAGTTGGATCATGACGACACAAGGTGTCATCACCTTCTCCAACGGCAACATCATCGATGGTCTTCAAGTCTTCAAGCGGAACATTCTCGGTGCGCTCAAGGGCCAGACCGAGTGTGCTATTTGCTACAGCATTATCTCGACCGACAAGCGCATGCCTGATAAACGATGCACCACTTGCAAGAACTTGTTTCATAGGACGTGTTTGTACAAGTGGTTCCAGAGCAGTAACCAGAATACATGCCCACTGTGTCGAAACCCAATTGACTACTTGGGCTCAGATACGAAGAGACGGCAGGGTTAGGAGGAGCTCACTGGATAGTATAGTATAGTAGATAGAATAAAAAGTTTTGTATTAGCATTCCAATGTTATGTGTTGGTAGAGAGATTCGGTCAATGGCGCGTCTACACTTTGGCACCGCCATCTTCGTTGTCTGAGTTCTCTTCAACAAGCTTCATATCGCCATCTACCTTGTTCTCTCCAGTGAGCTTCACATCCCTGTATTTCTCGTCCTCCGCAGACCTGTCTTACAGCTTGGCACCACCCTCCTCGTTGTCCTCGCTGTCTTCAACAAGCTTTGCGCCACCGTCTTCCTTATTCTCTACAAATCCACTCTGCTTGTCGTCCTTCTTGTCAGAGTTTGCAGCCTTGTCGTTCTCGGCATTGTCGCGCTTAGGAGGCTTCTTGAACTCGTCGACCTCGGAGGTGATGAACTTGTTATTATCTAGTTGTGGTTAGGGATGTTGGTGAGAAGGGCGTGGAGTACGTGCCTTCGGGGGCGTCCATTGTCTGTTTGGAGTATTTTTGAAGCGTAATTGGAACGTGTATTTTAGTGTGTTATAGTGTTGGTCTATGTGAAAGCGAATTGGGAGATTGAACGAGGCAAAGAGTCTAACGTTGATAATTGATTTGAAGATGGGTTGTTCATTATTGGTATGCAACGCTAGTGCTTCAGTGATATGATGCTCTGCCAATTGACCTCAAGGGTTCGCGACCAAGGCTTTGTGAGAAAGAGCCTGAGGATATGTCAGTGATGTTGCTAAGACGGGAAGTGAATCGCAACTGACCTGCTCAGCAGTAAGTCGCTGACTGTCGTAGCGAAGGATCGATGACACAAGGTCGATGAAGTCAGGGTCTACATTCAGAAGAAGGTCTTCCCAAGGACGAGCGGGGAAGACAGTCCAGAGCTCGAAGGGTGCGACCCTGAACTGCTTTGCCTCAGGCCATGTCTCAGGCGTGGGCGTACCAATGGTCTTGAAGACGCTGAGGATAAGGCCAAGCTGATTGCCCTCTTCATGAACAGCGCGAGACTCAAATATAGGAGTTGGAGGATCGCGAAGTGCTTCTGAAAGCATGACTCCTACTCCCCACATATCAACCTCTGGTCCATAGGATGTATGTACGAAGAGAGGTTCCATCGCGCGGTAAGGACCTGTTCCGATGTCGAGGATTTTAGCGTCTGCTGGTTCTGAGTGGGTTGATAGCTCGGGATGCCATGCTGTGCCAAAGTCTGAGAGATATGCTGGACCAGTTGGAGATGAGAGGAGGATTGCGGACGGTTTGATGTCTCGGTGGATGATGCCCTGCGCGTGTATATCCTTCAGGGCGTGCAGAACATCTCGGAAGATGGATCGGACAGCGTCGAGCGGTAAAGGACCGTTGGCGAGAAGGTCTGCCAGAGTATACGGCATGAACGGGAAGACCAGCACGAATCTCTGCTCCTGATCGCGAAACGTTTCGAGGAGAGGAATACACGGTTCTCTCAACCCCTTGAGTATCTTGGCCTCCCTCTGCGGATTATGCGGCGCAATATGCTGAGTCACAATGACCTTAAGCGCCCTATCACCCGAACGAAAGACCTCTGAAGTTGCACCATCCGAGACAGGTCTACAGTTCCCATACGGCCCAATGCGTATCCCAGAGTCACCCTCATCTTCCTCGTGAGGAGGCGAAGGCGTTGGTGTCGAGGTTGGCTGACAGGCGAGATTGTACTCGTCCTAGGCCATGTCAGCGGATCCGCGAGTTCTGGACCGCTGAAGTTGGGCGCACCTGAGTAGAAGCGATTTGGTAGGCGGCCTGTTCTATGGCGATGGCCTCACTCATGCTAGTTGTAGCAAGGGAGGCTTGTCTACGTGCGTGAGTTAGTACTTGTACGTTACACATTAGGCTACTTACATTTTTTGGATCGTCTCGTAGCGTTGAGACATGGTCAACGCAGCTTTCCATCCCGGTAGTTCCATTGTTTTGCTTTGCAGGGTTTGCTTAGATAGGTACTGAAGATGACAGGTCAAATCGGGATCTAGAAAGTCAATTGCTGTCAAAGGATTATAGCACAACAGATAAAATTTCCCCGCCTGTGGCTGAGAGCCTGTATCAGCAGAGAGAACTTAGTTACTGGGATGTCTCAGGTTTTGAGCATCTGGTTTCTGGTGGAAAAGCTGATGGGGAACAGGCCCGCTATTTCATAAAGCAGAAACAAGGCCAAGATGACGAAGAGCAGGGGGGATAACAGCTATGCAATGCCTGTCAAGTCAGAACAGATCAATAATTCTTCAGTATACGCAGTATAAGATACATGGAAGTAGAGCTTCATCTGGGTTGATATTATTCAAGTACCGAGACTACACTATGAGGTCATGTCGGGGCCTCGTGACTCTAACTTAATTTGTTAGGGAACTTCTCGAAGGCCTCTAGAGAAAATTAACCAACCATCAGACGTTTTGCCCATTAACTTAGCTCCACCGTCTCCAAGCTAAGCTACCCCAGCTGGAGAGGAAAGAAAACTCAGGACCTTGACCCTAAGCGACAAGAATACTGAGGCAAATCTAGCCTAAGCTTATAGGGCATTTGACCTTGTTTATTTTGACACCCTATCTTAAGGTCCGGTGTTTTCTTGCTCCCTGAGGCCCAGCCCAAGCCCAACCCCGACTCTGCCAGCCCTGTCTTGTTTCGCTCACTTTCAGCGCCAGCCTCTCTCTAACGTTAGTTATTCTGGGTCAAGGCCTTTTTAGCCGTTGTCGTCCCAGCCAAGGCATTAAGTTACTCTTCCGTCTTCTTTTCCAACCTCGTGTCCCGTCCCCGTCCATCCTCGGCTGCATCGCATTGCATTGGCATTGGATCTACGCATTCTGCGGCAATAATACTCACTTACCACCCAGAGTTCGACTCTTCCGATAATATCACAATCATCTGATCTACTACGATACTCCTTTGTTACGTAGCTCATCATCGCATACGAACGAACTCAGCTTGTCTACCTCGGAATCTCGACCGACCCCTCTCGCTCAACCAAACCCGTCATGCGCATCTCGTCCTCGAGCGATTAATCCTATAATTAATTCACTACTCCCTCATCCGCATCTATACATACTTCCAGTAATCCTTTGCGCTGCCCATCATGGAGGATATGGCCAGGGCCGAGTATCCCGCCATGCTGGTGAGCTTAATCCCCTCGACCTCCAATTCTATCGCCGCGGGCGACAATGGAGGCAAAAGTCAATACATTACCATGCTGGACTTTGGCTGACTCTCTTGCGCTATCCGTAGGCAACTCTTCAGCCCAGCCAGGCGGTGCACACTCTCACCGAACGAATGAAGCGCATGTCCCGCGTCAACACCGAAATTGCCGACTGGCTCCAGGTACGACAATCCGCAAACCGCCAATGGCTACGCAACGACACGGCATCACGCTGCGAGCCTCGTCAACATCCCGCTAATCAATTCTACACAGGAGCGCCGTCGCGTGGAGGATCAGTACGTGCAGGGCCTCAAGAAGCTTGCGACCTTCAAGGTTCCCAACTCTCAGTCCGAGCTAGGGTAAACATATCTCCTGAGGCCTTTGTATCGCAATTACTCACAGAACTGCAGTGTGTTCCAAGCGCCGTGGAATAGAATCATCGACTCGACGGAAAACATCGCCCACTCGCATCATCAGCTTGCCGATCGCATCGAGAGGGACATCGAGCATCCGCTGCGCAATTTTGCCAACCGCAAAGATGTCCAGAACATGAACACCATGTCCAGCAACCTAACGACTATGGCCAGAGACCTCGAAGAGTCCCAGAATCAGGTCGATAAGCTTACCAAGAAAGGAAGCCGTGCAAACACTTCAAAGGTCGATGCAGCTTCTTCCAAGCTCGAGTCTGCTACAGGGCAGTGGGAGTCGCAGGCACCTTTCATCTTCGAATCTCTCCAGGCCCTCGACGAGTCACGAGTGAACCACCTGCGTGATCTTCTCACACAGTATCAGACCCACGAATCCGATTCGGCTGGGCGTGTGCAGGAGAATGCTATGGAGACCCTTGCTCTCATGCTCGAAATCGACACGGAAAAGGAGATTCAGTCATTCGTACACAGGGCTACGGCTGGCAAGGCAAAGCTTCCTACAAGGACATCAACACGGCAGTCGTCCTTCGCAGGCACAACCCCTTCGACTCCAGTTCCTCCAAGCACTGCCGATAGCACCAATTTGCCCCCTCAAAGCGCCCACACATCATCTCCTGCGCCTGTTCCAGCTCCCGCCTCTTCCCACGCCGGCGACGATGATATCAGCGAACACAACTCGGTTCCACAAGAGAAGCCAGGTAGGTCTATTGACAAATCTCGTTTACTGGTCACTAACAGCTTCGAGGTGGTAAATTGCGTCGCCTCGGTACCATGTTCGGCGGACGCAGGAGACAGAGCATGCACGCCGGTTTCGGCCAGCTCTCTCCCGGAAAGCTAGGCCCCAGCTTCGGACGCATGGGAACCAGTCACAGCCAAAACGACCGCGGTGTCTCCCCTCGAGGCTCCTCCAACAACCTCGCAGAGCACCACCGATTGTCCTCTCTAGCAGAAACTCCCGATGTGCCCAAGCTACCCAATAACGAGATCGACTCGCCCAGACCCGATGCCTCGCATGAGAACACGAACGGAGTGTCGCACAACGGAAATCTTCTCGACAGCCCGATCCCACACACGACTGGGGGTACAGTCAACGGTAACCATGAACCCGATCTGTCAGATGTCCAACCTCCCCCTGGTCCTCCGCCGTCGCACAAGCAGGAGAACCAGTCTCCCGCGCCGCCACAGCTCGCAACCAAGGACGCTGAAGGATTTACCGTTCCACCACCAATGAACGACCCCATCTCTGAAGCTCAGCGTGAAGCTAAGGAATCTGGCGAAGATCCTGACCAGCTTCTCAAGGTCAACATTCAGCAGACGCCTGTGGAGGATGAGGACCCAGAAGCCAAGATGGCTGCTCTTTCTAGCGTTGCCAACAGTCTCAAGCTTGGACCGGCCACTCGTCGTAGTGGTACAGTGAGAGGACGTCGTGACGTGCGCCATACTATGTATGTGCCACCGCCCAACCTCCCTGAGAGCGGCACGGACTCGTCTCTGAGCGCTAGACCAACATCTCCATCATTCGCACAATCTCTTTCCAAGGGAAGTGCAGTTGCAGCCTTGGCATCTGAGGCTAGTATTGCTGGTACTTCTGATACACAGTCTGTGAGGTCAGGCAACTCATTGGGTGGCCTGAATCACCCTCAGCATGCGCATATGACTGCTCCAGGACTGAACACGTCCATCATTGAGAGTGTTTCTGCTACGTTTGAGGATGGCGTCGTCAAGTCTACAACCATTACCGGCGAGATTGCATTCGTCAACAACCCCAGTGACTCTGGTGATACGAAGAGTAAGCAACCCTCATAATCACAACGATTACACCCACTAACACATACCAGGCTACCAGACTATACGCATCAACAACTTTTCGGCCCTCGAGCGCATCGGACCGAACCGCATCTTTGTGAACTCATCTCCTGACCATAACGATCAGTTCACCATGGGTCTAGATCACCTCTCCAATAATACACCCGCATTCTCATACCGAGTGTTTTCCGAGGACTCCGAAACCCCTTCACTGGGCGAGCATGCTCCTCTCTCCCTCAAGCCCGCATGGAAGCCCCAAGGAGACAAACTCGGCCTCTTGCTACAGTACCAGCTCAACCCTTCATCAAAGCTCACCGCCCCTGTAACACTACACAACGTCGTCATCGTCGCCACCTACGAAGGCAAATCCAGCGGCGCCCAGACAAAGCCCGTAGGAACACACCTCAAGGACAAGCACCTCGTGTACTGGCGCATTGGCGATCTCACCCTCACAACGGAACCTCATAAGATCGTCTGCCGTATCATCGGCGCAGAAGGCGCAGAGCCTAAGCCAGGCCACATTGAAGCACGCTGGGAGTTCACAGCCACCGGCGATCAAGTAATCGGCAGCGGAATCTCCATCTCCAGACTCGACGAGGGCAAGGGTAAAGGCAAGGATGTTTCTGAGGACGATCCTTTCGCGGACGACACCGCCAGCACAGAACATAAGTGGGTTGACGTACCTATCTCGAGAAAGCTCGTCAGCGGTAAATATGAAGGACGGTAGTGGGTAGTGTTGAATAATTTTCACGTGCATGGATAGAAAAGACAAGATATTTGCCATATCTTGGCGGCGCATTGAATAGCGAGCGTAATGGGGCTTGTTCCTGGGGGTGAACTTTTCACCCATCTTCATTTTGTTACCCATCTTCATTTTTTTCTCCTTTAGTATAATTTTCTTTGTATGCGTATTTGTATGTTTAAAACTACCCGACACCTAAGGAGGAACAGAAAGTAGGCTCTTGTATATGGAGCTGAAAGAAACAGAACCATGATGAATCATAAAAACGGACAATGTGTCCAGAGTCTTTTTGCTACTTCGCTGCGTCTATACCAATTGCTTTTTGTCCTTGTACTCCTATAACTATCCTCATTCATGGGACGTGAAGTTATGCTTCAAATATACAGAAATGATCTCACGGCTTTTTGCTCTTTTTACTATCTTGGTCTTTCTTATACTTGGAATACTTCTCCCCTAGGTAACGCCACGTTCTTGAGAATCCGCCCATCAATAAGCCCTTGATGCTTTGTACAGTACTTGGCCAGTTGACCGTTTGCTTGATAACGATGCGCACCGTTTCGTTGAGTTTCTGGGCGTCGTCTGTGGCGATGCGGCGTTCAAATTCTCCGCCCTGCATCTTCTTAACGGCGCCGCCTTCTTCATCCGTTGAAGCTTTCATAAGCTCGTTGAACTCTCCGCGGGGAATGCCGAAGCGTCTTTGGTACTGGAAGTATAGACGTGATCGGAAGGTCTGGGGGAGTCGTCTGACCATATTACCACGACGTACAGGATCCATGTCTTGTTGCAGTTTATTGCCGGCTTCAGGGTTCATGATCCAGTCTGTGTCGTCAATGCGACAAGCACCTGTAAAGTCGACATTTGGAAGAGTCTTGACAAGAGGAGCGTAGAGACGACGGAAGTGAACGATGTTGTTGTCCACGATGTTTGTGACTTTGCTCTTGTTCTCTGTTGGGAGAGCCATTCGTGGATCGCCTAGATAGCTGAGACCTGCGATGGTGCTGTAGAGTTCAGCTTCGGTGAATTGTGGTGGGAGGAGAAGAAGAGCTGTTCGGACTGCGGCTATGAGGTTATGTTGGTTGGCGAGTCGGACGCGAGGATGGTCGCGGAGAATCTTGACGGGCTTTTGAAGACGACCAGCGAGGTATAGACTATCCCAGGACGAAAGGTCGCGAACGAGGTTATCGATACTTGTGACGCCGTACTTGATGAGCATACCGTTGACCTCGACATATGGGTTGAAGTAAACGCCGGCACCCCAATTCTGAACTCGCGATACGACACCTGAACCTAGCGATGCAAGTCCCGAGTAATGGTTCCGATGTTGCTTCATGTTGATCGAATGCCAATGCTCAACATGCGACACACCAAAGATAAAGTCCAGAACTTTCGGCGATCCCTTCTGCGACTTGATCAACGCCTCCGGTGGATTCGGATGCACAGCGCGAAAGTCTGCTTCCGAAATACTAGCCTTGGAAGGGCTCTGCGGAAAGACACCAGAGCCGTAGGCAAAGCAGTACATTATGGGCGCATTGAACTGCCGCAGCATGAGGCGCAAAGCTTCCTTGAGCTCATAGTTGATGATCATGTGTTGGTTCGCGCCGAAGAGTCGATGTGGTAGGTCGGCGAAGGACTTGATGGAAGTGTCGAGGTCTTCCCATTCGCTGCTGAAGACATTGAGTTTACTGCTTTGCGTTGAGGATGCGCTGCTTGCGATGGACCCGTCGGAGCTTGAGCTTGAGCTTGAGTTTGGGGTGGAGGGCTTTGTTGAGTTGGAGTAGTATCGTGTGTATTGTGTTGGAGGGATTTGTCGTAGGTGGGAGGATCGAAGGGAGATGGCGCGGGTGGTCACGGAGGACTAGAGATGTTAGAGCACAATGGAGAGGTAGGGCGATATAGAGCTTACCCGGAGGCCAATTGAGGCCATTGTTGAAGATCAAAGTTCTCGACAGGTGATGTAAGAGGTTGAGTTCAAGGTTACAAGGTTAAAAGACTGTAAGAGATGAAATTACAGCTGAAGCTCTTGATGCCGAGGTGATCTGCTGTCGCGGAAGCTTCGGTCCCATTCAGCCAAGAACAAAAAGAGCTATAAACAAGCGCAAGCAAAAAGGAACGAATAAAACCGTCGTCATTCAAGAATCGACGTCAGCGGAGCTCGGTTTTGTAAGCGGATGGATCGCAAACTCGACTTCGGTGATCGTCGGGTCCTGAAGCTTGACACAAGGGAAAAGAAAGAGAAGTGGGTCATGAGGAATGTGGGATGGCCAATTAGGAGAGGCTCTAGCAACGGGGACAGGGGTCCGTCTTTATCAGGTACGGAAGACGTCACTGGGATGATATCGACTTGGCAGGCTTGGAGAGAGCGATTTGCAAGGATGCGTCATTATAGGGGGAGTGATTGGAGATGGTTCTCAGGGGGTTTGGGGATGTGTTTGGTCTGGATTTGGGCTTGGGATTGGACCGTTCAACGGGTTTGTGTAAACTCAAAGAGCTATTGTAACGGCGAAATGCTATCAACTTACAGGTAGAGCAGACGTAACGACAATAGGACCATTGTTGACCAAACACAATACTACAACAATAGCGGTTGTTTAACAACCTGTTAGTTGCAAGATACAGACTAATCCTAGCGTCCTCAATGCTAAATTAGCCTGCCGTTGTACGCCTCCAGAGTTCAAGAAGCTTCGTGGAGCTTGATATAGAGCTTCTTCCGGCATACCCTACACATCGCCTCAAAAGTCTTGAGCAAATCTCTCGACCCGAACGCTCTCAGTAGAAGAGTAACTCATCACACTACAAAAACAATTATACAAAGCTACTTACAACTCTTCTGTAACAAACGACCTACTCTTATGCCGCAATTCTCTCTGAATCTCAAAGTCCACTCTTGAACGCAAGGACCAGCTGAGTCACGTGATGACGCAAGCTACCGTGGTGATCGCAAACAAACCATCTTCAGACCGCGATCTTTCAATCTGCAAGCAGCGCAACCCACAAAACTCGGAAAATGCGCTCATATACGCCCCCCGAAAAAGATGGGCGTGGGAGCAGAAGAAGCTCTGTTAATGCCAGATTCCGAGCTAGTACGTCTGCCATAGACAGACCTCAGACATCTCTCCGACAGTCCAGGGTAAGTCAACACAAAACAAAACAAACATTCCCGAGCTCGAACTTATATTTCTGACCGCGAACCTTGGCTGCAGATTTCCTCTTTTCGCTCGACTACACGACCGACATATGATCTACTAACAGGTGGCGATTCAAATATTCCTCGACCTCCTTCTCGTCAAAGCCACGTCGCCGAGTCTGTCCGTCCCGGTTCGCGCGAAAGTCATAAGGAGAACATGGCGCCCCCAGACGCGGACGAGTACGAGAAGTACAGACGAGAAATTGAGTCATTAAAAGCTGAGATTGGAACGCTCCAATATCGAATTCAGACTTCCGAGCAAGAGAAAGAGATTGCGACGTCAGAACAGAGCAGCAAATTGGAGCAAGCTCGACGGCGGGAGCAAGATGAAGCGCAGCACCGACAAGCCGCTGAGGCTGAGCGCGAAAAGGCGGTAGCGCAAACAGAAGCTCTTCGAAGGGAGCTGCAAGAAGTTAAAGATTCGATTGATGGTGATAAGAAGCAACTAGAGCGCAAGGCTCGTGAAGCAGAGGATGAGGCCCGCTTGCTGCAGGAACAGCTCGAGGACTTATCCACAGCGAAGGACGATGCTGCCCGAATTGCCGACCGAAAAGCCACAGACATGGAGATGCAAATTGCTGCAGCGCAAAAGACAATCCAAGAATTTGAGCAGGAGAGCGAGCAGCGGAAGAATGTGCTGCAGCAGACACAAGCTCAATTGGCCGAGAAGGATGGAGTTATCGCCAACCTCGAGGCAGATGTCCTACGACTTAAAGCACAAAGCGGGGATGCCGAGACGATGGAGATCATTAGACATGAACTTACCGAACAAGTTCAGCATATCCGAAACCTTGAGGCGACGAATCGTGATCAGCTCTCCGAACTTAAGCACCTACGAGCGTTAAGCAAGTCAGTTGAAGTTGTCGAAGAAGAGAAGCGAACACTACAGCGAAGGTTGGAGGCGGCGGAATTGATTGAAGAAGAGCTTGCCGAGGCGCGTATACAACGACAGCGACTAGAGGACGAGCGCTTGGCCTGGTCGGCATATTTGAGAAACGCGGCCGAGACAGACGAGTCTGAGTTTGACTCTCCAGAAGCTGTTGCGAGAGCCCTTGTCGAGGAACGCTTGACGAATGCCTCGTATGTCGAAAAGGTTGGCGCTTTGCAGGCTGAGATCACTGCTGCGCAGAATACCATCCAATCGCTCCGCGACGAGCAGGCTCAACTTAGGAATGAGGTTGAGAATGCAAAGACTGTGGCAAATGCTAGCAACGCCGACAAGGCCCGAATGCGACTGGAGCGCCAACGTGCCCTGGCCGTCAAGGAAGTCGAGTACCTCCGCGCACAGCTCAAGACGTTCGATACCGAAGATGAGACACTTCAACCAGAGCAATTCGATCAAGCCCGTGTACAGCGCGTGCAAGAGCTGGAGGATCTCGTTGACAAGTATAAGATGGAAGTCCAGAACCTACACGCAGAGCTATCGTCAATCGAGCCCTCAGCGCCAAGCACACCCCAACCCACGACAGGAAGCAAGCGCTCAAGAGCGGAGGATGACAGTTCTCAAGAGCATCTCGGTCAACTCACGCGAAAGAAGCGTATGCTAGAGGAGCAATTGACAAAGTCGCAAAACAAGATTGCTCTGCTGGAGAAGGACTTGTCCACCAGCAAGGAACAACTCAAAGCTGCTAAGCAACAAACGCAAACGCGTGTTTTATCACTCAAGTCAAATCCTACATCAGACTTTGAAGCCATCAAGCGCTCCACCCTCGAGGCACTAAAGAAGGAGAACGAAGATCTCCTCGCAACCCTCCAATCCAAGACCGCCAACTCCTCCGTCCCCATGATCCCAACCTCCGTCCTCGCCGCAATGCAGCGCGAAATAACCGCCGCCAAGGCCGAAACCGCCTCCGCCGAGAAGCGCACGCGCCGCCTGAAAGAAGTCTGGGGCTCCAAATCCCAAGAGTTCAAAGAAGCCATCTTCTCCACGCTCGGCTGGACCGTGACGTTCATCCCCAACGGCAAGATGCGCGTCGAGAGCACGTTCTACCCGTCGCAGACCGACGAGCACGAGAACTCGATCGTGTTTGATGGTGAGCGGGGGACGATGAAGGTTGGCGGTGGACCGAGGAGTGATTTCGCGAGGAGAATTAGTGACCAGATTGGGTTCTGGGTTCGGGAGAAGGGATGCATTCCTGGCTTTTTGGCGGCGCTGACGCTGGAGTTTTATGAGGAGCATACGAGGGCTTCTAAGTAGGATGGATGTGATGATAGTTAATACCCCTGTATATTTGTGCTTATAATGAAGTCAGTTGAGGAATGTATTTAGGAGGTGACTCGGATGACTTTCTACAGTAAGTCCGTGGACTCGTGTATTTTAGTGATGTGCCCCCAGATCGGCTTCATAATACGATGCAGAGCTTCTCAATTGATATGCTGGGCTCGGTTCCAAAATTAAGTCATCGAAACTGAGCCGCTAGCTCGACTTAGCTTGATGTTGTGAGCAGTGCTGAGTCTTGTGGTGATATAAGCTTAGCCGTAGTTCTTAACTGCAGATAACACATCTAGCTGACTTAAGTACCTTATAGGGGAGATAAGCTAAGGTATATGCCATTCTTCTGGATGCTACCTACCTATACCTAGCCAGTCGCATACTCCCTGAGGACTCTAGCACAGTTCTACTAATACTAAGCTGATTAGATTGCGTCCATCTAGGTGTAGCATGTTGTGAATTAGGCAGTGGTCAGGAGAGCAATGTGACTTGTAATGCTAAAATAGGATGCTGAACCCACAGATCTAAGGGTCAGTAAGGTACGTAAACTTACCGAAGTCTGTTTATCAATGGCTAGAAGTCCTAAGTTGTCCTGCCTTCCTTCGCCTAAGGTAGGCACTTGCGCATGCACATTGCACTCGATGGACTCATAACTTCCTTCCCTAGCAGTGCCTTCCCTCGTAATACTTGATTAACTACCTACCTACCCAGGTAAGTCAATCATGGAGAGACATCTCCAAAGCAAACTTGTACTCTTCAAACATTTACTCTTCATCCAGCATCATCATAATTCATCAAGACTATACCGCATCATATCAAAACACCATGGACAAAGAGGCATCAGACGATTCTAACCCTTTCCGTACCGTACCCAGACCTTCAGGACCATCAACAAGTTCAACAAGTACAGCACGCACCGTACCTAGACCTTCGGGACCATCAGGACGCTCAACACGTTCGACAAGTTTAACACGCATCGTACTCAGACCTTCAAGACCTGTAGGACGTTCAACAAGTCCAACAAGTCCAGAACGTTCAGGATCCCCAAAGCCCCAAGACTGCCTCATCGTCAAACCAATGCCAAAGCCATCTAGGAAGGTTGTTCCGACACCAACAGGCGGCAATCCTCAGAAGCGGAAGCGTGACACTGTGGCAGAAGAAACAGAGCAGCTTGGGAATACCCCACCAGCCAAGCGTGCTCAGACTGAGCAGCACTCTATTCCAGATCCTGTTGAGACACCCTTTAGTATCACTGAGCGTCAAGGCAGCAGTTCACCCCTTAAAACCCCATCGTGGGCTGAAGACATGACATGGCCTTCGCCCCAAGAACACCAGTCTTCAACTCCACCACAATACTCAACTCCAGGACTACCAAGGTCTGGAATTATACTTGATCAAGACATTCCCAGCCCTTCACAGGAGCCAGAAGAAGCCTCGCCACCTAAACGGCCACACAGCCTTAGAAAACATGGAGAAGCCCTCATCTTCGTTCTGGAAAGATTCGACGAAAAATATCGTGATCAGCTGGTCCAGCTAGTCATAGCTAGGCCTCAAATCAAGGTAAGTTGCTCGGCCGGGCGCTTATGCGGATACCACGGGAAACAAACTCCTGCGGTCCCTGAGATCTATGAACGGTACTCGATAAAAATAAACTGGCCACAATTTGGGTTGGGCGACGGAACTGGCCGACCGGCAGATATATACCATGTCAGTTGCTGGGATAAAATGATAAATACAGAAGAACTCTTGCCAAAGAAGCTCTTCCCAAAGATGGTCGAAACCCAAACCGGGGATTTCCACAAGGTTGGACTCATGGTGAGACAGTGGCTGAAACACTCGGGAAAAGTCGATCCGAAAAGAATGGCCCAGAGACTTCATATAATCAAGGGCACTTGGAAGCCTGGAGTTAATGCCGCTGAGTTGTGGCGACTCGACCGTAGCCAATTTTTGGGGCACGTGTCGAAAGAAACCTGTAGTCTTTCGGATATAATCAAGGCGAGAGACACTTATGTGAGCAGTGACGGAAGGCCCCTTTGGTAATACGTAGTTACAATAGAATTATGGGATTATTGCAAGACAACTTCTGACACAGAATCAGGGGGCCGAAATATATTGGTCTAGAGTACTACTAAGATGTCCTGAACCTGGGTCTTTTTGTCGTTTAGAAAAGAGGTCCCAAGTTTCCGTGTCTCCTTTTGATAGTTTCTAGATCAGATCTTGACGGCTGGAGTATGAGGGAGGATTCAGTAATCTCAAAGAATGATAGATGTCGATTAAAATACGCAAGAGAGCTCACCACCAAGTTGGGATTGGACTTGGACTTGGACTTGGACTGAGAAGATTTCAACAAATTGGCTCTATGAGCTGAATCGTAGACTGCTTGTTCAGAGTGTTCACTTGCAGAGCAAGAAAAATCGAGAAATAGGATATCTGATACTTGGCCTATAACACTAGAATATGCTTTTCCTATACCTGATGGTTACAAGTGTATTGCCATCAACATCGTCCACAGCGCTTGCAAAAGTCGCCCCTCTGCCGCTCTCTCTTCATCTTTGCCATTCTCTTGGCAGCTCTGTGTTTTTGCTTCTGCTTCTTCAACTCTGCAGCCAGCATTCTTCGAATCTCAGAGTCGTCAGAGCTTGTGGTGCTTGTTTCGGTGTATACGCTATCTTGTCTTTGTGGGGGGACTGGTTGGGGGAGGGGGTGTGCTGGGTATTGGTTATGTCCTGGAGGTTGGGCATGTGCTGGAACTTGACTGTGTGTCGGAAGATGACCATGCCCTGATGCTTGAAGATGCCCTGGTGCCGGACCAAGGACGGGAGCCTCAGGGTGTGCTGGCGCCTGAGGATATGCTGGAACTGCGTTGTTTAGTGGTGGTGGAGTGTACCCTTGAGGTCTGGCTGATGGTACAGAAGCATGGTGAAGTCCTGGAATCTGCTCTGGTATAATGCTTTGTTGTGGCATATGACTCTGCTGCGGAGCTGGTGGCTGCACATACGGCATCTGTGTTCCAGGAGGTTCTGGAGCTCCCATACCAAGTCCGCCGATCCTTTGTTGCAAAATACTTTCCTGTTCTGCACGTCTTTGTTGTTCTTGAATCTCTGCATCTTGCTGCCCCGACCCTCTCTCAACTTCCTTTGTCTGCATAGCAATGACTTTTCCAATATTATCGCCAGCCTCGTCAAGCATACTGCTAACTTCATCTCTCCTTGCATTGACCACCTCGTCATATTCTATATTCTTCAGATCCACAAGAAGTTTAGCGCTGTGAGTTAAACTCGACATGAGGTCATTGACTATGCTCGCTTTGTTGAGGATTACCGTTAACTTTTCGTTTACGCTAGCATCTTGGGGCATAGGGAGGTTCATGGTGCTTATGTTGCGGAAGAACTCTAGTTGAATGGATAGTGCTTGGTAAGCTTGGTTGGTGAGGAAAGGAAATGTGTCGATGAGTGAGTCCCAGGGGAGGTCGGCTTGTGACTGTAGGCCTGGGCCTGGGCCTCCGTTATTCATCACCGTGTCCATATGAGCTTGTATTGGGTATCCTGAGAGACTTGAAAGGTTAAGCGGCACAGTTCGTTTCAGGTGGACTAAATCCCGTTCAAGTGTAGGAAAGGTCTCGCGGAAAAGCCGTGGGGGGTTGGGAAGATATATCGTTCTTTTAGAGACATTGATTCAGAATTTTGACCGGCCATGATGCTGTGAACAGTTTGCTGTGCCTATGAACAAATGGCGCTCTTCGTCAGTACCTTAGTGAACGTGACGAGTTTGCAAACTTCGGATGGCGTATCATCCGCAATACAAAGGGACCGCGTGACGGCCAGGAGATGTAACACAATGAAAGAAATGACAAACGGCCCATGGGATGGAATCAGCTATACTTAGATAATGGCTATTTGTTGTTTGTAGATCTTGCAAAACCACGTCAATATGACAAGCTTTCAAATCTCGGGGCATCATCCAAAATTCCAAATTGTATGATTAACTTTTCCATAGTCATACTCTAAACTCTATATCTATACTATCAGGCTTTTAAACTAGAATAAAGTGTACCTCAATCGCTTCCGCCAGGGAAACGTAGCGAGCTCGGTCCTCCAAGCATTGATAGCCTCCCAATCATGTTCACGTCGGCCCGTATCAATATCAATCTTTTCAATGCTGATCCAACTTGTCCTCTTCCAGAGATATCCTCCAGCCCAGAATGCCAGCACGATAGGAAGTCCAAGATATTGCATAAAGAAGTCTTCAACAGTACCCATCCCGGACTCCCCAACTGGGGCGACAATGGCCACGTAGAACTGAGAAACGTTAGCTGATGCTCCAAAAATGAAGATTTGGGACTCACCTGAGCAATGAGAATGACAACAACGAAGATCAAACCCAGCCATGATCCCCAAACGCCACAAATAGCCTTGAACGGGATTTCGTCGAGTGTATGTCCATTGTACTTCCACGCCGCTCTGAATCGAATATGCGCAAGACAAATTGATCCCCAGCAAACAAGCATGGCCAATCCTGACAAAGCCAAAAGCCAGTCAAAGATGACAGGACCAGCTGCATCAAGGTTCAAGAAAGCAAGGCATCCAAATGCAATGATGAATCCAACAGACGGCAGAGGTCGACCCGCTCGATCAACCCAAGTAAAGATCTTTGGCGCGAAACCCTGTTGTGCAAGCGCAAGGAGCGTGCGTGATCCTCCGTACACGGAGGCGATGCCGAGGGATAAAACTGACGAGAGGATAACGGCGTTCATATAGTGGTCGAGACCTTTTAGACCGGAATACTTTCCAACGAGGACGAAAGGTGAAGCTGCGCTGCTGGAGTACGAGCTCGAGCTGAGAAGATTCGGATCGTTGCAGCTGATCAACAAACCAACGAAAAGGAGCGCAACGATGTAAAACAAGCAGATTCTCCAAAAGACCTGTTTGATAGCCGCAGGAACCGAAGCAGTAGGATTTCGAGACTCAGCCGCTGCCAAACCCACGAGTTCCGAACCAGCAAAAGAGAACGCCGCCGTTACAAAAACAGAGCAAAAGCCCTTGAATCCGTTCTTGAAAGCACCGGGATCATGCCACAGCTTAAAGCCCTGGTATGTATCATAGCTCCCACTCGACGGCCCCCCACCACAAACCAACACCAGCGCGATTATCATAAAGATAGAAATCGACGTGAGTTTGAAGCAAGCCGCCCAGAATTCCTCCTCAGCATATCCGAGCGTGCCGAACATGTTGAGGATGGTGATAGCAGCGAGAAACACGGCGATCCAGACTCCGGGGGAAACGTCAGGGGACCAGTACTGGATCGTAATAGCGCAGACTGTGAGTTCAAGAGGAAGCGTGGCAGCCCACTGAAGAGTGTAGTTCCACGCCATGGCAAAACCAAAAGATGGGTCGATGAAACGAGCTGCATACGTGTAGAAACCACCGGAGATGGGATACATGACGGCGAGTTCACCCATTGCGTAGACGACGTTGAAGACCATGACTCCAACGAGGAAGAAGTCGATGAACAACGTAGCAGGGCCCTGTAATTATTAGTCAATATTCAACTGAGTGAAGGACTCACTTACACCTTTGCTCAAAGCCGAACCAGATCCAACAAAGAATCCAGCACCGATCGATCCTCCAATAGCCACCATCTGAAGATGTCTCGGCTTCATCTTGCGATCCAATTCCACAAGCCCAAGTCCATAATGCTTCCTCGTAAACGATTTAGCGTTCAATCCCGTCCTCGTCATGAAATCATCCTGTTCATATTCTTCACCCGTTGCAGTGAAGGGTTCCTTCGTAGGAGCGTTTTCATCAGCCAATACGCCCTTTTCTCCAACCACAGGAGAATCAGACATGACTTTTTCAACAGCCATGATGACCAAATTCAAGGAATTACCTAAAAGACGGAAAAGAGTGAGGAATTAAAGAGAAAGAAGAAAAAAGTTCTTGCTAAATGGCCCCATTATAAAAAAGATGAGAGGCCCCATAGTAACAACGCTATTAGGCCCACACATGGCATGGTCATGACTCTGGATGCAAAATTTTCATTAAATCGCCTTTGAATCTCCACGATCTAAGGGGGGAGTCTTGGTTACTACTCCAGATATTGAATTGGTTATTTACGTAAATCTCCATGGGGAAGGGTTTGTATTGATAACGAGGGTATCTACTCCAATGTATTTAGAGATCTAGCGACTCCACATCGAAAAGTTGGAGAAAATCGTATACAAGGCTGCAATACAGAAACAGTAGAGTATATTGGGAATTAAATATGACAGAATATGACTCCATGGTCTCTGAAATATGTTATTCACGAGAAACAGAGACCCTTCCGTCATTCGATGGGTCAAGTCGAGTGGTTCGAGCAATTTGCCACTGTCTAATACCGAGGTCAAACTCTTCCAGCTATAATCCTATGTCAAGATTTTCGTTTATCAAGCGCCTCATCCAACTTAACTCAAGAACTGATTCGACGGTCAATCAAGATCTATCTCATTACGTTACTCTCAAGTCTAATAAGTCCACTCTTTGAACCTCCAAACCAGAGATATCCTTGTCTCTATAACGTAAAAGGGTTGCGGCTCAGCGGATCGTGGTGGAGACGTGATCGGAGCCGATTGATGGTTACTTATTCCCGAGTTGCCTCCATTACCCGCCAGGGGGTAGGATGGCTACCTACCTATTTTGAGATGAAGGGGATAACAAATAGAGAAATCAGTAATAACAAGAATGGTCGCTATAACTCCCCAGAGCTAATACATGCCCTATACAAGATATTTGGGGATAAAGCCCTATTTGCATGATGCACCATAGAGGTCAAAGAAACCGGCAAAATCTTATCCTCTGAGAATCAGTCGTGAAGCTCCTTTCTATTATATCAGACCAAGAAGGGCAATCTCCGATTCACCTCAAACGGCGGGCACCAGTACAGCAACTGGCTTGGCTATCTGGGGCTGTTCGCCCCTACAGATACTTTCATCTATAACTACTAGAGAAACTTGACGATACCACTTTGTGTAAAAGAGCGATGGTCCGTTGTCGAAAGCTGTTTATAGTGCATTAGGCTCCTTGTAGGGCGAACTGGTTCCGCAAATGAAATACCGCTTAGTAAGTTTAGTTGGACTAGCCTTTAGGAACTTGACACCTAAAGTCGAGAGTTCTGCCGTGAAGGGCCTTGACGACAGTCGATTCCCTCTGAGAGCCTTCTCGGGAGACTCGGGAGGATCATCGTGATCTAGCCAATGTTGAAAAGAGCTAGCGTCATGAGAGTCAAGACATTGAAATTGTGGAGACAGAGAAACTATATATCGAGTTGAAAGTGGGCAAAGCGAAGGGTACATGATGTCCCTCAAATACTACGCCGTTCGGTTTATTGGAACCTTTACTACAGAGAGTGTATTGAGCAAGATGAGGTGTATCTTGTGTGTAGCTTGAGACGAAGGATGCTATCACTTGTTTAAAGGCGGAACGTCTGACTCTTAGTCAGGGAGTCGAAGTCCCTGTATGGAGTTACTGAGCTTTGCATGGAGGTAGTTATTTCTTTCATGATGCAGATCAAGTTAGCTTCCGTAAGTTGACCGTTGCAGGTGCTTTACACAAACGAGAACGGGACCATGGACTATCCGTTTACGGCCAAGTTGAAGGAAAAATGAACCTATCAAGACACTGCCGCGTTGAGTTCATCAAAATTGGTTGAAGGAATATATACTGTTGAGGATGGGATCAAAAGGGACACGGAATTAGTTATCCTACTTCTCTTGGCATTATATGCGGACCGTACGCGGACCACAAGCGAATGACTTCCTAAACTCGTTTCCGGCCTGGTCTCAACTGAGAGGATGTAGGCTCTAATTTAAGGCACGATTCCGATTGGAGCGCGTTCCCAAGTCCCATCAAGCGAGTATACATGGCTGTGTGACTGGTTAAAACATATATCGCGAGTCATGACACCTGGTTGATGGGCATCTCATTCGGATCATCGGCGAAGCGAGAATCCACCAAAACGGTCATGTATCAGTCTATACAAAACCTTATTTTGACCGCTAGTATTTGAGTTTGAGGCTTTTATGGGGTATAGACGAGTGTAGAGTTTTCGGCAGTTGTATAAGTAGTTCGACCCCTGATTTGCCAAGAAACTAATGTCCGATTTACCGATGGCAAACCTATGAAAGTATGTGCAATTATAGGAGACTGAGTCTTGGCGATGTTTCTTGGCATCAATGTAAGAAGTTAGAGGATCAGGAATACCTCGTATCTTTGTCATGAGATTCTGGAGTCCTGGCAAGTTAGGAGTAGTTCCGTTTGTTGAGAACGACTGGGGACAGTGGGATCGATGATCTATGGAGTTGATGTAATAAGATAGGGATCGTTGAGCTGTAATTTTGGGTATAAATATGTGTCGAGGTCTCTTCAAGTAAAGAACCATCACTCGCACATCTCTCAACATCACAATCATTAAGCCAACACCTCAAAAAGCGACAACCAAGGTACATACTAGTCCTCAGAGTTTCTCACAGAACCTAACTCTTCCAGAACCTACCTTTCCATCAAAATGAAGGTCTCAATCCTCGGTCTCTTCACCCTCTCAGCGTTCGCTTCCGCCTGCGCCAGCTACGAAAGCTGCCACTGCTACGACAGCAACGGCATTCCCAACAACGCCGCCACCCAGACCGTCTGCGACCACTTCAAGGGCGGAACGGAGCCCAACACGCGAGAGTACGGTGCCAACACCCAGTACAAGGAGTGCAACGTCAAGACATTTGGTGGCGGTGCTTCTAGCTTTGATAACTGTGACTGGAGAAGCAGATGCCAGAGTGCTGGCGCGACTGGTGCAGATTCTTCTTGCCGCAGCAAGTTTCCCTAGGTGTATTGCGAGAGAGGGATGCTTGAGTCGTTGTATGGAGTTCCAATGATATTGGTTTAAGCTCGGCCGACTATAGCGGGTTCTACTGTTTATACTTAAGTTATGACCGCAAGTACAAAATACGAAATTGTATATGATTGCATGAAGGCGTCCCGTAGATACTGGAAATATTTGGTACAGAGCATTGTGATTCTGGCGAGTTGAAAATCACGGGGACATGCCAGAGTTTTGAAGAAGTGACGAGTAAACGCACCAGCATATGCTTGGGTCTTGATTAGTAATTATTCAGTACCTAGTCAAATAGGTGTCGCCAATTATAGCTCGTAAGCCAACTAACTAATCTTGGCCAGGTATTGGGGATTATCCTGCAATCCCTTAATGAGGCTCGCTGAGGTCAATGAATCTGACAACGAATGAGACATCCGTACCACAAGCGATGCGATTTGTCTTGTGATTCGTTAGCCTGCTGAGATGATGATTTTGCATGTGAGACACGGCATGCACAGCGATGGAATCGGTGCCTAACATGATATGAGCTGATGTATTCTGAGCATCAACTGATCTGCATAAGTGTGATTATTTAGTTAAAGATCCAAGCCAGATAAGAATATATCCAAGCTAGTTCGCAAGTTCTTAAATCGAGTAATAATAGAATCTAGGCTCATCAAGGTTCCTTACCAAATAGCTGACTGATCACCAACTCAGAACTCCACCTCTAGTGACCACGCTAAGGTCTGTCGATAACCTTCAGCCACAAGCCGATCAGCTGCAAATAGCTCCGAATTAAGACGTCATAGCTAAATGCCTCAACAATTCACGAGGTCGCTCTGTCAATTGGTCTCCCTCGCATTTCAGCTTTTGCAGAACTGCGGGGAACTCGCTGATGTTGCTCAGCAAATCTGACCACGTACAGACGCCACAATAATCAGAATAGGAAAATGATTCGTCTAGTTTTGAGAAATGTCTCTGAATCCAAGGCAACGGAGACACGGAATATGCACAACGATGCAGCCAATCAGACTATGACGCGTCCTGACGTGAGGGGAACATGGCACAGTATATAAATGCCTGTAACCCTCGAGTTTCTTAGACCCTTCAACCCTCCATATCCAGAGAACACCAGCGCAAAACTATCTCAAAATGACAGTCCACGAAGTCAAGAAGTAAGCAAAATAATCTCTATATCTTCGCATATCAAATTAAACAGCACACAGCCTAGCCGAGTTCAGGGATGCCCTTGAAAAGCACACAGTCGTCCTCGCAGACTTCTGGGCCCCGTGGTGCGGACCATGCCGATTCATCAGCCCCGTCGTAGAGAAGTAAGTCCCGCCGGGCAACATGCATATGCACAACTCAGCTTACTCCTTATTACCAGGTTTTCGGAATCCACCGAATCTATCTACTTTATCAAGGTCAACGTTGACGAGGCTGAGGATGTGTCTCAAGAGTACGGTATCCGAGCGATGCCTACCTTTATGCTCTTCAAGGATGGCGAGACGGCCAACGAGGTTGTGGGCGCAGACCCTTCCAAGTTAGAGCAGCTTGTCAGTGAGTACAAGAGCTAGATATCTACTAGGAATACGATCCCGGGCAGAGGGGCATGTTCATGTCTAGACTGTTGTCTGTGAATGGTGGAAAGTTTGACCCCCAGTGACAAACAGACCTTGTGCTTCATCAAATCGTATTTCCACACTCATTTCAACCACTGTGAAAGTCATTAACCTCTCAAGGTGAACGTGGGCGAAGTCCGTTGCCAAAACCTTAGAGCGCCCTCTGCCAAGCCACCAGTTGTCTCTAATTGCTATAAGAAAAAAAGAAAGAAAAAGGAAAAGAGAGAAGGTGAATGTCTTAATGCAGTTATTGAATTCGCATGCTGCACTTGGGTTCTCTTTGTTATAATTAGACTCAAGTTTCAGTTAATACACGATTAGCGACATGCGCCCTACTAACTACAGATTTGGAGCTTCTCAGGTTAAACATAACCAATATGTACTTTGAAAGACCATCATTTGCCCTATTTATGGCCTGTCTCCGTGACCCTCAGTATCAGATTTTGGTCATGGAACACCATATAGCTCTCTGACTTCATCGCCACTTCAGGCTCAACGAGCTGAAAATCAAAGACCCGAAGAAGCTAGCAACTTGTCAGTAAAATAAACCAAACTAATGAACGGCTTAAATACCTCGAAAATAACCTTGTTCAGCTCCATAAACGCAATGGGCTTTCCAGCACACATCCACCGCCCATATCCAAACACAATCTCTACATCCCGCTTCATCTGGGCACTAGTCTCCTTATCGACTTCAAGATATCTCTCGGGTCTAAAGACTTGAGGATCAGGTCCGAAGAGTGCTTCGGAGCGCAGTAAGGCAGAAGCGTTGATGCCGATTGATGTACCAGGGGGGATATACTTCCCATGCATTGTTTCTCCACCGGCTGGGACGTCTTTGAAGAACATGCCTGTTGTAGCTGGACGGATCCGGATGCCTTCGTAGATTACTGCCTGAGAGGCAATGTCAGCATGTTTAAATGGAGTTGAAGGGGATCGTACCTGAAGATAAGGAAGTCGCCGAGCCTCAACATCTGTGATTGGTTTCGAAGCTCGACCTTCAGATACGGCTTCCGTGATTTCTTGTCTGAGGCGCTGATAAATGTGAGGCGAAGCAATAATATATAGAAGAATAACCCGTATGACGGCGGCAGTGGTTTCTGATCCTGCCAAAAACATGAATAGAGATTCAGCCTGACACTCTTCTAGTCGTAGACCACTTCTCTTAAATGAACCCTATAGTAGATAAGTTAGCGTATAATTTCTGGAAGCCAAGATGATAACCCACGAGCATATCATGCTGCTCATCGGCTCCAGGAGCATATCGCTCGCGAACAATGGTATTTGCAACGTTCATCAGCGGGCCAATCCCCTTTGTATCATTCTCAGATGGTCCAAACAGCTTCAGAAACATAGGCGAAAAGATCAGGTTTCTCAGCCATGGAATATCCGTTGCGAGCGTCATGACCAAGATATGTTCATTGAGCGCCTTGACGATCCCGTGAAAGTCAGAGTCGGCCTTGAGATACCCGAATTCTTGGCCCAGAGACAGATTTGATATAACATCGAGTGTAAAAAGGCGTGCTACTTTGTTTCCCTCCATCGGACGATAGTCTCCTTGTGCCGAGATGTATTTATCCTTAATCAACTGAATCAAACTGCCGACCTGTCTGTTGACTACGGCTTCGAGATTGGGAGCGTCTCGTCCACTGTAAGCGGGAGATAGCTTCGCCTTGAGCCGATCGTGTTGAACTGGGTCTCTTATCTGGAACATGGGGTCGTGATACGGATTGAATTTGCCGCCGTGATACCAGTTTCCTTTGGTATATGTGTTTTTAGTACTTGAGACTTTTCGAATCAAGTCTGGGTCATCGACGAGGACCTCGTTAGGTCCAACTCTGACGAGGGACCCATAGCGTCGATTGAGGTTGACCAAGTGATCATGCTGTGTTCCGGTGATGGTGATGTAAGCTACCCAAAGATATGAGAATTTACCGAAGAAAGGACCCGGTATATGTCGGAGACGATACCAAGAGAAAACAGAAGAGAGAATGAACCAAGCGAAGAGCGCAACGATGAAATACGGAAGCCATGTAAGGCCTCTTTCAAAGAACAGTGAAGCCATGATGATATACGCGGAATCTAAACAACAACAAGAAAATCAGAAATGATCGGGAATATATAACAAAACATCATCTCAATCCCATTTTGCTTTTGATATCGGGCATATGAGATTGCTGTCTTGGCCACCGCAGCTGAAAATGAACAAGACCTGATTGGTAAATTTACGAGGACTGTGTAACCCCAATGATAGACGTGCAGCATGATTACGTGGTTTTCCTTGGTTTGTAGGCCTCAAACGAGTCACGGGATATGCGAGATGATATCAATGTCTTGAAAGAAGCAAATACATCTAGATATGGCGCTTTGCTGTCTTCAATAATTGGTGAATGACATTGAGGGTTGCTTAACGGGCATCCTAGAGGGGAAAAGAGAACTCAGAACAGATCCTAAGTAATGAAAGAGTTTAGGTAACTTGGTATAAATTTAGTATATCTTTACTAAGTTTAGGATACCCTTTACTAACTTTATTTTAACACTTTATATTATGGTCTGATACTTTCTTGTTTCCTGAGGGCATCGTCGGGTTACCTAATATGGAGGTTTAGACAATGACTTGATCAACCAATCAGAATAGCTCAGATAGACCCTTATCTATCGCACGTCATCAGAGGTTTTGACGACTCAATAACGATCACTTCCTCTTCAAGAAGGTTGCTTTACATAACCGAGTCGTTTCCATAATTTATGCAACATTATCATCCTACAGCCGAAGCACATCACATCTTCACTTCGGGCTCAAGAAGAACATCCGGCAAAGGCGGGGTTGATGCGACGTTGAGATATTAAGACATATAAATTCAACATGTCCGACAGTCGCTATGGCTCTCAAAATGAGGACAAAAAGCCTCAAGTGTCAAATATGAGCGTCGCAAACTCCAACGTTGTCGTGGTTGGTGGCGGTATCGTCGGTGCTTCTATCGCTTGGCATCTCTCCTCCGAGACAAACGTGACCATCATCGCGGAAGATATCGGAGGAGTGGCTACTCCCAACTCATTCGCATGGCTCAACGCTGCTTCGTCGGATAAGAAGTTCTACTACGACTTTCGACTTAGGTCTCTTCAGCACTGGAGAGAGATTGAGAAAGCTGTTGATAACTTACCTATTCATTGGGGAGGTACAACAAACTGGGATAAGTCGCCTGAAGAGCTTGTGGAGGAGCAAAAGAACCTGACTCCTTGGGGATATGATGTTATCCGAGTTGACAAAACGGAAATATCGAAGCGGGAGCCTCATGTCGAAGAGACGAAACTGCCGGAATGGGGTCTTGGTTACGATCAAGAGGGAGCTCTGGAGGGTGACAAGGCGGCTGAGCTACTGATCAGTCTCGCAAAAGACAACGGCGCGAAAGTCATTGAGACTAAAGTCGCAGGCTTCACTAAGACCGATGGCCACATTAACGGCGTTACTCTCTCGTCCGGCCAAACTATCCCTGCAGACCATGTCGTCGTAGCTGCAGGTCTAGGAAGCGTCTCTCTCCTCGCATCGCAAAACATCACCCTTCCACTCAAAAGCACAGCCGGTCTTCTCGTCAACACGAAACCCACCTCTAAAAGACTTATCAATGGTGTAATCAACGCCCCCGAACTACACATCCGTCAAACCCTCGAAGGAGCTCTGCTGTTCGGCTCAAGCTACGCTGGAGGAGATCTAGGCGACGATCCAGAAAAGACAGCGCGTGAACTCTTCGCCAAACTTCAAAAGTCAGTCGTCGGGGGGGATGAGCTTGAGTTTAGTCACTATACTATTGGGCATCGCGTATTGCCTGAAGACGGACTGCCGATTCTTGGAGAGACGGGATTAGATGGACTGAGTGTCGCTGTGATGCATTCTGGGGTTACGAATGGGGCTCTTGTTGGGAAATTGCTGAGCAGGCAGATTCTCACTGGGGAGACGGATCCTATACTAGAGAATTTCCGACTAGATCGTTTTGCATAAATGTGCGCTCGCAGAAGTTACATTCTCGAAAGGATGATAATCATATAACTAGTGTTCGTACTGTAGGATCTTTATTACCTACGATTTGTTGTTTTAAGTGCTGAGGTATTACTTAGTAAGTTATAATGGTTACTCTACAGTGAGAATAAAAGCATCTAGGGGAGGAAAGTAAAGTATCGACTTTAGTCCTAAATGATGAAAAGATTAATGCAATTTAGTGTAAATTTAAATAAACTTAGGTAAGTTGTAATATATCTTTTTAATAAATATATTCTAATACATTTTATCAAGGTCTGCTAGGTTGTCTCGGCTGTATTAAGCTCTCAGCCACAAGTCTCAACTGCAAATAACACATCTAGCTCACATCTTAGACATTATACCAAAATGTCTGACCAATTGCTACACCAAAAAGTTGAACTTACTGGGGTCTACCTGCCTACCTATTCTGCACCGACAGCCAGTGTCATGAAGATTGCTCCTTCTCGCCGAAACAGCACATTATCGCCTTCTTATTTAGTTGCAATGCTTTCGCAAACTTCGCTCTTCATCTTCATCATCATCATCATCATCATCATCATCATCAAAATCGCGATCGATAATTCTTCTTTTCCATCATGGCTTAGCCGTAAGATATCGAACCCCAACTCGAGAGGTTCTTGCTGACAGAATCTGCATCAAGGGTATTCGAATTCCCATATGGTGCTCAAGGTCAACAAAGATTACGTTTTGAAGAAGGTTTTCACGGGACATTTACAGCTCGTAAAGCATTCATCGACATTACTTTCAAAAACAACATCCCTAGCACCAAATCACATGTGATGCAGGTCACCTTCATGAAGTCTACGGAAAAGATGCTCCACGGAGTGCTCAAGCTTTACGACCGGCGTTACCCTGGACGCATTCGTCAAACATATGGCACGGCCGCAGCCACAACCCCTTCAGTTGCAGCAGACGCTGCGTACCGGTCACTCGTGCGTCAAGGAACAATGGATGTTTTTTTGTTAGCCCTGCAACACATCTACGACACTGAGCCCAACACCTGCCCGAGCGACTTTCTTCACAACGAAAAGTTTGGCGGCGACAGGTTTGGTGGTGACGAGGCTTCTAGCATGGCAAGATTTGAAGCTGCTACTTGGTACCAGTGTGACCAGCACTTCAAGACCGAATTAAAGGCGTATAAACAGCTGGAACGACTTCAAGGCACCGGCATACCGCGCCTCTACGCACATGTGCGAATTCCATATAATGCAGTTCCCCAAACTGCTCGAGAAGACGAACCATGGGACCGTTTTTTTTGTGTTCATGGTCTTCTATTAGAAGACATTCCTGGTACCAAGCTCGAAGACTGGCCTACACTCGACATCACTCCATACATGTTGAGTACAGTAGCAAAAGGCGCCGCCGAAATGATACACCAGATCAATGCACCGGGCGTTCTTCTCCAAAAAACTTGCAAGAATGTTATTGTGAAGAAGCACAACAACGTCTTACTGCCCTTTATCGTCGATTTCACTGTGGCTGTATTCAAAGAAGACTTGGACAAGTTTGAGATTAGGCGACTTGCAACAAGTCACAGGATGCTTACAGAATTTCAAACCCTCCAGCCTGCTTTGGAACGCGAATATTAGGAGAAGGCGAAGAAGAGACGTTTCCTGGACTTGTTTGCTGAAAATTTCGAGGAGATCCTTTCTCAGAAAGGAATAGACCGGACTGGGGTTGTGATTCGCAATTATCAGACCATAATTGACGAATTCGATCAGTGGTTTCGGGGCGAACGGAATGTACGGCCTTCGTACTTAGTAAGGTGATTGAGAGGATGAAGTTGAATGCCGGAATCAGGGCTTGAAGCACTTACCTGTTGTACTGGGCTCGATCCCCTTTGTAGTCACAATACGTAGACATATTTGTTTCAAGGGCACTGCGGACAACCATTGTTTGTTGAATAGACTATCAGCTCTTTTCTTTTCTGTTGTAATCTACAAATCCTGCTGACGGCCCATCCCGACTAATCATGTAACCGAACCGATTTGGCTCATTGAGCACTAGTGATGGCATGTCCTTGTTGTCTTCAATCCTCACAAACTGATCCTGTTCCCTCCCCCAAAGATCCTTGCCTTCTCTCACTGCAGCAGCGATTTTATCTTTGTCTCTATATTCTTTGCGATTCATCCATCGATGAGAAAAGCTGGCCATCTTGTTGAGAAATTGATCTATAGTCGGAAAACAGCTGCTGCAATGCCAGCCAGCATTGCTCAGCACGTCCCTCTCGAGGAAGCGAAATGGACGGAAGCCGCCGTCTCCGTTGCGAAGGTTGGTGGGTTTGAGGGTTTGGTGTCCTTGGTAGTATGTCGCTTGAGGGTGCTGCCACTCTGGACCGGTATGGAGGAATTGGAATGAGTAGTAGTAGAATTTGGAGGAGAGTGTTAGACGGCGGGGAAAGTTGCAGTATCGGAGGATGAGGAGGGTTTGTGGACGGGGTATTTCATCGACGTCGGCTACAATTAGAACGTCTCCTTTGTTTGGGGCTCTTGGCCCGTCGAGACTGAGCAGGACTTGGTCGAAGGGGGCGTCTCTTTGCAAGTCTTCGTAGTCCCAGGCGCGATGCGGGTCGAAGTTCGATGGGAAGACCAACTCGTGATAGATTATCTTGTGATGATATCGACGGAACCTGTCCCAGTTCTCTTTGAGGATAAGGGGTTTCGAATTGGCTTGGAATGATTTGGCTGACTCGACGATAATCAAGTAGTCGACGTAGTCGTACAATGCATCGAGGCGTATTTCAAGGAAATCCAGCTCGTCGTTTATCATGAGCATATCGTAGACTTTGCGCCCGCTCGAGGGGCTCTTGGGCACAAAAGCTGAGTATCCATGGACGGAACAGAGGTCATGCGCGGCCCTGGAAGCATAGAGCTCCGAAGTCTTCCGGCCATGATGTGAAATCGGGCTCAAGAGGTCTATCGACTGTAGCGACTCGGTAAATACTGCACGAGAGCTGCGAAGAGGTCGGAACGTCCACCACAGCAAGGAACAAAAGCCAATGACTAGAATACCTCTGAACACAGCTTTCGGTACCATATTGACCTGAGCATGAAGAATGGAGAGCGAAATGTGCCCAAGACAAGAAGGATCTGACATTCCCCTTTGCTGTTACCTAATCTGACTCAGGGCTGTTGGTCGCACACGGAAGTCGGCATTTATGGTTACATGTGATATCCTGCAGCCAACAACATCTGATTACTGTGATACGAGCAGGACATTGTTGACTTGAGAGAGTTTTAATTGGTTGATGAAGGGTGAAACAAGGTAGTACGCATCAAGGCACTTTTGTGCATCCTTTATGATGATCGACCAACAGCATAGCCACGGTATTTATGTTACTAATGGCATATTGCACCACGAGGGCCGGGGAGACAACAAAACCCAGGACCTTGATCCTAAATGACAAAAAGACTTAGGTAACTTGGGGGATTATTTACTAAGTTTATTTGGCGCCCTTTCTAAAGTCTTATGTTTTCTTTCTCCGCGATATCTCAATCATAAGGGATCGGAATACTCGCTCCGTTGAGGCGTGGCCTGATCTAAATAAGCGGCAATTGACGAGTCCTGCATCAAGAATGTGGGCAAATACAACGTTATATCACCACGGATGATCGACCGGGCATATTCCCTCTTGGCCAGCGGGAGCTAAACAACTGCCGATCCTAACCTGCCCACTACGAATCGGGGCTTTTTCTGCGAGTAAGCATCCATCAATGCAACAGCGTCACTCACAACAGGAGCCACAGCGACCAGTGCGCGCCTTGGAGGATCTAGTCAGACACTCGAGCGAGGCCCGGGAGTCGGTCATAAAGCGCTATGGCCGGAAGGACAAAAGAACCCCGTGGTTGGCTGACACAGGTACTTTACGAGAGGTCCAATCGCCGATTACGCCGGCGCAGGACCTTTTGTTATGCATAATCCCGGAGTGAGCCAGTGATAACTCCGTTAGCAGGGATCTCAGCCCTGACGCCGTTCAGCTTACCTGCGGCCCGTACGAATGTGACTGGATGCCGGAAAAGGGGCTAACCGCTGATCTCGTCCGAGCACGTTCTTTGAATTTGTGACGAAGTCCAAAAGGTCGAATTTGAGAGCATTGAACTGTCTTGGGTAGAGGAAATCATCTCTTGCTTTCCAAGTCTAATATTTTGTAATTAGAATTTGATAGAGGGCAGTTGTACTAATACAATGCTAGTCAATTCAGAAGGTTCTTGGTAGAGTTTGCTTTAGATCCTTCTATGTACCATTAGTCATAATCCTTGATATGTATCAATGTAGCTCACCTCACCTATTTGCTTACCAGGACCATCCAGGAAAGCTACATATTGTCTTGATAAATGAGAGACTTTTGAGGCCTACGTTCTATTTTCCTTTTACAGATCATCCAAGCTGGGACGAAGTGATGTATCGATCCTATTGAAGTCTGACATACATCCCCCTCGAATGTTCACGTCCCTTGGTTGAAATGTTGGGTGTCTTGAGCTATGAGTAAAGCTAAACAGTGAGATATACCGCCCTGTGACATTGATATTACTTCGAACTGGACTAAAATTCTCATCAAAGGTTTCTGTGCATTTTGAAGCACGAGGCATTCTAATGGCAGTATATGTATCTCTACTTGAGAAGGTCAGACAGATAGTCGTATGATGCTGCACTTCCACGGACCGTCGGTGCTTGGAATCTGATGTGCATCGGCTCAAGACGCACTGAGGCTTACCAACACGAATTGGCCCCCAGTATTGAACATCAGATGCTTCTGAGTGACGTCGAGAGGGAATCCTTCCTTCTTCCCGTGGTCAGGAATGTCTCCGTGCATGATATGAGGATCAAGTTGAAAGATATACCTAGTTTGAGTCCTTTACTTGTCAGCAACGGCATGCCACCATGTGATTTCCGAGTGCCAATTATTTACATCACAGTGACAATCGCTCTCCTCTCAGCTATAAAAGCTCCCCGTAGTCCCAACTTTACTGGAGATCACTACAAGCTTCTCCCTCTTCAATAACCACTCCATCAAACAAAGCCCCTCAAAATGAAGACTGCCTTCTTCAACATCGCCGCTCTGGCCCTCACCATCTCTGGTGTCTTTGCCAACCCCGCCCCTAACGGGATGGCAGTTGACATCTCCGAGCGCGACGGCGTTCTCGAAGTTCGCGAAGTTGTAAGTCCATCTCGCCTTTCCCCAAAATGCGTGTGATATTGATGTTTGAAGCCCCGTGCCGAGGCTGGCATCCAATGCAGAGAGTGTGTTCATCTCGGTGGTCGCTGCACCATTGGTGATGGAAGCTGCTATGCTTCTGAGCATGCTAGCTGCCGCTGGTGTGGCAATAACTGCAAGTCTCGATGTATTGGTGATGGGCAGACTTGTGAACAGTGGTGTCTTTAGATGCCAGACAATTGGTCATATCTGGCCTTGGCGCTCATTTGTACATGTGGATGAGTGGTAAAGGAAAGATAACATTATCACTCTCTTTTAGCATGACAGATACTTGGAAACAGGCTAGCTAGCTTAGTACACTCGCTTTATTGAAGTTGTTGTTATATCTCTCATCACATTGGATACTTTTGATCCTGACTTTCGACTATGCCTGTCTTGGGTGAACGATGCTGCAGACTAGAGCCCTCGAAATGCTGGTGTTGCATGATTCGCGCCTCTGCCTGATATCCTTTTGACTCTGATCAAGCTCTTTCAAGACCAGACCGAGTCCAATTTCCTTTCCATCCTTCACAATAAGAACCATCTTTCCATCCCGTTTTCTGAAGCGACCGTCTACCAAAACAGCATCAATATCGCGGGCCTCACTGTAAGTCACAATCGCCGCGACTGGTTCCTCCCTCGCCGATGCGCCAAATGCTAGCGATTGATCTCGGGAGAATATCACAATATCCGCCCTTTTTCCAACTGCAATAGACCCTATCTCACTTTCCATACCAACAGCCCTTGCAGCTTCAATAGTCGCTTTGTTGAAGACATCATGACTTGTTTGATCGAATTTATCGACCTTTTGACCTTTTTCTTTATACTCAAGAGTCTTCTGGAGACGGGAGAAAAGAAGGGCGGTCCTGGCTGCTTGCATGAGTGATGAGGAGGTGAGGCAGTGACAATCTGCGCCCAGGGCGGTGGTGAGGCTTGGTTCGAATAGAAGATGCCAGCCCATTGAACCATGGGCTTCTGTAGCTGGTGTACATGCTAGAGGGACGCGATGTTTCTTAATTATGTCGAAGTCTTCATCGTCCATGTAGTTTCCATGTGAGATGACAATGGTGTAGTCGTCTTCTCGGGTGGGGAATAGAGAGTACTTCTCAAGAGCCTTTGGTACAGAGGATCCTATTTTGTCAGAATTGGTCATATTATTGGTCCTTTTGGCTTACCGAAATTGCCGCTGTGTGATGTAATGAGCTTGACACCAGCTTTGAGCGCTCGACGGAATAACTTTTCGACTTCCTGCTGTGGCATATGATATCCATCAAACGAAACGCCAACGTTGACACGACCGTTTCCAAAAGGACCTCTCTGGGCTAGATCTTCGACATGTTTGATGAATGGTTCGGAAATAGACATGGCATTCGGGACGCATGATTCGGTATCCCATTTCTGGAGATTTAGGAATGTTTCTCCATATGCGAATACTCCTCGGATACCTGAGTCGGAAAATGCAGATATAGCAGACTCGGCTACTTCGTCTTAGACTAGACCGAATATTGGGGGTTTTATAGACGTACCATGTTCGGGAGATTTACAGCCGTGGCAGTGATCGAGAACGAATGTCGTTCCGGCGTCGATACCTTCAAGACAGCCGGCCAACTGGCCCCAGTAGATATCTTGAGGGGTATAATTGAAGGATTGCAGAACATCTAAAATTTCAGCTATGTTACTCAACAGCTAGATATGTGCTGACCATCTGAGAAGTATTCCAACCAGCAGTTGTCTGTTCCATAGCCCTTCAGCTGCGTCTGCCAAAGGTGATGATGGGTGTTGATGAACCCCGGGCTAATGATCTTGTCGGAGCAGTCAACAACTTCAGCATGAGGTGGAGGCTTGATTGATTTTCCAATTTGTTTGATGATGCCGTCTACTATCAAGATATCGGTGTTCTCAACGACTAGAACAGAATCATGTTCGTCATGTTGAATGACCAAGCCATTCTGCAAAAGAATTGTCGTACTCGGTGCAGTCTGCGTCGACTGTCTCTTGCTATGTTTTGATGGTTGAAGTTGCTTCCAAAGCTGCGAAAGAAGTGATTGAGAGACATGTTGATTTGTATTCGAGACTATAGAACAGCTAATTCCTTTCCACCACTTCTCCCCTCTCCTCTTATATCCAGCAAATCCAGTCAATTACACTCCTCATTTTCGCCAAGGATCAAAACTGTAGGCGTAAAATCATAGTAAACCTGGCATATCAAGGACTGATTATCGTCGAACTGGATCTAGGGTTGCATTAGCCTTGGTCAAGCGTCGGGTAACCATGTGGAGGAACATTACGAGGCTATCTGTCAGCAGATTCGGATATTGAAACTTGACGTGCGTTGCCAAGTTCGTGTTAGTCCAGCCAAGTCGGGGTCTCGGTGCGTTGTACTTGGCGAAAGGCCGAGAATAAACACGAGTGCCGATGCATTTTTGTATGGCATATCGGGACCTGTTGTCAGCGAGTGCCGACTTCTCTCCACTTTGCTTCCCCAGATTTCATGTCGATCAAGAAGAATTATGATTGATTGTGGATCTGTCTCGTTCTGAAGCGTGTTGAGTGTCCATACTTGACATGGCAGTGAGAAATAAGAGGTTTGTAATCATGACTGAGGTTCTCTTGTTCGGGATGTGGGGGTTCATATCGGGGTACATGGATAGCTTGGTTGACACTAGCGTTCTGCACGCTGAGAAATATGTCGGCTGTTAGCAAGTCATGAATACTTCCAGAAATTAATCTTATAATAAAGACCTTCCTTCTTCTTATTGTTGAAATGCAAACATCTTGATCTTTGGGGACCGCCATACTCAAGCCGTCCACAATCCCGCGATCCACGTCCACAGCTTTAGTCTAATTAGCCCAGACGACAACAAATATCCGACAGTCAATAGAATCGTAAACGTAACATCTGAGCTACAAAGAATTCAACAATGCTCCTCAGCAGCTGATTTTTAAAAGTTGTAATTACTATATCGATAACCTTATTCAATTGAGTTACTTCCCGTTGCATCATCTCAAGCAGTGCTACCTCATGCGTCACAATACGCAATGCAACTCTATTCGTGCGCCGTTGAAGAGCTTCCCCGAAAGTCAAAATATAAAATCACACTGTGAAGATTATATATAGTCAATCACATGACTATTTCGACTCATGATGTGTTGGAAAGCATACATTCATTACCTACTGGCTAGAAGAAACTTGGAGTCCAAAGGAGGATGCCAGAAATGCTACTTTGAAATGTCTCCGAGATATGAACTAAATTTCTGAAATAGATAATAACGTTATCCATGTCCGTTTGACAATTAAGATTGATAGCAAAGGGACCTTAGTTTGGCTTCCTAGGTATGCCAAGTATCGTTCAACAGCGTTTACAATGCAGTTAATTCAAGGATCAGACAAACCTTTATCCGCGAAGCTGGAGTCAACACTGCTTGGAGACTTGGTAGAACATATGCAACTGCTTCATACGCAATAATCAGTAATTGTCCAATTCAAAAATTGTAAATATGTTCCTCACTGCCCAGCAATGGCAAGGTCGCGTACCTTACCTACCTAGGTAGATTAGGTTGTCACTGATTCATGTTGCACAAGATATATGTGGGTCCCCTGCCACTGCCTCGAGCGAACTCTCTCTTAACCTGTGTTCAGCCTTCCTCGCCCTTTTTCCATCATACCACGACATCATCTTCATCATAGAATTACGCTCGCGATGGATCATATTCCCAACGAGATTCTGAGCCATATTCTCAGCTATCTTCTCACCGACAGACAAAAGCACCGTCTGCACGAAGACGGAATCGATGACATCTTGCCCGTTCGCCTCGTCTGTCGCCTATGGAATGATCTAGCAACCAAACATCTCTTCCGAACATACACGCTCTAGCAGAGTGATCACACTATCAAACACGACTTTACTTCCTGGCATCAACTTCTAGAAACAGACTCTATTAGGGACGCTATCCGAAGCGTCAACATCGAAACCGCGCCGTGGGATTCTCAGTTGGAAGACGGCGGTACCATTCTAGTTTGGCCGGATTCTTGGCTTGAAAACGGCTAGTGGCCTGAGTTCGCATCCGCTATCAACCGTATCCGCGACATGCCAAATCTCAATTCCATCACTTTGCGCTTCTCCTTTTTTTGCGTAAGTGAAGACCATGACGATGCAGTGTTCCAAGAGCCCTCAGGAACACGCCGAAGGACTCTTGAGATTGTATCAGAAGCACTGCGGGATCGTGAATCCCGTCCCGGGAGAAGTACCATTCGAGAGCTGACCTTGTCCAACCTTGAGGATACCCCACTGCCAACAGATCTGGCCCACAGTTTATTACGAAACATCGACCGACTACACATGCGCTTCGCTTACCAAGTTGACGATCGCGAGAGTAACGTATTCTCAAAATATTTGCAAAAGACACTGTTGCCTTCGGTCGCCGAACGGCTGGTTGAGCTGACCCTTGCCGGTTGGCTCTGGGGTGCCATCCCAGTCGAATTCAATCTTAAAGGTCTATCATTTCCACGACTTAAACGACTGAAGCTGGATAACTACATCATTCTTCGACAAGACCAATTTGACTGGGTGCTTGAGCAGCGGTCCCTAGTTGATCTTCAGCTCTACAATACCAGGATTGCGACACATTGTGCTTTACTCGCTGTAGACAAAGACGAATTTGAAGCCTGGGGCGTCAACCTACATGGATGGAAAGAGCTGGCAAATAACCATGAAGTGAATGGCCCACCCCTTGGTTCCATTCTCAACACGCCCCATTTTGGAGAACTTCGGCCCGGTTGGTACATGAGTGACTTGCGATGGTCAAGCATGTTCCATCGCATCCAGCAACATTTGCCACTGTTGAGTAACTTCACTTTCGAACTTTCGGAGTGGGAAGCTTTCTTCGAACACTATCCAGGGAGCCCGGACATGTACTGTTTGGACGAGAGGTACTGGACTTACGGGGAAGGAGTCTGGTCAAAGATGTGGTATAAGCCAGCAAGGGAGCATGAGTGGACAGCGACTTGCTTTTTTGAGGACGACATGCCAGGAACCCCAGTGGGTTTATACGAGCGTACTGAATCAGCTGATCGACAGGCATTGGAGAAGCTGATGGAAGTGACACGCAAGCGACGTGAGTGAAAATAGTGCGCTAATGGGGGGAGATCATCCATGAGGTAAAGCGGTTAAAGGAAGAAAGCTTGAGGCCTTTATTGTAGGTGAAAATATGACAAATCGAAGCCCTTCTATGTTATCCTGAACTTAACTCGGGGTTTTGTAACTTCGAGAGGGTCTAAGTCTGTTTGCTCCTTGAAGCGTGGAATAAGTTGGGGAATTGTGATTCATTTCCATGTATGATGTAGACTGTGGTACCCATGACAAACAACAATCACCACTCTCAAATACCCTCACCTCACCAATACTCCGTACACCGTCCCAGAAACATGGGCCAAGACTCAAGGATGCACAAGTGAAACCAAACGAGGGAAAGCCTCCAACCAGGGTGGCCCTAGTTCCCAATTATTGAGATCACATGCAATGGCCTCAAACTCGGGGCTTACGCAAACCTGACCGCCTTGAACAGCCATCAAGGGACACCCTGGCGGCCACTTCAGCTGAAGAGACTCGAGGTATATCTTGACAGAATGCCTTGACTTGATACGTGGATTCGTACACAAAAAGTCTCGCAGGTCGGGCCAAGGGATGTAATCGATGCTCACAGGATGAGGATACGTATTCTGGACCTCGGTAGGAAGCAGCCACGGCGGTACATCCTTGAGAGTCATAGGATCAGGATGTAAGCGCCACTACGCGAAGGATTAGTATGCAGGAGATAATAACGTAAAAATGAACTCACTCTCATGAGACGATAGGCAAAGAAATACACCCCGAACAGAGTCTCCACACTGGCCATCTCAAAACCCTTGAGGAACGATGTCAGAAAACATGTGACTGCATTATCCCCGTAAGAGTGAAGCGTCATGTTGGGCAGCTCAGGGTTCCTCGGCAGGGACCTAGCGTGGAGCGGATCCTTGGGAAAAGCAGCATGGGTCTCGTAGAGAATGGCGAAACTCCGATACTCGAGACAATCGGCCTGCGAGTGATGCTGCACTCCGCATCGGCAATCGACGTGCGACGGCGTGGGGAACAAACTCGACATTACCTCCGGAACCTCGGCAGGCGGGATATCGTGGTGGTCTGCCGCACATGGAGCACCCGCCGGCGCAGCTCGTCGCCCTGCGGGGAAGTCCGGGGTCTCGACACTCGTGTCCATCTCATAAGCCTCGCCAGGGGGTTTCTGCGAAGATCTCTGCTGCAGAGCCACCAGATCAGCGCTCAACTGCGGGAGCGTCCGGAGCTGCGCGGAAACGGTGTCGAGGTTCTTTCTGATCTGTGCAATGTCTGCTTCCATGCGCTCCATGCGCTGCTTGTGCTCCTGTCGGTTCTCCCTGTGCTTGACGCGATCTGCCAGTCGCTTCTGGCTCATCTGAGCCTCTGTGCGCACCCGCCGCTTGGACGAGCCGCTGGGTGGAGACGCGGACATGAGAGGTGAGTCGAGGTGGCTGAAATAGGGAGGTGGTCAAAAGGTCATATAGTCTGGCTGTCAATATTCGAAAGCGGGATATCCACTGTTTTGAACGAGGGTTTTTGGCGATGCCTTGAGTGAGGAAAAGCTCAACGGTGAAGAAAGAAAAATAAAAGGGGAGACGCGTCCGACGTCGACCAGTTAAATAGACTTGAAACGAGGTTACGATAAACCCGTGTCGTTTACTTGGCACTGAAGATGAGAGTGTCAGGATTGACACTAGGAGACCTTATGTCAGGTGTACATATACACGTGTAGAGAGTAGAAAAGGGTAAACGGGCAGCAAAAAAGCGAGCGTTGAATTTCTTTGCCTTGGGTGTGCGAGTTTGGCTGCGACGGGAGGCGAAACGCGGGGTAAAGCGCCGAGATGAGCACCGGATTATTCCCTCTTGGGTCCTAGCGGCGCAGGGGTTTGCCAGGTCTGTTGGGGAGGAATTGTTGGCGTGATTGGCTGGGCGCTGTGTATGATTATCAGGAACTTGATCTTGACAGTTGCCGCGTGCTTTAAGCATAAGGTTAGGGCAGATTGGGTTTATCGGGTACCTACCTGGGTTATGTATGTTTTGTCGCTTTAGGGAATTTAACCGGTCGAAAGGGAGTGGTTGATTGATGGAGGAGGTGAGGGGCTAACCCAACAAAGTAGAGATGATCTTGCATACCCTGGAGCTGCAGGAGACTAGACTTGCTCTGTGGAAGGATGAGGTATGTGACGAAATCTACTGTGAGTACTTGTATTCATTCACTCGTGATAATAACAGTTTCATAAAGAAAGGAATGTTGTAGTCTTCTATCAAGCCTTGGGTATTGTAAACTTCTACTGATACAGAAGTTGAAAAAAGCCAAGCAATTATGGCTTTCAAGTTCTAAAGACTGCATTGACTACATTGAGTTTGTAACTAAGCACATAGCGTGAGACTATACCAAGTTGTGAACTCGATTTCTCAGCCCTTATTCGTCAATGGGGGCTGATCTGCTTTCTGCCTATAACTAATAATACTACCCAACGATGAGTAAGATCTCGTTTCATCTGTATGTCACTTACGCGGGGGAATAAACGTGGATCTTAGATCGAGAGCCATCTCGACAGTTGAGAAACAGAATCCTTCATCATGTTACTTTCGCGCGACGCATTGCCAACAAGGATTCTCTGTCGTGCCTCATCCTCTCGAATCGCTGCTTCACAACCCCCGTAACTTAACAAAAATAGGACCAATATTCATATTAGAGCATCCGGCGTGATGAGTACCCTAACAAAGAAATTCCGAGATACGAAATTCAGGCCGGCGCCAATCATATAAGAGACAGTTTAAGAAGTCTCTCAATCTTTATCATTTATCAATAGTTGGTATATCAAAGAAGCCCATGATGTGAGAAGGCGGGTATAATCAGCAGATTAGCCTCTTCGACAGAGCTTGCTAGGCCACTGTCCATCACCATAGTGGCAATTTAGCCAATGCCGTGGCGAGAAGAAGTGAAGAGGACCCAGTATGCATTTGAAGCGCCTAGAATGATGGAACCTTTGCAGAAACAACGCTGCCCTCCTGGTACAGCGTTTGTAACCCACAAGCATAAAAGGTCAAGACACAAGAAATTGCTAGAGTGATTTATATGTTCTTCAAAACTCAACTAACAGCGTAATATATCTACCACGAAAACTTCTGCCCAGTTGCCTCTTCAGAGAAATCCCACAGCTTCTTAGCCTCACTGCTCGAAACAGCCAATGGCTTCGCTCCAATACTGATCTGACAATCAGCAAGATACGCTCCGTAATTTTCACTTCCTTCATTAGTCTCTCCAACACCATTCGCAAGCTTAGGATCCAAAGCAGCAACCAGACTAGTCGAAGCTCCAGCTTCTACCGACTTGTGAGTATAGAACCCCACCGACCCCAACTTCTCAACAGCCTCCAACGTCTCTTTCGGAAAGTTTCTTGCCAGTTCAGTCGTCATGATGACACCAGGGTGAGCAGAAAGAGTGAGGATGCCGTGCTTTTCAAAGAGACGCTTGTTAGCCTCGATGCCGAAAAGGACGTTGGCGACTTTGCTGCGGTTATAGCCATCGAGCGGAACATAAGCAGTTTCTTCAGTGTTTTCGTAGCCCCAGAGTTTAAAGAACTCGTATTTTGGCTGCTCCTCTTGAGGAAGGTCTTTATTCTTCTTATCAAAGTTCATGTCGCTCCAGCGCATGTTTGACCCCATAGGCGAACCGGAAGTGACGTTGACGATACGAACGGAACCCTTTGGTTTGTTTTCAGATGCTTTGATGAGCTTGGGCATTAAGAGGCAGCTAAGTTGCCAATGACCGATGTGGTTGGTTGCCAGATGGATCTCAATACCATCCTTGGATAGAGTGCGCTCTTGAATAGCCATGACTCCGGCGCTGTTGATGATAAAATCAATAGCAGGAATATCAGACCATGAAAGGACTTCTTTGGCTGCGTTGTGGACGGATTCTTGGCTAGAGAGGTCGACCTCCAAGAATCGGTAGTCTACATCTGGAAACTCGGCTTTGAGTTCATCGATGCTCTCCGTTGCCTTGGAAGGGCTGCGACCGGCGAGGATGATATGGGCCGGAGATTGAGTGGACTTCAGATGGTGAGCATATGAGTCTTACCAAAAGGGGGGGACTTACAAAAGCCTGCGCGGTTGCAAAGCCAATACCTCCACGGTTGACTCCGGTGATGAGGACAGTTTTGCCACGAATACCGTTAGAAAAGACTTTGGCAACTTCAATAGCTTCGGTATTAGCTCCAAAGTCTGTGTATGTGGTTGATGCCATGGTGATAGATGAGAACGTGTCTGGTATTGCAGAAGTAATAGTCTAAGTATGATGTGGATTGTCGATGAAATGACTGATGTCTGTATAGTCTGAGTGCGACCATCCTCTCTATATATACCCAAAGAAACATTAATTGGAAGTCTGAATATTCGCAAAATATTGAAACCTTGTTCTCAATCATCCAATACAAGACTTGCTACCCGATTCGGAAACCATCTCAAGATGTCAAATGGAGATCCTGGCGCCACTATAGTCTCACTTGAGCCAATGAGAGATTTGCTACCATATTCGGTTAGAGGTCTTCGACATATTTCAGAAACCTCATTGGCTGATTGTCTTCCCAGGAGTGAAACTTGAACGGAGTTAACGGATTTCTTTCATTTGGCCTTTAACTCCATGAAGTGATTACACGTCCATCAAGCGGACTTGATCCCATAACTTCCGACTTGGTTCATCATGGATAGCATTCATCCACGGAAACCTTGCTAAATATCCCTTCACTTGTTCCCAAGTCATGATGCCAAGCAATGAAGCTTGCTCTCGGAGTTTCTCAACAAACCACTCACGACCATCCGGAAGAGAAACTGAAATTCCTCCCAAGATCAGAAGCCAGAACTTGGCCTCATCCCCATGCTCGCTCAATTTGGATTCAATGGCTTCCTTCACAAGAGCCATGACAAGTCCCCGTCGAGCAATGCGAAACTGCGTATTATTAAAGTAAACCGACATCATAAAGAGGCATGACCCGATATGGTAAGTAGACTGAGTATCCTGCTTGAGCTTGGATTCACAAGTCGTACGAAATTGGAGCAGTCGATAGCAGATTGATACCAACACTTCTTGGAATTCAAGGAGGTCTAGAGGCTTCTCATCCTGGTGTTTGTTGAGCAGTCTGCACAACCCCATAGCGGCGGAAAATGCTTGTTGGAGGATTGGGTCAAGTCGGTTGGAGTCTGCAGCCGAGTTTTGCTGTAAAGTGAATCCCTTGTATGCCAAACTGCGTTTTACGTGATGTATATGGTCTCGATGAAACAGCGGGTGTCCGCCTTGCTGCATGGCGAAGAGAATATCGGTCCTTTAGACATCAACAACTCGCCATTCAAACTTGACAAGACATCAAACTCACCGACAAATCTTGACAGCAATAACATCATCTTGAAGATTCTCCAGCCCACCACGAAGGTCCACTATCTTCTTTAAACCCGCCATATGTGTATCAGCAGCCTCGTAATGCTCTGCTGCCTGTTCTTGATTGATAAGAGCCATGATTATCGATATTGTATGATCCGATAGCGCTTCTTTGCTATTCAATCTCACCTTGAGCTGATCAAGAGTCTGAGATATACAGCTTAGCGAATTGGTGCAGTTGTAGCCTATGCCTAGATATATCTCGTTTGACGCTTGGATGAGCGCCAGAGAGCAGTCGTAAGCTACGATTATTAGCTAGGTGTGGCATTTCTAGTGGCGTATTACTTGCATGCTTTGTCGTGAAACATAATCTCAAGCCATTTGACCTTGTCCTTTTCAATAGAAAAGCCCAAGTGAACTGGATAGACGTGGCCGACTGTCACGTTGAAGACTAACTGGCTCATCAGCACAGCACATCAACCTCGATGGGCGTCAACTCACAGTCATCTATCGCTTTCCCAGCAACTTTTGTTACGGGAACTGGAAACGGGAAGCTGAAGAATTGAGTTGCGAGCGGTCTAGGAATTCTTTCCATTGGCCGACACTGAACAACTTGGCTCGTCCGCGATGGTCGATGAAATGTTTTGCCTGCATTTTTGCCCTTCATTACATGTCGTCGCATGAGCTTTTTCGAAGTTTTGTCGGCCTTTAAGCCGTCCACGAAAAAGAAGTTTTGCTCCATCTGAGCAGTTGGTGATTGCAAGAGTGAGATTTGATGATGTCAACGTAAGCAAACTCCGCTTTGGTATAGGCGACCGTGTGATATGCCTGTTTAATACAACCTTAAATTCTAGTCATGAGTACCTATAAAACAGATCAGCGCCTCCAAGTTTGAGATGCAGAACTTCACAATTAATAGACCAATTTCAGCTCATAATTCGTCTTCTCATTTTATCTACTCTACATAAACTCGCTCATCTCTCATAATACACACTTTTACAAGTTATACATCCTAAACGGAAACAGATCCACAAGGACCGCCAGCATGGCTGTGTCCGCTGGATCGCTTCAGAACAGAAGCAACCTCAGCATCCCATCGTCGGGTGTTGTGGGTGACCTTGGGGAGACTCTTCCAGGTCTTGGCGTAGCGAGCAACAGAGTTGGCAATGGCCTGGGTGTTGACGAGGAAAGCCTCCTTGTTGAGGTTGTTGATGTCGTCGCCAATCTTGTGGTAGTTGATATCGTAAGCGACACCAGCCTCACCACCGAACTTCTTGGCCTCCTCCTCGGTCTTGAGCTGCTCGGCGCCAGTGAAGAGACCGCCGGAGGGAATACCGTTCTCGATGAATGCGGCGTAGTCGGAGCGGCCGCTGAACTCGGAGGGGACGTAGCCGAGACGCTTGGTCTTGAAGAAGCGCTCAAAGTCCTTCTCGATAGCGTCGGAACCAGCAGGGCCGGTGAGGTTGAAGGCGCTTCCATCACCGTCGTAGATACCGTAGACATAGTTGGGGCTGGCAATCTGGTATTTGTCAGTATTTGATTTTACTAAAAGGTTTTTGGGGGTCTTACCATATCGAAGTTGAGGTAGGCTCGGATCTTGGCGACTTCAGCGTCAGAACCGTTGATGCTCTTCATGTAAGCATAAGAGCCGAGAAGACCGAATTCCTCAGCACTCCAGAAACCGAAGCGAACAGCGTTCTTGACGCGGTACTTGGTGAGAGCCTGGGCAACCTTGAGGATACCAATGATACCAGAACCATCATCGCTAAAGTCTGTTAGCATTTGGTAATATCAAAGATATGCTGGGGACTTACTTAATACCAGGACCAGCAGCAACGGAGTCAGAGTGGCCTCCAACAACGAGAACGTTGTCGTGGTCACCCTCCTTGGTCTCAGCAATGACGTTGAAGGTAACGCGGTTCTCGACGGTAGCATCAACCTTGAGGTCGACAGTGACCTCACCAGCCTTGGTCTTGGTAAGGATAGCCTGACCATCCTCCTGGCTGATACCAACAATGGGAGCGAACTCGCCAAAGGGCTCACCGAGAGTACCAGCCAACTCGCCAGGAACGTTGTTGTAGACAATGACAGCAGCAGCTCCGGCAGTCTTACCGTTGGCAGACTTCTGAGCGAAAGGGCACGTTCCTCGAAGAACGAGAACAACGTTACCCTCAGACTCGGCAGGGAAATCGCTAGCCTCACAGCCAAGGTTCTCAGCAACGACAAGAGGACCAGAAGCCTCACCAGCAGGGGTGTAAGTCATGATGGCAGCAGTGATATCATCGCCGTCAACCTTGAGGGAGGCAGTACCGGCAGAGTACAGCTCAGTGAAGGGCTGCTTCTTGACATTGTAGTAGCCAGTTGCCTTGAGGGTCTTGTAGAGCCAGTCGACAGTGGCGTTGTGACCAGCTCCACCAAAGACACGGGTGTTGCCGTTGGCCGTGGCGATGTCCTGGAGCTTCTGGGCACCGGCAATGAGGTCCTTGATGTTGATGTCCTTCTGGAGCTTGAGCTCGTTGACGAGGGGCTTCTTGGTGGCGCTGGCCGCCAGGGCGAAGAGGGGGAGGGAGAGAGTGGTGAATCTCATCTTGACTTGACTGGACTGGATTGAGCTGCAAGGAGAGGGATGAGGGGTGAGGAAGGATTTCTGAGGGTGGAAATAGTTGATATTTATATGTTGTCGATCGTACGGAATTAAGTTGTATTGTAATCTACTCGTCACAAACCCATACTATTTCGTGATAGCACAACATGCTGCACGGCACTTCTGCATAGCAGGGTAAATGTCCCACGAACCAATGACCCTCTCACGGCCGCGGGATCCAAATCAGGCAGTTCCAGGGATGTCTCTGGCGATCGAATCTTGGCGTCGTGTTTGCTTCCCCGCAGGAACTGCCTCTTACAGGAACTAGCGCCGACTCGGATCCCACGTCGCCTGGAACTTTTGGAGTATTCGCCAATCCGACCTATGTTGATAACGGCAGGTCGCAGGGATCATCGACGACTTGGCAAGATAGGCCAATGGTGGTCACGAGAGATAGAGTAAATGACTAGCGCGGTGATAGAGTTGGCGCTGGGCATTAAGCATCTTTCTACGCTTATTCGTCGTACCGACAGGGATCTGAGATAGAGAGATGGGTGTTTATCAGCCACCGCGAAATGACATGATGATCTTTTCTGGGCTCCATCCAAGCATTCCCCTCTTTCTCGACCCTCGGCGGACTTTTGTAAACGCTTGCAAAAAAAAAAAAGCCTGTTTGGTCAAGTCTTGGGACTCACTCACCGGTTCTTTTGCCATCAGCATGGGTCAGCGCGATAAGAAACCTTGTCGTCAATTGAGTTGTGCCACAGACTAGTTTATTTCCGAATTAGTAGTGTTTATCCGAGTGTGGCTGGTTACGATGACGATCTGCGCTGTTGTGAGATGAGGATTCTTTTCACGATGCAGTGTTGCAGTGCGTTGGAGGATGGATTAATGCGCTTTGAGGAATGATCTACCAGTTCGTTGAGGCAAGATGTAGTGTAACCCAGCCTTGTGAGGCAAATGGACTTTGTGGATGCAGACTCACGGGAATGTGCACTAGATGGGAGAAGATCTGGCTGCACCCTGTAGTTCAACGCATATCAGAGCAGTCGAGGTTATTGACGTTTACCGGCACAACGGGTAATTATCCGTGGCCATGTTTCATTGCAGGAACGCAGTGGTATGATCTTCCTGTCATCCAGGCTTTAGGCGTGTCCTTATGGACATGTGTAGGGTTTGAGTTTCTGTCCCAAAAGCTTGGTAACTAGGATGAGGACATGCAGTGCCAAGTATGCCTTTTTGAAGCTACGGTACTTGATCTTTTAGCATTAAAACGCCGATTATCTTATCAAGGCAGTGTCAATGGTACATTTTGAGGGGTGTTTTATTCTGCGAAATAACTTCAAGGGTAGATTCAGCTCCATACACTTAAATTTCAGTACCTAGCTGGAATACATCGTAGTTCTATCTACTCCTCCAGGCTGTATTCCTCTTCTCGCCAATTTCTGATGTTCTTTCCGCCTTGTTCAGCCAGAGTCTTTTGTACTTGGTCCATACGCCAGTAACACCTCTTCAACGCATGAGCCAGAGGTGAGTAACCATGTATTGTCAAAGCATTAACATCCACTCCGCGCTCCAGCACAATCGGGCATAAACTCAAGGTAGTTCCCGTTATCACGTGGAGCATTGTTTCCCCATATTTATTCAAGACCGTAACATCGGCTCCCCTTTTAATCAGCAGTTCCGCTCCAGCCAGTGCCTTGCACTTGAGAAACAGAAATAGTGCAGTATTTCCCTCGACATCTCGCGCATCAATTTCGGCTCCCTAGTCAAGCAGTAGCTCAGCTATGTCTGCTGAAAGATACGGATAACTGAAATCTCCGTAAATATTGCTACAGGGAATGACATCGTGTAATGCTGTGAATCCTTTTTTATCTTGAGCGTTGACATCACATCCATGATCTACCAGCAGAGACACGAGGTCAACAGTTGCCCTGGAGACGTGGTGGCAGGTTGCTAGTTGAAAGGGGGTTTTTCCATCATTATCCTTCGCGTTAACATCGGCTCCATTCACGAGTAGTAGCGCTGCGGCTTTGACGCTAGATTGAGAACAAGCATTATGAAGTGGACTCGAGCCCTGTTCATCTCTGTCATTTACATCAAGGCCATTCTCGATTAGAATCTTGATTGTTTCGATCCTGTTCGAGCCGCGTTCCGTGGCTATATGCAGAGCAGTCCTTTTGTCGTTGGTGAGGGCAAAGATATTGGCTCCGGCTCGCAGTACGGTCCGTATCGCCTCCGGAGATGCAGTTTGCGATACTCTATGGAGTGGTGTCCAGCCAAAAAAATCTCTTGCATTTACATCAGCCCCAGCAGACAGAAGGGCACTGATAATGTCTTTGTTACAGGCAGAATGCAAAAGGGTCCTTTCGATCGTGTCCGTCTTGTCGACCGCATGCCCGAGATTCAGTAACCTTTCCACAACAGTAATACATTCGCTTTGAGCAGCTAGGTGGAGGGGATTCGCGCCATATTCTTTAAAACAGTCGTAGTTAACTCCATGATCTAGGAACATATGTGCTATGGAGCAGTCGCTGTCTTCTGCACACATCAAAGCATTATCGAATAGACTGGCCACTGATAACTCGATGGTAGATTTCGTATTGCTCTTGTAATCCAGTAATAATTTAACGATATGGCCATTCTTATTGCGTATTGAACAAAGGAGTGTCTCATCCAAGTTTATGTCAACGCCTGCCTGAATAAGCTGCTCAACTATGGCTGCACTTCCAATTGAAACCGCGACCTCGATAGGTGGAAGTAGTTCCGTTCTTTCATCCACGTCTCTGTATTGCAAATATCTTTCCCCAGCTTCTTTCAGCAGAGACTGGAGGATGATTCTATGATCTCCGAGCAAGATCTCATGCAATTGAGACACAGTGTCAATGAAGGAGGGATGGTGTTCTTCTCTTATAAGAACGGAAAAGTCCTTTAGGACTTGGTGACTCTGGACTTCAGATGCAGCCCGGAGTGTATCATATTCCTTAGTAGGAGCATGATTCACCAAGGCATCAAGAAGAGCTGTTAGAGCTTTCTGATGACAACCTGCCAATGCCTTTACAAAAGCTTTCTTCATGTATGTAGCAAACCCGAATTCCTGAGAAAGGTCAACTACTTTATCAAGGCCAGATGTATTGTCGAGTACCATCCGCACAATATTTTCGTTGCCCGACTTTGCTGCAAGAACAATGGCATTGTCCTGGAAATGACAAGTCTCTATTTCCTTGCGCCGCATGTCAGCACCATCAAAATACCATAGGGAGTCGATATCTACCTCCGCACCTTCGGAGAGGAGGAGCCTGGCAATTTCAACACGCCCAGACTCACACGCTTTTGAGAAGGCCGCAGATTTGCATCTGCGGTATGGGTTAGTAGCCAGGAGCCGTCTAACAAGCTCAACTGTCCCGTGAGAGGCTGCACTTTCGAGTAATTCAACGGTGACACTCCTAACTTTGCAAGCCTTGTCTCTGAGTAGTTCAACTATCTTGGTATGGCCATTCTCAAGAGCTAGTTTAACAGAATCTTGAAGCCCGACATGAGCTCCGGCCTTGAGTAGATCTTCTACGATCTCCAGATGGCCATGTTCAGATGCAGCACTCAAAGCAGCCATCCAGTCATTGGCCCTATCCCATCTGTTCACATTGGCTCCGGCTTGGATTAGAGCTTTTACTAGACTTCTGAGGCCCACCTGTGACGCATTGTTGACTGCCGGGCCGTATGAAGGGTGTGATGCATCAGGGCTAACACCATGTCTGATGAGTATTTCGGCCAGCTCCGCATCTTTGTTGCGGATTGCTATGACTAGATATTCTTCTTTTTCGTCGTCCCGGGCCTCGAAATGTGGGCTTCTCAACATGTATTTGACGGTTTCTTGCAGTCCACTCTTGCATGCGTGATAAAACCCTAGATTCCCATGGGGACAGGCATCTTCTGATATGGTATGATGATGTGCAGGAAAAGTCCTCCATTGTCTTCTTTCAGAACGCTCACACCAAACAAAGTTCGATGCAAAGATCCGGTAGCTTCTGGAGACATTCTCTGAGTCCAGCAAAAAGTCGCCTATCATTTCAGCAGTTTGCTTGTTAGACTGTGCCCTCTTTCCAAATCGAGGCCAGATGTCTACTGCACGAGCCGCAAGGGGAAATTCAGCGCACATACGATAGAATGGGCCGTTGATATCTTTCAAGTAAGTGAGTGAAGTTTGGGTGATAGCAATCGCAGAATTCAATGGGCAGAAAGTGCTACATTGTCTTAGATACTCCTTGACAGAAAAGTGAGTGAGATGTACTTCTTTGCACGTAATTTCCTCGAATTCGTCCCATATGACCTCTACTATGGAGATCATACCGGGACAATACTTTTCAATATCGGAGAAGTTGAAAAGCCTATTTTCAGGATCAAATCTGAGTCGATCTTGTTTAGGTGTTGAGCGTGTCGCTAGAACCTCGACAGCCTCAAGGGGACTCAAAGGATGCTCGCAATTCAATATGAAACTTAACAGGCGAAGCGAGTCCTTTTTATACTGAGGAGATATATTTTCCAGCATTAGATCGTAGGTCTCGCTCAGTGTAGGTGGTAAGGACACAAGAGCCTCGCGGACATCATTTGGAGTCAGACAAGCTTCAAGAGAATCCATCTGACAAGCTGCCCAGCGAAACCTGAACAAACTGTTAGCGCTTCCATGTCAATATTGTCTTTCGAATACACTGTAGAACATACATTCCATCTGCTTCGTCTCCGACCCTAGTACAAATTTCATTCCGTAGCTCTTTGCTCAAACTCTTCCTTGTGAATTTTGGATTCGTATCAAGGATTGACCGAAAGTAGGACTTTATGTCGTTGTTGACGGCAGTCGTATCCAAACTCAGACAGTTGTCTTCACCAAAGAAATCAACGATCTGATGTTGAAAGTCTTCTTCAGGCCTAGCCGTCAGCAAGAATTGGACATTTTCTTCTGCCAGTCGCCTTAGCCATGTGAGAAGGGAGTCTTTCGATTTACACTCATCTAAAGCGTCGATCAAGATGAACACACGACCAATAGTATCTAGCATAGACTTGATGCATGATTCTAAATGCGACTCATCTGGATCTCTTGAACCATTTTCACAGGACGTAAATAGCTCATAGAGCATTGCTAGTGCAGCTTCGCCTCCACATTGACAGAGTTGAAACGCTAGCGACCGGAGGAGGCCATCGAGAGATTGTTTCTCAATATCGTTGAAGTCGAAGTAGTATGTTAGTGTAGGAATGCCACTTGTATCATTGAGATGATCAAAAATTCGAGAGCTTAGCACTGTTTTGCCACAGCCAGCCAACCCGTGGAGCCAGAGATGTTTCCGTGTGCCAGCCTTGAACTCCTCGAAAATCGGACTGTGGATGAACCAGAGTCCAGAACCAGCATGACGGCGCTTCCTGGCTTTGACCACATTTGTCGAGTACCTTGGAGGCTTGAGCCAGCGTTCTATGTCCGAGCGTCGCTTTTCACTCTGAATGGAATTTACGGTCTCACTGGTGCCTTTCACGCTCGCAGTAATTCTTTGCAGATTCTCATTGACTATGTAGCTATTTAGTGCCTCCTATACCCTAACCTCCAATGTTTACTCACTTTCACCAAGTACCTTCACAAGAGGCTTCTCGTGTTGTATTTCGGTTGGCGCAATCTTCTGAAGCAACTCCTTCGCATATGCTGCAGCAGTTATTGCCGCAAACCCTTGCCATTCATCATTCTTGTGTGTGTCGGAATAGTCGCAGATCCCACGGATAATTAGACAGGGGAAGTGGTTCATTAAACCAGCTGCTTCCATCTCAAAGCACAATACTCCCTCCTCCCTGGCTAACTTATCCCGGATAGCTGCGTCCTTCATGAGCTTGTCAGAGCTGGCAATCAGACCATGATGGATCATTGGGTCATTTTCATCATCGCCTCGGGCCTCTCGGATAATGAGGTTTTCTTCGCCACAGTTGTCTTTGCATGCTGCAGATTTTGGGGATTCTCGATGAATGTGACTCGATTCATAGAGCCTGTCTTTCGCTGCTGAGGGACGAGCATACCGTTTCTTGAGGCGAGGGTATTTATTGAGTGCTTCTTCGATTCTTTCGTTCAGTTCATGTCCTTGGAGTATGTGACCTCCTTTCAGTTTTACCACGGCCGTCAATAGAAGTTGAGGTGGCTGATTCAATGATCCAGTCAACTGGAACTCTTGTTGCTGCAATGTCTTGCCGCGGTTTTAATGTAAGACCCCCCCTCTGGCTTCCGAAGGGACGCTAACTACGACATCTCCAAGACGAATGTCATGCTGAGAGCTTGGAGCACCACCACCGATACCGACCATAAGCCCAACGCGAATATTGGGAAAGGTTCGTAACATGTCTCTGGCTACAGATGCAGCTGGGGCTATTCCGTACTCAGCCATGGGCAAGGATGCAACGACAACCTCATGGTTCCCCATTCTGCCTAAGGAATAGCTGTTGTTGTCTCCAGGAGATTGTACGTCTAGATTCACTTCGTATTCTTCATCAAAAAGGCTTCTCGCCGCAACTAGCTCTGTTGTCAAGGCGCAGATCCACCCAACAGTGTAGGTTGAGGGGTCCGCCATTTCGTTCTCAGAGGGTTGACTTTGTTTAGTCTTGGGGATAAGGGTTAAGAAATGGCTTGAGTTCTTCTAGATAATGAGAGGAAGGGGGCTTATATAGCCCATTATGAACTCTGGAAGGTTCTCTGCTTGTTCAAACAACACCAGCATGCAAGGTAGCGTACAAACATGGGAGAAGAGATGGCTGTGTTTGAGATTTTTGCAAACGAAGCAACGAATAAAGCAGTCACAACAATCATCTCTACATGATGAAAGGTTGGATACCCCAACAGCTTTTAAGCTATCTTATCATGTCACCGATATAAACACTTGAAACGATAAGTGACGGTTACACCGTTCAACGTTCAGTTACTGGTCACATGAAAAGCAAAAACCTACTTAAATTAATTAGGCTCATCAAGCATACAAACCGGGTATATGCTCTAATTCTAAAGTTTTATGATTGACACCAGCAACAATCGGTTTGTTGAAGCACATTTACGTATCGGGGCACCTTAAGCGAGCCGCTTGTCGGTTAGTAGAATAAAATCAACGCGTAAGGCAGTAGCACACCGTAGCAACTGATAACAATCCAGTTTTGTCACATTCACCAATATCCAACATGGAAGCCGAACATACAATTGCTAATGGTAGTACCAGACTCCCAATCGAGATCATTTTGTTGATAGTTGAGAACCTGATTCCTCCGTATGATGGGTCGCGACCAATCCTCCCCGCATCACATCCAATCACCAAAACACTCGTGGCTTTGACAAGAGTGTGCAAAGCAATACATCCCACTGCTAGCAAACTCATTTGGCAAAACTGCCTCTACATCGATAGAAAATCAAAACTTCGCAGGTTCAGACGATACATCTCGCAAAAGAGCCCAATCACAGGGCGGTCACCCTGTGAAGCTTATGGCTCAGCCAAACTCTATCTCAGCCCATTACATTACAAGTTTGACACTGCTTCTACTTATGAGGCTATCGCTCCGTCTGTCCGTCGTGGTAAGGAGAAGCCTGGTCGTATGAGCGACGGCTCGGACAGTGACATGGAAACTGATCAGAGCGATGAATGGGCTGATGGGTCACAAACTGGGAGTCATCGCGCACCTCGTTCAAGATCCCCTGTGGATGATGGATATTCTGAATACTCAACTCACAATTGGAGAGACGCGCCAATGCAGGACCTTCGAACGATCCACATTCTCAAAGACGTTCTCATCACTCTTGCACCAGTCCTCAAGACCATCATCGTTGATATGCCCTTGAGAGATTTAAGTCCTACACAAAACAAAGACATCTTGGAGCCACTCAGACAAGCATTCGAGGCTCTGGTCAACATCGAAGAACTCATCAGTGTTAAAGACGAATTGTACATTGATACGGAGACTGAATTCAATCAGCCTCATGTCTTTATCAAATGGCCGAAACTGCGACGTTTATGCCTGTACAACGTCGGGGTTGCGGATGAATTCTTCGATGATATGGCCTCGTGTCCACAACTAGAGTCTGTTGTTTTCGTAAGACCTGATCTTGCCGATGATGTTAAAGGAGATTGGGCGAGGGCATGGGCCAAAATCAACCTCCGGGACACGAAGGATGATGGCCTGGTGTATAAAGGGCCAAAAATCTCAATGGCTTTCTGCGACTGGCCGCCCTACCAATATGACTTCAGTAGCATGATACCTCACTGGCAAGAAGTAGACCCCGACAACAAAATCACTGTTTCGACTCTGGCTACGCATAAAAGATATGATAGAAGATCAAGGAGAAGGGGTCCGATTGCCTCGTGCCAAGATTGGATCAGGGATCACGCTTTGAAGGGTACGATTTGGAATGAAGTTGAGACCAAGTGCCAGCCTGTGACTCCGCCAATAATGTTTGAGGAGGGTCAGGTTGAAGAAGACGATGATGAATGGGTTGATGACGACGATGGCGAGGACTGGAGTGACGATAATTCCGATTTATGGTGATAAATCCACGACTAACTTGAAGAAATTCGGCAGACTTTAACTGCTTCAAGCTCATTCTGCTTGTCAAAGCGACACGCAAAAACCCTGTCAATTTCTCGGTATCTCTCAATGCTACATGCTCACTGGGACTTGTCCTTGGCCTCTTCAACCTGCAACTCAAAGAAACTCTCAATCAAACTCAACGTGATCATAGCACTCGAGAACAGAAGCGAAACCTCATCGCCAAACTTGACATCCTCCAATGGATCTCTTACCAACTTCGCATCACGATCAGCATCCAGCTGTCTCTTGGGCATCTCCTCCGGTAGAGGATGGAAAGGAAGACCAGATGGTAGCTTCTGCGGTTCTTGTGGCTTATCGCCTGGGAATCCTCCAAAGACATCGCCGCCTTCTTTAGGAGTGTCTGGTTCCTTGCTCAAGAGCTCAATGGCTTTCTTGTAAGCTGCGTTATCAGGTTCTTGCTTTTGAAGGCCTTCGAACATGAGATATACTGCGCGGATGACACTCTCGAGGGCGCCGACAATCCATGCGTGATGGGAAGAGGAAGCTTCGCCGATGAGATACAGCTGACCGTAGGCGTTGGGCTTGATGATCTCTGACCACATGTTGGAGAATTGACTTGGTCCAAAGTATGCGAAAGCACCAGACATGTTCTCGTCTCTGTACCAGTCGTATGCATGATGGTCCTGGTACTGATCCTTGAGAAGAGCGAGAAGCTGATTGTATGTGTAGTCGCTCTGCTTTGAGTGCAACAGCGCAAGATCATGAAGAAGCACAGAGAGGAGCTGTTCTTCATTCTTGGGCGTCTGGGGTGAGATCAGAGATCCAATGCGCTGCGCATCCTGGCCCCAGGTATAAGAGCAGAGAAGAACAGCAGGCTTGTTGGGATCCCAATCCTGGCCTTCATTGGACTCAATGTTGTAAGACGGATACACGCAAACCCGAAGAGGAAGATCAGTATGCGCAATGCCACCTTTCTTGATGTTGAATGGAGGCTTCTGCCACCACGCAGTCTCAAACTTGATACCAACCTTGCACGAAGCACCATATCCCAAAGCCCGAATGGCCTGCTTGGTGCCCCAGAGAAGACCCGCGTCCTTGAGATCCATTCTCTGAAGAGCACCGAGCGTCGTACTGTTGAACACAGCAAAGTATTCCTTTTCCTTGACAACCTGGTTCTTGTTGATGCGGAGTTTCATCGACGTGAAGTCCTTGGGTTTTCGTTTCTTGCGCTCTTCGACTTGTGCGTCTATGGCGACAACTTGGCTGTTGTACTGGACGGGCTGCTTGATCATTTTCGCCATACGATGCGCAATGGTCTGGGCGCCTCCATCGATACACCACCAGTAGTTGGTGGGCTGGCCATCGATTGATTTGGGGGTTGCGAAGTCGAGCTCTTCAAGAACGCATTCTGTGAGGGATTGGTCGTACCAGCCAGTGCCACTGAGGAGTGTCAGATCAGATGCTAGGAAACTTTGCGGATCACTCACTATGTGGCAGACTCGAGCCACTCAATGGTGTTGTAGTTGTATCCCGGCCCCTCGGGAATGGGACCAGAATTGTCTTTGGGTTTGCCCTCTCTCTTCTTCCTGTCGCCATCTCCCCTACCACGACGTCAGTCTGCGAAAAATATCCACTGGTGCAATGGGTACTCACGAAGAGAGGAACTGGCGAGTGCTAAGCTTATCAGCCTCCATCAGAAGGGCCCAAAGCTTGGTTGTTTCCGGTCCCTTTTCATCATTCTCTTCAACGGCTTTCTTGAACTTCTCTGCAGCCACCTTGATGAAGTATTCCAAAGCCTCACTGACTAGGTCTGAAGGGTTCACTTGGAGTAGGCTATTTTATTGTTAGTGACCTGTCTATAATGGAGGAAGAACACGCACTGAACGGGTATCTTGGCTTTATCAGGAAGACCCTCGTTGATCTTGAATGGGTCATTCGCTTCAGCCGTCCAGACGTTCCCGACGCCGGAAACATCATTAAAGTATGTTGGGCAGACATTGTCCTCATCTCCGATGTAGTATGGGATCAATCCGCCTTTTCCTGGCTTGAGGCCGATGTAATTGAACAGCTGGAAGGTTCTGCAGCATGTAAGCAATCGCGACGCCAACGATCCTTGGGAGACTTACCTCTTCATGATGGTGTTGTTGGGGAATCGCATAGCTCCAACATCATAGTAATCATGCTCAGCATGCGAAAACCGATGCGTATACAACCTTCCTCCCAACCTATTCATCTTGGCAGCTTCTATAATGTCGTACTCAATCTTCAATCCCTCTTTTTTGCACTGCTCGTTCAGCCAGTCAAACACCATGGCAGTGAAAAGTCCAGCGACACCCGCGCCGATGACACCAATCTCAAGATGGTTGGACTTTCTGGGGACGAAGCCAATACCAGTGAGCTTTTGGGTCTTGTCAAGAATCTTACTGACACCTTCATCTTCATGAACTTTCTTTGGGAAAAGCTCGGGATGTTCTTGTTGAGCTTGGATCACGCGCTTGGTGGCGGCTTGGACGTCGTCTTCGAAGCCTTTCTGGGCGACGTGTCGTGCCCACATGTGCTTGAAGGCACGGGTGTGGAGGTGATGCTCTTCAGCTGGGAGAGACATGATGAAGACAGACTAACAGTCACAGATAATGGGCTGTTTCCTTTGACAAAGACAGACCTGTTTTCTGGGGACTTGTGTTCTATTTATGCGTAACCTATTGCTAGCTAGTCTGGCTATGGAGGTTCCCATCCAGAAAGCTCCATCACAACACCAACATAGTGGCTAGCTGAGACAAGCAATGTGATAAGAAACGATAAACCGACTCTTGTGGTGAACCCCGCTTCATCTAAGACTTCCATCACATACCGGTGAACTTCCCCGCAGATGACTGCGTTTTCTTACCAACGAAACTATCGATGCGTTCCATTCAAGCCTAGAACACCAGATCTCACGGGCCGTAGCCGTTCCTAGCGGCATCAATACGAACCAAAGGCCCTCCAGCTCCCGGAATAATTGGATGCTGTCCAAATGTGGCTGGCTGGATTGAGACTATTGGCGACTAACGACTAATACGGCTATTGTGTCTTATGCTGGGGTTAGTGATGACGATGCTTCGTCTGAGGTGCATTAGACTGCTGAGGCTGAGAATTGAGGTGGTGTCTATCCTGTTGAACATGCAGATACTTTACGTCTGGGGCTTTTATGAGGTTCTGTGATTGTTGCGAATTTGGAGTATGGTCAGCAATAACACACCTGCATGTTGGGATGGCGTTCAGTTCACCGCGCTTTCAGCTCAGCAGATCGATGATGATAGAGGCGTTTATATTCGTTGCGGCTGAAGCTTCCTGGAAGATGGCACACAACACCGTGACCTTTTTACTCACTCTGCCATGCACTAACAGACTCAATCACACTCCGAAATATACATATTAATTAGTTCAACTACTCAGCTATACATTCTACAACCTCTAGTCGCCAAGTGGGTAAGCGTGAAGGACCTGCCCGTGGAACAAGGTCGCATCCTTCGAAGCCAGGAATACATAACTCGGCGCAATCTCACTTGGCTGTCCAACTCTTCCCAGCTGAGAATTCTTGCCAAATCCTTCCATCTGCTCTGCCGGTCGAGACGCAGGCTGGAGAGGTGTATGCACAGGTCCTGGAGCTACAGCGTTGACTCTGATGCCCTTCTTGACGAGCTGCTTTGACAGAGATTGAGTGAAAGACGTTATGGCTCCTTTTGTGGATGCGTAGTCTACCATGTGTGCTGTTCCTCTGAAGGCGACGGTGGAGGTCGAGTTGATGATGCTACTCTGTTAGCCAGGTTCACACAATGGGGTGAAGACTTACGAGCCACCCTTTTCCATATGATGAAGCGCATATTTCGTCATAGCAAAGATCTGGAGAATATTGCTTCGGAAAGTACTCTCTACATCATCCAGGTCAATATCCTTAAAGTCCTCACACATGAACTGCTTCCCGGCATTGTTCACCAAGACATCAATCTTGCCATACCCATCAACGTGTTTCTGGACTGCGTTCTTGCAGGTATCATTGTCCATGAGGTTTCCTGGGAAGAGCAGACACTTGTGGCCTTCTTTCTCGACCATGCGCTTGGTCTCTTCGGCGTCTTCTTGTTCTTCTGGGAGGTAGACGATTGTTACGTCTGCGCCTTCGCGGGCGAAGAGGACTGCTACTGAGCGACCAATGCCGGAGCTATAGGGATCAGTGATGGGATTTTATGTAAGGAACGAAATGTCTGCGTACTCTCCGCCTGTGATGAGAGCTTTGGCACCCTCGAGCTTGTTGGCGGCTCTGTACTCATGGAACTCATTCTTGCCTTCGAGTTTGGTGGACTCGCTTGTAGGGTTCATGGCCTTTTCAGTTCTGTGACCGATGTTAGGAGTGTATCCAACACAGATCAATTGATCGCGTGCGTACCCTGGGAGCTTCTGTGCCTGAGCCTCAGGAACAGGGTCGAATGAACCATCTTTTCCAGCTTGAGGCATTGTGAACAGAGTATTCAGTCAATTAAAGCAATTATTCTGTATAGAAATCTCAGATTATGGATGAATGAAGAAATCGGAACGATCATGACATGTTATATATGTCTCTGAGGAATGATGTCAGTGTGCAGTGCATCCATCGAGATTGTCCAGCCCCATCGCGGGGTCACTCAGTGCATCATGATGGCATCACGATTTAGACAAGCCAATTGCTTGTCCAACCTCAACAAATCCTCCAAGCCAAACTACCCTAAGGCCTGTAATTAACAACTGATCCAAACGTATCGGATTGTCCCCAAATTCCCTCCCTCAAACACGACAACTGCACAATCTGCGAATGGTCCACAAACAAATTAACATCAGTCCCAAACTCTCTGACATACCAATTGAACACCTTTGGATCCGCCGCCTCAAACATGACTTTCTCCTGCGGCAGCTCCCTCAAAATCTGCTGAATAACATCCGTCCTCCAACTCTTGACATTCTCTGTGATGCCCTCGCTCTCAATCATGATACGCTCTACACCAGCGTCGATAAAACGCTTTCCCATGTGGATTATCTTGGAGGGATCAGAGGTTCCGAGTGATGAGAGCTCAGAAGCTTCTGTGTCGCCGCCAGCGCCGAATTGAATGCCGCATTCAGGTTTGGCGATTAAACCGACGGAGTGGACTTTGTCGACGATGCGGAGCCAGTCGTCTTGGGGGATGGAGAGGAAGCCTGATGAGATTTCTATCACGTCGAAGCCGAGTTGTTTGCACTTTTTGAGGTATTGGTCTACCGCCCAGACAGGGTCAGATTGAAGAAGGACGTGTTCCATCCATCCGCCCTTATATCGTGGTCAGTAGTGCTTTGAGATAGGCCAGGAGACTTACAGTAGAGACGTAGACGTTGTACTCGTGAGCGAGATTGATGAGCTCTTTAAGCTTGTCCTCTGGGAACAGGGAGAACGAACCACCAGCAAACTTGAGACCATCGACATGATGACCCATCCTAAGTCTGTCAGTATATAAGCATTGTGGCCATGGTCTGGGCGAACTCACGTTTCAAGGACATCTTGCAGGTACCGCTTCCCCATCACCGAATAATACGGCCCCCGAATCTCAGTAACTCCAACAGACCGCGGCTTTGGTTGACGACTGTTGTGACGAACAAATCCAAAGCCTTTGTCTTTATCTTCCAGCAGTATCGGAGGAGTCTCAAGTCGAGGAGACACTGAGAAGGGCCTGATAGCGGCCTTATGGATTGCAGTTGAAGCTCGCCATACTGGGCGGGCGGCTTTGAACAGGTTAGCATGCGACATTATAGTAGCTGTGAAGACGATCCTTCTATCTAAATCTCTGATAAGATTGTTTTTCTGGTATCTCAAACTTGCGCAGCATGGCTTCCGCGGTCTCTTAAACCATCACGTTGTAGCATGATATCATCATGATGCATCCATGAGTTGCTGAGACTGTAACATGAACACCAGATTCTGCGTCATATCATCTATTTACCGAATTATTATCATGAAAAAACTCACTGATAATACAGCGGCAGTGCAGTTGGTTGAAACCGTCCAGAAATGACACCCCGTCCTAGACGGAGCCCGGTCGCCGGATTTGTGGAGACACTCCGGCCGTGACCGCCGGGATGCAATACGGAACCCGTACATGCTATACTACGAGTGTAAGTGCCTGGTCAACGCTAACTAGCAGTTCTTAGATCTACTTTTTACGCTGCGCCATCACCGACAGATCGCTTGAAACTCCGACGACTGACGCGACGAGTCTCGGTCTCGACTCGAAGACCGCCCTGAAGCTCTACCCACAGTGCCATAAGAACAATAATCTAAGCATCCGAAACCGACTTCTTACAACTAATCATCCAGGAAGTTTCAATAGAAATGAACGAGAATGTTTTACAGCGCCTGAGTCAATCACGCGAGTCGAGGCAGTCAGCTCAGCAGGAGAACATAGAACCAGAAAACACCATAGCGTTTAATAACACATCTAGCCCTCTTGGCCAAGTGGTAAGGCGTCGCACTCGTAATGCGAAGATCACTGGTTCGATTCCAGTACGGGGCAAAGCGATCCATTACTTTTGCGTATCGCCATAACACATCATGATCTTTTTGCAACGGTTGTTCGTCGTTGGAATAAAAACTTGCCTTTTTGGGATAATTTCCTTTTTTGGACACGCAAACCGGGACGGGACGAGATGAAGGCAGACCTTATTGTAATTCGGGTGACTGCAGAAGACCGATTCTCTTTGTTTATGATCGGTTCCGTCAATTGACTTTAATAGAGATTTCCGTTGTCTTATCAGTCGAGACATCACATTGAAGCATGCAAGTAATTGAACAAAGAAACAAATGCGTATTGGTATCCATCGTTATGCTATAACCCATCATCCATCCATAGTCCTATAATGCCCCCATGTATCAACGCCCAAATCATCATTACAAAAGAAATCCATCGTATCGTAGCTATCCCTATCCAAACTCCATGCTTCATATCTTCATTAATCCTCCACATCCGCCGCACACCCCTCATCCTCAACCCTCTGCTGCTGCTGCTTCTTCCTCACCTCCATCGCCTTGCGCAGTTTAATAGCAGTCTGTATATCAACCTTTGCATCATCCGCTTCCGTAAGACCGTACTGATCCCACCCTATCTCACGAAGATCAATGCCCAAATCTGCGAGGGACACAAAGCCCGGTGCAACGGGGGCATCGCTCTCCCAGAATGAATCGGAGTCTGGGTCTTCAGAGGTAGAGACTTGACGTGTTCGACGGGGTGTTGTTGTGCGACTGCGGGATTGGCGGGTGCGGCGTGGTGTGGATTTGTTACTTCGTGTGCGCGGTCGTTGGGGACTCTTTGGGCTTTTTGGTGTTTTGGGACGTTTGGAGACTGGTGCAGAGGGGATTATGGGGATTGGGGGTGGTGAGGCGGGAGCTTTGAGGATGGGGAGGGGTTCGTATATGCCTGGGAGACCGTCGCCTGACATGCCGTAGTTGTCCTTCATAAGGAGTCCTTCGCCGTCGCGACGCTTCTCTTTCCATGCGACGAAGGAGTCTATGGAGTCTTCGCTTGCATCGGAGAGGTATAGATCAATGTCGTGATCGGCTGTAATGGGATGGCCGAGATGTTGCTCGATATCCATCCTTGATGGAACAAGTGTCTCGGCGGAATAGTCATCCCCAGGTGAGTTATGCTGAGTGTTCTGACCAGGTGCAGCGCTCTGCTCATGCTCAGGGCGCATCTTGATCGACGGTGGCAGAGACGCATCGATAGATGTGCTTGGCGTATGATGACCAACAGGGTATTGGATGCTCGAGAAACCAGATGACTGTGTTGTAGGTGTGATGTTTGCCTGTGAACTGACATTGAGAGAAGATGTCCGCACAGGAATGTGTTCGTTTATATCGTCTAGACGTTGGTTCCGCAGAGCAACGCTGGCCATTGTGCGAGATCGAGGAAATGGTTTGTCGATTGATGAAGAGCTCGATGGACGAGAAGGTTGTGACAGTTCGCTTCGGGGATAAGATGAGAGCGTTGATCCTCCGTGATATGACTCTGGACGAGGATGATGTACATCGTTCCGGTCATATCGGTGATTTGGTTCAAGATATACACTTGCTCGCTTGTCTGGTCTGAATTGCGCTGGGATAATCGGACACGGCGCAGCTTCATCAAACGCCTCATCCACTGTATCAATCTCGACACGACTGAAACTCCTTCCTCGGCTTCGGCCCTCGCTCGTCTTTGGTCGAGATCTTTGAACTGGCGGTGGTGAAGATGAAGTCTCGTATGTTAAGCCACTGGATAGTGAAGGATGTAGACTCATGGGCCTGGGTTTCCGAGGTTGAGGGTCGGGTTCTGGGGGAGAAGCAAAAGCGTTGAAGGACCTTCTTCGATCCCGCATCGATAATGTTCCTGGGTTTAGATTCGATTGTGACTCTCGTCGATTCGACTTGCTTGATCTTAGCAGATCATTACCAATTGAACCAGAGAACGACCTCCAAGCTGATGAGCTCGACGGTCTTGACCAAGCCTCCCGTATCGTCCCTAGATCGCCATGCGGAACACCCGGCGCAGGCGCAGAATCATCCTCCTCTTCTTCATACTCAAACGACTGCAGCTCCCTCCCCCCGGAAAGTCGATAAAAGGCTTGAGCAGCAGCGCTATTAAGGTCCACGCCATTCTCGCCAATATTCCTCTCCGCAACGTCCTCCCCATACTCCCTCGCCCCCGAAGCAGCCACCCGCGATCTAAAGTTGGAAGGCCTGAATTCTCCCTGCGCATCGAGAATGTCTATAAATGAATTCCGCTTATCGTGCGCTGAATCTGTCGAGCTCTCGCGACGATGGTGTGTGGGAATTGAAGGTACGGGCGGTGGTCGTTCGCGACCTCGTGTTGGTCGCTCTGGAACACTCCATGCTGAATTGGAGCTTCGGATGCTTCGCGATAGGGAGAGAGGACGGGACGAGAGGCTGTTTGCTTGGTTTGGAGCTGTTGTTGGGCGGGAGGGAGATGGGCCTCTGAATCGGGGGACCATGGGAGGTGGCGCGGCTGGATCTTGTGATGGCGTTGATAATTGGGCTTGGCTGCGTTTTCTGGCTGCTCGTTGCAGCTGATCCAATACATTTGGTCCATTTCCAGCGACTGGGTATGTCCCTGGTGCCGTTAGAGGGACTCATATAGCGTGTCTGCGACGGAGGTTACCTTGAATTGGTGGGATTGAAGCCACAGTCGAATTGTACGCTTGACCCTTAAGCGAAGGCCTGTTACTATTCTTTCGCGCAAAGATATTGCTAAAGAAGCCCATGATGTTCGCCTTAGCCTGCCATGCGGCAGGTCGGCATCAAGAAGATAATCGCAATGATTTGAGAAACCCTGAGTGAAAGGGACACCTCAGCGCTTTTTAGAGATGAGATGTTGGCATTCCGATGTGAAATGAAAAAGGGTACGCGCAATCGGGGCGCCAAATGAAAAGGAAAACCAGGCGCTTATAAGTACAGTACAGTACAGCAGGTACCGTATCAATCAAAACGGCCCAAGTGAGAACGTGAGACTAATGCAAGCCCCGTGAATTGGAACCTGTTTTTTGTTCCTGTGTGCTGTGGCTTTAGAGTTTAGGAGGAAGTGGTGGGAAGGTCTGGTCTATTTGTTTTGTTCCTCGCTGTTTGGTTTGGTTTGGTTTGGTTTGAGAAGCTTCTTTGGAAGGAAAAGGTACATACATATCATCCTCGGTCTAGTCTAGTCCAAAACAGACAAGACTGGGGGACAGGGGTGGATGACGCCAACGAACGAGAGGAAGGGATCCATGCAACCATGTTTGGAGGTGGAGGGTGCTAGCGGAGAGTGACAGGCCACGATGGATCTGAGAGTTGAAGAGTCAAAGGGTGAGGGGCAGGGGGATGAGGGATGTTGTGTCTTGGTCATGAATGAAGAGAATGCCTTGACGTGAAAATGTCTCTCCACTGACTCAGACATTCCACTCACAAACCTGAGACATCTTCACTTCTCTGCAGAACAGATCGTCAGCGGGAGAGTGGCCGATTATCCCCCAGGATCAATCAACCACACTCAGGTCAATTCAGGTCAGGTCAGGGGGCGTCTGACTTGCATCACCCCTGAACCTGAGCCGAACTCTGCATCCGTATCCCTGGACCAGCCTGGACCGATATGGACGGATGCAGGGACCACTATTCTTCCCACTCAGGGGCTTCACAAGTGTCACGGAAAATAACACCAACAAATGAGATGCAAACATGATGAACGCTTTAGAAAAGAGGGCTTGGTTCAACTGCCATCTGGGGCTTAACCGACTGACGCCATCAAAACGGCCTCCGAATCAAGAAGTGATAGCCCCAAGAGAACGATGCTCAAACGAGAAGCTGTGTGCTTACCTGATACACAGCCTGAAGTAAACGCGAGCACCAATCGAGTCATGCCTTGGGCAAAAGGCTGCAAGGAGATATCCGGCGAGCGAGGATAGGCGAACTCACAGATCCCCAACGCCAATAATTACGCTGTAGTATTGCATTGTCCGAGACACAATGTCGGCATCCGAGTCATTGGGTCGATTATCACAATGGCCTTGTCCACGTTGCAGCGAGAGTCCCACGGTTAGATTCTACGGACACGGGGGACGGGCCGCTGCTGATTTTTGAGTTTGATGATTGCTCGTCTATTAAATTGCCGTGTTCCCTGTGTATACATACGCGTTGTGTTTTTTTGTTTGTGGCAGATACTACCCGTTTGTATTAGATGTCCACCTTTGTGTTCTCGTCACTGTAGCTTCTGTGTCATGTCCTCGTTGCACGGATACGGACGGAGAAATTGACGGATTATTCGTGGTGAGGGTCGCATTGTACGAGAAGATCTCAATCATGGACTTGTTAGTAACTTTAGTGCGAGCCCGGTTCCGCGCGTTGGGGCCAATCTGTGATCTTTTATCTGTGCACACGGGACAAACCCTTTATCAACGAGCTCAAAAGATGTGATATAAGTCACTAGTTGATGTGATGGTGTCAGTGATATTTACATCGTATAATTATGCTTCTATAAGCCTGGATTGCTATAACAGGAGGGTTACATATCACTTTGCTTTTTACTTGCAGCAACCCTTGTAACTGTAGATCGTTTCGGATCGGTTTCTCGCGTTGAGGTGACACAATCAAACTAGCAGAGACTAAATATGGCAGCGCTGATCAAGAGACTAGGAAAATATTAGGAGAATGAGATCTGCAGTCAAAACTGGTGATTGTATGTGTATTTAATGGGATTGGAGGGACTAAAATGTCATTAAATGAGACGAGACAAGGTCTTGTTGTTTGGTGTTGGTTACCCTACATCTTGACAACAAACGGAGCGTGTTCATCGATGACGTTCTATAATGCCTGATATTATAGTTGAAAGTGTTTGATAGGAATTGCTTCTCTTGATAAATCTGAAACTGTCTGTATGGGTGGTTTATGCATACCTAACTCAACCGATAGCGCAATGTTGCAGCTGTAGCCACAATGTTTGTATGCCGAGGATACAGGCTGTAAGGCTAGAAGGTGTTCAGGCGACGTCATCAGTAAACCACCCCGCCAACTCAACGTGGGGCATTTCTTCCCTCCACCATCAGCAGCTTAACAATCACCAACACTTGGATCTCAACACCATCACAACCTCACACACCACGCATGCAACCGCCAAAATGTCTTCAACAACAGACCCCAACCCCTCCGACTCCCGCCCGGCCTTCATCCCCCTCGAAGCTAACCCCGAGCTCATGACAACCCTCATCCACAAACTCGGCGTCTCAAACGCCCTCGCGATGCACGACGTCTACTCCCTCACCGACCCAGACCTGCTCGCCTTCATACCCCGCCCCGCGCTCGCCCTGCTGCTCGTGTTCCCCGTTAGCGCCGTGTACGAGAGTCACCGCATGGCTGAGGATAGTCTGGCCGATGAGTACAGGGGCAAGGGGGACACCGAGCCGGTGCTCTGGTGGCCACAGACAATTAGGAATGCCTGTGGGCTGATGGGCTTGCTGCATGCTGTCTGCAATGGAAATGCTAGAAGTTTCATCGGTACGTTTTGCACTTGGGGGCGTGGATGAGGCTAATTCTCAGCAGAGGAGGATTCGACGCTCGATGTGTTAATCAAGAAGAGTATCCCTCTTGATCCCCACGGCCGCGCAAAAGTACTCGAAACAACACCCGATCTCGCGACAGCGCACAAAGAAGCCGCTACACAAGGCGACACGCCCGCGCCCGCTGCAGAAGACGACGTGGAGCTACACTACGTATGCTTCGCCAAGGGCACAGACGGTGGACTGTGGGAACTCGACGGACGAAGAAAAGGACCCATTCGACGCGGCGACCTAGAAGACAACGAGGATGTGCTGAGTCCAAAGGGCTTGGCGCTGGGTGCGCTGAAGTTTTTGGAGAGGGAGGGTGGTGATTTGAGGTTTAGTGCTGTTGCGCTTGCTGGGTCTATGGACTAGGATTGATACCCGAGAGGCTGGATTAGATTTGGGTGAGAATGAATAGTATAGTTCGATCTTCTCACCTGTAAAGCAATGTATTGTTGTTGAGCTAGAAGCTGAGGGGCTGGAGTGGACGTTTAGCGTAGTTATTTTGAGAAGCTGAAGAACAAGGCAGATTCTTGAAGCCACGTCTAATCTCAGCTCCCCACTCAAGGCAGCGACTTTTAACGACGTATATAAAACATAATCCATTCACTTTCTGGCCATCCTCAATTCAATTCAATCATAAACATCATGCGTAAGTCTTGGTAAGGCATAGATTTACCGAATACTTACACGTACAGGTATCGCACGTTGGCTCTTGGGCGGAGGCCGTGAACATGTCGGCCTCATTCTAGGCAATGACGCATCCGGCAAAACAACATTTCTATACAGACTCAAGTTCGGGGAAGCTATAGAGGCCATCCCAACAATTGGCTTCAACGTCGAGACTATCGACCATCCTGATGGAGAGAAAGTCACTCTCTGGGACGTTGGAGGTAAAACACCCTCTCTGGCCTCCATCCTTTACTAACAGTCTAGGCTGTGATGCTATCCGTCCTCTTATACGACACTACATGACCCAAGATCGCTTTCTAATCTTCATCCAAAGCTGCACCGACACAGACCCCGATCGCCTTGAGTTCTCACTCGAGTATCTCCGCATGGGAATGAACATGATGCTTGAATACGGGGCAAAGCACATGTTTATCATCTTCAACAAACAAGATCTCCCCTCAAACGAAGAACGACCTAAAATCGTGAAAGATTTGAAAACCAAGCTTGAAGCTGAGATTAAACCATACGCTGATAAGCTCGATATAAAGATCTTGGATAATCCTGGTCTAAGTGCCCTTTGGGGCTGTCAGGCGTATAACGTCATGGATGAGATACGAAAGAGCCTAAAACCGAAGAATGCAGCCAAGGATACAAAGGCTGAGATTGAGCTGAGGGAGAAGGGGCCGAGTGAAGAGGAGCTTCGCAATAAGATCAGAACGGCTAATGCTGAGAGTGCTGATGCAAACACCTTCTGGGAGTCGTTCCTAGATGGGAGTTTGGAGGCGTGGGATCATTACACTCATCTCAGAGCAGGCTTCTTCGTCATGCATGATTGTTTTGGAAGAGGCTTAGGACTCTTGGAGTGTGCTGATGAATTCATGAAGCATTTGAATCGCCTGCGGGAGGGAAACCCCGAGAGGTTCCGCAACACAGCGCACAAGTAAGTCACCCATCCACTGTCCATATCTTGTTTCTGACTCTTTAGAACAATGACCATATTCTGGCTTCACCAAATTCAAGTCGCTGCAATAGAATACCAAGCACACTCACTCGACAAGTTCCCCTCGCGAGAGGACTACGCTGACATTGTCTTCTCAGCGCCTCATCTCATGAACTTAGGCCTCTGGAGACAATACTACTCCAAGGACCTGCTGTTCTCGCAACTAGCTAGGAATAACTATAGTCTGCCGGATTTACAGCCTCTTCCTACGATTAAGCAGGTCACTTCTACACCTTTGCAAGAGAAAGTTACAAACGATGTTGATCGACTGCCCCGGTTTGCGTTTTCGGTAGTTCAAAAGACTCTCTCGTCGAAGCTTAGAAGGGGAGGAGTTGTTAAACAGGCTCTTGAAGCACTGCAGTCTTCGACGATGCGGTTGAGAGCTTCGGATTCCTCGGTTCCTCCGTATTCAGAGACACAGGCGTATTTCTGGATTCAGATCATCCACGCTTATACCCGCTCTTTAGAGGTTGAATCGTCCCAAAGCCAATTCACCACTTACGAGGCGTTCAAATCCCTCTTTGACATCCAAGGTGACGAGTGGAAAGAGTACTACTCCAAGTCAATTTGGGAGAGCATCGCCGCTCGAATGACATTCATCAACCCCGACAAGAAACCCCTCCCCAATATCTTCAACCTACCCTCACAAGCAAGAAAAGACCTCGCTGTCTCACAAATGATAAACGCCGCATTTCACCGCTCAGCAAACACAGACCTCCCACCATCCGAGGATCTAGACTTCCTAGCATCCATCCTCATCCCCGAGTCCGAACTCAACGTCGCCAGCCACGCGAGCCTCATAACCTTCCTATTCAACCGTCTAACACAAAGGACGAAATCTGCCGCTACGAGCACAAAGCGCGGTGATGCTTCGCTGGCGTCGTCGACGGCGCTGGAGATTGCCAAGTGGACGGGGTTGACGCAGGCCATGTTCTGGGTGCAGCAGATCCAGATTGCGCTTGCCGGGCGGAAGGAGATGAGTTTTGAGGAGTTTATCAAGGGGAATTCGGTTTTGGCGTTTGAGGAGCTGCCGTTTGTGTATTATTCGCCGCAGCTGTGGGGGAGTGTTGAGGCGAGGGATGGGTATGTTATGCCTGATAGACGGGGGCTTTCTAGCATTGTAGCCGGGAAAGTCAGACAGTAATGAATGGGTACATTTGGAAATCAGAAGAGATTTAGTTGTTTATGAGTCCTTGGTTATGGGATATGCCATCGAGTCGAGTCAAGGTGAAGCTAGTTCAGTCATGTCTGTCTCAACCTACACTTGAAGCACCAGGAACCATCAAGCAACGCTTTTAATTGCTCTATGACCTTTGTCTACGCTTCTAACGCTGTAACACGCTCCATCTATAAAACAAATGTCCTCAACTCTATGTCAACCTCAGCTCAAACAGCTGTTCCATGATCAACCTCAACATCCCCCCCTCCAAGCTGGCAATCACACCCCAAAAACCTCTTGGCCGCCTCAACATCCTCACCAAACGAACCAAGTATCTTGAGCGCCTTCTCCGCAGCACGCTGCTTAGAGTACCGACCACTCTCAGATGTGTCATCCGCGATAACCTTTTGATGCACCATAAACACAGCGCACATTTCCGTGTCTTTCAGCGCCGCCATGCCTTGATCAGCACTGCATGGTACAGCCTCTGCGCTGATGCGCCAGTTTGTGCAACCGAATTCCTGGTGCATCTTCTTGGAGAGGAACGTGACTGGGTGTTTGTTCGCAAAGGTATCGTAGAGTTTCATGTCTTGGAAGTATGGCTGGATGAACTTGGTGAAGAAATTCTCGACGACCGAAAATTTGTACTTTGAATCGACAAACATGGCTCCAACAAGAGCTTCAACCACATCAGCGTAAACCTTCGGTGCCGAATCTACTTTGAGCCAGAAGTTCTGGCACATGGGAGTTCCATCTTCTTTTGCCTCTTTACGGGCATTCTCTTCAGCAACCTCAAGTTCCACGACATAATCTCGAATCTGACTAAGGAGGCTTGATGTACTCGAAAGTAGATATTTGTGCAGACCAAGTTTAACGCAGAGACAGCCGAGAAACTGATTCGACACCATGGCCATCTTGTGTTCCGTCAGCCACTGAGGGTCTGCCCTGGGGAAATTTCGATACAGATAATCAACGATGGCCATGTCGAGGAGTGAGTCGCCCAGAAACTCGAGGCGCTGATAATCTGGTACAGACTCATACGGCCATGAAGGGTGTTTAAATGCGCTTTGTACAAGTTGTGCAGACTTGAAGCGGTATCCTGTCGCTTGTGCCACCTTTTGTACAAGGCTGCGCTGAGAGGCAGATGCATTACCTTCCTGCCACTCAGGAATCTTGTAGGCTTTATAGTAGTCCTTGAAAGCCTTCATCCTGTGGTTCTTTGACTTGGTCATTCGTTTCACGGCTTTGACAGCCAGATCCATGTTTCTTTCCTTGCTCGTGAGATACGCCGCTCCAATGAGAGCCTCGCATACATCCGCAATCGTCTTGTCGGCCAGGTTATGCTTCATTGAAGTTTTCGGTGCCTTTCCTTTCTTGAGCGGAAGATCGGGGTACCACGTTCGTCTGTCGAATGCCTTGGATCGGATGAACTCATGGAGCTTGCGATCAACCGCATGATTGAAGAGGTTCTGGTTGCAAATGAGAAGCATGCGCTCAACGTGGTATTTGCACTCATTTCCATCAGGCATGAGCGTGTAGATTGAGATCGTGGTAGCCATCTTCAAGAAGCAGTCACCGAGGAACTCTAATCGTTCATAGTTGTCGCCCATGCCAGTTTGGAAATTAACTTGTTCTGTGTCATGTTCTCCAGAATTGTCACTGTCTTTGGTCATTGCCTCTAGTGCGAGTTCCGGTGGAATTTCAAGGCCAAGGAGATTGCATGCATCCAAGACAATCAGGACGGAATCTATTCGGTGAATGATTGCTGGAAATGCCATGGCCATAGAGACCACGTCAATGGGTAGCTGCAAAAATTAGAAAAGCTTCAAGGCACGGATCCAACTTACAGGTGACACATGTAGAGGTTCCAGAATGATAAAACACTCCATGTTGACCTTCTCGTCAACCTCAAACTCGTCCAAAAGGTTTCGTCGTAGCGAAAGCAACTCCGCCTTGACTACAGGCTGGTCTTCCCGCCACTTCACCTTTTGGCGAGTTTTATGATATAGACTGTTGCTGTATTGCATGATTGTCGGTTCCACAAACCTATAAGCTCGGCTTCTTGATTCGGGAACTCCTTCGGGTGTGGGATCGGATGGCTTCTTCGTTCTGTCGATACCTTTGATGACAAGCTTGCGCCCTCCATCATATGGATCGGTCACAAACTTGTTGACGAAGAAGTCTTCTGGCGCATTCTCCCATTCCAGTACCTCGTTCTCTCTCACAATATTGACAACATCCCAGTCAATATGCGATCGAGTGTCCGACTGAGGATTTTCGGCGCAAGGTGCGAGGAGGTATGGATATTGGTCGGACGTGGTATCGTATTCTTTGCTGAACACATCGGCGAATACACGATGTGTGAACTTGGTCAATCCGCCCGCTTCTTCGGGGTCGAGTTGAAGAGCCTCATGGATAGGCGTCAATTCAGCGATAGAAGAATGTCCATTGCCGAAGAATAGAGGAACACCTGGCAGTTTCGGCATTGGCTTGCGCGAGAGAAGTATCAACGACCTTCCGGCCACAGCCTTACTAAGGGCGCCCCCGTCCTTGATGGTGATTGCAGTCGCAAAGCATTCAGTCCACTCTCCTCGTTCAGCCCAAATCTCTGGCCGCAATCGCATGTCGTAGTCAGCCTTCTTGTTTGAACTCACAGCGAGCCGTGCGTTTCGCATAGCGTGGACCTTTTTCTTGAATGTCGGCTGAAGATTGCCGTCAACATGTTTGTCTCTGATCAGGATCTTGCAGGCTTCGAATGCTGCGGAGCACTTGGCCATCAATTTGCTACGCTGTTGCGTACCCTTGACAAAATTGACTGGAGACTGGGATGGCATTACCACGTCAGCCAGGTATCGATCGCCAACCTTTTGTACCTGATATTCAACTTTGGCGTAGCTATCAGTTGATAAGTGAGAAGCAAATCTGGCCAGGATTTCGAGACTGGCGGGAAACGTAAGGCGTGCGCCTGTCGAGGGTATCTCGTGTACTTGATGCTGCATGCGCTCAACCATCATCTCCATGTCCTCGTCTATCAAGTCATCATGAAGCTTTCGGTCAGCTGAAAGAGAGAGGCAGAACTTCTCCAGGGCTTGTGAATCCCTCAATGCTTGTTTCGCACTTCGAATATGTGTCAAATTGCCCTGCTCCATCATAGTGATGTATCTAGAGCGTGCTTGTCGGGCGCGTCCTTTGGATTGCAAGTATTGGATGACGGAGTTGTAGAGATCGAAACGAATGACAAGGTCACAATCTGGAACATCGATGCCCTCTTCTGCAACTGGCGTTGTAAAAAGGCAGTTGGTGTTGCCGCGCTTGAAATCGTGGAGAGCCAGGACTTGGTCTCGAAACGACATGGTACCGAAGCTCGAGTTAATGGATTGACAGCCGACCTGGAATTGTTAGCAGAGTCAAATGGGAAAGGCTACTACTTACCATGTATGCAGCAGACATTCCTGGGATCCTCATGAAAGGTTGGCTATAGAGATCAGACAGCAAACGGGCTGTGTATCTCTTCTCAACAAAAACAATGCAACGTTTGGTGCCGTCCATTGTGAAAGCGTGCACCAAGATCTCGTGAAGACTTTTGACTTTGGTGGAGAGACTGTCAGCCTTGGGGTCGACCGCACCAAACTTGTGAGCCCGAACGATTTCCTGGACACGCCGGACGGCCTCTGTTGCTTGGTCTGCTCTCGTTACTGCAATGTCTCCAATAAATTCCCGACTAGTTCTGGCTGCGAGCCGCTCAGTCTCGAGATCGGTCATTGCAAGCTCCCAATAACGATCCGCGCACCAAGTGCCGAGGACTGACGAGGCCTCTTTTGTGAATTCAAGCGACAACTTGAACTGCTCGTTGCGAGAGACCAAGGCAAAGATCTGGTCCCACAGATGCGTCTTTGTATCATCAGGAGCTTCAAGCCTATTGTAGTTGACTGTTTCTTCGGACTGTTTCTTTCGGTGCATGGTTTCCATCAGCACCTCATCTGAAATCGTGGCAATCTGGCTGTCAAGAGACCTCTCAAGCTCCAAGGCCGTGTCTTTCACGTCCCTGGTTCGCGCGTCCACCGGCGAAGCAGTCATTCCCAGTATGCGAGGCTTTTCGCCTTCGTGTTTGTAATAATACCCGTCCATGATACGAGCGTACGGGTGCTTCTTCTTCGTGTGGTGTGCTTCATCAAAGATGAGGAGGTTTATTCGGGACATGGTGATGAAGCCGCAAGTGAGGCAGTCGAGGAGAATCTGGGCAGTGCAGACTACCACCATGTTTTCGCCAAACTTCTCATCCCAGTATTCTTTTGTTTTCGTCATGCCTTTCATATGGCCCACGAACTTGGTGACTGGGTATGCTCCGAGGTTGCAGCTGAGGACTGCATGTTGCTGAACGCAAAGGGCGACCTTTTCAACAAGGAAAAAGGCGACTTTCTTGGGCTTTCCGATGGCTCGAGATTCCAACTCTTGTTCGAGGTGATGTCGTAGCAGCAAGGCCGAGATGAGTGTTTTGCCGGTACCTGGCCTGTCAGCAAGCCTCTAGATGGGTGGGGAAACATACCTGTAGGCAATACCACGAGGAGGTTTCTCTCTTTAGCGCGCTCGAACAGTTCAATCTGGTACTCTCGAGGTGACGCGATAATCTTGTGGCCCTCGTACTGGTTCATTAGCTGGGCGAGGGACTGTTTACTGGGATCGCTGAAAGGAACGGCACTCCTCGCGGCGTCTCTCTGTGTCTTTTCTATGTGCGCCTGTAGAGCAGCCTGGTCTCGGAGCTTCTTTTCCGTAATCTTTCGAGGCTTTGACGGGTTCACGATCAGGCGATATCGATCGTTCTCGTCATCAGTGTCGATGTACTCGTGGTCCGACATGTTGAGGGGTGGATTATTTACTGCTGAAGGGTGAAGATACAGATGCTGTAAACATTCGCATTACGAGTGCGATCAAAGGAAGAGGAGAGGCCCTTTATACTGATGATTACGGCGAGTAAATGAGAGAATGGGAGACAAGAAAATGATTGTTGGGGTGGAAGGTGCCTTGAGGTGGAGGCTACGGAGGGATGTTGTTTGGGCGGATGCTTGCATTGGTGTAACAGCAAGAGGCTGCAACAATATCAATCACGGATCACACCATTCCCGTTTCTATGAATCTCTAACTAGCAACAATCCTAGAGTAGACATCAGGCAAACAATAACAAGAAACACACAGACACTATTTCGCAGTATCAACCACTCTAAGCACAACTCAAGTATCGCGATCGTTTTAAGCAGTTTTATGAAGATATCGAGTAGGTTTGGTACCGAGTGTGGGTACCACATTTATACAAGCCTCATAGCGTTCATAGTTGAGCCGCATATCAACTACACTCCATGTAATATGAGAACCATGGTCGAGATATCTCGCTGCAAATCATCTCAACTTCCCCCAATTTCTTCACACCATTTCCTCGGAATGTCTACAAGGCCTCATTCGACTGTGCTTCTGGTCTCTAGGTACGTACCATTCGCCTTCTCCGGCCCGACACTGCTGCCTAAGGTAGCCAAGGTTGAGCTTAAAATCGCACGTGTTGAGCAAGCCAATTGGTCACGGAGAATCCATGGCCTCAAAGAAGCCCGTCGAGCCATCTCGTGGTCCCTAATGTGCTCTAATGTGCTCAAAGCAAAATGATTTTCGACTCAGCAGGAAATTGCATACCATGCTGTGCATTCTGTCTGACACTGACCTCGCAGAGTTACGTCCCTGGGATAGTGAACTAGGCGATGGCGCAATGAAGGGTCAGCAGCGCAAAATTTTAATACGTTTAGAACCTAAATCCAAGGGAAATTTATAGTACTTCAAACCCAAATAAACAGTCCTGATTCGTTGCCCCAGCCTTGAGCTTATAGCGGAATGTTTCAGATGTCAACGCCTAGGTTTTCTCAATATCACGACTGCAGCTGAACCACACCTCGGCGGTGCCTCACTTGATGGCCTGTTGAATCGATCTCTGTCGATTTATTCTGCTTTCCGTTCACTTCCACAAGGCTTTGGTATGTTTCCTCGTGGTAGTGTACTTCTGTAGATATTCTTTTTCGCATCAATGCCCGTGTTTTATCAAATGATTTAATGATTGAAGGCACTCACCTCTGTGATATCCAGGGGGGTTAAAGCCTGCCATCATTGGCACATGAGCCTCATACGAGAGACTCTTTGCCCTGTGTTTGACTTATTTTCTGACTTTTGTTGATGTAAGAGATTTCAGCCCAGAGTATATCCCAAAATCAGATAACTCACTCGCGCAGTTTCTCTCTGCCCCATTTGCCCTTATGGCTCAGGGTAAGGGCTTGAGGCGTCTCAGTACCAACGTACTATCCGAAAACACCGACATACATTTGGCTACGCCAGCTCTGCCTTCTTGATACTTCTGTTGGTGGCTCAACCGCAGAGTTCAACCCAAAAGATTCAGCGTGGACGAATAGATAATGATTCTCCATTGACTCCCCTGATACTTGGATTCACACTCTCTGCTTCATTCGCACTTACGGCTCGAGGCAAAAGCTTTGTATGTACGAATATCTTATGAACCTTCAGACTACCACTTAATATACTTCGTCACGCGTTCTTCTTCTCGGTGCTACTTTGAGTAACTCAACCAAAGAGTTTTCAGCTTGAACGAATAGATGATGGTTCTCGGGTGTCCAGCCTGATTCTGGTGACCCCCATGCCCATGTTCTTCGCTCTTCTCACCAGGAGAACTCTGTGTGAATGGCTGCCTTCATCCTTTTGAAAGTTAGTAGTAGCATCACAAATTCTGCAGTCCAATGTGCTTTCATCTTTACCAGCAGGGCTTAATGAATAGCCTCACAGTCGGAAACACTATTCTAGGGCTACACCTGAATGATTTTGTCCTACAGGCTATAAATATCCCCTTTCTCGTCGGTATCTTCGAGTTCATCTCTCCTCCCAATACTCTTTCAGACATCACTTCAATACTGACAAGTATATTAATACTTAAAACTTCTATTCTCCATACTTATCTTCAACTTGTCAAGATGTCGACACCCTCGGACCTCGAGCTGTGCAGTCAGCTTCCCCAGCCTGTCGAAGAGTATCTTGCTCAGAACACAGAGCAAGACCACGCCCCTTTGTGTTCTGAGCCTCCTGAGGATCCAGAGGATCGAACGCTCTGGGGTACATCACCCCCTCCTTCCCCCTCCCCTTCCCCCTCCCCATCCCCCAAAGTCAACGGCAACATGCTCTTGGCTCTTCCCGCTGGTGCTCCTTCGGCTGTGGCAGAAACTGTCTTCCCTAAGGAAGACAACACAATGCCACAGCCCCAGGAGTCTCAGTTCGACCCGGCCGCGGCCGCCAACGAGGCCCTCAAGAGCGTGTCTCTTGAGCTTGAGGAGGCATCGAAGCCCAAGCAGCCCCGGGCTGCTGCCAAGAGGCAGCCAAAGCAGGCGGCGGCACCCAAGCGTGTCTCCAAGCGTGCCGCCAAACCGCCGAAGCTGCTCACTCCAAACCAGTTGATGAAGCAAATGGACAAAGAGCGTTTCCGTTGTTTATGGCCGGAGTGGAGCGCAAAATGGGCAGCTGATGAGGCTGCGAAGGGTCCTCCGATGCCTGTTTATGGAGTTCCTGGTCAACCTTACGGCCAGAACCCGTTACAGGCAGCCCCGGGCCCTTATCGTCAGGCTGCTGGTCCCCTGTACCAGCAACCTCCTTCTCTCCCCCCTCCTGCTCCTCCTGCTTCCCATCTCGCTCCCCCTCCTGCCTGGGTTCCGAATCCCTTTCCACCTCCTCCTTCCCCTCCCCAGGCCCCCTATTACTCTATAGGTCTGGGGATATACAACGGACTGGGGCAGTATCATTCGGCTGCCCCTCAACCTTGGTTAATGCAGCAGCCAGGGTTACCAGATGAGCTTGTGGAACTAGATGATTTTGCGGAACCTTAGAGGAGGGTTTAAAAAGTTTAGGATGAAGACCCTAAATTTAGAAGGGGTTATAAAAGTCAAGGCCAGTTTAGGGGGCTATTATGCATTCTTAGGGGAGTTTTTGATGAGTTTAGACTGGGTCCGGAGTTTTGTTACAACATATATAGATGACCAATTCATTTCATTTCATTTTAGAACAGAGCTATGTAATCACCAAGTGACGGTCCCCCTGAAAAAGCAAAATAGGCCAAATCACTTGCATGCCAAAGTAAATAATCCAACTCCCGCGTATCTAACCAGCTGTGAACCATCGCCTCCACTCTAAGCAAAATTTCCTCACTGCCAACCTCAACAACCACTAGATCCTCCCCTCACTCTCCCTCTTCTTGAGACTAGCCTTTCTCGGTCTTCCTCGTCCAGCCTTCTTGGGCGTTTTCTTCTTCGGGTTGTAATCGCCATCATTCTCTGGCTCGGGGACATCAATCGGCATGGTCATGGAATCAGCTTCTATCTCGCTCTCGATGTCTTGGGATGCCCTGCTCTGCCGTGTAACTGAGTTTGCTGTTGATTTGCTTCCCTTCTTTTTGAGAAAGCCGGACCAGTTGGCGTCGAGCATCTTCCGAAGTTGCTGAGATGGCGTGGAGTTGTCGATAGGAGCTGTGTGGCCTAGGATGGTGGGTGCGGAGTGTTGATTGGGTTGGAGTGTTGAACCACTTGCTTGGATGAATGATAAAGGTTCTTCGTCAGGGGCAGAAACAAAGGACGGATACTGTTCTTCTTGTTCCATGTCATTCTCTGGAATCTCTTCCAGATACACCGGCTTCTGGCGCTGATTCATTATATAGTCGTATCTCGGGTCGTTCAGAAACGCATCCTCAAAATGAGACGTCAAAATTGTCTGAGCCTCCAAGCCCCGTCGAGAAAGCCGAGGCGCACCAGGCACCCTGCCAGCTGTCAATGAATCACTCCCACTCGCCTCCTGTCTCGCAGGTCCCTCTCCATACTCAACATCACCTCGATGCATAGGCCTCCTTCCACCTTCAGGCCCAATAAGCCCACGGACCTGCTTCTGTTTTGCTAGGTAGTGAAACCCTGTAGGACAATACGCCGAGGCTAGCGGGTGCGGTGTCCTTTCTTCCTCTACAAGAGTAGACACTGTTCTTCCTTGCAAATGGTTGTAGGCTTGGTGGTAATATCTCTGAGAGACCATTTGTAAGATGTTTCGCTGATACGGGAGAGGCACTTCACCAAGCGGTCCTGGGATGAGGGACGTCAGGGGGCGGAGTTGAGCATCTTTGGTAGCCTGCTCATCTTTTTGTTCATGGCTTGCAGGCTGTTTTCCTTTATCGCGTGGCTTGTCGTTCTCATTCTTGTCTTCAGTTGCATCGTGTGTCGCATCCGAATCGTAGCCGCTACCTTTCATCATAACGTCTTCGTCTGGGGCATCAGCTGGTGGAGGTACAAGTCTTCTCTTAACAGTACCCAAGAATGGATCTCCCAACTCAGGATACCGGAATGGACCCGTAGGTTCAGGAGTGGAAAACTGAGCCATGAGTAACTCGACTTTCTCAGGGTCAAGCCACCCAAGTTCCAACGAACCCAGCATCTGCTGTTTGTCGATAGCATCCTGGAGGATCTCCCACTCTATATCTAGTCGAAGAAAGTCAAGCAGGCCATTCTCTGTATACTCCAAAAACTCCTCAACTACACCAGAGATCTTCAATCCCTGCAGAAACTCGACGCCTTTTTGTTTGTCTTGGTCTGGAACATTGTCAGTGCAGAGAGGAGGACGATGTTCACGTAGAAGCTCTGCGACAGTCTGTCTCTTCTCAAGAGCATATTCAAGCAGTTCAGGGTGAGGTATCTTCTTAACACTCTCTTGCCAGACCCGCCACTTGTAATATTCGCGGAGGTAAGTCTCCATAAAGTCCTTGACCTGTTGGTTGCTGAGATGCAAGATGAGACTGGTGACTTTTGCGAAGCGATTTTTGTTGCTAAAGACACGGAGGATAACCCACTTCACGCCCCAAGAGAGATCATCCTATTGTCTTTCCTGTAGCTGAGGTGTGGTGTTGTTGAGATGCTCCATGATAGTGGTGTCGAGGTTGAGTATTGAGGACGCGTCGTAGAATTGCCAGGTCGAAAGCAAGTCAGTAACAAAGTGAAGATAAAAAAGTCCGAAATCCAAATATCATTTCTGTAGCATTTTATATGAGCGATGAGAGCAAAGTGTGTATCAAGAATGAGTGAGAAGAGGATGAGATAGAGTTAAGTTGAAGTGTGTGAATGAAGGACGCGAAGATATAGACAATCAAGGACCAAAGACGACTGAGACAGACAATTAACAATCATGTGACAATCTACAATCCACGCCTGTTTGTTTATGAACTCCGATGATTCAAGAACTTGTTGTCTCATCAAGGTTTAATTGTCTGTCACTCACTGCCAGGTGTCTACAGCTGCCAGTTACATTTTAACAGTGTGAGTGAGCAGCTCATAATATTTCAGTGAGCGACTCGAGATAACAGTTTCTTTCATGTTTTATGAAAGAAGTGATAGCTTCTTTATTTATTACAACAAGGAATCTCAGTTAAGCACATAGCCAAACCCTAGACACTATCGGCTTCCAGGTTGATGAAAGAGAATACATACTCCATTCACTCAAAATCATGGCTTCACTAAACTTTAGCACTCAGAAGATTTGCATTCATTCTCTTTCTCACATATAATACTGCAAAGACTGAGGTCACAACGCCTGGCTCAAGTCTATATTTCATCCTTCAGCAGCATCCAAGCCGAACAAGACACATTTCTTAGGCAATATTATAAGATTAAAATCCAGCTCTATAAGCCACACACCGAAGACCCTCCAGCATCTTCAAGGCCATCGAGAAACAGAATACAAAACAAACAATCCCCTTGCCTTGAGGTGCATCAGATAAGAAAATCTGACGTTGCCAATATATATACAGGGTATCTATAACAGACCAAAACGCCACGCCTCTACTCGACCTTTAGTCAATCCACCCTCATCTCTACATATCCACAAACGGCGCAAACGATCCACGTCCATTGAATCGATCCTGATCCAGCGCAAACTCCCCCTTGTCGTTGGGATCCTCACTCGTGTCCATCACATCATCAATATGTCGCTTCGTATGTGCGGCGTTAGGGGGCACAGCCTGCTCCATGGCGACTTGCGAGCGCGCCCGTAAGATATCCTCCCAGCACTGCAGCTTCCGCTTGGTGTCCTCGTCGAAAGCGCAGCAGAATCGTTGGATGCTGATGAATTGAACCGCGGTGATCATGTCCTTTCCAAAGACTGCCATGATGTAGGCTGCGGCGATGGCGGCTGATCTGTCGTTACCCGTCTCGCACGTGAGGAGGACTTTGCCGCGGCGGAATGAGCTTGGATCAACGAGCAGTTCGCCGTTCTTGTTACGACCCTTGGCTTGGCTGTGATACACGGATAGAAGATGGTCGTTGATCAGCCGGATAATGTCAGGGAACGAACTGATCAGCTTATCGTTGCCCTCCAGATCGATGTATCGGACCTCAATGTCGAGCGTTTTCGCAGCCTTCTCAACACTCATGAGCTTCACCCCCGCCATGCGCGCATCCCCCGCTACCGCAATCATAGTGATGCCCTCCTCCTGCAGCCGCTTGATATTCTTGGCGGTGCTGTTGGGACCAAGGTACAAAAAGTCCACGAGCTTCTGGGCGTCACGTCGCTGCTCGTAGGACCAATCTGCCGCGCGATCTGTAGCGATCTGCTGCATGTTCTGTGTGATGATCTTGACATCGTGGGCCGTCAACTGACTCGAATCGACTTGTTCGTACGATGGGAGGAGGATGGGCGCAGCGGAGACACCGCATTGTCCTGTCGGTGGGATGTGAATGAATGGCGGGCTGGGTGCTCGACGAACGTACGGTGCAGATGGCACGGCGTTGTTGGCGAAGGAGGGGTGAAGACCGCTCGACGACTCCATTTCGATTGTCGTGAAACACGGTAGAGCTGTAGAGACGGTTTTGCCGTACGAGAGACTGTCTACAGAGCAATAAGGAGTTGAAGTTGAAGCTTGGAGCTAGAGTTGTCAGCGTGAAAGAAAGTGGAGAGCCTCGCTCAGCTGAGATGCCCACTCTAAATAGGCTGCTGACAGGGGTCAGTGCCTTGAATGACGACAGTGGAGCAGCCCGGGAGCCCTACGGTCCCTGAATTTCGAGATCCAGGAGAGAGGTTTGATTGGCTACAGAGTACAACTTGGACAAAAAATAACAACCGACAATTAAAGGAGATGATCTGGCTCATTGGACAAACGAAAAAGTCTATTACGAGTGGAGGACAAAGGCGATTCATAGACTGCTGCCTGAAATTGCAGGCTACCTTCAAATTGGCGAATAAAGACCAGCTGGCTAAACTCTAAGGTAGGTACCTACATAGACTGCATGTCTCAGAAGCATCGGACAAACATGTTGCAAACACTCGTCTGAAACATAGGCACGTGCGGGAATTTACCATGATATTTCATGACGCATCATCTATTGTACAAATGTGGTGATACATTGTTCTAATAATAAAGTACATCCAGTCCATCTCTAGATAGTCCCAATCCAACGCCGTTCATATGCCATGTCATGTACTATACAATCATCCTGACGTCGGAGCAGCTGCCTTCCAGTTCAGCTCATCTCCAATCGGTGTATCATCCGACTCCTGCTCCAGATTCTTAAGATCTGTCTCTCCCAATTCCTCACGCGATGTTGTTGTCTTGCGCGCTTCCTTTCTGTTCCTCGATCGGAAACCCTTGAGGTCGGTTTCTGTAAAGTCAAGCCTCTCCAGTGTCTCGATCAACTTTTCTTCAACGAGGGATCGGACGTGGAATGCTAGCTTCTGATCGCGGAACATGCCGCTGAAACGATAGGATAGCCAGATATACTGGTTGATAGCAGCGTGTAGTGATTCAAGTCTGTGGAGATACTCCATCGACGTGCCCTTGAACGTCTTGAAGTCGATATCAAGGTTCTCCAGGGGAATTTCTTTGATCTTGAGAAGTGTGCCGTCTTCGCTGTTAGCGACGATCCTGGCGAGGGCTCGAAGAACAGATATCGCGTTCTGAGCTCGTGTATTCACGGGCAAGTTGGTGAACAAAAGTCGATCATAGATGGCCAGAGGGATGTCCTGGACGTGATCGACAATCTCCAGCTTATCTGGAGAGATGTGGATTCTGTACTGCTTGCTCACAGACGCTAGCTCTCGAATGCGCATGAGGATGAACGACAGAGGTGTTCCTTTGGGGAAGTATGTTGAGAAGCGCTCGATGGCTGCAGCCGGGGGTGAAATGTACGCAGCCTCGATATCATCGACATTGGCATCAAAGGCTCGATGGACCGACCTGAGATCTTGGCTATCCATTGTTGTGACATAGCCAACCTTTTTCTCCTCCCCACTAGCAACGTCGGCATTTGTCCCTGCTTCGGCGGCGTTGCGAACAGTTCGATATCGTCCAGCTCGACCACCAATCTGCTTCAGCTCAGGGTACGTGAGCATTCTGTTATGACTTCCGTCAAATTTGGCGACTGCTTCAAGAATAACTCGTCGAATCTCCAGGTTCAAACCCATGCCGATAGCGTCACTGGCAACAATAAAGTCGTAGTCGTTGTCGGGGTCGTTGAAGAGCGCTGCCTGCTGAACGCGCACTTCAGGTGGTAAAGATCCGTAAATAATCGCACATCGTCGCCCAGTCTTCTTCTCGATCGTTCGTTTCAGGGCGTGCAAATTTAGACGACTGAAGGCGACAACCGCGTCTCCCTTTTCGAGACGACTGTAATCACCATCCAGCGCCTCATCCATGGTTTCCAGAGGACTTAGACGATCATATCGATGCACGATACACTTATCGCCAATACCTGCGCAAATACTCTGGATCAGACTTACAGTTCGATCCTCACCACAGAGATGAACCTCCTTCGCTTGAACACCCAACAGCGCAGATGTCCAAGCGCTGCCACGATCCGGATCAGCCAGCATCTGAATCTCATCAATGACAGCAACATCATACCGCTCATTGAAGGGGACCATTTCGACCGTACAGCTCGTGAAGTACGTATCCGTATCTTCCGGCAAACGAACTTCCTCTCCCGTCAACAGCGCACACGGCAATCCCTTAGCCTTGAGTCTCTGGTGAACCTCGTTTGCTAGCAAACGCAAAGGCCCCGCATAAACTCCTCGCTTCGAATTCTCCAACGCTTTCAAGGCTCTGTACGTCTTTCCGGAATTCGTCGGTCCAACGTGAACATGGATCGTGCGCTGCATGGCTCTTGTCGCAGGGAACCACTCATAAGGAAACCGAAAGTCCAAAAGACGCTTGTGGCTCTCCTCCAGGCCCTTTGAGAAGCGCTGTCGAATGAGGAATGATTGAAAGGAGTACTGGATCTCGTTTGTGAGACCCTTGATATCCTTCAAGATAAAAGCGTCGCGGAGATTCCAGAATAGGGGGTTCTTGACTCGATCGGTGATGTTTTGCTCGGCCATGTCGAATGCTGAGTCTAGCACCTTCATAAACATCGAAGCTTGCTGATGGAGCTCATCCTCTCCTACACCCGCAGCAGACACGGCTGATTTGCTAGCATTTTTCATGACATCTTGAAACTTCATCAAAACAGTTGATCGGAACATTCCATGTCGACCACTTGACTTTTTGTCCATGCCGAATCTCATTCTCTTCATATCATTCTTCTCATCCGTTTTGGTCACCTAAGATTGGTAAGTATCATCTCTAAAATAATAAAATAAGAACATACTGGCTTTAGAGGAAATTCGGACTTTTTCTCCCCAGTCTTTCTGGCTTCAACCTTGCTCAATCCATGTTTCCTCTTAGCACCCAAAGGCGCTCTTGAAAGTCTTGGTGAAGTTGATATCGTCCTTCTCGTCACCGGAACAATAGGAGCTCGTAAAGCTCCAGCCCGGAGTGAAAAACTCATAATTCAAACACAAAGAGTGAGCCAAACATGCTCCCCTAGAAAAAGAAAAAAACAATCGTGAAATGACCGTTTCTTTGCACGATGGCGAATGCGACTGAGTCTTGCCATCATATGAAAACCCGTCTCAAAAAATTCCCATGAGACGGAGATTCGTTCCGCCGGCCTCCGTGGGTTCGCATGAGAGTGGGGAATGACGCTGAGACGCCGCGACCAGACTCGTCATGGTAGACTTGTTACTTGACTCTAACTTGGCTTGACTTGGGTTTATTATCTTGGTTACCTTGCTTCTATTTCTTTCTTCAGCCTCGTCTCGTTGGCTCATCTTGAATCGCCTTCATCTTCAACACCACTCAATCACTTCATCAACACTCGGACGCAGACTCGCCCATCATGGCGTCGTCATCGACTCCTGCGACTCCCCTACTCTAGTCCGTCAATCATCATCAATATTGACAAACACAGCTAACAACCTACAGTTCCTGTATCGCGCATAATACTACGATCCTCTCAGAATGCACAACATCGGCCTCCTCTCAAACCTCATCCCTCGCCTCCCTCATCCTGCCCAAGATCGAGCATACAAACCCTCAAAAGCTCACCTACACCCACGGCCAACACCAAATCCACTATGTCTCCGAATCTCCATCTGAACATCGCGATTACCCTTCCGCAGGCGGTCTAACATTCCTCGTCATCGCCGACTCATCCCTTGGCCGTCGCGTACCATTCGGTTATCTCTTCGAGATCCGCAAGCGCTTCCTGCAGCAATTTCCCGAGAGCACTGACTTCTCCGACATGCCCAACTACGGCGCAGCATCGTTCAACTCGGAACTCAAGTCTCTTATGATCGAATACGGTACAACAAGTGGAGGACGCGACGATGCCATCGGAAACGCCAAGCGCGAGATCGACGATGTTAGGGGGATTATGACCAAGAACATTGAGAGTCTTCTTGAGCGCGGAGAAAGACTGGACTTGCTGGTTGATAAGACGGATCGTCTTGGTGGTAGCGCACGAGAGTTCCGCGTGCGCAGTCGTGGCCTCAAGCGCAAGATGTGGTGGAAGAACGTCAAGCTCATGGCACTCTTGGCACTCGTAGTATTCCTCATCATCATGGCTATTGTGATTGCTATCAAGAATGGGTCTGGTTAAGGTAGGGTTTGTGAGCGCGGAGCCATTCCTTTCAATTATTTCCTTCTTGTTGAAACTGTATTTCCTAGGCGAACAGATGGGACGGACAACCCGGGCAAAAGGGTATAATTATGCAACAAAGTCCTCTTTTCAATCAAACTGATACCCCAATATCAATCCATCTCTCAACGTTGTCGTGATCGTGTAAAAGTGTCGTAATCCACCGCTCCAAACTCTTGGCGTCTCATCCTTTGTCGCAGGGTTATCATCACCCGAATGTGCAAATAAATCGTCGGTTTTGTCTCCGATCCTCCATTTATGGTCTCATAGCTTCGGTTTTCTCCTCTCACTTTCCTGATAAACATATCCCAGCGTCACAGGACTAGCAACCGATCCCGTAGCCAAAGAAGTCGGCGCTCTTCGGAACCTGTCTGTGAAAAATGCCGGGTGTAGCGAAGAAGCGCAAGGAACAGGTTTAAGCGGCGGCGGTTGTGTCGCCGGAGGACAAGCAGCGCCCATTTCGATATTTTTTATGGCGAATTAATTAAAAACAGAGACTGAATGACGGTGAGTTATCACATTCTCTGGGATTTGGGGGACGTAGGATTAAAGAGGCACGGTAGATATCTTACCTTGCGCCGAGGTCACTGTTGATCTTTCTCCACGTGCTTCGGTAATCACACCGATGACCTTAATTCTAGCGGCCGGAATGGAAGACTCGGAATGGATTGATGATGACGGAAGCTCACCGTAGCGTGTCTCATGTAACAAGGACCAGTTGATAAGTCCGGGGGATCGGGGAGACATTTACCGAAGCGGGGAGCCCTGTACAACATCTATAGCAAGCCTTGGTAATGTGCGATATCGCGATATTCATTCATTCATTAATCTGATACACTATAACAATGCAATAATACGTCATACGAACGCTCATAATAACTAACCAATTCGCAATCCCATCCCAACTCCAGCGCCTGTAGTCCAGCCTTTCCCGCAAGAGGCACCTTGATCATCCGTGGATATACTAAACATAAGAAACTCCTTCATCCCCGCCATTGCTCCATTGGGTTCTCCCTCTCTTCTGCTGTCGCTGTGAACCTCGGTTGATAATCATCGTGGCTCCCGCGATGTCTCCTGTCTTGTACTCTGTCAACACCTGGCGTTGGCTGGTTTGAGAGAATTCTCTCTGCCTCGCCGTCGCCTTCTTCAACGTCTTTGCCATCTCCAAAGACTTTGTCCACATTGCCATCTTTCTCGATTCGTTGCATCAGATCCTGGTCTCCGGGGAAGTAGACTCGTCGAACAGCTTGAACAACCAGATCGATCACAATGAGCACGATAAGCTCAAGCAGTACAAGCGTCCACCATTGTAGTGTGCGGCCAAAGTTATCAATAAAAGTGCCCCGGACAATATAAGGGCCAAAACTCTTGGGTTTGATACCTGATAAGGCCAGCATCCACAAGAACCAGCCAGCGACAGATATCAGACAGCCACCAAAGGTCACAACAGTTTTGGTGTGCACTTCAAGGATCCTGTAAGAGTCAGTATAGCTCAAAAACGCGCAATGGAGGACTTACAAGAGCTTGATGTTGATGAAGATGACAGCAACAGTGAAACTAACCATGCCCATCGCAAAGATACTGTTGTCCCGATCATAAAACATCTTATCGTAAACGCACCAAGTAAAATACCAGATCACAAAACTCCCTGCAGCACCCATGAACATCCATGCAAAGTACTGCGAGAATCTGAATCCGAGGTTCCTCTGTCCAAAAGTGTACAACTCCGGCACTTTCATCAACGTCTCTGCACGAAGATCCTTCTCGAAAATACCGAGAAGAATAACAGGAAGTGACGTAAAGGCACTGTTGAAGACGGTCAAACTCCATGATTCGTACAGTGAAGTGCCAGAGTATCCGTTATAGCGCTGGTAATGAGCTTGTACAATGAAGAACAGAATTTCCTTCCAGAAAGTTGCAAGCACATACTTGCCAGTCCTCATGTAGTTCCACCGGCCATGAACAAAGAGCAGCTTCTGAAGGAATCGGAATTGAGCAATCGAGTAGTCTGAAATTCGAGCAGCCTGTAGACCCTCGCGACCAGAGATACCAATGCCAACATGAGAAGCCTGGATCATACCGATATCATTCGCACCATCTCCGATTGCCAGAGTCATGCTCTTGGGCACATATCTTCGAATCGAGCGAACGAGGTTGGACTTTTGCGAAGGAGAAGCTCGACAGCAGATGACAGAGTCAACGCGTACAACAAGGTCATAGAAAAGAAGAGACAGCTCATCATCTTCGTCAATCTTGGCGAGTGTCTGTCCATCGACAACCACAACAGAGTGCGGAACCATGCCACGGCTAACATCATTGAGAGTCGCGGTAATCGTCTCTTTCAGTTCGCCCAAAGCTGCATCAAGAACGTAAACCTCTGACCAAGGTTTACACACACGAGCAGAATGACCAATATTAATAGCCGTCTCTCGCTTATCACCCGTAAGCATCCAGACTTTGATGTTGGCTCGGCGCAGCTTGTCAATGGTGTCTGGGACTCCCTCCTGAAGCTTGTCTTCGATTGCTGTCGCTCCGGCAAGCTCGAACCTCTGCTCAATAAGCTCTCCAGCGGCTTCGATGCGTTCCTGACGGTCGACCAAGCTTGTCTCGGCTTCTCTGTACTTTGCTTTCCAGGTGCGATAAGAGTCCTCATCAATGTAACGGTAAGCATACATAAGAGTTCGAAGACCCTCGCTGGCAAAGTCATCGACGTGTTGGAAGCACTTCTCAAACACGGCGCCTTCATTCGCGGCCATTGATTCGTCAATCTTGCGCTCAGCATCGTCGAATGAGGGCATTTGGGCAAGACTCTGTCGAGGACTCATCATTTCGGTTGAAGTGCGAGGTGATCGGGCAAGCTGTTGTGACAGACGCTTCAGATCAGTGGAACGTCGTCCCAAGCTCAATCTAAGACCTTCTCGATTAGACGATTCAGCTCTGGATAAACCAAAACTATTCCGAGGGCTTCCGTAGGGGCTGCCATAAGGGCTGACGCTCTTTTGAGAGTTGATGCGTTGCAAAGCCTGATCCTGCCGAGAAGCTCGTCGCTGACTTGCCCGACGACCGATATTCTTGGCGGTTTCTTCGGCGAGATTACTCAACTTCAGACGCTGCATGATGACATTATCAGCACCCTTGCAAAAGACGCAAATGCGTCCATCAGGCATGCGGATGATAATCGACATTCTCTTCCTTTTACTGCTGAACTCAATCACATTCAGCACTTGGTACGTCTCGGTGTACAAAGAACCATCTGCATCTCGGGCCTCCAACTTGATAGCTTGTGCAGGCCGATCAATGACCAGATATCCCAGATCTTTGGCGGCTTCAACAAGAGCAAGTTCATCAGGCGAGGCAGCTTGGAATGTGATGTCGCCATCATCAGTCCTTTCAGGAAGACAAGTGTGGCAGAGAGCAATACATAGCAAAAAGTGCTTTGCCTTTCGTGAGAAAGCAGTGTTGGGCTTCCTCTGAATGTACTCTAGTAGATCTTCTGTCTTCATGTCGGCGTTCTCAGCTGTGTTGACTGTGGATTGCCAGTGGCTTGCAGACCTTGTCGACATGGTTCGAATAGGCTCTGGTCGAGGTCCGCTTCCACTTGTATCATCGTTTCCGTCGAAAGTCTTGACATGGCCTGTATTCTTTGCCGCAGAGAAGCTTGCCTTGCTTTTACCCTTTTTTGGTCGTTCCAACTCTTCGATTCGTCGGCGCATCTCCTCCTGGTCTCTCTGCACGTCCATATCATGCAGACAAGCAACACCAGCGACCGACATTTTGCGAAAGCGCATGACGTTCTCTGTCAGAGTGCCCGTCTTGTCAGAAAAGACATAGCTGACTTGGCCAAGGTTCTCGAGGATAGTGGTTGTATTCGCAACCATGGGCGTATCAGATATTGGATCATACATGTCCGCATCATGAAGCAAGTATAGCTGCCCCAGCTTGATAATTTCAAGACTGATATACAGCGACAAGGGAATCAGTGTGTTGAACATAATAATGAACCCAAAGAAGATTTCCTTAAAGGGGACGCTGCCATTATAGACACCTGATCGCCTGATGTACCAAGCGAAATCCTCAGTTCGATCTTTCCACAGGTAGTAACCAATAGTTAGGCCCATTGTGAGCATGAGAACGATGAAGATTTGGACCATAATCATCCTGTTGATAACTGATTGCATAGCGGGTTTCTTGGCACGGACATTCTTGTTGGCGTTCATTCGGATCTTGCACTCCTCGCCTGTGTTCACGATGATACCGAGGGCCTCAGCTGTATTCCGGAGAGTGGATCCACGGTAAACGACATTGTTCATGGACAGTGGTAGAGTTTCGCCGTCGACAGTTGCTCGACCATCGTAGCTGTAAAGGTCCAGGTTGGGGTTTTCGGAGATGACAGTAGCTTGTGTCGCACGAAGTCCTTCGAGGGTGTTGCATCGCTCGGCGAGCAAGGGGCAGGCCTGTTTGCTCTTGAGGTTCGTCTCACCATCAAGAGCCATGGTGTCGATGTACGCAATGCCATTAGGACCGGTAGCATGCAAAAGCACAATATCCGCAGGAACAGGGTCATCTCGACGCAACCGAATGACATCGCCAACACGAACATGCTGCCATTGTACCGAAGTCCAATCTCCCTTTCCACCCAATTTGGCGGTCCCTGTGGTGCCTGACTCGAGATCATCGAGCATGTGCTCTTCACCACTCTCAGACGCCTTTTCCTTTTTCCTCCTCATTTTCTCCGCGTGTCTAACACGGCCTTTTTCCCCAGTTCCATCCGTCAAAACCCAAGCCTCACTGCGATTTTCCACGCGATCAAGTCGATAGCGCCGATAATCATCCCATCCTTCCTTGGCCATACTGAATGCGACGAATACGCCCAGAGGTGCAATAGTGGTCCATCTTCCGACAGTACTCAGACCAGGAATCATCTGAATAGTACCAACAACAAGAAAGTAAAAGTTTCCAAGCTTGCTGAACTGAAAGAGGAGTTGTTTCGGGACGAAATCGTAGATAGTGTAGCGACTTGATCGGATGAAATTGCTGCAGTATGGCTTTCCTGCACGCTCGTCAATAAGACCATTGGCACCTCGCTGCGGTGGATTGAGTGGAATATGGCGGCCATCGGGTAAAGGTTCGAGGGGTTTTTGGCGAAGAATCGTCTCGAGAATGACCTTTTGGTGGAACTCTCCAAGCTGTTTTTTGGTGCGATCTTTCCATGATGGTTTTGCGCCAGGTCCAATTCTTCGCCGACGTCTTTCTTGGAGATATTTCTTGATATCGGCGCGCACTGAGGATTTGTTGCCGTTTCCGCCGAACCCAAAACTGGTCTTGTCAACCGGCGAAGTCAATTCCTTATCGGTTCGATCCGCAGAATCGGGAGGTTGGTCAGTCGACAATTCTGTCCTCGAAGGAATCGGTCGCAATTCGTAAGGGCCGCTCGCTCGCGGACGAGAACCATCATCGGGTCGTCTAGTTCTGGACCTCGATCCAGATCTCACGTTTGTATCATCGGCGGAAGATCGTCGCTGGCGATCGTTGTTGGGGTCTGTGTAAGAGCGACCTGTATTCCGTGGTCTCGAGAAATTGGTCGAAGTTCGAGGATATCGCTCATCGAGAGCAGCGAGATCACGGGCTATTTCACCATCGGTGTCATTTCTCGGTTGCGAAGGACGTCGCCCGCTATTATCGCTGGGGTATGGAGGAGCCATGTTAAGGCCGTTGAATCGGCGGTAGCATCTGGAACAGACGTTGGAGCTGTGGAGTGGTCGTGGGGACGCGCCGGGTTCAGTTAGATTGGAGCGGTATTGAAACGAGATGATAACCTAGGAAAGGTCTCCGTGTAATCCAGGAGAGAAGAAAGAAAATGAGAGAATAACACGACTTGCGGAGGAGTTGGAGAATGTGGATGTTTTGTCAGAATTGAGTTATTAGGCTGGCTGGGCTGGCTGGGCTGAGCTGGGCTGGGCAACGGGATCGTATACAGCCCGAGGGGCCTTTACTCCAAGCCAAGGATGGTTCTGTAAGCTACGCCTGCCATTCGTAATCCTTCAATCTCCGCATTAAAAGCGTTATCGCCCATTAATTCACTATAGTTTTTGCTCTCATTCACTAACAATTCATCCCATCCGGATCTTCGGAACCTCGTCGTGTCTTGCTTGATACTCCCCTCACGAATTAACTTTGCAAGCATGACGAGGTGTATTGAGGCGCAGCATTGTACTCATCACCACTTGTAATCCTCGCTGCCCGCGGGTACAGTAACAGGCTCTGTGTCGTACAAGCTCGGCCTGATTGGCACCGTTGATTCCAGCCAAGTCGCTAACTCGTAGCTTAAATCAAGCCATCTAATCTGGCGACAAAATAAGCTCATGCATTGAATCCGTTTCACCTAAAAACACTGGGGATTGCAGACCTGGGGAAATAACACTGAGTGACTTATTCAGAGCAGACCCCAGATTAGTCTATTCTTGTCTTTAAAGGCTGACCAACACTTATCACACGTGCAATACAAGTCCAATCATAGCTCACTGCGCCTCGAAATATACGCAGCTCGATCCGCAGCCGTATCAAGACCATGAGGAGAAGATAAACGGGTGAAGACTCGAGGGTTTGAGTACTTGAGGATACGCGGCTCAGCCCTGGTGGTACAAATCTCTTACACGGTCCGTTGTTGCTCCCACATCTTCCGAGTGAGCCGCGTCACGACTTGGGTTATAAGACATTGACCAAACTTTAATCCATCCATTTTGGCAACTCATTAATATGGTACATGCTCTGGCTAATAAATGTGGTGATTATAAGACGATCTGATATTCTGCTTATTTATATAAAAGTCCTCCCCTTTGAATCACATCTGCACATCTCGTCCAACCTGTCAGATACTCAGCCATGCTGATCTCTGCACTTCTGGTCTTCTGCATCTCACGGTCCCCTCGGAGTCCGTTCATGTCACCCAAGACTGCGCCTTGTAACATTCTCACAACTACCTCCGAATCATCCGTCCCTGGAATTACAACTCACACAGCCTATCACTAAGCGCCTCAAGCTTCGTCACACAATCACAAAAGTCAATCACACAGGTAAACTCAGTGAACATAACCCCATTTTATTCAGCAATCCCACCCTATAAAAATACCCATGCCTTCGTGTCCAACTGTAGGCTTCCCTTGAAGTACACGTCTCAATTGACGCCTACCGAGGACAGCAACCCAGCTGCTCATAAACTCCAATGTGCCTCAAAGCACAACAGACAAAGAAAATATCCCAAAGCCCACCATTAGAAAAATGAACCTAACAAAAGCCGCCGGGGCTTCTCCCCAACTTTCGACGTGATACAAAGAAAACAAGCTATCGAAATATTAAACACCACCGTCTGTGCTTTTACAAAGACAATGTGTATGCAGATTAAGTCCAAGACAGCGTGCGGTGGTCAGGCAACGCTGCTCAAGGAAAATGAAGCCGAGTGACAGGGTCGTCGGTTGCAAAGTGTTGAACAAGACCACCCAAGAAATAAACAAGTCGCGGTAAAAGATTTAAAATGAAAGTACTTCAACGCGGGAAAGAGTTATACGATCGCTGTGTTGTGCCCGACATACATGACCGATGTCAAAGAAGTGTATCGTCATGCAAGTTCATTCATGGCCGTAGTGGGGAGAATCGACCAAACTGACACCATCGGCGTCAAGACTGGTCTGGTAGAATTGAGAAGATGACAAGGAAAGTCGCCTATATGAAGCTGGCGGAAAACAAGAAAAGGAAATCCCAATGGTATAATTTGCCCAAACGCCCTGGTATGATTGACATACTACAAAACACCACCAACACCTGTACCCGCCCTATACTCTTTTAGTTTCCTTGGTGAGCTTGGGGCATTGCCTCGGGGGATAGGCTTGAGGGGTCAACTGCGTCAAACTGCACAAGCTGATCCATGTCGAGATCTGCTTGTTGGTGTTGCACGAAACCAGGCGAGGTTGTGTGCATGGGCAGGTTGATGGTGTGCTTAGAGTACATCTCATTCAGGCTCGCTCCATCCTCCGAAACAGCACAAGATCCGTCGTTCATAGGATACAAATCAGCTGAGCCAGGGCGGCCCATCATTGACATGGGAGGCGACTGCTCCAGAATGGAAGGCTCGCCAGGGCTGTTGAATGGGAGAGGAGAAACAGAAGTGGGAACACCTGTGTCGGGGTTAACCATTGGTGACAGGAAACCATTGCTATAAGGTGTGTTGTAGCTCGACTGAGGAATTTCGGGACCAGGGGGGAAGAAGCCTGGGCTGGGAGGAAACTCGGCAGGAGAAGCAGTGGTGGCAGACATGGGATATTGACGCATGTCGAGGCCGAATCCTGCCTGTGTATCGATGCGCAGATTAGGAGCCATGTTTCCAGGAGGCTGAGGAATAGGCGCAAAGATGTGAGGGTTGTGCTGGGGAGGAGGAGGCATCTCTCCAGGAGGTTGGATGTAGAAGGATGGCATCGGCTGGTTCTGGAACATGGCGAAATCAACAGGTCCAGGAACTGATCGCGAACGTTGACGCTTGTGGCCAGGTCCAGGACGCATGCCAGAGTGCATCTGGTGAATACCCCACTGCTCCTGGAACATGCCGACATGAGGTTGAAAGCTGGGCTGAGATGAGGGTCGGGCGGTCGGGGAGACAGGGGCCGAGACGGAGAGGACGTGAGGGTCGTTGTAGGGGTGAGGGTTGTGACGGTTCATGAATGACTCGAGAGAAACCAGCTTGGCAAGCTGGCCACTGAGAACCTTGGGGTTTCCACCGAGGTGGTGAACCAAGCACTGGGTAGCCTGAAGATCCTCCGTGAAATCACCACACTGGAAGAATCCGTTGGTGGTGGGAGATGAGTCCATGAAAAAGTTGGGGGGCCTGTTCAACTCAATGACAATCCCCCCAAGCTTGGTTGGGTCTCCTTCGCCATTCTCGAGGAAGATGTTCTTGATGGAGGAGAAGGGGTACTCGATCTTGTAGCCGGCTTGCTCGTTGTTGATGTAGTAGGTCATGGTGCACTTGTCGGGTGAGTAGAAAATGATGAGATCCATCGTGTTTTGTCCAACTCGAGTCCACTTTCCAATGCTGAGGGATCGGCAGGTAAGATGATGAATCACTGCTGTTCAGTTAATAAACCGTTTACGTGATGGGTCGAAATACTCACAAACTTTACCCTGACCGCCCTGGTCGCCACCGAGCATCATATTACCATGGCCAAAGGGGAGCAGTCCAGTACGGCCGAGATAACTTCCACCGAGACCCTTGCCAGATTCCATGGCCTGCATAGCGAGATAGGCTCGCATTGACTCGGGAATTGAGTCAATGTCTTCACCAGTCTCCAGGCTCTTCTTGGCCAGCAGCTTAATCTTTGCTCGTCTACTGCTGTCAGCGAAATCCTGCAAGTCTCATTCTCTCACATACCTGTTCTGGAACCAAATCTGAACAGACCTTTCGGTCATGTTGATTTCCTCGGCAATTCTCTCACGGACAGTAGCAGTGGGTGTGGGGTTGTTGTTGAATTCCATCTCCAATGTTGTTAATTGATCTTGTGTAGCACGCTGTCGCTTCTGGTTCTTTTGCTGTTGAGTGAGAGTGCTCTTGCGGGGAGGTCGTCGTGAAGCATTGTTGGCGGCTGAGGCAGAGGGAGATGGTGTCTCTTTTTTCATGGAGGCTGAGACAGGGGTCGGGACAGATGGTGAAGATGTTGAGTTGGGTGTGGTGACCTCGGGGACATTGCCCAAGGCCATGGGGTGTTCAATCTCCGTGGCCATTGCTAAAAAGTAGATTGCGAGATGCGATCACTAGATGCAGGTTGAAATTATAAAATAAATGAAACTGGTCGAAATCGGATGCTGTAAAGCGGTTGTCGTCGATTATACTTGATGCAGACGCGTTCAAGTGAGCTGGATTATCAGACAGAAAAGACGGCGGTGCCAAAATCGACGAGTCGGTAAAGGAGCGTAGTGAATGACACGGTAGTCAGTTCAAATAAAGAGTGTGTTCCTTGATCTGCAGAACAGAAAAAGGAGGTAAGAATAAAGTATCGTGATGGCGGATGTGCCGGTCTCGAACGGTTTTGGGCGTTTTAAAAACGTTGTGGACGTGGGAACGATCCTGGTGTAAGAGCTGTTTGAGCTTGGTAGAGCCTAAAGAAAGGAACGGACCCGGAAAGAGTGACGGGAACCGAAGATTGGCTTGAAGATTGAATAATTCAAGAGAGTGACTGAAGGAAAGAAAAGAATGAACAAAAAGACGAGGGAGAAGAAGCGGAAGAAGCGGTCACAAGGAGTGTGGACTGGAGATGCAAGATGGAAAAGAGAAACGGACGGGGCACGGGGACGGGATGGGGGGAAGTCTTCAAAGGAGAAGAGCCGTTGCCGACAGAGTCTAGAGGCCTACCTGTCTGTACCTAGTGGCTAGTCCTGCACCTCTGCCTGCACCTCTTGCTGCCGTCCCCTCCACGGGCGGGCACCTCGATCGGAGAAAAGGTACAGGACTCAGACCAAGGTACCACCACTAGCAGGTAGTGTGGGGACACGGCGCCGTGCTAAAACGCTCGGAAACTGGGAAAAGGGAAAAAGGATGGAACATCGACTCAATGTATCCTGGCGTCAAAGACAGAGGTGCGGGTACCTGAGTAGTGGCTTGACAGAGTTACCTAGCCCCAGGTACCTCCGTCTCCTGACTGGGCGGGCGTGATGCGCTTCGGTGGAGGGTAGACAGCAGCTTAACGCGCCAAGGGGCAGCGACGGGACCGTTACAAACCACAGCGCCGCCGTGTTTGGTCTGTAGTTGGTGAGGACGACAGGGGGTTGATGCATTGCAGCCCTGAAGTCGCCCGAGCCCAGCAATGGATCCCAAGCCTAGCCAGTCATCGTCTCTCTCTTTTTACCCCCTGGTTCCGCTGCCCCCAAAGTCAGCCAGTCCGACTCTTCTCAACTCGTGAGTTTCCTTCAAGACGAAGGCCTCAAACACGTTACGCCCCGACGCCAGCATGTGCCCAAGTTAGCACAAACTAACCAGAACTTGTGAGATCAGCTAGCAATAGCTCGTCGTGTCGCCACAAAAGGTAACTCACAATTGGCCTCCTTTTCAGCCTTGTCTCTTGGTTCAACAATTGAAGTCAGCAGCGTAACCTCCAGATAAGCGATCTCTTCCAGATGAGGAATTTGTCTCGTCCTTGTTCGTCCATCACATCTGATTCTCAGCATCGGACAGGCCCTTCCTTGTGGAAAAAGCCAACCGTGTCACATCCAACCCGCACAATGTGTACGAGGGAGGGGCCTGTTGGCGAGTAGCAAAGCAGGCCATAGCGGGCCAAAACTGCACGAAGACTTTGCCAACGAACCATTAACGAGTGACTGACGAGAACCACTGGTGTGCACACCCACTCAAGCCGTGCTTGGAGTCCACATCCGACACCACCACAAACATCCCAGCTCCCCAACGCACAGAACAAAGACATCCACCCATTTGTCCATTCATCCAGTGGTCGTGACCGGTTCGATTTCTCTTCGTATCAATTGCCTCTTGGCCCAGACTTGTCCGGACTTCGGTCCGTCAGATAGTTCCAAGATATGCTAAATCGGTGTCGTCCCTGGACTGGGTGGCATCCAACCGTGAGCCTGAAGGAATAGACATGCCACAATTGGCAAGTGTGAAAGTTCAGAGGCCGGGTAGAACTTGTGGTTCAAACCCTGGATCAGCATCCAGGGGCCCCGCGAGACTGCCGCTGTTGGGGAAGAGTTAGCTCTGGGTGGCCGGCATCTTTACCTGTGCGTTTTCTTTGTGCTTCAGCTTCCATGACGTGTGATCAATTGTCAATCATGAACCTCTAATTATCTTTGCTTCTCTTGAGTTCATATTGTTTTTGCCAGGTCACATTGGCTTCGCTACTGAGTCTGTGTCAAGTTCGATCCGTCTGACACTGGTACTAGCATCGTGAGAGACGATCGGCGTTCTCGTCCCAGACATAGACCAGGGTATCCATCATGCAACAAAGAATTCAATGTGGCTGACGGCTGCAGTAAACGGATACACCAAAAACTCACGGCCAAGACCAGGCGCAAGGACGCGGCGAGGGCCTGAGTAAACGCACAACTTGAATGGTCGGAAGTACGGGAGTGGAGCTGAAGCGTCGATGAGAGTTTGTCTATTCCTCAGTTGGGTAGCATCGGTAGGGCACGGTACCTGCATCAGGGGTAAGGTCCTTGCTGAGGTGGGCTCTTTGAGTGAAGTTGTGCAGCGATGAAGCTTTTCATAGACGTGCGTTGTGCAGATATGCAGAGTCCATTGGATCATTCCTCTGTGCACACTAATGCAAGGTACGCGCCAATGAAAATAGTGTGTTCGTTTTAGGGGACGACAAGTAAACGGCCCCCAAGACGGAGCGGTAAAAGGGTGCTGTGCCCTCCATAACTTGACTCCTTATTGGCCGCCATTCCTGACGTTAGCTCTTCCTGCCAAAATAGGCAACCGAGAAACGGTCCGGTCTTACCCTATCGAACCGTTGTCTGACGAGGAGGGAAGGCGTCACCAGATAGCTTCAGCTGGCGCCACACTGTTTTTTGACCATCTCGATTCTAGTTTTACATGACGTTATCAAATCATGTTGCTCTACTCAATACCGAGATTGATATTGGTCAAGTCATCTCGAATCAGACCGGGCGAACCTGTTTGTCTAGGTTACAGCAACCAATACGACATGACGCGCTTGATGGTCGGAAGCACTTGTCATGATGGATGCTGATCATCAGACCCGCAACATGACAGCCGGAAGACTCAGCCAGAACAAATGTCAAGCTCCCGGGCCATCGGTTTATCATCCCGCAAGATTTCGAACTGGCCCAATGACTGCATGATGACTGGTAACAGGCAATTGACGTCTCGAACAGGCCCCTGCTGTTGGTCTGTCTGTTAGTCCTAACGTTCTTCAAGTCCCGAATCCTGTGCTCTCGATGTGAATATCCAAAACTTTTACCGAAAGGAGACGCATGAGCAATGCGAAGATCAAACATATGGCACGTGTTCCCGCCCTTCCCTCGGTTACGAATAGCAAATCCACAGATTCAGGAGATTCTGTCCCTTCAGCCACATATCTCGACCTCTCACCTTTGAACCGCCCTAATACTGTACTACATTTGACGTCATGTCTTCGGTTGACGAAGGGTACCGGTACGCATGACTGTCGCCAAAAACCTGTGCCGTCAGTCCAGTCTTGGGAGGCCAGTATTGACTCGGGCTTCAGCAATGTCATCCAGCAGTACACAATTATAAGGATAAGGGCAGTATGGGTTCCCTTCAATTACCCAACAAATAAATTTCCAATGCATTTCAATTTGGTCGCACTTCTTTGAGGTTTCCTATCGGTTCTCAGCACTGTCTTTAGAGAAGATGCGATATCTTTCCCGATGCTAGCAATTTTTGGTTGCATTTGTTGAATGGTAAGTGGCACAGCCAATTGACTCTTCCCTTGATCCACAATTGGTTTCGAGAATTCGAGAAACACAACCCATGGTTTTGGATCATAGCTTTTTTCGTGATTCAGTTATGAAAATTAGAACAATTGCATCTCTCATTCCCATCAAGATGCCGATTTATGCTAGTCAGCCTCGCCAGTCGCATCGTTGATCCTGACTCATCCCTCTTCAACAATCTCGTCAGATCTGCTGGATCCACGTTCCGACAACTCCCATGTCGACAATTGCAGGGGATCCAAAAAGGGGAACGCGATGACATTCTCTGCGGAATCTTTGGATCCTTAGCTCTTTTCAAAGAACCTTTTCACAAAGCAAGCTACAATTTTCGAGGTCAGGTTTATATCGTCATAAACTCTGTCTTTCGTTTCAGAAATAAGCCTCCGATATCGTCGGTAGCATCAATCATGACACGGGTTTCCTGAATTGTACTCGTACCTGCATCAAAGGATCCAGCGAAGGATCGTACCACAGCAATGCCACCACGCCACGGCATGTCTCGTTGGCATGAAAGACTTGCATGTTCGGGATTTGCTGCGAAGGTGTGTATGCTGAGACCCTGTTCCTGCAGTAGTCAATCCATCGTCATCTGGTGGGCCACAACACGGCTTACTGTGTGATGTTTTCTCTTGACCCCTTTTCTCGTGGTTCTCTTGTGCGAAACACCTGCGATCGACGCTTGTTCAAGCAAAATCAGCCTGACGTTGGGGCCAAAGGCCGGTCGCGCCTTGGCAACTTTAGCGTCTACCAGATTATTCCGACTTGACTAACAATGAATAGGGTACTGAAGGGGAGCAGAATGAAACTATTCAGAGACTATCGGCTTCAGCGATGAACGGTCCTACGGCCACCGCCATCTAGCATAACAAAGCCTCAACGGTTGTGGCTGTAATACGAAAAGTCTCGACCTTACTACAGTAAGCATGAAGCATTGACACACACAACATCCTTTGATGGATGACAGGAAAATGGTGCTTCAGAAACATCTTTTCTTTTGCCGGATCCGAGCCTTTTCCCGGGCGCGTCCGGAGTGACATAAAAGATCCGACATGATAGATCAGAAAACACAAAATGCATGTCGAATTGTTTTCATTGTCAGCTTGATACTTACCAGTTTTGGCACCGTTACCCCTGACTTAGACCCCTGGAGGTGCATCTGGGGCATAATACCTTACAGGATCAGCCAACCACCGTCGAGCCATGTCTCCGCTAGGCGGCCACATGCCATTGGGTCCACCAGTGTTGGAGTTTTACCTCACCCGATCAAGTCTAGGGGGTCAATCGCCCTAAACTCCTTTTTCTTTGAGCTCTGGGCAAGGCAGTTGTGTTCCTGAAGCTGAGAGCATGCACCCTGCCCACTGAATTGTGCTTGCATAAATGCCGGAATATCATGAAAGCTTGTGGTTGGTGGATTTGTGTTCGGCAACAACACCACGAAGTAGGTTGAGGATTCTTGATGAACAATTGAACCAATTGCACCACAAATGAGCCATTGCTATATTTATTCGTCTCACCTCATCACCAGAGACTTTTGCTCTCCTCCCAGCTTCTGAGGTCAGAAAGCACAGACAAGAATGAGCACCGTTCGACGAACCCTACTGTCGATCGAGTTTGGCCGACCATGGCCGCAGTCACACTGACTTATCAATCCTCTGACCAAATCCGAAAAGTCCACCCGACATCCTGCATGACGAATCACGAATCCTACCAATGGCGGCAAAGTTCATACTGGAGACGATATGCATATGCATCCATGGCGGGGATGGCAGCGCGTCGAGCGCGTTTGCTGACCACTTGATTTCAGTCCTCACCATCTGTTGCAGAGTTGGCATGCACCACTCAGGAGATATCTCCCTTCAGAGCATCCCTAGATCCTAAGAATAACTTGTCCAGACATGGCATGACAATGATACGAATTCTCAGACGCTGTTGGTAACATGCCAAGCTTGGCGGCTCATGCTAGCTAACAGGTGTGGGGCTCTCAGCATCATGCCCTTCAGCTGCACCGCTTGAAGGACAGCTGAAGCCCCGGCTGAGCACGTTTACGTCTCTACCTAGCAAGACGCGCTGAAACGTGAGTCGCTCCCCTGTTTGGTCAACATGCGCCAAACAAGGGTTGTGGGACGGACCAGACTAACAAAATGGGGGCGTCTAAGATCTTTGACGTCGTCTATCATGGCATCTCAGGGGATTCACTATTGACTCAACCGCAGTCTCAATCTGGCTTAACCAACATAACTGGTGGACCCTTGGACCCGGGGTCGCTTCTTTCCGGCCTCAATTGAACTCTGACCCCGTTTAGTCGATCGTCAACTCCATGAGTCGAGTCACGTCAATTCAAGTGGTCGGTTTAAGAAAGGGGACAAGTTTATTTACTAACAACAAGCTATGACATATTAGTCGACGCCCGTGACTTTTGGAAGAATCTCAGAATCTCTCCCTTGCATAAGCTACGACACCGACCAAGACCACCAAGCTATCTACGGAGCTATTGAGCATGTCACCGCGATGCTGAGTCCGGTGATCTGGATGTCACGATCCATGCCGATCTACAGAAACTTTACTATAACGGCACAAGGTTGAGTGGGTTACCTGATGCCACAATGCGCTGTATATTGTCTAAATTGGGAGATGTGTCTGTGCTGGAAAGACATGTGGGATTGAGACTGCAACATGCTTTGACTATTCAACTCAGTGTTACCGCTGTCAGTAAGTTTGTACAGACCATTACCGAGGCGTGTCTGAACTTTGGGTTACCAATATCATGGTGCTTGTCGAATGCCATGAGACTTGGGTCTCATACATACCAGCCAAAGGGTCTCGCCAGCATTGGATATGTACTACGTAAGACCCGGTCCGTGGATCACGATCTGAGTTGTACGATGTGACCATGGTGCAACGGCACGGTAAGCGAGCCGTGCTATGTCGATGCCTTGACGGCCGCAGAGGACTCGGCATAGATCAAGGTTAGGCATCGTGCCACTTGTGGGGCCAGCTTTGGCAGACTGTGAGTCTGGGAGTCGCCGTGGTGTATGAGCATCATTTACTGATATGGGAGGTTTAGAGTCCATCATGATCTGGAAATGATGCGACAAACATTTTCAGGAATCACCTCGCCTTGGAGAGATTCGCCCGATGCCTATCCAGCTCAAAGATCTCTCATCACCTCCTCCACAGCCCTGGCTGCCATTCTCTTCCTCTGTTCCTCTCCCATACCCTCGCCAGCTTCCCTCACAGCTTGGAGTTTTCGCATCATCTTCTCGATCTTGGCGATCTCATCCTCATCCAGGTCCTCTAACCCAATTCCCCCAGAAGCACCCTCCTTGCTGGTCTCTGCCTTGCTGGATTCTGAGGGTTCCTCAACATCCTGGCTGGACTCCCATATGGCCCGTCGTAGACCTTCAAAGTCTGATTTATCGAAGCCAAAGCCCATCTTTTGGGGATCTAATTCTTTGTCGTCCTCATCGGCCTTGGCTGAGGCCGTTTCAAAGTCACCAAAGTCGGAATCGGATAGTGGTGCTTCGAGTTGAGACCAGTCATTTGCTTCGAGGGCTTCTTTTACTCGCGCAACTCCTGTTTTTTCTTGTCCTTGTTAGTAACTTGCTGTGAGCGACAGATTCAACATACCGCCAAATTCGTTTCGACCAGTGTCGCCTTTTCCACCAAGAGACACAAACTCCAATCCAGCCTCGGCGCAGATCTCATCCCATTCCTCTTCGTTGCCATCTCCTCCTACGCCGATAGCTAGTCCTACACCATCCCAGTCCCATCCCCCCAGTCCCTTCTTCAGGACTTTGCCGATGTGCTCTACTAGTTCCTTTGCCGGGTGGTCCTTGGACGATGAAATCGGACCTGCGGTGAAGACTACTACTACACCCCCTAACACGGCGAGCACTTCGGCGGCTTCGGGAGAGAGAAATGACTCTGACCATTCAGAAGGTGAGGCGATTAGGTCAAGCCAGATGGGAACTGTAGTGGAATAGTATGGCGTTTTGAGAGCGAGGCTATGAGTTGTGCCTGCGATGCCGAGGGAAGGATCTGGTGATTCTGGGGCTGATCCTGTGAGGTCTGCGGCGTGTTAGTGAATGTTGTCGTGAATGGTGCCAGTGTGATTCGTAGATGGCCACTGGAAGATCTGGATAAGGTGAACTCACCTTTCACCAACTTTGACAAAACTGCTGTCTCATTCTCAAGGGCAACAGCCAGTATTCTTCTTGAGCTGGAACTCATCTCAGCTTCAGTCATCGTGGCGGCTGTATATGCAAGTCTTTATTCTTATTCTGTAAAATGAAATGCGATGAATGCCGAAAAAGAGAGTGACGGCAGTATAAGTCTTGTACTTGATGAATGAGATTGGTAAGGGATGTGTAGATGATGAGTGAGCGACATTGGTGGGGTGGAGGGGCTGATAAGATAAGATACGAGCTACCCTGGACCATTGCTCAAAATGTCGAATTCTCTAGTATCATATCTAATTACAAGCTGAGGGAATCAATTTGGTTCTCAGATGTATAGACCTTGTAGTGTGACACTATTTTATACTCCTCTCTCTTATGTATACCTTCTAACATGGTGACGTCGTGTATGTCGTGGCCTGATTCACAACACGAGAGGTTCATATCCAAACAGCACAACACAGAACAACAGCTCAAACACAAACGAATAACATTTTGAATTGGGAATAACTATCATGAATCATAAATAAAAACCAACGCAAGGAAATGCAATCTTGATACGCCAACGCTTCCATGCAAACCCAGGAGCGAGCTCAATCTAATGCCTTAACACCAAACCAAGCACCATCAAATACAAGGCGAATGTCTTCCACTACCCTCTCCATCTCCTCCCCATCCAAACGTTCGTTGCAATACCTCCAATCCCGCTCTCATCCCTCTCGCGGAATCCTCAGCCCCGGGCACCACGCACTCGTCCACTATATCATCACGGCTCAGCCGTCCTCGTCGCCTCGTCTGAATCGCCTGCTCAATGGGCCGTCGCCAGAGTCTGAACCACTGATCTTCACTCATACATGCATATCGGAGCGTTCCCTGTCTGTCAGGGCGGCTTAGCGACCACTCCACGAATACCGTCTCGTACCACCTCGTCCGCAGCGACACCCACGGCCATGTGAATATCCACAGCAGCGTAAGATAAAACAAAAGAACAATCCATCGTGTAAGGCGCCATCGATTGGTTAGGCAGCGGTTGTATATCTCAACGCGTGCATTCGTCGTAGGAAACGTAATGTTGATTTCCCCACGATATCCCGTCCCCCGCACCAGACTCTCCAGTCTAGACCCCACGAGGGCGAAATCCCAGCCCGTCAAGCGCCGCTCTAGAACAAACACCTTTAGACCGGCTCTGCTCGCACAGTATCGATAGCACCATTGCGCAACACCCGGCGTGCCCTCCTCGGGCGGTCCGCTACCCCCAAATCCCGGTGCGCGTGTCATAGTCGCTGTCCCGCGGCGCACCTTGTCGAAATTGTTGACGGCGCGTATGCGTCTCCACGAACGACGAGTCGCCATCTCTTGATACAGCAGGGGCGTGAGTTCAATGTGGATGTCAAAGTCGATCCCATCCTTGCTGGACTTGCGGTCTAGACCCTGGATGCGAACGTATGGTCTTGGTGGCTCCTTGGCGAGCTCTGAGATGTGCTGCTCGAGAAATCCAGGGTCTGTATCAAGACGCTTGTCGAGATAGTAGACTACCTTGTCGTTGGAAGTCCCCTTGAAGGGATGCAGACCAAGGGAGGATGAGCTTGTGGGCAGCAGGTCAAACGGATTCGCGTGAGGTCCCTCATTGTCGACTACAGTGTAACTCGGAGGCGGATCATCCTCTGAGCGGTCCGTATAAGGCGTTGCATTCTGCTGTTGTCGCTGATCATCAGGGTAATGATGCATCGGCATCTGCGAAGTAGACGTTTGCCCACTCGTCACGCTCTCCGAGTCCAAGTGCGGAGGAGTCTGCGACGTTCGCTGCGATGCCATCCTAGACGCTATCCCAGCAGCGAAAAGAGTTAATCGCCCTTGACGGGTTGATGAAGAACGGTATATATAAAAAGTCGGAGATGCTGATCAAGTTCTAGATCCTGATGGAGTGATGAGCACGTGCCCAATTTGACCTCGCCACAGCGGTACACGTAAGTATTGGCTGTGAAGCACTGCTAAAAAGTCGGCGGGAGAAAAATGAGGGGAAAAGAAAAAAAGGCAATAGACAAGAGGGGGAATACGAGCAAGCGAATGAAACTATCTTATAAGACAAGAGCTAGAGTTGATGCTATGTTGTCAAGTCGTCAAGGCCAACGAACCCAGTGACCACGATACGTACCTTGCTTGCCTTGCCCTTGTCAGTGAAGCTGGTGCTGCCTGAGAGTCATGCATGCCCTGTATTGAGTGAGCAGGGGTAATGCAGTTATTGAAACATATATATGAATAGACACATAATCTGCACTGTATGCACCTCAATAGCAGACGTCGTATTAAACTATTCAAGTATCGGTTCATGCAATCTCGACGCCGAATTGCGGAGAAGATCTCATCCACTTTGCGGACCCACTTTGGCATTGACGATAGCTTCATTTGATGATGACACTAGATTACGACTACAACATCATGAGGCGTTTGGACTCACGCCACAGCATTTCTACGCATCACAGCACCAGTCAATGCTCAAAACTCATAATTATAGGCATATGCCTTCTATACTTCTATCCAAGTCCATGGCTCATACCACAAATATACATGTACTGAATCCCGGAACCCGTCTCATACTTTTAATCCTCCTCTTCTATACGCGGTAGCCTCTCTTTCTCCTCCTATGGATCAACGTCCACCAAGCGTCCAGAATCCCACTTCTTCTTCGCCGCCTTGAGGAGAACATCCAGCTCACCACTCATCTCACACATACTACGGAATGTACCATCCTTGTTGTTGATGAGTTCCCATGGGTGAGCATACTCCACCACCTCACCCTTGTCGAGAACCAGCACCTTGTCGTAATCTACAATGGTCGCTAGTCGATGGGCAATTGTGATGACGGTGCCTGTGAGCTCGCGGATTGTTTCTTGAATCTTTGAGTCGGTGGCGTAGTCGATGGAGGCTGTGGCTTCGTCCATGACTAACACTGTGGGAGACTTGAGCATGGCTCGAGCAAGACACAGAAGCTGGCGCTGTCCCTGGGACAAGTTCGAGCCTGATGCCGCGACTGGTGATTGAAGATTCAGGAAAATGTTCTTGTTGGTCTTGGCAGTTGGTGAGTTTGGCGAGCCAGGGGTTTGTGTAGGCGTAGGTGGTGATGTTAGAGGCTCATCGGGACCAATGAGCTGTACTCGTCGAAGCGCCCCAAAGATCTGATCATCTGTATATTGATCGAATGGATCCAGGTTGCTTCGAATTGTACCATGGAACAACGTAGGATCCTGAGGCACAATGGTGATGTTCTCTCGGAGGTCTTGCAGACCAATGCTGCCAATCTCAAGTCCGTCGATGAGAATCTTGCCCTTGTCTGCCTCTAGTGCTCGGAAAATCGCCAGGGCCAGAGAGCTCTTGCCTGCACCTGTTCTCCCAACGATGCCAACCTTTTCTTGCGGCTCAATCTTGAGTGTAATGTTCTGCAAGACAGGGCTGAGCTCCTTTCGGTAACTTGTTGTGTAGTCCACAAACTCGACCGACCCCTTACGAGGCCAGTCTGCTGGAGGTCGGCTGTTCTCAATGACAGCCTCCGCCTCTTGCTCAACATCGAGATACTCCTTGATTCGTTCCATAGAGTTCATGTTTTGCTCGTTAATGGCATAAAGGCGGACAAGCCACAACACACTCTCAGTAAAGCTCAAGGCATAGCTCAGGGAAATACCCGCAGCTCCTGCATCCGTCTTGCCAAGGTTAAGAATAAGGAACATACCAGCAAAGAAGGCCACCAAGTCTCCCACAAGATCAGCCCTAAAGGCTAGCCATCTATTGCATGCCCACAGGTAAATGAAGGGTCGACTCTGAGTGTTGATCTTCTCCAGATTGTCTCGGATGAATCGTCGCTCGTCACCATACGCTCGAATGGTTGTCATGCCACTCAATGTTTCTCCGAATTGCTGGAACAGAGGACTGCGTTGAACTGCCTCAAGACGCTTCAGATCGCGAGAAGCTCGTAGGTAGAAAGAGGCGATGAGATAGAACAGAACAGCAATACCAAAAGCGGCGTACAAGAATTTGGGTGTGATGTACGCAATGAGGCCAACAGTCATCATTAGAGAAATGCCACAGCTAATCACTCCAATTGCCACGGGTGCAATTTCTTGATCAACCGCCTCCAGATCCTTGCTGAATCGGTTCATCAATTGGCCTAGTGGCGTGACATCAAAGAACTTGAACTTGGCTCGCGTGACTGAGGCTATCAACCGATCGTGAATCCCCTTTGATGCCGTCAACGAACCCAGGAAGATCCAGAGATCTCTGAAGAGAGCTGCCAGGGCACCGGCAATTCCAATAGCAGCGAGAACGGTCAAGTAGTACATAGCATTTACCCCATGCGGGTGGTCTTGCGTAGAAAAGGACCCATCGAGAGGCCTCAGGTCTTCCGCAGAGCCAAGTCGGACAACATTGGCAAAGCCGACAGCGTTGAATTTTGTAGAAGAGTACATAGCCGGCATGACCTTTGACTCTACTGTACCATGGACATATTGGTTCGCCCATACACGTACCCAGAGGTTGGTGGCCAATCCAGAGACCTGCTGAGAAATAAAGACAAAGAGAGCAACAATCCAGAACCACCAAGGGCCCATAGATTGAAGGTACAGCTTGAGAACGGGCCACTTGACTGACCCAGTGGCCTTGGTTTCTTCCATGGCATCCTTCTTGGGTTTGTTCTGTGCGTCCTTCTTAGAGCTATCCACGCCATCGAGAGCATCGCCTTGGCCGTTAACAGTGGTTTCATCATCGCCGACGCTTGAGGGAACACGAGAAGGAATTCGCGAGGGGTTGGCTGAGCCGGGGTGAGACTTTTGAATCTCCTCACCGAGCTTGCCGGAAGCAATGACCTCAGCTGAAGGACCTTGGATATCAACTCGGCCATTCTCAAGAAGGACCACATAATCGGAAGAAGGAACACAGAGCGTCGTGTTGTGTGTGACGAGGACACAAGTACGGTTTCTCATGAGGGGTCCACGAATGCAGTTGCTAAAGATCCATTGCGCGGTGTGTGAGTCAACAGCACTGAGACAGTCGTCAAGTAGCAGATGGGCAGAGTTGGAGTAGAGGGCACGAGCAAGAGAAATACGTTGCTTCTGTCCACCAGAAAGTGTAATACCCTTCTCTCCGACCAGTGTTTCGTCGCCGTGGTCGAGAATCTGGAGATCGCGTTCAAGAGCACAAGCCACGATGACATTGCGGTACCGTTGCTCGTCAAATGGCGCAGAGAAGAGAATATTTTCGCGGACGTTTGCATTAACCAACCAAGCGGATTGTGCGACGTAGGCGATCGTGTTGGCGAGACCAGTCTCGGGATCAGGATGAACGTCTTCTCGGCTGCGGCCACCGGGACAGTAAACGCCTCCTTCTAGCAATGTCATTTCACCAAGAAGACCCATCAACATGGATGTCTTTCCAGAACCTGTAGGACCTGCAATGATGTTCAGTTTACCGATCTTGAAATCAATGTCCAGATCCATGAGTCGGAAAGCACGGGCACTGTCCTCAGCAACAGTGTCTTTGCTACCCCAAGTGAGAGTAGCGTTGCTGAAACCAATTCGCCTGACACCCTCCTCATCCACATTATCCAAGCCAAGCTGAATGTACTTGTCGGTCTCCTCCTCCTGGAGGAAGTCCTCCACACGATCGATGGAAACCTTGGTTTCCTGGACGTGGGCGAACATATCACCAAACTGGTCCAGCGGGACACGGAGGAGCATGAAGAGTGACATGGCTGTAAAGGCGATTGATGGCTTCAGGGGCTTTTTCTCGACGACTGTGTAAACAAGGAACGAGAAGAAGGTGATGAGGACGGGCACGGAGTTCCAAATAGCTACAGCCAGTGCCCAGACCATGAACCTCGAACGCAAAGCCTTGAGTTCCAGCTGACGCTTCTCGTCAATGATGCGGCCAAAGCGCTGTTCCCAGGCAAAGTATTTGATGATGCGAATGTTTTGCAGGACCTCATTGGTTACATTAGTACGCTTGTCGGTGGCTGCAAGAATTCTCTTCGAAGTGATGGTGAAACCCCGAGCAAGACCGTAGTTGACAGGCAGGAGAAGGACCATGACGATGATGCCAGGGATGGCACTAAGACCCATGACCTGCCAGAGAAGTACAACAGCAATGACCAGCTGCGTAGGAGCGGAAGCACACAGGAAGTGTAGGTACGCCGTGACTTCGGAAATCTTGAAACTGTCGATAGACATGAGGTTGATGATGGTACCCATATTGGCCTGCTCGTCACCAGAATCGTCTTTCTTGTCGTCCTTGATACTCTCGTTGGCAGATTCAGCATCGTTGGGAGAAGCCTTCTTATCGTCCTTCTTCATGCTCAAGGCCCGCTTAATCTTGCCAACAAACCCATTCTGTGTCTCGTCTTCCTTTGGAGGGCTAGCTTTATCTTCGAGCAGCACCTTGTCCTTGCCTGTGGAAGCCTTGCGACGAAGCGCTTTGGCATAGATGTCGCCGATAATAAGAGCTCGGACACGGATACAGATCTTTCGACCAATCCAGAGAGCTTGGTTATCGGCGTATGAACGTATTAAATCGACTACAGGAAGGCCAATGACATAAAGCCAGATGACATTGATCGGTAGCTGTGTGTCGATTTTCTTCTCCAATCCTGCATTATAGTCTTCCACGAATTCGAGAATCACTTTCAGAAGAAGGGTTGGCGCAAACGTAAAGAGGCCGGCGAGGACGGCGAGGGCGCATTGAACCAACAGGTCTCGCTTGAAGTACTTGAGCAGATGCACCGCAAGAGAACCAGTTCGTTTCATCTGACGGTAATCAGCAATAACAGCAGCGGCCTTGTCCTTTGGCAACAAGTTCCAGACATGCTCCATTTCCATCGGAGCCTTCCAGCCCTTGTAGACAATCGCATCAACCCAGCCAAACACAGCCAGAGAAAAGAGACTGGCCAATGGTTCGCGCGAGGGTTCAATTCCGTCCTCCCATTCCAAGCGGACTGTTTTGTTGCCCTTTCTAGTGGTCATTGCCATTAAGAAAAGGAGTGTAACAAGTGCAAACTCCACAATCGTTGTGATCTTGTCGGTTCGGCTAATGTCATCTTGGAGGAAGGCGGATCGAAAAAGAAAGATTGAGAGAACCCAGTTGAAGCCGTAGAGAAAAGCTGTATGGTTCCAGAGATGAGGACCACGCCGTTTCAGAGCACCAAGCACCAGACGCAGAGTCGAGAGGATAAAAACGTAGACCCAAATCAGTAGACCCGTAATAGCTGCAGGGCGGCTGTGACGTCCCTTGCTGCCTTCAATTAGCTGAAGAATGTTTACAGCAATGAGACCAGCGATGGCAAGTTCCTCGACGACCTGCGAAACCAATTGTCCAGTAGGTGTGTCGGCTTGGACTATAGAACCACGAGTAGTGGTCTTGACAAGGGCCAATCGACCACCGTTAATCTCAAGCCCATCATCGTCATCAGAATCGTCAACCTGCTCGGGAGGAAGATCGGTATGGCTGTGGCGTCGGTCCTCGCTTGAAAGCTGTTGATACCTAGCTTTGGACTTGGACCAGGAGCTTAGCAGGCGGGAAATGCCTGTCCAGGCCAAAAGCGCAACGGAAACGAACAGGGCGATCAGAGGGAGTAGAATCTGCAGGTAGCTAGAGTAGTACAAGAAAAACGGTCAGCAAGCTTTTCACAGCGCAGGGGTCAAGACAAGGGAGCACAAACTCTACTCGGAAGCAGACGCTAAAGTCATCAATCTCCCATATAGTTCCATTGCACTGCGCAAACCCCATGGTTTCAGAGATACTGCTCGTGTCGAGCTCACTGGTGTGGGGGACTGCCGCAGAGGCGAAAGGCAAGAATTCGAAATGTTGCGACAATGAATTGACGGGATTGTGCGTCAAAAGAGTTCTCAGATAACGGGTTCGGGCAGGTGATTATCAAGACCCAAGGTGGGTTGCACGCATGCGTCGGACCGGTAGCGGTGGCTGCGGCGCCAGAGGTCTCGAGGCAGTCAAGGTATTGCAGTCTTGTCGGAGCTTTGTCGCAATGATCCCGGTCAAGCGTTACTTGCAAGTACCATTGATAGAGCGTGGCGTGACGTGAGCGATTGTAGAACCCGGATGGTCGACAAGAATTGCAATCTCAAGACGGCGATTGTGCTTCTTTGCGATCGCAATTTTTGAGCTGTTCAGCGCTCAATCGAACCGTATGATGATGCCGAGGTCGCAGGTTGTCGTGCTGATCATCGATCAGATGCCGTCAGAGTTTGTATGCGAACTCTGAACACTCTCCGACGAATGACGTCTTTGTAGAGAGCGTGAAAGGACCAAAAGAATACTCTGCAAGAAACTAAAAAAAATGAAAGAATATCGGTACCGATGCCAATAGAAGTATTAGATGAAGAATGCAGTCGAAACAAAAAAGGTTTGACCGTGACTTGCAGGAACTAAGAAAAGAGGAGGAAGAGACGAAGAGTGCGGCGGCCGTTGAAGAAGAACCAAACCGAACCGAACGAACGGGGAAGACTAGGCCAGACCCAAACAACACAAGTCCGAGATAGGTACGTTATGGATTCACACGCACGCACGCAAGACAAGACAGGACAGGACAAGACTTTACTCTTGTTGGATGCACCGGGGGGAGAGGAAAGTGGAGGGCATGTGTCGGTGTCCAGGGAGTGAGATGCAAGCTATGAAGCTTTAGTGGGGCAGCGATGGCCTAGGCTAGGTACAGTTCAGTAGGTGAGGCCTCGGGGAGCAAGAAAACACCAGGCCTTCATATAGGGTGCCAAAATAAACTCAGTAAAATATATCCTAAACTTAGTAAAGATGTCCTAAATTTATGTAAAATTGCCTAAGTCTTTTTGTCATTTGGGATCAAGGTCTCGAGTTTTCTTTCCTCCCCTAGGTGAGGTAACGATGGCTGCGATGCGATGCGATGCGATCCCTACAGATGATGAATGCAATGTTGCCCTGCTCTGTAACTTTGCGAAAGCCTTGGATTTAGTTGCGTCGGGTTATTCCTTGACTAATTCTTCGTACAGAATTAACTTTGGGAAAGCCTCTAGCCTCAACGATCCATCCTTGGGACCCATTTACCCACTACAAATTTCTCACATGGAAGCCGTCATGACCAACATTAGCACTTAAATGATGCGAGCAATCTGTATGTTACCCCAGTTCTATTCCTATACTGTATGACGGGGCTGCGGGGACAATCATCGTCTACTCCGTTTCAAGCAGGTGTCAGATTCTCAAATCAACACAATCAATTGAATGCTACAAATGTTTGCACATTCAAATACTACTGATTGATAGTAAAAAATCCTTGTAAAAGGCCACAAGGATATCGACGTTGAACCAAAACTCAGACATGTCTAGACAAGGTATTCTGACCACACAGACCCAGTTAGCGTTCAAACTTGAAGATACCTAACCGACCGCTACAAAAGTGCCCTGTGCATCAGGTAACCCGCTCCGACAGCCTTATCTAACAGGAATCAGTCGTGACGTTATGAGACATTGCCTCGGAATTAATACCGACAGACTGTAAAATGATGGACTGACTCGAATAAACAAGGGCGAAGTTATAGGGAGTGGTAAACATTGTGAGTTGACGCGTAGGAACGTGCAGTATTGAATCAGTGAAATGCCAGTAGTCTTGACTAATTTCCACGCACGTACCTGTATGGTAGACTCGGTGATATTGGGATCGTGATCGTTGACAATTGAAGTTTAATTGAAGAGCCTGATTAATACCCAATTGACTACTCTGTATATTGACTGCCATCAAACATTTGTCGATAATTCTCTGTCTATACACCAGCGGGCTATGGAGTATCCCCATTCAAGGCTCGTGATTATTCTCTCATCTACCCAGATAGATTATAGCAGACAAAGATCATCCATAAAGGTCAGGCATATTCTTCCTTGTTTGGTCAATAATTACCATTGCATCCTAACCATATCATGTAATTCACGACAAACGTTCCAGTCAATCCATCACAAACTACCCTACAAAGAACCATCTCCACAACAACACCACAAGCTAAAGTCTTGCGTCTCTGTGAACAGGGATCATGTCTTCAACAGCTTACATGCCACCCTGCGGTCTGAGCGCACCCATCACAATTGTGTCCGTAGCTCTACCATATGCAGGACATACGGCTCATCCAATCGCTTATAACTTTGTTTCTCACCTATCAATCGTCAAAAACGCCATTGAGGCTCTACATATACCGTGCTATCATCACAATATTTACAACAATCACATTGTCGAGCAACACAACCTTGGTACAACAAGACATGTGTCGTGCATTCAGCCTCAACACATGCAAACCTTCGGGTTGATCACAATCCCCTCTTTCGTGATTCGCTATCCCTCACCGCCGGCTTATACACTCGTTCCTTATCGTTACTCCAGGTCTCCGGGGAGAACGGTTCCCCCACGTTCTAATGCCGTGTAGCGGTTACATTCAACGTCTTTGACCAATCGAAGTCTGATGACCTTGCAGTTCAACTGGGTGTGTTCCTGTTGGACCGTGATGCGAGGGCCTCACTTCTGCAGGACCGGTGAGACCTGCAGTGCTGAGACAATCTGTGAACTAGACTCTGGTGTACTATGTAGATACTGTTTACTCTTTGGTTGTGTAGCTATAACGGTGCACAGTAGGGTTACAGTCATCTCTTATTCATTCCCATGTAAACAGCCCTCCAGACAGTCAAGCGAAATCGGACATTGCACAAGTGGCATTAAATATATGTCATTCATAGATCGTTCTTGAGTTACAACGGAGCTCATCCGTACCACACACGTGGCTTTCAGACATGGCGTCCCTCTCCAACCAACCCGTCATGACAGCTCTCGAGCTATTTTTGTTAATATTGACACGACAGCCTTTAATGACTGTCCCAATTCCTTCCCAGCCAAGATGACATCACTGCCCCGACTCCTCCGGCTTGTTGAGCAAAAAGAAACAAAAACATGTTAACTATTTTATCTTTTCTTCCTCTTTACTGTTGATACACAAACGCCCGTCTTAGCGGGCCACAACATAAGGCTGAATCAATCGTGCCTTATTTCGATGGCTGTTTAGCCCATAATCATGCCCTTCATACCGGCCATGTCACCCTCCTTGGCGGCGATTTCGAAGTAACCGTAGATGATACTGTAGATGTTAGTATTTTGATTGAAAAGTGAAAGACGAGAAACTTACGTGACAGCAAGGAGAGTACCGGTACCGGAACCGAGAGCGCCCAAAAGGTCACTGGTGACGGAGAGCGCACCAATGCAGGCACCACCAAAGGCGGCAGCAGTAGGGATGATGCGCTTGAGCTCCTTGTACATGGATTGATCACGGTGGCCAGCCATGACGAGACCCTGATCCTTGAGCTGCTTGGCAACATCACGAGGGCTGGAGCCAGAAACCTCGATCCATGTCTTGGAGAAGAGAGCACAAGCACCGAGCATGTAGACGATGTAGGCGCTCATGTGGATAGGGTCGAGAAGAGCCTCCTTCATGTTCTGGGGAGGAGACATGTAGTAGACGAGACCAGAGGTAGCGTGGAGCTGAGAAGAACCGTCCTTGGCCTCCCAGACACCGAAGAGGCGGACAAGGAGGTTCTCAGAGAAGCGGGAGTAGAGCATCTGGCTGATAAGGAAGACGTTGGAAGAAAGAGCGGACTGCAGCATGATGGGCATGTTGGAGGTGTAGAACAGGCGGACGGGGTAAGATCCACGAGCACCACGCTGGCGAGAAGACTTGACGGGGATCTCGACGCGGAAACCCTGGAGGTAGATGACAGCGGCGAAGACGGCAATGGTGGCCAGGAGGTTCATGATGTTGGGGAGGTTCTGGCGGTAGAAAGCCTCCTGGAGAGCTCGCTGCTTGTTGGGCCAGGTCATGAGGAGGTGGAAGAGGGCAATGACGGCACCCTCAAACTCGGGACCACGGCCAGTGTTGATGGTGGTGGGAGAGAAAGCCTTCCACATGATGGACTCGCAGATGTTGGTGGCGATGAACAGAGAGATACCGCTGCCAAGACCGTAGCCCTTCTGGAGGAGCTCGTCGAGGAGGATAACAATCATACCGGCAACAACGAGCTGGAGGATCAGGAGGAAGACGATACCAGCACCAAGGTCGGAGGGAGGTCCATAGAGACCGGAGAAGACGTAGACAGTAGCAGTACCGGCGGAGAGGATGAAGGCCAAGAGCTTCTGGGCGGTCTGGTAGAGCTCGCGGTCGGACTTGAGGTCAAGGTTGACGTCGATCATGTGGGTGCCAGCAAGGAGCTGGAAAACCATGCCAGAGGAGATGATGGGGGTGATGCCCAATTCCATCAGTGTACCACGGTTACTCGCGATGACCATTCGCAGCCAGTATAGAGGATCCGAGTTGTCGGAGGAGACGATACCGTAGAGAGGCATCTGGCTCATGACCAGGAAGATGAGGAGGGTGAGGGCCGTCCACATGAGCTTCTGGTTGAAGGGGATCTTGGTCTCCGGCTGCTGAACCTCTGGGAGGAACGGCACGAACGGCTTGACCAGATCGAGGAATCGTACTATCGAGCGCAGCCACTGTTAGCTTCTTGTCTGATGATCGCGATGCCAATTGGCAATTGCGCGCCATTTCGTGATGTCGCGCGAGCTCAAAAGTTTTGAGCTTTCAGCTCCAGACAAGGAGAACAACTTACGGGAACTCATGGTGGGCAACGATACTAAAGGGACAGGACAAGAATTGGACTATTTCATCCAATGAGGGGAAGAAAGAAGGAAAGAAAAGGAAGATGCTGAGCTTGAAGAGCCCAGGCGATTTGAAGGGTCGATGGGAGAATAATTAAAGGAGAGCTGGGGGGGCGGAGGTTGGCGATCTGGCTTCAATGAGCCCAAATTGTAGATGTGTCCAATATTGGGAGTGGAGAGGCACGTGACCTCCAGGGGCGACTTGAGATGGGAGCTCCAGCTAAGGTTCCATTCCCTGAGCTTCTCCAGGTAAAATGTGCCTAAAGTTAGCCTATAGGGAGCTCGCTAGCTGTGAACAAAGGGGTTTCAGCCTCTGAGACCAATTGAAGCTAAGCTTTGAACCCCGCCGTAATTTTTCCGTCAAATGACTCCGCTTTGCCTGTTCTGGAACATTTGAGGATTTGACTCAATATTGTTCATTACTGTGGAAAACCGACAAGGGCAAGTATCGGTGTCAATATTTATGGCTTTATTATATTAGATGCTTCGTCGCCTGGGTCCTCTTCTCAGGCGAAATGTCACTACAATGTCTAGAAAACCTCCAGCAGAACCCCTGGTGGTTGTGCTAGGATCAACGGGCACGGGCAAGTCAGATGTAAGTGTGGCTTCACCCATGATAGAATGGCTCTGACGGATATAGTTGGCAGTTGAACTTGCAACTCGGCTGAATGGTGAAATCATCAATGCCGATGCTATGCAGCTGTATAATGGACTGCCAATAATCACCAACAAAATCACCGCTGAAGAACAGCGTGGTATTCCTCATCATCTTCTTGGACATATTTCTTTGGATGAGCAACCTTGGGATGTTGATGATTTCAAGAGGGAAGCGACTCGGACAATACGAGAGATTCGTGGCCGAGGACGATTGCCCATCCTCGTCGGTGGTTCACAGTATTATGTCGACCCTATACTCTTCAAAGAGGTTATTCTGGATGACATAGACCTGGATATGTCCAAGTCGTTCCCGATTCTTCAAGAGTCAGGCGAAGTTATGCTCCATGAGCTACGAAAGGTTGACCCTGTCATGGCCGAGCGATGGCACCCCAAGGATCGTCGCAAGATCCAGCGATCCCTGGAGATTTACCTTCGGAGCGGCAAAAGAGCATCTGAATACTATGCTGAGCAACAAGCACGAAAAGAAGCAGCACAACAAGACGCCAACAAGGAGCCCTGGGAGAATCTGCTATTCTGGGTCTACTCGGAACGAGATGTCCTGCGAGATCGTCTCGATAAGCGAGTCGATAAGATGCAGACGAGTGGACTCATGGATGAGGTCAGAGAACTTTACGAATTCAAGCATAAAAAAGAAGCAGAAGGCCAACGTCTCGACATGATAAAGGGGATATGGCAGTCAATTGGATATAAGCAGTTCGAGCCATACTTGTCCGCTGTTGATGAGGGACGAGAGGCTGCAGAGATTGAGAAATTGAAGAGCGCAGGACTTGAAGAGATGAAGTCGGCAACGAGACGATATGCTGTCTATCAAACTCGCTGGATCAGACTGAAGCAGATTCCGAGGATACGCCAGATTGGCCCAGAAGCTATGAACAACATGTATCTCCTGGACAGTACGGATGTTTCAGCATATGGCCAGAACGTCGTTGGGCCAGCTGTAAAGTTGACAGAACAGTTCCTCAAAGGAGAAGAACGTCCATTACCGACTGAAATTTCGTCAATTGCTAATGAGGTTCTGACCCAAGTTGGCAACCCACCACCCAAAGCAACACCATGCAAACGTACATGCGAAGTCTGCCACACGGTGTTAATGACGGAAGAAGCATGGAGACAGCATTTGAAGAGTTCAACTCATCGACGGGTTGTTCGCAAGAAAGCTAGAACGTCTTTGGTGCCTGTGGAAAAAGTGCCCGAGGACAAAGACGAAGGAGATTCTGGGCCAGAGCTGGGGTCCATGTTTTCAGAGTGATCAAACAAACAGTCAAACTTGCCATGCCGCAACCCGAGTCCGTTCCATGGAGCCGGTATACAATCACGTCACTTGCGACCATGATATGAGAATTATAGTGACGAGTAAAGCTGGTTGCTAAACGCATCGCCCTTGAAACAAGATACCGACACCAGATGCCGTCATCGGATCGACTCGGATGCAACGCCGTTGACCCGTCTAAACGAATAACAGAGGTATTCTATGTTTCGACAGGCTGTTTGACATGCCGTGAATCATCAAGTCTGCCTTACAAATCGGAGTGACCCTGAAGTACTAAGCGGACTCCGAAGACGTCAAGGGGACAACTGCCGTTGAACTATTCCATAGGGCTTACCGTAATTATGATGAGTTGGCATTGAATTCACTATACGCGGACGATCTATGCGACGTCCTTGCTTAATCTAGGATCATGCCAGTTTGCATAATGGTCAGCTGGCCTAGGATGAAAGGACGATAATAACCCGCCCACCCGAATCAGGCACAAGACCTCTAATGCGACAGATCATGATAGAAGTCAGTTTTGATGAATTACCACTCTTCAGAGCCTGATAGGTTCACCGGACACTCGGTGATATCACGTCCGTGGGGGCATATCATCAGAACGCGAAACATAGACAAGGATACGAAAACCATATGGGACCGGGCTGTTGCCACAACCCGACGAGTGAGAGCAACACAGAGAATCACGGAAAGGCTGCGGAGAAGAGCTTATAGGTAGTGAACTGAGCGTTACTGAGCGTTTGGGTTTGAGAGGCTAGGTGGTCTACCTAGTTTAAGTGGCTTAACCTTCCGGAGCATCCGAAGTTTACGAAAATATCTGATCAAGAGTTTTAGACGGTTGTGTACAGTATGTATTAAAGGTCTGACGTAGGGTGCCAAACTACAAACCCTTTGGGATAGTATCGGATCAAGGTTTTAAGTATTTAATGTCCGTCAGTCTGCATACGGTAACTGCTCTGATACAGATTGAGTCATCGGGCAGGGCTGGTGCTTTGGTCCGTTGCGGCGGACTTGGATGACAAAAGTCCGCCACTAAAGTCATCCAGCGAAGGGGGCTCGAGTTCGGGTCCGGGGGGTCCTCATTGGTCAGTTTCAGCTAGAAGATTCGATTTTAGCATATCGACCATGTGAAACTCAAAGGAATGCAATCAGCGATTTTCCTGTCAGGCAGCTTTATATCAACCTTGCCCTTTGGATCTCTGCGCCAGGTTTACCGTCTATTTACGGTATGGAGAATTAACGAGGCAACAAAATATCTGCCTGAACCAATACAGCCCTAAACAAAGGGGTATTTATTTCATTTACATTTATTTCCCTATATCTACTTCCCGAAACCGACATCAACTGATGTGATTGAATAAACGGAATACGCGGATTCCGGTATGCGCGTTTAATTATTCAGTCCTTTCATACCACCTTTTATGCAGAGGCAGCACAATCAATCTTCAACAACCACCGAACAATCACAGAGGAAAAACCATAGGCCAGCCCCTGGGCTACCTCCCAGAAGAGTCAAGACAAGCAAAGCACCACCTCAGCTAGCCAAACCGGCTCTACATTATACCGGTAGACTCGGCATCTTACGGTATCGTCAGCTGCCCTGCTTATCGTTTTTTTGCACCAGGAGTTCCAGAGTTTCAGAGTGTCTGATCGATCATATCCATTTCACATTCATCACTTTTGTTCTTTTTCCTCCTCTTGCAGTCCTGACAGATCCTTTGTTCCGTTTGCGTTTCTGTTCTGCTGCCCCTCCCCCTCACTCACCTGACCCCAGTGAAACGGACGGAAGCGGGCTTCTGAAGAACCCCAGCTACCCGCCCGCCTGAGCTGTACGTACTGTACTACTGTACGGTACATTCTTGAGGTGGAGTTCACGCTGGCGTCATAGGATATTTTGCTCAACCTTCAACTCTCAACGACGAGACGAGACTCTATGACTGTTATGTGAGGTTCTGCTCAATTCTGCGGTCATGTCAAACAATATCACTCACGGGCCGGGCTCTTTATCGCACAAGAACCCTCGTGTCTTGGCCTGCGTCTTGTGTCAGCATCGCAAGATCAAATGCGATCGTAACACGCCCTGTTCAAATTGTATCAAGGTGAGCACCTACAGCCGCAATCTCTTATCAGCTTTAGTCATTAATGCGACTATAGGCAAATGTTACTTGTACTCCAAGCACTCCCGCTCCCGCAAGGAAGCGCCGGAGACCCAATCAGGACCTTCAGGAAAGACTTGCACGATGTGAGCAGCTCCTAAAACAATACGCCGATGGCTCTGTACCATCTCCCTCTGCTGTTGCTCATTCGCCTGCTACAAATGGGACCGTAGATACGTATCCTGCGACACCCACCAACATCGATGGTCAGTCCAAGTGGAAACCAACTGGCAAGATGGTCAAGGAAGAAGGCGGAGTGCGATTCATGGACAGCTATCTCTGGGCTAATATCCACGATGAGGTGAGTCTACTGACTTGGCCTGCTAACATGCACTAATGCCGTTCAAGCTCCAAGCGATGAGAGAAATTGTCGACACCGATGATCCAGAAGAAGCCAGTGTCATGGGCTCTGAAGACTTGAGCCCTGATTACAATATCGATCTTCTGATACCAGCCGATACAGCTACCAGATCATGCGAGGAACTCCAGCCTGAGCCAGTTCACATCTTTAGACTCTGGCAGTTATTTGTCGATCGGGTCAATCCGCTGACCAAGATCATCCACGTGCCATCAGTGCAACCATTCGCCTTGGAGATGGCTACCGATATCAACAAGATCCCACTCAACTACCAGGCTCTCTTATTCGCCATATTTACCATGGCCACAGTATCCCTTACTGAGGCCGAATGTCTCCAGATGCTGGGAACATCTCGGGATGAAGCTCTCCGACGGTACACAATTGGAACCAAAGTGGCACTCACAAAGTTTAACTTTCTCAAAAACTACGACATGGTGGCTCTGCAGGCATTGCTGCTATACTTGGTAAGACAACAATTCCCCTAAGTAGCTATTGCTGACGGTTCCAGTTATCTCTCCAGAACCGATATGATCGACATGCGGCCTGGATTCTCAGTGGAATGGTGGTGCGTATCGCGCAAAAGATGGGCTACCACCGTGACGGCGACTACCTGGGACTAAATGCCTTTGAGACCGAAATGCGACGACGTATGTGGTGGCAGATCATCCTCCAAGATGCCAAGAACGCTCTAGTTTCTGGCTTGAGCCACTCGCTTCTCCCAAGCAGCTGGGACACCAAGATGCCGCAAAACGTAAACGATGCCGACCTTTTCCCAGGATCAATCGAGCCCGTTCTACCCCGCGAGGGTCCAACTGAAATGGCCTTCTGTCTCATCGGCTACCAGATTGCCAAGTTTCTCGTCAACGCGGAATCACTCCACGGAACCCCCGGACTAGAAGCTGCCGTCATGGGACACGAATTTGAAGGCCAAGATCCTGCCATCTTACCGAGCATCCAACAGTACCGAGATTTGGTGGACAATTTAGAGCAGAATCTGCTGGAGGTCGAAGCTCGTTACATTGATCCAACGGCTGGAAACGTACACATCGCCGCACTCAGCATTCGTCCGATGATCTGCAGCAAGATGAGGGAGATACTAGTCCCCATGAAGGAGCAGCCAGAATGGGGAACAGAAATTCTCGACAAGAAGGATAACCTCTTCAAGATTGTTTTGATGAACAATGAGCACAGCACTGATGCTTACGGCGTGATGGACCAAACTGGTTTCCTCTGGTTCCTCAAGTTTCATTTCCAGATTGACATCTTTACAGTCATGACCAAGCAGCTCTGCCAACGACCGACTGGGTCTCTCGCCGATCGCGCATGGAACATGGTTCAGAAGATTTACCACTATCACACCGAACTCCTCGACATATCCCAAAAGACATACTACATCCAAGCCCAAACCGTCCTAAAAGCTTGGAAGAACCGAGAACAAGCCTTCAGAGCAGCTGGCCAGCCCCTCGAGACACCAAACTTTATCTATCGCCTGCGAGACGTCGTCAAGAGCGAGAACAGAACCTCGGAACCTTCGCCACAACAGCCTGTCGCCCATCCTCCGCAAAACTCACAACAAATGACCGATCTTGATCCATTTTTGGGTAACTATCTGGATGTGTCAACGCTGAACTGGGATTTATGGGGGAACATGAACCAACCGCCACAGCAGCAGCAGAGTCAGATGCCGGTTTCGTTATTCGGCAATTTCCCAATGGGCAACATGGGTTAGGGTTATGAGATTGTACTTATGAAAAGTTTGGTGCTGGTATGATAATGAGCTGGGAATCTCCACGGAGTAGGGTGCATGTTGGTTTTATAGAGCGGCGTTGGTAGGGATGGATACCAGGGAGCAATGTACCAATATATTTTGTTAACAGTTACAAGTTATGAACCACAGCATTTTTGGGCCTTGTTATTGTTCCAATATCTGGCTAACCATTCCTTTCCCCTCAAAGCTAGTCCTTGATCATCCGTCCGTCCATCATTACAACCCCGCCTCAGAACCCTCAGTTCTGAGCATGAGCATGGCGCTCACGAGTTGCTTCAAAAACCGGATAAACATGACCCGCACCATTGTTCCCTCGCACGAGAGGATGGTTCAAAGCATCATCAGGCATGGCGCCCATCTCGACGTCAGAGTTGGCATCCGAATCGTCGTGGTCGCGGCTGCGGGTACCAGTAGGTGATTTGGGACGAGAGCGCCAGTGGCAAAAACAAATTGCTGCAAAGAAGATGACAACGATAGCGGCGCAGCTGATGGCGATGGCGATGACTACACTGGTGTCGCTCATGCGGCGGTGGATTGTTGTCATTGTTGCGGTTGACTGAGACGTTAGTTGTGATGCGAAATTGGGGGATGACTTACCGAGGGATGGATACGAGTTGGAAGTTTGAAGGAGACGAGATAGTGACATACACTACTACTGAGCAAACACTGCAACGGATCGATGTATTAGGTGAATATGTTTTGTACATTCATGTGTTCATAAGCAGCAAACGACAAGTCAAGGAGATAATAAACTTGGCCAAAACAAGATCCTGTAGTTATTGAAGCTGAACAATGCATGCCCGCGTCTGCAAACATGTCATGTCATCTATATCTGGCACTGGCAGTCACATACACTTACAACCATTCCCAGAAAACCTCAATTTCTCTTTTATCTAACCTACCTGAATATGAGCAGTACTCACCATAACTTACCTAAACCTGTGCCGTCGCTGGTCCATTCCCGCGCGCAGTATTACGTCTCGCCGCTGATATAGCACGTATGCTAGCGATTGCTTTCTGCTCCCTCCTCTGCTGCCGATGAGCCAGATACTGCATGCAACAGCACGGGGCAATGAATAGCAGAAACAGAGCCACCATGCCGACCGTCAAGCCAATGATGACTATCTTGTCGGAGTGGTTGGGTTTGCCGTGGTAGTGCTGTGTCAGGGCATCGAGTGTGGCCGTAGCAGTGGCAGTGGCAGTGGCAGTGGTGGGAGAGGTGACGGTCATGAGAGTACTAGGGGAAGCCATTTTGATTGTGATGGAAAGGACCATACCTGTTGGTGAGTATCTGGTTTGTGAACTTGGCAGATGGGTTGGGGTGGGTCAGAAGAGAATGAAGTTATATAGGGGTTTAAAGGCATGTGAGATGACAGCAGTGAACATGGTCATTTGCAAGCATTGTAAGAACAGAAGACTGTTATCGCCTTGGAAGCGGGAACACCCAGTCTCTTCATAGACTGACGTCAATTCCGTTGTCTTTGTTCTGGCTTCAACGTGAACTGAGCCATGATGAACTCGAGAGCTTCTTCAAGGACGGCGATCATGTAACAAAATGGCCAGTCCTTGCGCAGTTCAGTTACACAAACTCCAACTCCCATGACATTGCTGTGTTGTATGTTCTTACACCTTGAAGACGGCATCCAAGACGCAATGCCATCGTTGTCCAGTGTTCAGTAGTACGCTACAGCCATAATCAATTGACATTCACGTTGAGCACGTCAAGCCGTCAACCACAACCACTAGACGAGCAGTATAATCAAGGGCACACTATTTAGCACACCTTCGAGTGTCAATATCACAAGCACATATGCATCAATGTAGATCTCAAAAATGAAACGACACCTAGACGGGAAAACTAGGTGTCGAGATTAACGACGGATCCAATTTCCCAATATTCTTCTAAGAACTGTTCTCGAGTCCAAAGACCCTGCCTACAATGCTGTCCACTCTCTACACTAGACAGCGTGCGGCGAACGTTCTTGTCTATCTGAAGAAGAAAGGGAAAATTAATCGCGACAAAAAAAATCGCGTCAACAAGACTCACAATCCTGCTTAGTCAGTCGAGCTATGCACGTGAGAGTGGGTCACGTGCGTTCCGAGATGAGGAATTGACATCATCCCATTGGCTGATTGGACCGAGAAGCCGAGGAGGCCCGTTCCGACATCTCGAGAATAGGAAGCCATCATCGTTGATACCCAGATACTGTACGGATCTCGCCCTTGAAGCACCGACGCTGACGATCTCGTTGACCGGACCTTGGCTGAACCCTTTCTCTTCGAAATCGATAGATACTCATAATCCGCCACGATGCTCGCTCAACGTGTTGGCGTCGCCGCTCTTCGTCAAGGTACTTTCGCAACTTGAGCCTCGACATTCCGATATCTAACAGCTCTGTAGGCGCGACCAAGCCCTTCTTCGCCCAGAACATTCCCAAGGCTGCTCTCGCTGCTGGAATCTCTACCTCTTCCCCCCTACGGTACGTCCCCAGCATCAATTGAGCTTCACCCGCCTGACATTCGCAGCGCTGTCGGTTCTACCAAGGTCTCGCAGCAGGACGGCCACCAGATCCTCGTCAACCAGCGCCTCAACCGTCCCGTCTCTCCCCATCTGGCCATCTACAAGATCGAGCAGACATGGTTCGGTAGCTCCGCCTGGAACCGAATCACCGGCTGCACCCTCTCCGCGACCATGTACGGTTTCTCCCTCGCCTACCTCGCCGCCCCTCTTGTCGGACTTCACCTCGAGAGCGCAAGCATCGCCAGCTTCGCCGCTGGTCTGCCCCTCGCTGTCAAGGGCGGCATCAAGTTCACGCTGGGCTTCCCCTTCGTCTACCACGCCATCAGCGGCTTCAAGCACCTCCTGTACGACGCTGGCAAGGGTTTCGCCAAGACGACTATTATCCAGGCCGACAAGTACATCTGGGCTGCCAGTTTCCTCGGAGCCATTGGCCTGGTTGCTTTCCTGTAAAACTCCAAAATTGAAGAAGACGGAAGGATATAGATGGTATGGTTCGCAGTGGATGATACAATGGGTAAGGGAAGGAGTACGGCAAGGATGAGAAACTCGTGTACGAGTATTAGCCTGAGGGCATTCCTGACTTTGAGCAAACAATTTTATTATCTGTACACAAGCGCCTTCAAATGCTTGAGCCTTGTCTAACCAATACCTCGTGAGGTATCGCAACCAAACGCCATTCGCCTGTCGTGAATATTACGTGCCAAATCTCTAATCCAAGAATCGAGCATCCAGTATTGTCCTGATCAGTCTCCGATTACCCGTAGATGCAATCTTTTCCCCAATGATGGGGCCGATGAAGTCCTTGAGTTCGGATATCTCTGTCTCGACGTTTGCTGCACCATTGACTCCGTTGGTGTCTGAATCGACATGATCTGCCAGCGAAGCCACAGCTTGTACTATGCCCTGAACCAGCATCTCGTAGTCCATTGTGCCCTCTGCCTTTTCCTTCAGAGGCTGTAGGATCCCCGAGTCAAAAGTCTGCAGGTTACGTAGCACCAGCACGCGGATTGCCTCTGGACCTCCTGCCTCCAACAGGCCGTGGATGGCACCGTAGAGAACCGCCGGGGGTTTGGTAGGGTCGAGAAAGTATTTGAGGCACGTCCTCGTCAACTTGGGTCGTAGGAGTGTGTTGGAAGCAGAGTATTTGCGCGCAATTCGTCCAACCAGAGATGCAGCCAGCTGTCGGAGATCATACTGCTCCTTGAGAGCATCCGTTCCTTCGTCAGTGCCCAATTTTCTCGCCATTAGACAAGTGAGAGCGGGCGCCGACAGGGGACTGGCGTAGGGATCCAGGAAAAGGCTCTTGTTCTCGATGAGAGCATTCGTCAACTCCATCATCTGCTTAAGAGTGAAGGTGTCATCGAGGTGATGTGTTACTCGGTCCATGATGAAGGTGATGAAGTATGGGATGAGCTGGTGCAGACCAGGGTCGTCTCTCACGGAACCGAGAGCGGCTTGCCGTAGGCGTACCACTTCTTCGTCAGGATTGTCGTCGAGAACAGCAGCCTGGATTTTGTCAAAGTAGAGTATGAGCTCCTTGCTCACAATGTGCTTAACAGATGGTTTCATGGAGACATTGTCATTGCCTGCCAAGGCGGACAAGGCAGGGTTCGCACCAGGTCCCTTGGGGAGGAGTTCCTGCGATCGAGATTCGGAAGTCGTGGGGTTCTGAGGGATGGAAGGCTGGACACCTTCGATGGCGAGCCAGTGCGCTGAAGACGTTAGCATGGAATCGTGCGTCGACCAGAAAACGTACCTGTAAAGCCCATGTCGCGCGGCACCTTAGGCAGAGGCGCATTGATGAGCTTTTCAAAATCGACCTCCTCATCCTCAATGTAGAACAGCGGCTGGCCAGGTCCGAGACTGGCCTCGCCGTATCGTAGCGGACGCGTAGAATCGTAGCCGTAGAGGGGCTCTACGTCGAGCGCCCTGAGCGCGAGGGAGATATCGTTGACGGTGAGGGTTGTTCTGCGGGCGGCGCGCATGAAGCGCAGAGACTCCACGATGGCCTGGCCGATTCGATATTCGACGTCCTGTGCCAAGCACTTGAGCGCTTCTTCGTTGAGAGAGCTGATGCCGACCGACTCTGCGACATCCTTGACGTTATCAGGATTCCAGAGCAGTTTTGGGGTATCGGTAGTCATGGCGCTGCGAGATGCCCAAGGAGGCGCTGGCTTGGGTGAGGCGATACAGAGGGCAGTGCAGGTGGGTTGGGACTGTGTCGGAGAAGGTGTAAGGTATATTTATTGAGTTGCGGGAATGTGAAGCTCGACGAGGCTAAGATGGAGCTGCCCGTGCATTTGGATAATAGTGTGGCTTGATCGTGTTAACGCCACACTAGAGATGCCGATTAATAACCAGACAGGGGATCTCAGAGATTATCTTGAGTGACAAAAAGGACCTGGAAAATTTCATACAACTCAAGTACCTATAGACTGAGCTGACTACTTACTAGGTACCTACCTAGATAGGCAGCTAACTCTAGATGAGATATTCTGGCACCTCTGTTTCTCGTCATGAGTCTTCTTGCTCTCCGGGTCAGGTTGTACAGTTGCAGCATCCTTGGACACGTATTTACGAAGATTCCAGATGCTAATAGGATCTTCTGCAGACTTTACAAATGCTCTGGTATCTAGAAAGGAGGCAAACATTATACCCCCTTCTTCCACCTGGACAATCCTGCTACTTGACCACCAAAGACCGAATCAGGTCGAGCAACTCCATGACACTAAACCTCGCGATACAGCGTTTAGAGCATTCCTCCCAGTACCCGTTAAGCATCATATTCTTCCCCGAGAGTCAACGTAAGTGGCTGGTCCCCCCGATAAAGCACGTAATGCATCTTGGTACCGTCCCAATCGAAGTTGAAGTGCAAATCGCCTGGCTCACCCACGGAATTCCCATAGTACAGGGGGCGTACAATTTCGGCTTTCACACCTGGCCCCTTGACACGATACCAGTCCAGAAAACAGCGGCCGACTGGAGAACTACGCACTGCCTCTGAAGGAACAGGCCTTGAGTTGGGGCCCTCGGCGGAGAGTTCATCGCCCTGGGGAGTAGATAGTCAGCCAAAGGTTTCACCAGCGCATGCATAAATGAGATACTGACCCAGCGGACAAGCCAATGGATAGGTCCGCCATTGCCAATGCCTACGCCATAGCTTTCCCCCGAGACTCGAGCTTCGATCTGCACAATCGACGGTGTTGACTTGCTCTTTGTCTGAATGGCATGCAGTACGGCACCTCGAGCTACCGAAGTCCATCTAAATAAACTGGTTAGTCTAAAGCGCGAGAAGCGAACGGGAGGACTGACCCTGTGTCGTCTCCGTACTGGTTGACATGGGTCGAGGGAGATACGCTTTTGACCTTGCATTCTATCTTGTGGCGGAGATAGCAGTTACGGCCAAACCCCCCAGATACAACGACATGCTGCAAACCCCAAGATTAGCAAGTTTCACGTCTATCCAGCCTGGAGACCACTCACTGTTGCCTGTTCCTGCGTCTGTTCCTTGACCGCCGCCATTTCTGTTTCTATCAGGTTTACAATCTTGTTCACGACGGGGTCGAACACCCCGTTGATTTCGCCTCTTGATTGATCATCAGCTGATGTCTTTGGCCAATCCGGAATGGAACGCGAAAGAATAGAAGGGGAACTCCCGTATATTACTTACGCCGTAAATGTCATTGTGCTCCCATTGACCTGATTCCCAATGAACATGAGAGGAAGGTCAAAGATCTTGTCTTCCATATCGACCGAGTGCTTTTCTTTCAGATTACCGTGCCAGATCCGGTGCGCAAACCTGTTGTAGTCCTTGTCCTTGATGTTTTTGCGTGCTGCATGCGGACGCTCTGCTAGAGTCTTCGCCCTGAGTAACTCCATAAAGCCGTCATCCAGGAGAGCCGCTCCAGCATAAATGCATTTGCTGGGGACAATCCCCTTGACCTTGAGGGGACTTATAGATTGCACTAGATAGGAGATCAAGTCCTGTCGAGGAGACAAGTGTCAAGACGAGAGACGTATGTTGGAACAGTCAGGTCACTTACTGTGGTTCCTCCGCCGCAGTCACAAATGATGACTGTGTCCTTTGCTTTGAAGTTCAAACCCTGGCAGATGTTTTAGATGGTGTTCAAGCTAGACGTATTGTGGGAGGCTTTGTTTGCCCTACCTCCAAATTGCCTGTATTAGCCGAATCCGACAAGAGAGCGATAGCAGCGGCCTCTGCCTCCGTGACAAGCTCCTGTGCCAGACGAACGGTTGGACCGAGAATATTCGCAGAGCGGGAGCGAAGAGCTCGAAGCAGCCTCTCACAGGCGTCTGGGGGCCAGATGGCTGGAACCGTCACGGTAATCTCGACGTTGGTATTCTTGTCTACCTTCTGGTGAAACTGTTTCCAGAGCTCTCCGAGGTACTTGGAGGAGACATCGATGGCACTAACATCCAGAGCCTCGCGTTCTTTTGTCAATTTGTCGAGTTTTTCGGAAACTCGGACATCCTTGGGCAGGTCATCCTTGTGTGGGATTGACAGCTTGAACCATTCTATCCACTCGCCGTCATATCTCGGACCATTGTATATCCCTTTTGGGTATCTTGTAGGGATTTTCATTCCTTTGGATCCGTAAAGACTTGATCCATAGGTTTGGCAACGGCCACGGTGGAATTGGTCATCTGCCTCGGGGAAGGCATAGGCAATTGCAGAGAATCTGTAACTGCGTAAGCCAGAGAAGCGTCAAAGAAGTGAATAATTCAGGAGAGGGTGCTCATCAAACTCACGTTGTACCAAAATCCAAGCCGACCAGTACAGTTGGACGGTCAGTGTGTTGTTCCTCGGCAGCCATACCAGAAGACGCCATGTGATTTGAATTTGAGTGATGAATACGATGAGCTCTGAAGATGGAGATTCGATCGGAGGGAGAGATCTTGGGGGTATGTATTTGGTTTGCGAGGTAACAGGGCAGCTTGGACAATACCAAACGCGAGCTATCAAAGGGGCCTGAGATCTCCAGCATTCACGGACACTATGATTCGTGTCTGCCGTTATCCGATACATCGCATTCTAGACCAAGTATCTACTGTCTAATGATGAATATGATTGCTCACGTCGACAGGAAAAGTGCAGGATTGTTCCGTCATGGTGTCCTCCATCGTGGCACAAGGCATAAAAACAGTCCGTAAGTATCCTTGATCTGGCCCAAAATGGAGACCTACTCTAAGTCTACGACACCCCTCGGAGCTGAAGCCCTACTTGGGGTCCGACATATGGCTAACGGGAGGATGCTTTGAGTCAGTGGCATACTGCAGATGTCTCTCTACAACAGGTCATAGACAATTGAAAGTCAGAAATGTAGATGGCACGGGACGAAACCAACAGGGAAACAAGAGAGCCCTGAGTTGTTTGTGCAAGATAGCTAGTACCAATACAGCTTGGACTACTGAAGAGATCAACACATCAACCAACCCATCAAACCAAACACCCATCGACATGTGGCTTTGTCCTTTCGACACGATTGATTATGAAGCCAATTATTTTACCTCTTGTTTGCCTCTCAGCAATGTCAGGCTCGGTGGATGGTCTGTGGGCTCCTTGTTTAAGCCAGTCTGATCTATTCCCTGCCCCCCCTCCCGATGCAACCCAACCAATACAGTCAATAAGATACATTGTTTGCTCAGCCACTCACTAAAATGTCTGTTTCAGCCGCCTGTAACACACGGAAAACTGCTTCTTTGTTCATCGGCCTTTGGCTTGTTTCTTTGTCCTACTGGCAGCTGGGGAGGGGGGGCTCTGGACTCGGATTCGTACTCGGCTGCGCAGAGAATTGTGATAAATATGAGTATATAATTCCAGAGACTGCCATTCCATGACAACTGAATGTTCCATCATATTTCACCATAAGGTGCCGGGCTATCTATCCCTCTCAAAATGGCCGCTCCACGGAGATCCAAACGAATCCAGGCTCTCCACCAACCCGACGAAGCACCCCGCGGAATCACCGAAAGCCCCGAAGCCCTAAACAAAGACCATACTGATAAGAGAAGAAAGACTTCTGGGAGCCAAAGCGGAATTCTAGAAGGACATGCTCCTGAAGAACACCCAGACAGCGATGCTCCAAAAGACATTACCCAAAAGGAAGAGACTCCAGTGATTGATCCAGCTGTTCGTCGGGTATGTCCTCGTCCACATCGATGTTGCCTATCAGTATCAAGACTAAACATATCAAGGCCGAGGAGGGAGAACAGTGGTTTGAGAAGCAAGAAGAAGAACTTGGGGAAGGTGTGAGAGAATTTACCGAGAGCAAAAAATATCTTCATCGGATGTTGACTCTTGATGGCTACGCCTCCAATGTAATACGCCACTGGAAAAGACTCTCCGGAAGTATTGTGTCTCTCGTACTGCAAATGGACCTTCGGGGCATCACCTGGGACAGCCTCGACGAGTCTGTCCAGCAAAAGTTCATTAGCTTTGCCCCTAACGTTGAAGAGCTTTTTGATGTATACGGTATGCCCCGGCTTGTATTTCAGCGATGGATCTGGGATATCATAGATGAGAGCTTCTTTTCCAAGAAGAGCAAGGATATCATCTGGACCTCTCCATACTGGGAGACTCAGGCAGCCCTGGAGCGCTACTTACAAGGTACGAAGCATGAGATGAATGAGATCCCCCAGCTCCTGGAGTGACACAGCACTAACGTGACCAATAGAACATAACTTCCCATATGATAACAAGATTGCGTCCTACAAGTTTCCGCACTGGAGACATACCACGATGGAGTTCTATATGGCACTTGAAGACTCACCAAAGAAGCATCGAAGGATTGACCCAGCCTGCGTTGTCCCAATACTTTCCAAAGCACTCGGCCGATACTTCCCAGAGAAGCGTGATGGCACACACCCAATTATGCTAGAACTTCTTGAAAATGCAGTGGTCACTACAGAGTTTTACTTTGACGCCAACCTGACCTTCTTTTCCATTGTCTTTCATCACCCCACGACTCATCAACCTTGTGGTTTTCTCTACGAGCCGGAGCTTGAAGGTATTGAGGGACAAGCTATGGACGAAATTGAAGGCAGCGACAGGGAGGGAGAACCCGTCGATTTTGTCGCTCGGCCTATGCTCCTGTGCCGTGGGCATATGCATGGATATGATTACCATGTCAAGACGGCTGAGAGTCCCATGGAAGTTTGTGCTGCCTGGCTTCAGGATCCAGAGAGACCTAGATTATCAGAGATGACAAGAGGGGGTAAGGAACAGGAAAATAAGGAGACAGATAAGGACAAAGAGTATGAGGAGGACCAAGAGGATGAAGAGGCAGATAATAGTAAGCAGGCAGATAAGAAGGTAGATAAGGAGAAAAAAGAACAAAAAGAAGAAGAAGAAGAAGAAGAAGAAGAAGAAGAAGAAGAAGAAGAAGAAGAAGAAGAAGAAGAAGAAGAAGAAGAAGAAGAAGAAGAAGAAGAAGAAGAAGAAGAAGAAGAAGAAGAAGAAGAAAAAGAAGAAGAGAGACAGAGGGAGGAGGAGGAGGGAGAGGAGGAGGGAGAGGAAAGAGAAACAAAGAAACAAGAAAAAAAGAAAAAGAACAACAGAAACAGAAACAAGAACAGAAAAAGAAATAAAGGGAAGCGTTAGCAATAGGCATATAGAAACCACTACTGGCATTAATCTTTACCGTCAGACATTAGCATGCAATGCAAAAATATTAATCTTGGAGTTGCAGGCCCCGGTCACCACTTATCCCACTCCATCTTTGTTTGTCTTTTCCTTTTTCTGTCTTGCTGGTGTTCCCATCCTGCAACTCAAGCTTTCCAGGCAGTAAGGAGACCGGATTCGATCCCACGAACTGTCCCGGAAAGCGGCGAGAGATCGGTCGTACACGCTTTGTTAAACCGTTAGGCCAAAGCGAGCTGCCGCCACTTCTGGTGATAGGGGTCCAGCGTCTCCGACAGATAAAGCTATGGCGGGGGGTGGTTGAAGTGTGGTGGTTGAAGTGTCGGCGTGGTGGTAGGCAGGTGTTGGCAGTGTCAGGGGCAGAGTGGTGGATTGACTGGAAAGCGAGGCGTGATGGCGTCTGATATGTGAGTCTGCGAGCCCTGATAGTGTCTGGAACTGAAGGGGCCTGGAACTGTTAATGGTGATGGTTGAGACTGGAGGGATGTGCTTGTTGATACTCATGCCAAGTCACATCCATGACCCCTTTCCTGGAAACCATTCCATCTAAACTGTCCTAAATCTTCTCGAATTTATAAAAGGTATCCCATACACGAAACGGACTGACAATACATGGAATATCACTCATCCTATTGCAGAGGCTCGTAAACCGGCAACATACCCGCCGCCGCATGCTTCAAAATATAGGAAGCCAGCTTTTTATAAAGCTTCGGTCTACAGCCATCGGCCACTCCATGACAACTCTCAGCATCACAGGTTTCCAGATCCATTGCTTCCACAACGATGGAAAGATACTCTGCACACTCCTCCTCATCTTGGCCAAAAGGAGCGAGACAACCCGCCCACTTGAAGAGTATGGCGTTGAGTATGAGGCGACTCATTTGACCGTTGGCGGTATGAAATGGATGAATACTGAAGAAAATGTGACTGTATTTTGCTGCAAGCGCCACAGGATCAATCTCCCCTTTTATTCCAGCCGCCAGGATATCATCTCGGTAGCTGGCCATCATCTTGTCCATCGCAGCGGGAATCCTGTTGGGGTCCATGTAGGGACGGGATGTTGCTTGCAGAGGAGATGTGCGGTATTTACCGCTGTACTCGGTATCATATGTACCTTTGGTCTCATTGAACTCATTTGTCAAGATGCGATGCGCTTCCTTGATGATATCCTCCGACAGATCGCCCTTGGTGGTTTGGCAAATGAGATATTGAGCTGCCTTGAGATGCTGGCCCAGCTCTCGATAGATTTCCACGTCGAGAATTAGGAGGTCAAAGGGATCACTGATGGAGCCTTCAAAAATGGTGCGGCAAAGCTCGACTGTAGTGTTGAAGCTGAAACTGACGTCTTCTATGTTGTTGGAGCCATGGACAAGGCGATAGATGCTGTCCAAGATGTGTCGTTGCATCTTGTCTGGATCAATAGTTCTCTCGAATGAGAGTTCGCGGAATATTGTATATAGATCCTTGGGGTCATCTTGTGGAGACCTTCTGACATAAGAACTCCGGTCCATGGTGATCAATAGAGGGTGTGTTTCCATGGTCGTTGAGTGGCCCGTGACGTTTTGTTGCAGAGGAGCCATGGTTCTTTGGCACAGTAGACAATATAGATTGGAAATAGTATTTTTCGTTATTCTGTTGATGTTGAGAGCTGTTGGTCACTGGTAGATGGAGATTGTTTGAGTTAATGAGTGAAAAGGACGGAAAAGCAGCGATAGAAATACGTCCCTACCTGAACTTCTCTACCACATCTGGCGACCCAGTGCCTTAAGCTTATTTTCTCAAGAGCCAAGTTTAAAATAGAAACTTTGTAATCTATTGGATCCCATTGCGCTCTCGTGAAACTAAAAAGTCCAGGTTGACACATCGTAGTCATCTAAACCACCAATCCAACAGTAAACTTTTCCCATGACTCCTTAATCTTATCCTTCGCCGCCTTGAGCTCCTCAACATCCCACGTACACTCCACGAACCTCCCACTCAGAAACTTGGCCTCATCGCTCGCAGCCCAAACAGCAAAGTCGCTCGGAAGTGACACATCCTCTGGAACAAGTCCATATTCCTTGACGACATCCACAAGAGGTCGAGTGATGGCCGTGTCCATGATGAGTCCCGGGTGAAACTGTATAACGACCTTGTCGCGGTTCTCATTGGCGTACCATTCAAACACTTTATAAGCTCCAAGCTTTGAGCCGCGATAGGCCGAGAACCCGGGCATGAACTCTGTGTACATTGCGCTTGTGGATACGTGGATGACTGTGGCTCCGGGAGTGGCGAGAGCGTCAAAGGCACGCAAGAGGTTAAAGTTTCCTTTTATGTTGATCTCAAAGGTGAGCCACCAATCGACAGGATCTGCCACCGTCACATGCTCGGTCTTGGGCATGTATCCAGCGTTTGCGATGAGAATATCGACCTTTCCACTGATTGCAGTGGTGTAAGCTTCGAGGACAGACTGGGTAGAGTCAGCGTCAACAATGTTGACTGTATAAGTCCAGACTCTAGTTTCGGGGTATTTTTCTTCAATGTAGGCTTTGTTTTCGAGGAGTGTCTTTTCTGTTCGGCCAAGAAGAGCCAGGTTGGTGATGCCTGATTTCGCAAATGACCTGGCAATGCTGGCCCCAATACCAGAGCCACCACCAGTGATTACAGCATTCTTTCCTTTGGTGGAGAGTTCAGGACGAAGAGAAGAGATGGACGGGTATGAAGTCTTGTGGAGGGTCTTGACTGGAGATGCCATTTGTGACACTATTTGGGGCTGAGATTTGTGAGTGAGTGGTGAGTGAACTGAGTTTGAATGAGAGCGATTGTATTGCTCATATCCTAATTTATTCTACTCTATACACATATTATAGTTATTCTCATCCTTGTGAATCCTTCGCTGAGCATCGTGAGTTCAACGTTGAGTTGCGTTACACATTATTCATGCGCTGACGCCTCACCCTTGCTACATGACTACCCCACCAGCCACCATAACGCCTCATAACGTTATCGATCCTGTCTTGGTAAGTCAGCAACGTTATTCCTCCAGCATCGTCATCACACTCCCCACGCCATTGAAATGTCACCTCCCGGTAATGGAGATAATTCTGATGTATGTGGATCTCACAATTACCAAGCAGAAACTTTTGTTACAAAACACTACCTAACATGCATGGACAGCCAAAGCGGGAGCGCAGCAGAGTTGCACAGCGCGAGTATCGCAAAAGACATGCCTCAAAGTTCAACACTCTTAAAGATGAGAATCAGAGGTTGAGAAATGCTCTGAAAAGAGTTGAAAAGGTTGCGCTGAAGCGTGGTGGAAAGGACCAGGAACTCGAGGCGGCGTTAGCTGAAGCGAGAGAAACTCTTGGGGAGGAGAGCGAAAGTCGAGCCTTGACGACTTCTGGCTCCATAGATACAGATCCAATCTCAGCTGAGAGATTATCATATCTTTCAGGGCTGTTGTCGTCGGATATCATGATTCATGCTCAATCGCTTGGACAAAACACCGCACCTCCTCGTCTAAGTCTAGAGCAGCAACTCTGGACTAACACGGACAGATTGGCACGTATATTTGAAGCGCCGTCAGATGCAGGCAAATATCTCGGCGATGGGCTCTACACATTTGCAGGAACATTGTACTGGGCGTGCACAAGAAATACGGTGTCGCTATGGGAGACATACAAGCTCAACATGATTGGTAAACCGGGACTCCCAGCCCAAAACCCCATGGACCGATTGTTCAATCACTCAAAGCACCTGAACGATCGAAGATTCCTGCTTTCACTCGCGCTGGCTCGACTAGAGTACAAGCACAAAGGCTTCATCGATCTCCCACGCGCAGGAACCGAAATGGTGTGGAAGTCAGTGTTGCCTGATCTACGACGGAAAATGGAACAGGAACTAGTCGAGAAAGGACAGGGGCCTGAATGGTGGAAGACTCCAGGGGAAGTTGAGAACCATCTGCGCAAGTATCTCGAACCAGCTGAGATTGATGAGTTACAGGCTCTCGTGGAGGGGAGAGGGTCAGAGGAGGTTCTGATCAAGTACAAGCCTTTGGTTGAGATGATGATTGCTGAATTTGTCTGTTTTCCGGATGGTCCAAGATGGAATCTTTTGTATGTTGCTATGGCTGTTGGCAGTTGGAGGAGTGATCATCCGAAGCCTTCAGAGTTGGTGCAAGATTTGAGTGCGAGCGTTTAAGCGATTGATAAACGAATTATGATAGTTTCTGTAGTTAAGGCAATCACTTTAAAGTCATTGAAAGACAGGTCTAAGCTGATCTCAGGGAACAGGAGAGCATCAGACCTTGATACAAGGTATTTTAAGTCTTGTCGTTTAGGATGGAGGTCCCTAGGCTGAATAATCCCAGATCCATGGATAACAGTCGGGACCTGGCAGGTATCACAGACTCCACTGGACCCCTGTTCAACCCCTGTAGATCAACGCCCCACCGCTGCCCTAGCGACCACCCCAACTTATACCAAACAATCAATCCCAGCTTCAACATCCATCAGCAACCATCATGACAGACAACGGCCTAAAACCACGTCTGGCCTCTGTCCTCCCAAAAGGCCACGACTTTACGATCCTCCACATTTCAACACCCCCTACAAAGACCGACCCTCTGTACTCTCCACCACCAAATGAACGGCCCGAGCGGACGTACTGCGAAAACCATTTCCTCGCCGTTTCAATCGATGCAGACGGCAAGCAGGTTCTAGTGTTGGGTGTCGAGGTCTTTATATATACGACTGCTCGATCGACTACATTGTTCGTGGCAAAGGCTGATTCAACGGGCTATCTGACGCTTCTCAATCTTCCCAAGGGGACACCGAGTCCTATTCGCGAGATATGCGCCACGTTTGTTGGATTCCTCGTCGAGAAGAGGAAAAGAAAGGATATACAATTCATCGTAAATTTATTCGCCCGCGCGCAAGATCAATATCTATTCCCTGGAAGTGTCGATAATAAAGGGAAACATGTCCTCGATGACCGCGGTCTTATCAAATGGTGGTGTCGCGTGCTCGATCCCCTCCTCGGGCAAGCACCAAAATCGGTAGAAGCACCATGGAAGAGTTCAAAGGGATACATCGTCGTGCCGGGGTTGGAACCGAATGAGATTCGAGCAATGACACCTCGAAGAACAGACGCTGCTTGGGAGTTTACGCATCCGCTTGAACGAATATCACATTATTATCGGGAATCTGACTGGGTACCCCCGCGATGCCTGATCCCACACTTTCCTGACGATCCCAAATCACGATTCCGAGATGAGCTTGATGAGGAGGCTGCGAGTTCGCAAGCAATGAAGACGCAAGGTAGCTGGAAGAGTGTCAAGACGCTCGACATGTTTTGGGAGATGATGGCTTTTCGTCAAGAATGCTCCAGTGGTCGAATGACAGGATTTATCTGGTTGGTATTTGACGACAAGGAACCAGAGCCAACAGCAAACGAGTCTTTTCCATCGACAAATCCACCGTCCACACCAAAGGCGCAGCGGATCACTCAGATAACACCAACCACGACACCCCGAAAACTCTTTCCTAGCAAGAATCAGCCAGACACCAAGCCAAAGAAGAAGAAGAAGCAGAAGAAAAAGCTCACGGGTCCCATCATCCCTCGAAAACCCCAGATCAAACGGGCCAAACACAATTATCTGCTTGATCGTCCCGCAAACACGGCATATTATGCATGGACCCCCGAAGGACGCGGCGAGAAGATTGTCGATGAGGCAACCTACAAGCGTATTGTAGATTTACTGCTACACCTCGACTTTGCCACCCTCAACAAGGCGGTTGGTAGTACACGCCGCTGGCTGAGTGAAGGCGGAGGCGGTGGGCACTGGGGCGTTGTTGTATCTGGTGCACGTGAGACGCCGACTCAAACGGCACACGACCGCGAGAACGGCGTGAACAATCTCACGGGTCTCGTCAAGAGAAAACGAACTGATTCGACTGTGGATGAGTCTCAAAACAAGGTTAATGTCCTTGCAGATGGCCTCATCAAGAAGAAGCCAAAAGAAGAGTCCAAGGTTGTAAATGTACTTTCCACTGGTCTGATTAGGAAGAAGCCCAAGGAGTAAGTGTATCTGTAAATTAGCGTTGGTTATTGTTAAGCCGGAGTTGGTATATGTATTGGTCAAGGCATCCGTTATCATGATTCTATGCTACCTGCTTCTATTCTCCATTGCACCTGTATCTGCTACGTCTTGAGCTACTTCTTGAGAAACTCTAGATTCACAGGGGTAATGGCTTCTCCACCACTGAGAACAGCCATGATGTTTCTCATGCTCAGCTCTTCAAACCCCTTGTGGGTGTCGACTGTTCCGCCGGCATTATGGCATGTCACCAACACACGGCCCTGTTTGGCAAGCTCCAACAGTTCAGGGTGTATCTTTGGCTCGTTTGTGTGAACATCGAGAGCCGCACTTGACAGTGTACCATCTCGAAGGGCAGCAACCAGTGCATCCTCGTCAACAAGACTTCCCCGTGCAATGTTGACAAACCGCGATCCACGTTTGAAGAATGGCAGAGTCTTTGAGTCGATCAGAGTGCCTTCTCCAGCTGGTGTGCAGAGAACAACACAGTCGCATCGACCAAGTAGACTCTCAAGCGTCTCATGGTGAGTAGCTCGTACAGGAGCAACGACAGCAGCAGGCTTGGGAAGCACATCATAGTAGTGAATGTCCATGCCAAAGCCATGTCGGGCACGAGCAGCAATCTGCTGGCCAATGTTGCCAAACCCAATGATCCCTAGAGCCTGATCGCGAAGATTGTACGACTGCATTGTAGCATCACGATGGTTCTCCTGGAAAGCCTCCTCATCGCCGGACACGGCGGATGAGATACACCATGGGAGGACCCGGAATGTTGAAATGATGCCAACGATGGCAAAGTCAGCTACAGCTTCAGCAGCTGCGAGACCAGAATTGCAGTAGATGATTCCTTGTCAGTTAGCAAATGCCTGCAGGCAGTGTGTCAACTCACCTCGTTCTCCCAGTAGCTTCGTATCAGCCCAGTCAAAGCCAGCACCCGCACTCGCAAATACCTTGACACTCTGCGGCAGAAGACTGATCAACTCTTGGTCCCATTTCCCCATCTCGCCTCCAGTTCCCCAAAATGGACGAAATATGGCATCGAAATCGCCCCATCTCTTTTCCTTGAGGGCCTTGATGAACTCTGGTCGCTGCCGCTCTTCAATTGGCGGTCTGATGACCTCACACTGAATGCTGAAGCGGAGATATGTGTCAGGGTTGTATTTGATAGGGTCTCCAATATGAAGAACCCGCGGTTTTGAGGATGTCATTGATGACCGTATTGAAAGAGATCCTTGAGAAATGAAGGGGAGTTGAGGAGCAGGAGATGTAGCTCGCGGTGTAGAAGCTGGCACCGGCGTATTAGTTGGTTCCGCCATTTTGATGGTCGACGGTCTTATGAAAACAAAGTATGAGAGAGAGCACACTAGATTGCCCAAAATGTTAGGTAGTCAGATGTGTGCCTGATCAGATCAATGTGTCTCAGTAAGTGGAGCGATCGATAACACTCAGCCGCACGCTCACCTCCACTCGCCTTGTCTGGTTCGACAGCCCCCACGGCAGTGATACCCCAGTCTCCGGCCCGTGAGCTTGACGACGACCCCTGTCAAATGACGGTTCCGAGCCGGATGAGCCCCGGTTTATGTTTCGATGTGGGGTTGTTTGCACCAAATCACTAAGAATCGAGTAAAGGTGAATGTATCCAATTTGCTTCATAGGAGGTACAGTACATGTCCAAATGGGAGCCTGCATAAGCCGGTACGGGGATACACAAATACCGGTATATCATCCGGGGCCCCAATCTCGTATCCACAAAACATCGTGGGGAATTTATTGCATGTTTTCGTGTGGGGAGATCTCTTACCGACAGCCTTGCATTCAGGTCAGAGTGGTGGTGGAAGTACAGCATGGCGTGACTTTGGGGGGACTTTTCTGGCCTACAGCTCGTCCGACGTATTCTGACCCGACAAGGGAGCTTGTACCTGATTGTTGACATGATCCGACTTCTTGACTGGAAACGTGAACCGTCCAACGTCGACTTTGGTGGGAATATGCCCCGTCTCGAGAGCCTTTTTGATCAATTGAATGGTCGACTTTTCATCCCCGCGGATGAGAACTGAGATGCAAACTGGCTGATACTCTGTCTCTCCAGAAATGTCAGACTCGTAGGGTATCTGAGTGACTGTGTTTTGTTAGTAGCTACCTAAAGCCAATACACTCAACTTACATGGAAACGATAATACAGAAGCCCCCAATATCGGTGCCAGTGTTGTAGAGTCGATGCCTTTGTAAATGGTTGGTGGACTAATATGCTGTCAGCCAAGCATCAATGCAGGGAAATGTACATACGCCACAGGATCGTTCCGATGTTCAACTTGAGAATTCCCACATGGAAGGATCACAACTGCGTCACCCTTGGCATTGGGGGTAGCATTGTGCATAATGTTCTCAAGGAACCATTCCCGGTATATGTCAAGACGTTCTGTATCTTGGCGGTTTTCCTCCTCTGTCACCGACTTGCATTCGTTCCTGGGAGGTCAGCTGGTTTAATAACGGCGCAATGTATAGCCATACCAGAAGAATTGCGGCGTAGCCTCGATAAACGGCTTTTTGTCAAACTTTTGCTTATATTCATCTCGGAAAGTGTCAAAGGAATGATAGTAATCATAGCACCATGAGCGGAAAGGTGCCTAAATTGTCAGTGACGTCTTTTTGTTGAAGTCGACTAACCTTTCCCATGTATGCTTGCATTCCTTCTCGAGAAGCTTCAGGTGGAGGACTTTCTTCCCAAATCTTGCCGACATTCACGTACTCGGCTTTCGTGTCCAACAGATCTTGTAGAATTGACACGAAAGTCGCTATGGCTGTTTTCTGTGACTTTTCGGGTGATGACAAGCCGTCGGGTACGATTATCCTTGGCGTAGCTTCAGAAGCCCCGGTCTTCGGATTTGCGGTGAAACCGAGGAGTCCCTTGAGGCTTCGACTAAAGATTCGAGTTTTGTCGAACCTAGGGTGGTCAGTGAAGCTCAACGGTAGATCACAGTTCTCACTTTGATGCCGTAGCTATGTCGGTTGATAAATTTTCAGGCTGACTCAAGGAGTATATGCCGCCTTCGGACATCACTCTACCATCTATTTGCGGTCAGTCTTGGCTTCTCGCGATGGCCTGACTTACCGTCAACGCCAATGCTGTAGTCAATCCATGAGTACCCAGCCGAGGCAGCAGCAGCACCAACTGAACCACCCTTCATCCTTTGATATCCATCACCTCTTGCACTCCAAGGAGCTTGTTGATCAACCCATTCCGCACCTGCACCAAGATGCGATGTCTTTGTTTTTCCAACGATGACGGCTCCTTGGTCCATTAGGCTTTGTGCATATTTAGCTGTAGAAGTCGAGGCATTTGTGTAGAGAGATTTCCATGCCCGACTGGAAAAGCTTGTATACGTCCCCTTCAACGATATTGTGTCGCTTATAGAAACACGCACACCAGACAGGGGCTTCTTGGCAGAAGGTTGAGTATGGTAAAGTCTTGATGGCACAGGAACTGTAACCGAGTCTCCGTAAACGGACGAAGAGGTCAGGGGTTGGAATCTGTACGGTCAGCTATGACTTGTACTGGAGACACAACATACTCGTCGGGTTGGTCCAGATCATCAGGTATCACACCAGAAGTGAAAGCTCCAAATTCATCATCGTACAGTCGCCAGGCTTGGTAAAGGTTTGGGCCGTAGAGAAAGTAGGGACCAGACGGTAACTCAGAAAAGCCATCTAGAGTCTTGATCTGGTCAATGTGATAGATCTGTCGCGTATCGACTCGAACCTGACTGTTGTTGTCACCACTCTTTTCGACAAGAATGGAACCAAAGTCTGGAACAAACACATCATCAATTGAATCGAAGAGCTGTAGAATTCCTTCGAGATCGCCAAAGATTTCCTCAGTTGAGAGGAGCGTGATTGGAATTAGAGCATCAGGGTTGATGGTTTCTTGAATGGTTCCCTAGACGCGTTAGAACCTCGCCGGATTTAGTATCATCAGAACACACAAGCTTTAAAGGATGTATCAGATATTGCAGTCCTGCAACGAAGCAGGTCGTAAAGGGAAGCATTGCTAATGCGTCTGCTGGAGACGGCGGGACGTTGGCAAGTAACGAACGCTAGACAGACACTTGCATATTCACGGCCACGGGTCTTTTTAGGATTGAATCGCGTTAATTGAGCTTGAGTACTTGTAGGTTCGGCTGTAGGTGAAAGATTGATGGAATGAGATGATGCTAGTGCACGAGGGAAGTTGAGACATTCATGGGGTACAAGTGCAAGAGCGTGTACTCAACCCGGCAGCCGACTTATTCTATGACTTGACCACAATTTCCTGTTGATACTCATCACCCACGCAATTTAGGTCTTTCAAGAGGCCCTCAATTTATACAGGCAGTATCTTTGACATGTCATTGTCATCAACACTTTGCCGATGTCTACCTACCTAGGTTCTGATGTGGTCGGTGAGCTCGGTGAGTCTCGGTGAGCTTATCTTTGTGGGGTATCAAAATTTCCATCCCCCACCAAGCCAAAGTTGCAGATTCAACATCACACTCAAACACCAACAAAATGGCGAAAAAGAAGGGTACGTCCTCTGTCCCCCATGTACTCCAATCTAACATGTCCAGCACCCTCAATCCACTCCCGCGCCGCTCGTCGCGCAACAGACATCGACATCGACACCGACAAGTCCCTAAAAGAAGTCAAGCCTCCCCGCGATGCTACCCAGCGGCCCTCCGTCCTAGCAGCGCACCACTCAGCCGGTATCACCAAGAAGGCCAAGCGCGGTCGCAAAGAGAAGATGTCTGCCAAGGCTAGAAAACGCCATGAGAAGGGCCTCGAGATGGCTGCTGCTGTTGTGGAGCGTACCAAGAACAAGGTTGAGAAGAGTAAGGGCCGGGGAAGGAATATTCAGCAGAGAAGTAAGAATTGGGATGAGATTAACAGGGCTGCTGAGGAGGCTGAGGGTGCGGAGAGTGATGCCGAGGTGAAGGGGCGTGAGGTCGCTATGGACGAGGATATGGATGTTGCAGACGAGACATCTACAGATGTCACCGTTCCCGCGGCGGTACCTCTACCCGCTGACGAGGATGGTGATGAGATCCTTTAGTTCTTGGTCTGGACTTGGAGTTTGGTGTCTAAAATGGGCTCAATATCCGGGATACGACAACCGGACTGATGACTTTCTTTATTCGGCTATAGACTTGACTGGCAGATACCCAGTATATGATGTTACAAACATTTACGCATCCTTTTGAGCGTCGACCTCTGGTGATTCTTCTTTCACCTGTAGCGTCTCACGGGCCTGTTTTGTGATTCCCTCGAGGTAAATCCTCATCGTCTTGCCAACCTCTCCATCTCTTGGCTTGGACTCTCTCGAGCCCAGTTGCTCAATCAACTTGTTCACCTTGGCGTAGACTTCCTCTGTGGTATCCTCAGACGTCCGCTTCTTCTGTCCCCTCTTCTTGAACCCGAGAATGAGCTCCACCTTCATACCCTTGCTAAGGAACCCAACCAGCTGCTGTGTCTTGACCCCAAGGTCATGCTCGCTGATGGCCCAGCTCATTTCGACCTCCTTGAGCTTGGGTGTGGTCTGTTTGGACAAACGCCGGCGTTGGGCTAATTCACGCTGACGTTCGTATTCTTCCTTCTTGTTGACAATCTTGCAGATAGCATACTGGGTTGGCTTGTCCTTCTTTAGATCACCTGGGATGTAGGGTGTCACCATGCGAAGTGAATCTGTCTCGGGCAGTCGGCTCATGACGTTTTTTGTGAGAAGAGGTCCATCGAATACACCGTTATCGAGAACCATGATCTTTGGGTCCGTGATCTCGAAATCTTGGGGGAGGCGATCGCGACCAGACTTTTCAAACTCCTCCTGGGTAGTGTATCGTCGATCGAAACCTCGGTCTTGGCCCTCGTCAGCGAACGGATCTACCTCAGTTTCATCTTCGCGTTTCTTTGCTTTTTTATTCCGCGCTTTCAATTGCGTTGCGGAGAACAAGCGGTTCTGTATGGGTAGGGCTCGCGGAGGTTGGAACTGTCGTGTGAGGAGACCCTCATGCTGAACGAAGACCCTGTAGAGGGCTCGACGGGAGCTATGAAGGCATGCAAAGCTGTTCATTCTGACGAGGCCCTAAAGGAGTGTCTGTCGCGCCGTAAAAGAGTGTAGACAGTCAACAATGGCTTGAATGCAATGACTGATCTATCATCTTAATGGTGGGCGGTTGATTTTGGCAGAAACGTCACTGTGGGGTGCTGTCAACTTTATCCAATCAGGTGCTCTTTTGCTTCCAACGGCTGATTCAACACCAATCTCTGGATGCATTTGTTGTAATACGACTCAACTCAGCCCGTCAGGGCACTCACGATGGCTTCATTTCATTTCGCCCGCCGTCCTGTGCGGACAACTGTATCCTTCCTCAAGGCTGCTTGTCTCGTGCATCTTGGAATCACGTACGGCTATACCATCAGCCCAGCTCAAGGCCCTTCAATGCTTCCAACATTCACAGTCGATGGTGACTGGATTCTATGTGATCACACGCGTCGCTATGGTCGCGGTGTTTCTGTTGGTGATTTGGTCGTCTACCGCATCCCAATCTTCAACAACCAGTGGGGAGTGAAACGTGTAATAGGCATGCCAGGGGACTATGTCTCTGTGGGAACCCCAGGAGAGCAAGGAGAAGAGTTAATGATACAGGTACTAGCTCCCTCCTCGTCCCTGGCCACACTAACTTGTCAGATCCCCGAAGGGCATTGCTGGATTTCAGGAGACAACCTCCCAGCATCAAGAGATTCACGACATTTTGGCCCCTTGCCACTAGCTCTCATCTCTGGTACTACAATAGCCAAAATATTACCATGGAACGAACGTCAATGGATGAAAAATGGACTTCAAAAGGTTGAAGAGCTAGACTAATCACGAGCAGTCTAATGTAAATATGTATCATCTCTTATCTGGGTATAGAAACTTACACCTCTCGTCTAATTACATCTGCTCTCCCCAAATCAACTGCCCAGTAAGTGATCTAGCGATATCTGCCACATGAATCATCAAACAAAGAGAAAGAATACCGTCCTTCAATGCAGCACGTGGCCCTCTCGTACACCGTCAAACACCATTGTTATAAGAACAATTCTTGAAAGCCCATGACAGGCGATGCAATCCGTATAAAGAGACACCCCTGAAACCAAACATCATTCTTAGAATGTTACATGACGCCAAACACCATATCTCCCAACACCCCATACGCTTCCGCCTTTGAGATGAAAAGTCCGAAATAGTTAGCCCTCGATGTGAGCCTTGGACATGCTCTGTCCCAGGAGTTCCAGGCAACGTTGAGCTAGGTTGACAACTTCACCCTCATCCTCATCCTCGAATTCATTGTCGGCTTCAATTTGTCGATTTGCAATGCTTCGAATGTGCTCGATGATGTCTTCCGCTTTTCCAATGAGGCCAATGAGAGTCTTGTCCTCGGACTCGAAGAGCTGGAGAAGGGTCCAGACGGCGATGTGCTGGAAGGTAGCGTCACCAGACTGCAGGAATCGGCATAGGTATCCGTGAATTCCGCCTTGGGGCTCGGTCCAGTTTTGTACAAAGATTGAGTAGTCACCAACTGCTTTTGTTAGCTTGTGTTTGAATGGCGGTGAAGTTGACTCACCTTTAGAAGAAAGGTTGCCTAGGGCAGCAGCACTGTTGCCTTGGACTTCAATGCTTGGCGAATGGGTGAGAGGAATGAGAACACCGCAGACTCCAAGATTCAAGAGATGAGACTTGAGATCATCACTCAAGGCCAGAACAGCGATAGCAGCGGTCATCTCGGACTGAACAGTGATGGGCACATCAAGAACCAATTGCTTGCACTTTTGAACGGCACCGGCATCCAGGACAAGAGCCTTGTTTCGATCGGAACTGGCGGCGAGATTTCGAAGCGTCGAGATGGCATGGCACTGAATCTCTTCATTGTCGGTAGATCCAAGTAGGTCGACGAGTGGCTTGAGGAAGTTGGTTTCGATAATTGGTGACTCGTTAAGAGGATGGATAGAGATGTTTCGTATACAGGCGACAGCAGAAAGGATAAGCGGCAGATAAGAAGATTGGAGGAGTCGGAGAAGAGGGTGAAGTCCATTGGCACGAACGATATCGAGCTGATACTTTTCGTCGGAAGCGAGGTTGCGGAGAGCCAGGGCAGCTTGGCATTGAACCTTGGGTGAAGTCGAGTCCATGAGGTTGACAAGAGATTGGACCAGTTTGGGTTCGCTTTGAGCCAGCTTTCGTCGGTTGCTCGCGTCGACAGCGATATTGCTGAGAGCTGTGGTGCAGTAGTATTGGACGTCGACATCGGGAGAAGAAAGAAGCTGAACAAGCACGGGAATCGCTCCAGCATTTACCAGTTGTTGTCGGTTCTCATCTACTCTTGTCAGTATGTCATTTCCATTGCCACATACAAACATACCAGAATGTGTCATGTTCAGCAGAGCGCCAGTAGCATTCCGCTGAACCCGCATATCCCGAGACTTGGCTAATCTTGTCAGAGGACCCAGAGCTCCGGAGCGAGCAATCTTTGCTTTATTCTCCTCGTGTGTAGCCAAGTTCGTGATACATCCCACAGCATTGCACTGGACTTCGACATTGGGAGACATCATCTGGCGGATTAAAGGTGTTAGACCACCAAGTTGCACAATGAGAACCTTGTTCTCGGCTACAATAGTCAGCGACTGCGAATGTTGGCTCCGATGTACATACTGTCAACAGCCAGGTTTCCGAGTGCAGCACTGGCAGCTCGCTGAACTTCGATATCGGGGCTCTGGAGAAGGAATAGAATAGGTTCAAGGGTATCGCGGTCAACCTCTCGGACATCTACATTGTTAGACCAGTCGGAAAATCAGGGCTCTTTCGTACCTCGTTCAGTAATCTCAGCAAAAGTCAAACTAGCACTTCGTTGAAGATCAATGTTTTCCGAAAAGACCAAGGTGCTCAGAGCACGCAGAGGTTCGCCAGAGAAGAAGTCGGTCTCGCCGCGCTATCAAAAATTAGTAACAATCCGAGCAAAATTGAAGAGTATGTACATTTTCGAGATACTGGAGAAGATCGGCTACAGCCTCTCGTTCGCTATCGGCGAGGACGGGTTCATACAAGCCATCGCGGGCTCGACCTATTGCTGTCAGATGGATTCGGCGACGGATAACAGCATGCATACCTCCGCAGCACGAGGAGCTGCAGATACCCATGGCAAACAATAGCACAAAGGCTTGATGAAAGAAGTATGTTGAACGACGGTGAACGAAAGTCGGTCTCGATTTTGATGCAGTATCGGTCAAGGCTCGGTTGTTGACGAAAGGTCATCCACTTGTCGGCAACGTCACAACAGGGATCCAGATTCGAATTATTATTATCGGGCTCGGTTGTCGGGTGAAGACTACAAAACAATCCTCTATCGGGCAAGGTAAATGACTGACTACCGCAGAGGCCAATCACTGGCACGAGATAGTGTCAAGATCGCGGTGTAGAAGGGAAAATTAGTTGGCGATTGCCCAGGTGAGAGATGAATCCGAGGGGGAGTTTATCCTAGCCTCACAGTTGGTTGGCGAGGGAAAGAATGGGGATCGAGACGCGCGCCAGGAAGAAGCAAGGTGAGCGCCGTAGCTCGGATAGGACCTTCTACAGAGCTCAAACCTAAGCTGCCTGAGGTAAGTAAAGCGTGAGCTAAAGGCAAGAACGGATGAATTGGGGAAGCTACTTCCAGATACATTGGCGTACACTATGAGTACACCACAGAAGAGGTAACTACAGGGGGTACCAAGGTTCCTGCAGGAGGTGACCTCACTTGAGGTCATCCGCCGAAGGTAGGGTCCGCCAGGGACGACGTGCGCTATTGTTTAGGTGGTCTAGTGCACGTTAGGTGCAGAGACAGCTGTTACAGTGGACCGCCTCATTATGCTAGCGGTGTTGTGGAGAAGCTTGGACCCTATTGCTTTTATCCAGACATTTCAACGCCTCATTTTGAGATTATTGAATGATCGTTGATGAAGATTTATTTCTTATCAAGAGTAGGATATCTATCCATTGTCGTAACTGGAATCTATTCAGCTTTTATTTGATCGAAACTCACGGAAAGTTGCTGCCTTCGATATTGCGTACAGTACTGCCCGTCTGTCGCGTGGCATGTGATAGAGGTATTTCTTGACGTAAGATACAAATCCGAGGTCTACTTTATGCGACCTGATCGATACTCGATTTTGGCGAGTTTTGCTTTCCAAAGATGGTAATTCTCATGTCACACAAAATGTGCTGCCCATGTGCTTATCGTGTCATTGTTGGGTATCAATCTGAACAAACTTTGGCTGCAAGACATCTGCAGCAACTAACTACCCTGCACCACCACAAAGCAGGTCATGGCGGTTGACGTATGAACAGGGATCAAAAGACTATTGGGTGTTTTGAACGACTGGCTGTGATGGATGGGATTGTTGTGAACCAGACAAACTTGTCCTGGACCCTTATTGCTTTGATGCCTGTGCAGAGGTTAGGGGAGGAAAGAAAACTCGAGACCTTGATCCTAAATGACAAAAAGACTTAGGTAACTTTACATAAATTTAGGATATCTCTACTAAGTTTAGGATATCTTTTACTGGGTTTATTCTGGCACCCTATAAAGGTCTGGTGTTTTCTTGCTCCCCAGGGCCTCAAGAGACGGTAAAGCTTGGAATGGACCATGCTGAGACATACGAGTTGCTAATCCTGGCTACATCGATATCAGTTCCAAGCTCAACTGATCAGCAAATGGGAATAAAGATTGGAGATCGAGTGTTGACTTGCAATCTATCCTTCTACATAATGTCTCACCAATCCCTCAACCTGTCAATATCTCACTATCTCAATATCTCAGTGACAACTTGCGGGATTTTGACAGGATAGGAATACTCAATCCATGATAGAATGCACCTCAAACAAACCAGATAGGCTATATTGAATTAATCTGACCAATCCTAATTACCGGAGATGGAATTGTAAAACGGTCAATCTTTGCCAAGAACCGAAGCTCATCGTCGATCCGCCATGACGTTCTGTCGTCTCCGTCTCCGCCTGTGTAGTCCAGGGTCCGGTTAAGATCCAATGTTGGCCATAAGGTTAAGAAGTATGGAGTAGCGTATGCTGTACAGTAATATTATTGCTGGACTTTTGTTGGGCAGACTGTTTCGAGGTGGTTCTCTTATCATTTATTACAAGTCCAAGGTGAGTTAATGGCCGACCGATTGCCGTGACTGATATTTGCTCCTTTTCCCTTTTACCCTTCAGCACATTCCCTTGCAAATTAATTTGCGCCTTTAATGATATGGAACTATCCTCAACGCCATCGGAACAATTTTTTTAAACCCTAGGCTGATGCTGTCTCTTTTCTTTTCGATTAGCATACGTCTGTGATTTTCTCAGTGATGCGCTATACGTCAGTATTTATCAGGACTTGACAACCTCTCTTTCTAACCTCGACTCGAACCATCAAATCCCGCCTAACAATTCGAATCGTATTGTGCAACAGTGATATACGTGGAATGGAGGGAAACCCAGAACTTGAACCCGCCCGAGGGGATCCAGAAACAAAAGCACCAGCAGATATCAATCCACCAAGCGGACCTCAAGGAACTCAAAGTCAAATTGAAGTGACGGAAGCTCAAATTGAAGACACAACAAAAGAAAACGTCAAATCATGGATCGAAGCCCAAAGCGAAACTCAACCACAACCTCCAACCGGACCGCCAACAGTTGAAGTTGATGATGCTGTCGGAGAGCTGCCCCGCGTTGAAAATACCCCCAGGCCAGTACCTGGCGTGACTGATACGACTGTAAAAGCTTCGACCACAACTTCAGCTCCAGGCACAAATACCCCGGAACATGTACAAGAGTCAGCAGCCGAAGCCTCATTTGGAGGAGTTGGAGCTGTTTCTGGATCTGGATCTGGACCTGGACCGGCTTTGATAACTCCACGCCGGCGGGCTGCATCAACCTCCACTGGCCCCTCCACTACAGCCGCCGGTCATGGTCATGGTCTTGTCCCTCAATTTGTCGCTCCGTCATCCTACCTCCGACGCAGGACTTCACTCCGAAGCCCAATGGCGCCCACCGAACCAAAGCCTCTAAGTCCTCTGGACAGAGATCAGTTACAGGGTCTGGTATGTTTATCTGCCTTTTGTCTGTCGCATCCGTTTGCCCGTACTTGACGTGGGGCACGCGCGCATCAAAGCCCGACGAGAAGCTAATCTCGACAGAATGCCATACGCGATTTCCTCAAAGTTCGCACCAGTTACGACGTTTTACCTCTATCATTCCGCCTCATCGTCCTCGATACCGATCTCCGCATCAAGAAAGCCATCAGCATCTTGACGCAGAACTGTGCGTCACCCGATACGTCCAGAGTCTAATGCTAACCTTGCCACAGCAATCGTATCGGCACCTCTATGGAACTCTAAAACCTCGCGATTCGCCGGTATCCTCACGAGCACCGACTTTATCAATGTGATTCAATACTATTGCCAGTTCCCTGACGAGTTCAGCAAACTCGATCAGTTCCGATTGAGTAGCCTAAGAGGTTGTCGCTTCTCCGTGCATGCATGACATCGCTGACCATACCAGACATCGAGAAAGCTATCGGCGCAATCCCCATCGAAACTGTATCGGTTCACCCTTCAAAACCATTGTACGAAGCTTGCAGACGCATGCTCAAGACCCGCGCCAGACGAATTCCCCTGGTCGATGTCGATAGCGAGACCAACAAGGAAATGGTTGTTTCAGTCATCACTCAGTATCGCATCCTCAAGTTTATCGCCGTAAACAACGAACACAACACCGTCCTCTTGAAGAAAACGGTTCGCGACATTGGCCTCGGTACATATTCAGGCATCGCTACAGCGTCGATGGGCAGTTCCGTGCTTGATGTTGTTCACCTGATGGTCAAACATAACATCAGCTGTGTCCCGATTATCGATTCTCACGGACGAGTTCTAAACGTTTTTGAAGCGGTTGATGTCATCCCCTGCATCAAAAACGGTGCCTATGAAGACTTGGATGGCTCTGTCGGGGAAGCGCTCTGCAAGAGATCCGACGAGAGCCCCGGCATTTACACATGCAGTGAAGGCGATCGCCTGGACTCCATTTTTGATACGGTCCGAAAGAGCAGGGTTCATCGTCTGATAGTAGTGGACGATGATAACAAGCTCAAGGGTATCATTTCGCTGTCCGACATTCTCAAATATGTGCTGCTCTACGGAGTGGAGGATACAAGCAACTGGGCTTGAGTATTGATGAGGTTATAATGATTGCATGCCGCTACGAATAAGGGAGCTCTCAGAGGCGCCGGAGGCAGGCATAGAACAGGCGCAAGGGCAAGATGGAAGGTCATGTGCATACAATCTTTCGCTATAGACCGTTGACAGGCTTGCATGCATGATACAGTACAGCTGTCTCAGGATGATGACTTGGTAGTGTCAGTGTTACAGTGCAGCAAGAGAGGCTTTTCGGCTTCGGGAACCGAGTGGCTGTGAATATCTGGATGGGATTGGTTAGGTCTCATTCGATGCGACATGCGGATGACAGTCAAACTTGATGCTGCACTCTGACGACATTGGTGTTATCTACCCATTTCAGTATTTATCAACCATTTCCCACTTTGGTTACTTTTTGATGCTATTCATATCCAGTTTCTGTGCACAAACACTTTGGTGCTTCTTTGTCCTTGTGCCACTTAGGTTGTTCTGCCCTTCTTCTACCTGCCACTTGCAATCACTGGCATCACTGGCATCACTGAAAACTTCCCCATTCACTTTGTCTGCGTTCCTTCCACTTTTGATCGTGGTCAGATCCTTCCGCCTTTCGCAATGAAGTTTCCACTGTTTCGACATCCACGAATCTGTTGTGACACGTGAGAATTTTGTTCAAACACCATCAACTTTTTGACTGCCTTTTGATACGATATCTTATCCGACGAATGTCAGAATCTCAGCATTAATCACATCTACTTACTAAAAGGCTTTTGCCGATGGAGCAGCATCATCACCCGCCTCTGGGCCACTATTCTGCGCCAGAGGCTGGTCCTCATCGACTATTACCGTCCAGGAGTAGCTTGTCTCTTCAGGCTACGATACGGCATATAACAGACCAAGGACCTGTACATACCAGCAGAACATGGACGAGTAGTGGCGACCATAACATCCTAAGCGATACCGACGAATTGGGCGATCGAGCCGCCTTTGTTCAAGAATACAACCGCCTAGCAAAAAAGGTGAGGGCCTTGAAGAAGTAGAGACCAAGCTGACGACTTAGAATGGAGTGCGAATATTGGTGATTGACGACTTTGACTCTAGGCATACTGTAGGTTGTCGATGGTGTATCTGAGCAATCACTGACAGCCCAGGGAAACGGACTTGGTAGTCCTCGCAAGCAAGGATGGCTTTATCGGATCCTACGGTCCTCTTCCAGTCATCCTACAGCAGATACACAACCACGACAAGGACCTCGCCATAAACGCAGTGTCTCCGATCTCGCCCACAACTTGATACATCGTCGAGACCCCAAGATACTCGATCTGCAGTCGATGGTCAGAATATGTGGCAAGAGCATGCTCTACCTCCCACCTGAACACACACCCTCTGCCCTGATACTCCCAACCTGCATTCGAGCTACTGCGCATCACATCGCTCAACATGTAACTACTCGGGGGATCTTCCGTATACCGGGGTCAATCAGAGTAGTCAACACGCTGTTCGATTACTACTGCTGTACCGACAATATCGAAATCACAAACACCGTACGATGCGCAAACCTGCCGATGCATGTGCAAGCTTCTGTCCATGATGTGGCGTCGACTTTCAAGCGCCTCCTCTCGGTAATACCCGGCGGGATACTCGGTTCTTTGGCACTCTTTGATGCGCTGGTCGCAATCCATTCGCAGCTACAGGGTGACCCAGAGTTCCCTCGTACCAAACAGACCAAGGTTCGGGCCAGACTCATCGCCTTGGCTATCGCAACTGTTCAATCTCAATTTCGGAGGGAGCTCATATGCGCCGTCTTTGGACTTTTGAGTCTAATTGGAAGAGTGGCAGAAATTACCCCCAGAGAAGATGAAGAAGGCCGATCACTACCCACGGGAGACCTTATGGGCTACAATGCACTCGGCATCGTCTTTGGACCTCTTCTCATAGGAGATTTGCTTGGACTATATTCTATGAAGTTAGCCGCCCCAAAGGCAGGGATGCTGGTGCTTCCATTGAGATCTCCTAGATCACGACAAGATCGGAATGGAAGAAAGACACTCGGCAATGAACTTGGGGCACCTCCAACAATGGACAAAATTCTCATCGCCAATACCATCGCAGAAATGCTTATAGTCAATTGGAGAGATGTGGTGCGACAAATGAAATCGCTTGGCATGAATCGACCGCACCCACGATCAAGTCAAGACGATCCCAATGAGAATGGTTTTGTTATCAGGAAACCACAAGGTTGGGATCGGGAATGGCGAGGAAGCGAGGGAGATCAGATTCCACGAGAAGACAGCCCAGAACCGCCTACACCTACCCTGGGCATATCCAAGCAGCGGTTGCGCAGTCGTGGGAGTTCAGCCTCAAAGAGACTTGCAGCTAGGCCCAACATTGGCTGCTTAAGCCCAACCGTGGAAGAGAGTGTTCACGACGAGGATAAGAACCAAATACCAGCACAATCAGGGGAAGGGAATAGCTATGTTCAAACGCTGCAGAATTCGCAGATGCAGACAAGTGCAGTTCATTTGGAGGACAGCAAGGATGCGACGGAGGACACACCAGGCGAGAGTGCGCACATTGCTCCAACACCCACCCCGGCTACAAGGACCAGAGGACTGATCAACCGAGATGGCTCCCATCTGTCTCAAGATGATGTGCCACCTCGGACGTCCTCAAAAAGAGGAACCAAGACAACCCCTATTCAACAAACCAGTCCCGAGGAACCAACAAGTCAGGACACTTCGAGAGTCTCAGCAACGGAGACCCCTTCAATTGAACGAAAGGGTGCTATAAGGAAGAAATATCCTGGAAAGGCAAAAGCCCTAGAGCCACGTCGACAGTCACTTGCTGTCGAATGGACAAGACCTGCCAGGTCACCAGATACCTCCATGGATATGCCAGGTTCAACCAGCCTGGAATTTCCATCCGAGAAGGAGGCCCTTGAAGCTGCACTAAAAGCGCATTTCGAGGAACTAAGAGAATTGGATTCGATGGACCAACGCAAGAGTTCAGCATCTAAAAATGTTGACCAGAACTCGCAGATGTCGACTTTTGCCAACACTCCCAAGGTTTTGCACTTCCCAATCGACAGACTAGAAGAGGAGAGCGACTACACTGTCCGCGGGGACAAGACACGAACACAGACTTTACAAGAAGCCAACTCTGCCTCGACAACACCAAGACAGTTTTATTCTCCAATGCAGGTGCCAGCGAGTATTGCAGGAGGCAGCAGTTCCTTGGGGCTGGCTTCCCCAAAAAGCCAGGTTAGGACATAGAAAGTCTCTTCTGGTGCACAGGGGGAGCTGCCTAGTGGATCACAGAGTCTTGAATACAGCGAGATACAAAAGCAAGCCAAGGGCATTGGCACTGATACCCCGGAACGACGATACTCTCGAGTTATGTCTCTGCCTACAGAGACACCAAAGACTGAGAAGCAGCGCACTGCATCCTCTCCTTGGTTCTCTGTTCCAAAAAGAAAATCTACGGCATTGGCACGTCCAACCTTGACGCCAACAGACAATCCAGGAGGCGTCAGAGCCATGGCTGCCAAGTTTGAAACCGATCATTCAACCGAGACATCTCCAACAAAACCCAGGAGTGCGAGCAAAACTCAAGATCTCATTTTACAATTTTCACAAGAGTCACCCACCAAAAGTATCCGGTCCACAAGATCCGTTTCGACCTTGGGACACAAACGGAATGTTTCAATTTCAAGCCAGGACCGGCGTTCTCGACCGCCAGCAATAAACACTGTTAGAGATGAGGCCCTTGACCAGAACTTGCGGGTCTCAATCAGGGAGGAGGCAGCAATGAGGGCAGTCGAGCTTCAACAAGCTGACAAGGGACAAAAGTCAAGCTCCCATGAGCAACCAGAAATGTTAGCTCACCGACAGACGATCCCTAGAAGGAAGCCAGTCCCAGGCAGGGGTAAAGAGGCATCATTAGAGAATCCACGAAGTCTGGGAACCATGATGCCTTATCCTGAACAGCCCCCTATCGCTCAACACCTTAACCTTATCAGACCAGCATCATCAGCATCAAATACGCAGTACGGGGCGGATCCGTCAGTTCCTCACAATATTTCAACTCCTTTTCAACGTCCCGGCAGTACAACTACACTCCATGCACAGATTCGAAGTCTCCAACGACAACTAGACCTCAAGACAGAAGAAGCAGTTCATTTGAGAAGGCAGCTTGAGGTGCAAGGAGATGCAGATGTTGGAACATTGAGTCAGCAACTACGAGAAGCCAAAAGGGAGGCACAAACGTGGAGGGAAAGGGCAGAGAGCGCAGAACGAAGAATCAAAGTGTTTGAGCGATTCACAGCACGACTCAAAGGGATACGAGAGGCTGTAGGAGTTGACACGAGAAATGCCGACACAGACACAGCCAAGTATTTGGATGGGGATGCGAGTGGACAAAAAGAAAACACCTTCTTGGAGAACACTATGGGTTACGAGAGTGACAGTTCAGGGAGAACAGAAGATGCTGGTGTCGTCAAAGCCCGGATACGCCGTTGTCTCCATGGCTTGACCGATGGTCCCCCAGACAAACCATCCTTTGGACTCGACGAAATCCAGAATCCAGAAAGACCAAAACGGGATATCAGCCCGAGTACAGTCGAGGTCTGGATGGCGGCACAAGAGTTGCTACAGCTCGATGAGGCTCAGGGGCAAAGAGAGACGAATAATTGAGTTCTAGAACAAGATTGACTGTGTGGCAAATAGACGTGCGTCCAGGAACATTGGTGGTCCGTTCCACCTGACAGGCTGTGCAAGGGTCTCGATCTGAAAGGACCCTGGTGGCAAACTTGACTGTACCTTTTTGAACGTATCAGTTAGATTGTGGCAAGGGTGTCTGTGTATCAGAATATTACGGACTTGTCCAAACAACTGCATTGGGTAAATTTTCGATTGTGCATGTCATGCTGCATGAGGTAACTACACCTGCGATGAAAACCTGTTTCACAGGAGCTTTTGGGCCGATAAATCGATCACTTGAGCGAGCTTAAGACTGTGCCACTGCAGATCAGGTAAATGGGATTTTGAAATCTCGATCTCTCTTGTATGCGTTTTTTACAGACACTGTGCTAAATACGGGATTTCGATTCATGTGCCGAGATCCTTGGACACCTGATTGGGCAATGTCGATCCCGCTTTTAGCTCCAAATTTGTGACTTGTCCCTGTCAATGTCCCTAGCACAGCGATGTTCTATCTGACATCAATGGGATGATGATACAGATGCTTGTATACCTTTGTGACTGTGTGGCTGCGGATGAGTAGGAAAAACCATGCTATGGTCTCTCGTCAGATGCTCGCTTGATTCGCCATCTACCTGCGTCATCTCGGTTCATCGACACATGAATACGTCCAATTCCCTCTAGAACGGAATCGAATAGGGCAGATTCTTCAGGGTCCTCTGGCTTAGAGTTCCCGTTAGTTACGCCACCAGGACGGCTGTCTGCCCCCGAGTAGCGGCGGGAGGACGTTGAAAATGCGGGGGACATGAGAGGACCGTGTGAGAGGTATTGATCTTCTTGTGTCATCGGCGGAGACGGGAGCAGACTCGCGGAAGACATTGACGGCGGAGAATAAGCGAGGGGCGTATAAGGCTGAGCTGATGGTATGTAGGATTCTTGGGTGCTCTCTTGATCATAGGTCTGCGAGTTTGAATATCGTTGGTTGGGTTGCGTACTGGCGGAAGAACGTCGAGACATTTCTACGGAATAAGTGCGAGAGACTGTGTCTTCTGGTGGTGACGGTAGGAGTGAACCTAGAGAAGGATTTGGAGTCTGTGAGATGTGAGAAGGCCCAGATGGGTAGAGCGGAGTAGAGGTTCTTGACTGAATGTCACGGCCAAGAATCATATCGGAACTGGATGTTGTGAAAGACATTGCGGTGGTAGGTCTCGTCTGGCCATGTATCGAATGCGTATGACGCTGCAGTCTCTGTGCAGCACTGTGTAAGGGTCTCGAAGATCTGATTGTTCCAGTCGAGGCTGACTCAGGGGTCGTGATTGATTTTCCATCTTGGCCGGCGGAATAAGCTTGTCGTTGTCGAGGGGGAGAAGCGACAGCGCCAGCCTTGGTAGGCGAGGTCCAGACCATGGCCACACGTGGGGTGTATGCCTGCGAGGACTGGTAAGGGCCATGATCTGGTTGACCCCGTCAATTGCCTGCAAAGATGGATGGATGCTTGTGTGTCGCCTGCACAACCGAGCTGTACAACCCGAAATCTACACATATTAGCTGTCATCCAAAAACGGCGTAGTGAACTGAATCATGCTTTTCAACTGCCGAGCACAATGGGGAACAAATTTGCATTTTGCGTGATGTTGTAACGTCGGTACGCCATAATGACGACAGAAAGACGAGCTTGTTGACTTACCCACACCAGTCCCCAAATCCCGGGATGTCAAAACCTTGATCGACAGGTCCGGATTGACTTTTCCAATGACTTGCACACCGTTACCATTTGTGAGATGTGCATCCTGAAAGGTTAGCTCAGTGTTGCAGTGCATCTGATGTCGTGACACTGACACCAGATTTGATTCAACTCACCCTGTTCAACAAGACGGTGACTGTGCCCTCTGAGTCAAGAGTGGCCTGTTCACCTCGGAGCTGCGTAACCTTTCCCACGAGCATGACTACTTTGCCAACAAAATTGTCAAGATAGGCAGCCGTGATGCGCGGGGTTGAAAGTTGCTCAGCCATGGTGTTTGGTTTTTGTTTGCGATCAAGCTAGAGAGATAAGGAGATGATAAAGATAAGCGAGCAGACAGGGTTTGTGTCTCAGATGCTTGGTTGACAGGCAAGGAAGCGATGTTGGTGAGAGGTTGGACGATGAAACGCATGTGAAGCTGTTGGCGATAAATGCGGAGGGGAAGCGCGTTGACCTGACGCGCAGTCACGTGAGGGAAATGTCACGTGATAACTAGTATTCCTCCCATCTCAGGCATCTTTATGTATGCCTTTATCTTCCCTCATTTAAATCCATGGATGGAATGTGCTTATCGCCTGACAATCTGTCAATTCCACTCGAGAATTAAGCAGCCAATCTCTTCGTCTTCAAAATTAATTCGAGCCACTGGCTGTGAGTCGCCTATTCGGACCCTTGCCCGGCTCCGTTCAACCAGGTTCGACAAGTCTCATTCCCACGATAAACCCGCTAGTCAAGCCAAGAAAGCCCCTACGGTACGGAACACATTACCCTTGACAGGCCTCAGCGCATAACCTTATTCGCTCAAGTCAACCCCGCTCCTTGAATATGTCAAAGCCTAGCCCATGTCGGAGTAAAAGCTCCGGAATGATGAGCTGAGTCGCCATTGACCAGAGAGGGGGAATTGGAAAGGAAAAGCAGTGAAGGATGCACAGTTTATTAGTCCTCCCAAACTGTGTCTTGGTGTTCGGCTCAATGCCACGGCAGACACGCTGTGTTGCGAAGGCTGATAAAGTCGGAGACCAAGACAAAGAACTCCATCACATATCCAGGAGTTCATGACCCCTGCAGGCACCGAGTTATACGGCATTCCCCGTCCTCAGGGAGCAAGAAAATATGAGACCCTGATATAGGGTGTCTAAATAAACTCAGCAAAACTACGCTAAGTCTTAGACTAAGCTGCCTAAGTCTTTTTGTCATTTAGGATCAAGGACTCGAGTTTTCTTTCCTCCCCTAGCCCGTATGTTAAAATTTATCAGCTTGCAGCAGGCCACGCATCCGAGGTCGATCCTTACTCTATGTGGGTGCCAAAATCCTGATCATGCTTGTCGATCAGTTCGAGATATCTCTTGTCACAACGAGTCTTGTATGTGATGGATTGCCGGCTTGACTAACCATCACTGGAAGGACCCTGTGTGCATCGGGAATGATACTTCACTCCAGAAATCAACTCATAACCAAAAGATATGAATGAGGTTCGTCATGATCTTCAGATATCGGTCCAACGGATGCTCCAGCTGTCAAAGGATCAAGCTCTTGACTTGATAATGACCATTCCTATGATATGAAGCTTGAGTTGCCGGTTAACATGATAGGTGGATTCTGCAATAGTCTCGCTCGCTTTGCTTCGCTACTGAGGTCGATGTGTACAGTCCGTCTTGCACTGTCTCGCCGAGTGCGGCTTTGACGGACAAGGTTCATCAACGTTGATTGGCGGTTGAAAATCACGGACTCCAGGTCCGTTGCATCATGATTGGCTACACTCACTCATCCCAGTTCAAGATAGTATCTCCGCCAAGGGGCCACTTGAATATCTTGCTTCGCAGTCTGTGATTGGGGTACTGGGGGATTTAGAGTCCAAGCACTCTACCGCTTATGTAGGCATCCTACCGCCTTTGGATCAAGGTTCCGAACGGGATGACGTTTTTGACTGAAGGGACTTTTCTTTTAGCCTCTAATGCCACAACTGATACTGCTCCTTATGGTTATGATTCGTACAAAGCAGAAGATTGTGGGTCAGGAAGACACTTAGGATCACTTATAACCTCAACAGCTCTGGTGTCTCACAGCTTCGGTACATCCAGCAAGAATCATACCCTTGCGCACACTGGACTCGCTTTGTATTGCGAATCGAAGCCAACGGACTTGGTCCGGACATAACGTTGTCAAACATTGCACACCTCGTTTCCTATCTTCACCCACAAATCCTCTTATATATACTCCCAGCCCCAGTTGCTGGATATCCAAAATCAGTTGCGTTACCATAAACTGCAACCAGGTCCACTGATACACACTACCCCGGGGAATAAGTGACGCAAGAGCTTGTTGATAGTGTGGCATCCGTTGTTGGCGTAATATAATATCCGAATCCCTTCATCTAGCTTTGCTGCGACTGCTGGACTTCTGTTACAGCTACAACTTCTGACTCTCCCATATTCCAATCATCGATATCTCTGACAAGCTTGTCAACCTCGGCATCTCGACTTTGTTTCTGATAGATATTTGCCTCCCTCCTTGACTTTACCCAAAAGGTCAAGTCGCCCCAGCGTCTAGATCTTATAGCTGCATAGGCGAAGCCGAATCACACTATTGGATCAGCGACCCCGGACGCAGACAACAGGAACAGACGAGGCAATTCGCCCCAGCGTCCAGATTTAGTCGGAACATCCCTCCCCTACCCTGCTACTTACCGAACCGTTGTACCCGGCCGTGCAATCTAGCTTCAACTTGGGAGTTGAGCCTCGAAATCGACTTATTCTATTATCGATCGGTGGTAAACTACCATTCCTCGGTGAGGTCAGCTCGGCTGTAAGGTACTGGAGTACTCAGGTACTGAGCTGTGCTGCACTACATTGCACCACCGGATTGGTTTCTCCGTTGAGCGCCTGCCTGATTTGCCCATCCGCCCTGCCAACAGCAGAGCTACACCTTTTCCAACACGGCCATCTCTTTATTACCCATTCCCTTCGACATTGTGTTCCTGATATAAGTTCTTCTCTCATCTTCCCTTGATCCGTTTCCTTTCCTGGCCGCTGTTGGTCTTTGATGTTCTGGAACATCTACACCCCCATCTCAACCAATCCGGCTGAGCACCCCCTCCCTGTGCCCGCTCCAGATTCCCGATCTCCAGAGTTGCACGCTCAATTCCCATCGAGCGAGCTCCTTGACCTCGATTTTGTCTCGAGCGGCTCAACAGTTTGGCGCTTTCCTCCGGCACCCAGTGACGATCAGCTCAGCCACACCAGCCTAGCCGCGCCGCTGTAACCCCAGGTCCCACGCTTCAGCACAGTCTCAACGGTCTTGCAGGGTCAAGATGGACGGACCAAGCCAGGACTTTGGCGACCAAGCCCAGAGCTTTCAAAACAACTTTCCCCTGACAAGCGATGATGTCAATATTGATCCATTACTCGACTGCACAACGGGAGCTCAGGCGTCCCCGATCATTAGCAATCCCATCAACAACCAGCTTCTCATGGGCTCCAACATGTGGAACCCGATGAACAACCCCGTCAACTTCTTCCCTCCCTCCATGCCAGCAATGGCACCATCAGCTTTGGACAACAGTCCAAAAGTGCCCAACGAAATGCACTCAACCCCAGAAACTCCAATGAGTGAACCTACGTCTGGCGGCCCAACACGGCAATCGAGCAAATCGTCTATCCCTTCAATAGATTCAGCCAACACCGACACCAAACCTCGGCGCAGCAGCAGAGCTTCCAAGACACAGCGCAAACAGCCATCAGTGGAACCTGTCACCAAGACGCGCCAGAAACGAGCACCAAAGGAGCCATCACTGGATGAGGAAGATGAGGACGAGGATGATGGATTGGATGAGACGCAAAAACGCAACAAGTTCCTCAAACGTAACAGGATCGCGGCGTCCAAATGCCGTCAAAAGAAGAAGGTGTGGATAAGAGAATTGGAGGAAACCACAAAAGATTTGGAGATTGAGCACAATGCCCTACACAGCCAGTACGCCGACCTCATGGGCGAGTTGACCACCATCAAGAATCAACTCATGGACCATGCTTCTTGCAATGATGCCAACATCAATCAATGGCTTGATAACGAGGCAAAGAAATATGTTCAGCGTATTGCAGCGCAGCAGAGCAGACAGGCTCCTCCAGTACCGCCACAAAATGTACGTGGAGAATTTTACAATACGCATCGTCGTAGCTCAAGCGGTATGCCGAACCTTGTTCAAGCATACGACTCATGAGTTGATGACTGACCATCATCTAGTCGCCACCTCTATAACACGATCGATAGAATCAGAAATCATCTACGACCACGAACCGGATAACCTTGTTGGTGCGAGAAAATGAGTGTAAATCGATGGGGCCGACACTACACCAACGGAGATGGTGGCTTGAGTTTAGAAGTCAAGCTATCTTGACCCCAACTCCACATGAACACAACAGCCTTGCTATTGCGACTTTGAAATTCCTTCGACTCGACAACCGATGATAACGACATGCCGAATCTTCGGGCAAAGTTAGATGAAAGTCCTCAGAGCTGTAACAGACACGAACACGAAAAGAAAAAAACCGAGCGAGATGGTTCAGCGGGAAGATACCCTTATAAAACCTGGTTATGGTGCGGCAACAGTACCAAGATTGGCCGTTGCCATAACAGGAAAGGTGATATGGCGTATGACTACTGAAAGGAGTTTGGGAAAAGGGGTACAGGCAAGGAAATATTTTATGACTTGATGCTTTCACGATCATGATCTGATTTATGCAGAGGGATGTACGATTGCTAATCTGGGGCGACGGATATGAAGTTCTCGTGGCAACTGGGTTGATTCTTGGCCCTTGGCCGATAATTCGGTAACCTATGGAAAGGAATCCACAGGAGAGACTTCCTGATACTATGACAGGACGCCTTGAGTGCTTTCAGGGTGGGATATAATGAATATACCGGGGAAGGGAGGGTAGCACAAAAGAAAATGTTGAAACCTGAAGGAAACGATAGTCGTTGATGACAAACCTGTTTTGAGCAAATGGTCGCAGGTAACAGCTTGTGACGAGGAGACTTGCGATCGAAATGATCACTGGCCATCGCAAATGTCAGGGACTTGACATGGGAAAGATCTGGACTCATCAAAGACACAAGATCATGTTGAAGCACAAAGGTAGAGGTTTCGGGGTTATCAAAGGTAAGGTTTGGTGGCAATATCAAGCTTTGCCACAGACTGGCCCCTTTATAACCCTGGAACTTGAACATATGTAGAAGTTGATCATCCTGACTCCGCATTTCATACCAATTAGAGCATATGTGACTGTCGTTGAGATCGTGGCGAGTGTTGCCACCGGACAAACGTCTGACTATAGTTGAAGCTTATGATTGGTGGTGATACGTTGGAACAAGACACCAGCTACTGTAGGAAATAATGCGGCTGAAGTCAATCGGGAATAACGATTGTTCGCGGCATTGACACTGGTGACTGAACAAAATTGAGTTGCACGTAATTTATTTCTCTTGATACTCTTCCATTTTCTAAATGTACAGTATGATACACGCTCATCCATCTCTCTACCTCCTCTTGATCCATCCCCTCGAGTTGGAGATACCTCTGATGTTCTTGGTGTACTTCCAAAGGTGACGGTACTTGGGTCCTTGTCGCTTGGCTTCCCATCCACGGGGCTTGACAGGAGGCTTGAGGCTGTACACACGCGTAGGTCTGAACTCGATATCTGAGCCGGGGATATTGTGTCGCGCCATGACTGCCGCGGTGTTTTCGTCCCAGACACTACGGAACATGTTGAACCCAAAGGGTGTTGTACTGAACTTGTCGCGGAAGGACTTGAGCGAGAATCCATCTCGCTGGCTGTATAGTTCCTTGAGCTTGGCAACGTCGATCTTCTTGCCGGGTTGCTGCTCGAGGAGGTAGATACCGAGACGGTGGTATGGGGCTCCCTTTTGGCAGAATGCGGGGAGCCACGGTAGAGCAAGCTGATCCTCGCCCTTTATCCTGCTCAGGGGTAGCGATGTGTCTGTAGGGCTGATGGGGATGTTGGCGGCGAGGAAGTGGCAGCGCTTGTTGAATGTATCGGAGTCAGGGTTGGGAACATCAGAGTCGAGGACGACTACAGAGACGAGTCGCTCGCCCTTGTCAAACACTTGAACTCGAAGACGGGGTGCGTTCTCGCTGACGACACTGTCGACGATCTGACCGGGAGGAATCTTGAGCTTGCGGAAGTATAGCTGGACATCGGCAGTAGGTTCGAGCTTGGGGAGAACGTCGGGGACGATGTTGAACTGCTTGATACGTTGGGTGATGAGACGGTGGTCGTAGGAGCGCCACTTGGCCTCGGCGTAGTGACGGTAGATAGGCTTGTTCATATCGCCTGAACACGTTAGTCAGACCCAGACCGTCAATTGGGATGCCTACCTGTTCCATCTTCAAAACGCTTCTTGACAACAGGATCATTAGCATCTGCTAGAATCTTGAGCCTCTCGACATATTTGTGCAGACTCTTGATCTTAATATCCTTCATCTTCTGGCCCCCCTTGATATCGTCCGGACCCGTAGCTTCTAACCGAGAGATCTTCTCTAGCTCTTTGGTTATCTCTGCCAGCTTCTGTTCACGATCCACCGCCAGAATCTTGCGAGCCTCTTGAAAAGCCTGGTACGGGAGATGCTCAAACGGCAGGTCGCCCGTGCTCCGGATAGCCATTCTTCGTCGTCGTGATCCAATTGGCATCTTTCCAGCCTTCATGAGCTGCTGCTCAAACTCGGGGAGCACCGTATTGGGATCGAGGTCTGCTGCGCTGGGCGTGGCAGGCTGTGTCTCGGCTGATCGTCGAATTGCGGCAGAGGTGAACGGTCGGGCGGCGCTGGGCCGCAGCTGCCGAGCGATTGGCCGCATAACGGCCTGGCAGCGCGACATTATGGGCAGCGGAGCGTAGGGCCGTAGACGTGGGACGTTGAAAGTGACGCTGGTGATATCTCAAGATATTGAAAAATGCTCTGGGGATGGTTTGCAGGTTGGCCCCACTAAAAACTCGGGGAACGGAGGATGTTGCCGATCCACTTTTTTGCAGTATCGCATCACAGTTTTGAAGCCTCAACACCAAGCGAACTACTGTCCCCAATCACAGCAAATCTCCCCATCGACGGTGGTTAGGGAATTGATATCATGGCTGGCAAGGGAATTGGGTGCCTGGCTGAGGCCATGGGTGCGCTGCGGGTGTCTGCCAAGGTATGTGAAGAGCCTGCAAATCGCTTCGATGCTAACAGATGAAGCCGGCGACACTCAACAAGGCCTTCACAAGGTCAATGGCCACAGAAGTCTCTCCAAAGAATACTGCAGAGGCTAAATCTCCAAATACCACACAAGGCATTCTCGAATCATGGAAGCCTAGTACGATTCCCGTCAGCCGTCAATGACCTTACTGACCACCGCAGTCACAACCGTTCCCGTCACAGTTCACGCCTTTCCCTCGTTGGAACCGACTTCTCTCGAACGATGGGACGTCAACCACCTCTACCTCCCTCTCCGCCGAGATCTCCTCCACCTCGCCGTCGTCTACGAAGGTGACAACACCCGCCAAGGAACCGCCTCCTCCAAAACCCGCTACGATGTCCACGGCTCCCATCGAAAGATGCGTCCGCAAAAGGGAACTGGCCGAGCTCGCATGGGAACCAAGCAAAGCCCCGTGAACCGCGGCGGTGGAAAGACATTCGGTCCTCATCCCCGCGACTTTGGTACCGGCCTTACCCGAAAGGTGTACGACAAGGCATGGCGCACAGCTCTGAGCTACCGTTACCGAAAAGGCGATCTGATTGTATGTGAGGACGGCATGGATCTTGTGCTGCCGACTGATTACGAGCTCGTTGCTGGAAAGTACCTCAAGGATGGATTGAAGGAGGCGTATCTTAAGCGATACATGACTGGAGTGCTGGGCAACCTTGGCCTAGGCCGTGCTAGCGGTCGAACTCTTTTCGTCACTGGAAACCGACGTGAGGCTCTATTCGGCGCCATGGAGCAGCTTCCTTGGGAGGGTCGAGCACTAGACCTGCAAGATGTCGATGTCAAGGACCTTTTGGAGACAGGCAAGGTGGTTCTGGAAAGAAGCGTGCTCAAGGAGATGATCAGGAAGCACCAGAGCGATTTGGTGAGCAGAGTTGTTGTGCAAGGCCTGGTCAAGGGGCCCAAGCTAGGGACACCAGTGATTAGGGCATGAGCGTGTAAACTACCTGTATTATTTTGTATACAATCGCATGCATTCATCGGTGGACATTCTTGTGAAAGCTAATCTCGTCAAGTTATTATCGTTCGGGTATCGTTAGATTGCCATCTATGAGTACACTATTATACATGAGAGTCTACAATGCTCCGCCGACAAGCGAAACAATCCACATGGCAACTCTGACTTTGAGTCCAACTCTTCGTTCAGTGCGGGCAAAGTCATCTCGCGTTGCCTTGGTAGCATGTTCCTGCAGCCATAACTGCTCCTCTCCAAGTCTCCCCTTCAGTCCCTCATCACGGGTTACGATCAAAGCACCCGCTTCGAGATCGTGAGAGTAGCTTCGTTTAGTATAGTTGGAGCTTCCAATAATACTCATAGCAGGGTTCTTGTCACCTGGCATTGTCACCCAGAGACCCTTGGCGTGATATGTCCATCCACCAGGCTGACCAACGATACCATAACGCCATTCCTTCAATGTGATGTCGTTATCACGGCCTTGGTGGTGTACGCGATGAACGAAACGACGGGCAAGGAGAGTGTAGGCATCAGGGAGGAGACCCGAGACGCCTTTCGACTTGTAGAAACCGTTTGCCTCAGGAGAAGCTGTGATGACGGTGTTGGAAGTAGAGGCAGTGTTGAGGAGGAGTTTTGTCAGAGAGGGAGCGGGGTTGAAGTAGCCTGCTGTAAATGTCCATGAAGACTCGCGATATTCGGGCAGAGTGAGAGTCTTGAGTATATGTGTAATGACGGGGAGCTCAGTTGAAGTGTCGGGTTTCATGACCTGGGACATCTGACCAAGCATGTAAACTCGTGTATCAGAAATCTCATTCTCAGGCTTGGCTGTCGGATGTAACAGAGTCTGGAGCGTCGATGTAGTACTCTTGATGAAAGACTGGGGCTTCTCCAGTGGCGAAGGAGCAGAGTTGTTCTCTGGCCATGAGAGTGTGAAACCCGCTGGTTCTGTTGAAGGTTGAACCAAGAAGCTAAAGGATGTAACCCCTGAATGGATCTTCCAAAAATGATCAGTCACCTCCTTTGAAGCAAAAAGATGATATCGATCTTGACGGTTGGTAAAGTAATCAGTCGACAGATTTGCCCTGAAAAGTCAGTATATCTTCAACCCCGAGTGTGTCGACATACCCAGACATGATGATCTCATCATCAACACCATACAGCTTCATGTGCTGAAGTCCCCAGCCCTCATTTATCCTCTTGGGGATATACTGTTTCCTCAATCCAGTGAGATTTGGCGTGTGATACATTCGAATTTCCACACGGTCTGCCCCAAACTCCTCGACCAGGGGCGCAAGTAACGAAGCACTCGATGGATTAGGTGCCTCTCTTGTCCCTCGCAGCGCATCTGTAAGAATACTTAATCTCACATTCGGATTCTTCCTCAACGCCTCCTGCAGCGTCTCGATGAGTTCCTTTTCCGACTTTCCAATGTACAGCGTCGACAAGAAGATCCGTCGCTGTGCTTTTCGTATCCGATCCTAAACAATCAGCCCTGTCGTTTTCGTATCAATGGTAGTCCAACCTTGAGCGTTTCGTAGAACTCGGCTGGTGTACGAATTATCTGAATCTGCTCCCCTCGAACATCGAAACTCGGTGCCAATCGATCCAATTCAGTAACGAAAGGGGCCAAAGCTCCAGCGTTATTCACAGAACCCTGAGGGTTTCCAGCTGGCATCGCATACTGTCTGGTCTGGACTCTTGCGCTGGGAACTCTAGGCTTGAAACTCGAGGCACGCAGCCTTGTAGTGCATCGCGCACAGCTCCGAGTAAGCATCTTGAATCGCTAACCTCAATTAAAGCTGCTATTAAAAGTGCTTGTATCCGTAAATTTCTGGTTGAGCTTCGAGGTACGTACCCATCGTCTCGAACTCAATCTGCCGAGGTTGATCCGCGGTAATCTTCAAACCTCACATCATCGACAAGCTATCAACGATCATCCCGCTGAGGTCAATTGTCGCTCAACCGCCATCATGTCGACAATCTCACGAACATTGTCCAACCTGCGCAAGGTTGGAATCAAGGCAAGTCTGCTGCCAACCGCCAATGAGCCAATGCTAACTTGACTAGGACTACTTTGTCCAGATGCTGGTAGGTACCTGACCGAACGATCTCGACTCTGGCTAATGACGCCTGTTCGCGCGAATAGTACATCGGTACGCTTCCTCGAATATCCGCCGAATCATCCACTGACATCCGCAGGTGACACCAAAGCTGGTCGTCTGATTGGCACCGATCGCGCCGGCAACAAGTTCTTCGAGAACAACGAGGAACTCCCCCTCCGAACACGCTGGGTCGAGTACGCCAAGCACGACTACGACGCCGCTCACATTGAGCCCGGATGGCACGCCTGGATCAGCTACAGTGTCGATAAGCCTCCTATCGAGGACCCCCTACTACAAGCTGGTGTCCGAGCCTTTGAGCCCTCACGCGCCCTCCCCAACTTTACCCAGACCCGCGGCGCTTTCAAGACTTACAACACGTATGTTTCGTATTTCGTAAGAGACAAAATTCTGACCTTTTTAGCTCCAAGTCCAAGATCTCGGCATGGGAGCCTGTGGCGGCGCCTCGGGCATGAGTGGTCAAATGTATATAAATTTGCGTAGAGGTTCATTGAGAAGCCCAAGCATTGAATTCAGAAGCTGCCAGTTCTACAGCTAAAAATGATATAAGATCTAGAAAATGTGCACTCTATGGTCTTCAGATCCTTCTCTTGTACGGATTACATAAGAAATCTCACGATCTACGACTTTGCTTCAATTGCAGATTTGATGGCTAAATGGTCAGCTGAGTTTGGAAACTGGACGGGATACTAACCTTCACATGTCACTCTAGCATCTCCAAACAGCATCTTTGCGTTGGGCATGTAAAACATGGGGTTTGGAACATCAGCTGCTCTTGTTAGCTGCATTCGAACAAGGGACGGACAACTTACCATAACCACTAGCCATGCCTCTCTTCATGACGACAACCTGCTTGGCTTTCCAGGCATGCAGCACAGGCATACCCTCAATAGAGCTGCCCTTTTCCAGAGCAATAGGGTTGACGGTATCGTTGGCGCCAATGACAACAGCCAGGTCAGTATCGGGAAAGTCATCGTTGATCTCATCCATTTCCAGGACGATATCATATGGCACGCTGGCTTCAGCGAGAAGAACGTTGCACTGGCCAGGCATACGACCTGCGACTGGGTGAATGGCAAAACGGACGGTAATACCCTTGGATCGAAGAGTCTTGACAATGTCTGAGATGGCGTATTGAGCCTTGGCAACGGCCATACCATAACCAACAATGAGAATCACCTTTTCAGAGTTGAGAAGTGCATCGGCAAGGTCATCCACAGAGGTCTGTGTGACTTCTCCCTGAGGTTTAAACTCCTGTACTGCAGTTGGCGTGCCCAGACCTCCAAAGAGCACATTTGTCAGTGATCTGTTCATGGCGACACACATGATGTACGATAGAATTGAACCAGATACACCGATCAAGGCTCCAACAGTGGTGAGAAGGGGATTCTCAAGCATGAAACCCTCTGCAACAAGGGCGAAACCACTGTATGCGTTCAAAACAGTGATGACGACGGGCATGTCAGCACCTCCAATGGCAGATGTGGTTGTGTATCCCTTGATGAAGCTCAAAACAGTGCTTCCAGCAAGTGCTCCAGCTGCAACCAAGGGGTTCCCTGGGGCCATTGTGATGAAAGCGCCCATGGTAGCTGCGTTGCTTGCGAGTAACCCTGAGTTGATGATATGCCGTCCAGGCAGGATCTTTGGCTTAGATGTCATCCTGCCGGCGAGCTTGAGGAACGCGACTATGGATCCGGTAAACGTGATGCCACCGATAACGACACCAAGGTAGGCTGTGACGAGATGGAGAGTGGAAGGGTCCATGACATCAGCCATGACACTACCGATACTGGTCAAGACGGCAGCCAGACCAACCACAGAGTGAAGAGCGGCGACAGTTTGAGGAAGATCGGTAGGAGTGATTCGCTTTCCGATGAGCATACCAGCGATGGTACCAAGTGCAGCAAGACCACCAAACTGAGTGAGGACCTCGGGGGTAAAGCCAGCAGCGAGCAGACTAGCCAACACACCTGTACCAACACCGAGGATACCGATAGCATTGCCCATGCGAGCAGTGGCCTGGGAAGCAAGACTGGAGACGGAACCAATGCAGAGAACAGAGCTGACGAGATAACCGGCTTGAACAAGACCAGCAGCACCAGTGGATGCAGCAGCTACGAAACAGCCACCGCAAACAAGAGCAGGAATTGCATAGAGCCAGGGGTACTCAGGGGGGTCGGTAGGTCCTATTCCTGTTAGCTGAGCCGAGTTGAAGATCGAACAACTCACGCTTGAACATATCCAGCATACGCTTGGTGATGACGAAACCACCGCCAACATTGACAAAAGCCAACAAAACACTGAGAGCACCGAAAGCTTGAGGAATAGTCTCGGGCAGGAATCCACCACCAAGGATGAACAAACCACCAATGCCGACCATACCGGAAATAGCGTTGGTGACACTCATCAGAGGAGAATGAAGCGCGGGAGCAACACCCCAGACAGCACGATATCCAATAAGACTAGCCAGAGCAAAGGTGAAAGCGTTCGACATGAGAAGAGGGCTGGTCCATTTTCCAAGAGCCAAGATACTGCCCATACCAGCGGTTACGCCAGCAACTTCACGAGTCTTCTTTTGCCAGGGAGTCAGAGCTACAGGTTCAGGGGTCACTTCGGTTGCCTCGGCCTTTACGGGTGGAGGAGGAGGTGCTGCGCGAGGAGCGGGTGGCAGGATATCTCCTTCTTGGGTGACGATTGCACCTCGGACGACTTCATCTGATAGATCAATACCGAAAGCGCTGGGTTCAGGAGTCATGGAGAGCAGAAACTTGGTGATGTTGTTGGAGTAGAGGGTCGAGGACTGAGTTGGCAGACGAGAGGGAAGATCAGTGTATCCTAAAATGTCAATGTCAGTAGACTTCAAGCGAGGAAAATGGACATACCAATAATCTTGACATCGTTGTAGACGGCCAGTTCACCCTTCTTGGTAGCTTCACAATTACCTCCAGCTTCAGCGGCCAGATCGACAATGACACTTCCGGGTTTCATAACATCGAGGATATCGTTCTTGAGCAGTTTCGGGGCCGGCTTTCCAGGGATCAATGCAGTGGTGATGATAATGTCGACTTCCTTGGCTTGGTCTTTGAACAGCTTCATTTCAGCTTCGATAAATTCTTTGCTCATTTCCTTGGCGTATCCACCAGCTCCAGATCCATCCTCTTCAAGTTCGACTTCGATGAATTCAGCTCCAAGAGATTGAACTTGTTCGCGAGCAGCAGATCGAGTATCGAAGCCACGAACAATGGCACCCATACGACGGGCAGTAGCAATAGCACTCAAGCCAGCAACGCCAGCACCAATAACCAAAACCTTGCAGGGAGGAATCTTTCCAGCAGCAGTAACTTGACCAGTGAGGAATCTACCAAAGACATTGGACGCTTCGAGAACAGCTTTGTAACCGGCAATGTTGGCCATGCTGCTGAGGGCGTCAAAGACCTGAGCTCGGGAGATACGGGGAATCATGTCCATGGCGAAGCTGGTAGCTTTTCTAGCGGCAATCTTTTCGACGAGTTCTTTGTTCTGAGCGGGCTGGAGGAGTGAAATGATGGTTTGGCCTTCTTTCATGGATTCAACCTCTCCAAGACCAGGACCGCGAACCTTGAGGACAATGTCTGAGTTGGACCAGACTTCCTTGGGACCATTGACAAGATTTGCGCCGGCTTTTTCATAGGCGGCATCGAGGAAATCAGCAGATGAACCAGCACCACGCTCAACGAGGACCTGCTTGAAGCCCTTTTTCCTGAGAAGGGCAACATTCGCAGGCGTCAGAGCTACACGGCGCTCCCCGGGAAAGATCTCGGTTGGAACACCAACGACAAGATGATCATAGGGAGTTGTCTTGGGGAGAACCACGGTGGAATATTTGCGAGGAGGTGCATAAGCATGGCGGATCAATGCGAGAGGCTTGGAGGCGTCTGCGACAAGAGCATGCTGTCGAGGAGCTCTCAAGGTGCTGTGCCATTGCTTGCGACGACAGAGGACATCTGGAGCTTATTAGCTTGAGCTTCAACAGTTGAAAAAGCGTACCTTGAACTCGATATCCTTTCAATTGCTTCTGTATAAAGAAGGACGAGGCGCACAGCTCGGAAGCTGACGCTGGAACCGCGGACGAGGCCAGCGGGCGAAGCATTTGGGATGCCATGATTAAAGAATCATGAGAGCGATTGCGAGACCGGAACGAGTGGATCGCTTAGCTCCGTCACCTCAAGTGCCGAACTGTCGAGGCCTGTGTATCCAAAAGCGACAAAGCAGTCAAACGTGAGAATTCCAAAAGAGAGGGAATAAAAACAAGAGACAGACAAAACAATCGAGGGGTTGCGCTGCGTTTATTGTCTCTGTGTCATGTGTTTGGTTGTCGGGTACCCCCCCGTTCCTCCAGCTCCCGCAGCTTAGGTACCTTAGGTAGACCCTGTTCCCCCGGGGTTCTATTAGCCGCCCCGGAAGAGGGGCTCGGTCCACTGACGCCGCTAAAACCTGGGGGAGGGGCCGCAGCATCAAGCGATGCAGGGTGTCATCGAATCATAGACTACCTCACCAGCGGGAGCTTCGGGAGAATAAGAGTAGCGACATGTTGTGCATCCAGTCAGATGAGTTTGTGGCTACAGACCTGCCTGATCAAGTCTTGCCGAGACGCTTGGCTCCAAATGCAGAGGGTTTCCCCTCCTCGGACGTTGAAATCCGGGCGTGAAACGGTACGAGATGGGCCGAGCATGATGTATGATGTATTTGACGTGGGATAGGTTTCAGCGGCTTATCCATCGGCAGGCTGGTCTTTAGTGCCAGGACCCATTGGTCTATGTGAGTTGTGATCTCAAGATGCTTGGTGTACTTGTGTACAGGACTCGATCAGTTGCACCAGCTTGAAGAAACTCGTCTTTTGTGTATGTAAGGTTCTTGAGTTCAGTCACGTTCATGATCTCTCATCACTCAAGTGCATCCTCGACTTGACCGACGAAATGCCAAATACTGTCAGACAAAACCAAGCCCATCTCATACTCTCTACAGGAGGAAAGAAAACTCAGGACCTTGATCCTAAAGATAGAAATAGTTTAGGTAAGTTAGTCTAAGCTTAGGATAACTTTACTAAGTTTAGGATCCCTTTTGCTGAGTTTATTATCCTATCAAAAGGCCCGTTGTTTTCTTGCTTCCTAAGGCCCTTCTACCTTGGCCATTTCTCTCTGGTGTAGCCATTTATATTATAATACAGTTTCACTCGCACCTTGATACCATTATTGCTCGCCCAGAACCTTATTCGTCACGGGGGTGAGAGTGTCACAGCTAGCTGGTGAGGGCCTCGAGCAACGAGAAGCATCCCATTCACGTACATGAACTCTTTCTAGAATGAACAACGACCTATCGCTAACTGTGTGGCTCCAATACCTGCATGGTCATGAACACCATGTAGGAGTGCAAACTGCAGAGACATATTACGACTGACTGAGAACCATGTTGCTTATGTGCCACTGTCCTGTCAAGTTTGGCAAGATACAGAGGTGCAGGGATCTTCAGACCTACCTTAGGGTAGCACTTCATGTACATTGCCAAAGAGGCACATCACGATTAAGATGGATTAGACTCTCGATGGGTTTAAGCCGAAAGACTTTTAATCGACTGCTGCATTACGATCCGTCAAAGGAAGTATGTCTCTCGACTACTGTTTCAATGGTACAGTGACGAGAAGTAGATGAAGTCTCATAATCGCGACAGAAAATCAACGAGAAAGGTCGCTTATTTCTCACGAATGCTTTGCTTATCCTCAGTCATTTAAGGCATCACATTCATTAATACTAGACGATAGTATTTAGATGAACGACTTAAACTTGCTCTCATGATAAGTGAGTGAGTGGCACATCTCATGTCACCAAGTGTTGCTTCCCCTTTAAGCCTAACGTGGGTGTAATGGTGTGAATCTCAACACCAAAATTGGTCTTGTAATTTAATCACGAGAGCCTCTCCCACCTGACCATAATAATCACCCAACTTACAATAAGACTTTAATCGTAGTCTTCTTCTCATCGTCTTTAATTCAGTAAACTCCAACATGCCTCGGAAAGCACCTATTCACCACTTCTCATACCGCTCTCTAATCATCCCACCAATCCTCCTGGCCGCAGCAACCATTGTCGCTCTCTTCCTCCACTCAGACGTCAACTTTGCTCTTCTCTGGTCCCAATGCCACTCTCGCGCTCGTCTCCCTGGCGTCAGTCGCATTCCGGGTCTCGGGACGCCTCTATGTTATCTCATCAGCTTCTTCCGCGCCGCGCTTCATTCACTGCGCAGCCGCGCGGTCATGGGTGTTGTTCTAGCTTTTATCGGTGGCCTCTTGACAGTGAGCACCGTTGAATCAGCGCGTATCTGCAATGCGCCGAATGTTCTCATCGCGTATCCTACTGGTCCGTGGTTGGTGTTTGATCTTGTGGGTGGTGCTGTCGTCTGGGAGCTTGTTATCATCCCTGCGTTTCTGCATCGCGCGAGAAGTGTTTTAAATGCACAGAGAGACGAGGGCGGTGACGTCCGTCAGATATTCACGAGCCGTCATCTTCCTGATAATGAGCTCGTGGCTATTCCTATCAGTGTGGCGCTTGGTTACTTTCTTCCGTCTTTTCTGATGCTGTTCTATACAACTCCCGAGACGATCGGCATCTGGCTCTTCTTCCCGATCTATGTTGAGATCATTCGCCAGATCATTCGCCACACTATCTCTGCACTGAGGAGGGTTGACCCATCACTCGTCCATCTCGCATCGAATCGGTGGTCTCTTCTGTTCGTTTACATACTGCCCTTGATGTGCTCGGTTCTAGCGCATGTTTCTTTCATCTGGAGCTTGACTCAACCCGACGACCGCAAAGAAATGACAAGGTCAATCATTGTCTTTATTGAAGTCAACGCCCAGTTCATCTTCTGGACCGTTCTGTACTGGATGTTGGTGGAGGTTGGGTGGCGTGTTCCTTTGACAACAATGGTCACTTCCGTTGTTGTAGGGCCTGGCGCTGGAACGTGTGTTGGGTGGATATACCGAGAGAAGCTCATTCATCACGATAATGAGCAAGACAATGAGAGTGACCAAACAGCAGATGAGGAGACGCCTTTGTTGCATGATTGATACCCTGTTACTTTTATAGCCCTAATTCTTATAGACATGCTTCATGACTGATCAATAGACCCGAGCACTTTACAGTTGCCAGACTGTCATGTACAGGTCCAGACCTTCTATGGTACACATATGATACAGATTAACCCAATCACCATGCTCAATCCTGTAGTCTTGACAATATCCTCTCTCTGATGACCTGTGATGCCACTACTGCTCCATGCTGTAATGTGATGGCACCAATGATGGCCATGATGGCACCGTTGAGCACGACATCGGCACCTGAAGCTCGGAGTTTTTGTACCTACTGCACGTTAGTCGAGTTTCTGCGGACAGGAGATGTATGTACCTGTCTGGGCTTCCACCGCACAACATCGATCAATCCCACTTCAGCTGCCAAGCCAGATAGTCTCTCCTTGCCGACAACGTCCTTGGGTCCTTTGATAGAGAGATTGTCTACCGATTGCAAATTTGGATGCACGAATGGCTGGCGATCAAATCCGTCGTCAAAATTCGGTGTTCCCATTGGACCTTGGGCAACAATTGTCTTTGTCGTCTCCATGACAAGAGTCATCCGTCCTGGTAGAGTCAGCATAGACCAACATTCATCCCTCGTCCCACCCACCTAGAAGTGCCAATCGGTCGTTGAATCCTCTCCGCCCCTGATCAAAGCTCTTGTGCGTGACAGCCAACCACTTGAGCTCCTCGGGTAGAAGTTTGCTGCCTCCAGGACCCAGCAGGCGCTCGTACACCTCGTCCAACCTCTTGGGATCGTTGTTGACAGTCCAGACCTTGTTCTGGGGATTCTTTGCCCAGTCGAGTTGCAGAGGCGCCTTCATAGCAGCAGGCGTCTGGCTCCATCGTGGCACGACACCAGAGGAAGACGGGGTCTTGGTCTTGAATGATTCGGGTGTTGAGTCGGTAGCGTAGGTGCGCACGCAAGGCATGAGGGTTCGGGCGGCATTGCTGCTCCGCCAGAGGCCAGAGCGGCAGGGTTGGAGGGCCATGGTGATGAATGGGAACAAGCCGGACCCGGATTGTATCTGTTCACCATCGAGATGGGCTAAATGTGAAGCTTGCGGGAACATTTTCTCCAGGTCACGTGAAGAAAAGCCGTCGCCCCACTCGTCAAACACCAAGTTTACGCGGAGATGGAAGATCTGGCGCTTCACTTTTTTCTCCTAAGATCAACATCGCTAGGCTACGCGTTACTTTGTCTCTTATCAAAAATACGATTGAAATAAAAAAGAATAATCTAAAACAAATCGCTTTCTACATACTATCTGGGACCCAGAGGAATACAGGCTCAGGCCGAATATTCCCGCCGGAATCAGATTTCCAGTGCAGGAGTTCCTCTGTGCTTACTCCTCGACCTCGTTCTTCTTCTCAACCTCATACTTTGTGCCACTCTCTTTATCCTTGGTGATCTTGACCTCCTCTACTCCGCCCTCCTCTCCGCCCTCCTCCGTCTCAACCACCTCGTCCTGCTCACAGCCGTCAAGGTATCCAACACACACTTGCATAGGAAATAAGACAGACCGAACGTCGTAATCATATCCATGGGGAGTCCCATAGCCCATCAGTATAGGCGACACAACCAGGTTGACAAGCTGACCCTCGTACATGGCATCGAAGCCGTCAACTCTTTCCATCACTTTACTAGCGTTGAATCCCTTGACTCTGGGTGAAAATGGAAATCCAGATGGCTCCTTATTCTCGGGGTGATCAAAGACAAGCCGAAGAGTCTCACGACCACAGTCGAACCAGAGCTCGAACTTGGCAACCGTTTCTGCGAGTTGTGAGAGCTTCTGTTTGAGCCAGGGGCCAGGGTTATCAGGGAGGTATTGGCCAAGCGCTTTCTTCAAAATTTTGACCACGCATCCCGGCTCAATCCTAAGGTCAGAGCTCCTCACTCCTTTGAGGGAGTAATAGAGATCGATTGTGGTGTATCGCCAGTTGGGATACTTGATACTCCGGGTCTTTTCGTCGTAGTCGAAATTCTTATCTATGACCGGGGTCAGTCCCACGAATTAATGGATTTCTTAATCTTTCTTACCCCTTAAGATGCGCTCCATCGTGGCTTCAGCTTCCCAATAGGGAGAATTCCACTTAATGTCCCGACTCTTTCCAGCGAAAAAGTTCTCATTAACGATCTCCCAGATCCAACGGCTGAATATATGCTCACGTGAGAAAGAGTCCTCAAAGAGCTGTTGGGCAGGAGGCGAATATCCAATGAACCTCTGCTGAGCGGCCTCGTCAAGACTATCCCAGGAGCGGTCGCTGAAACCAGCTGCCCTTGAGACAGCCTGAATCTGGCTCCCAAGTTCCTTCCAATTACGGCAAAGGTAAACTTGTTGATCATCCAACCCAATGGACGTCTGAACAGCCCGTCGAAAGTCTGCAAAACCCTCTTCCTTATCCTTGAATGGGCTCTTGAACTTATCCATAGGTAATCGAACTCGGGCCTGTAGTTCCTTCGACACTGCTGGCAGAAATTCTTCGTCCGCCTGTTGTTCCGAAGCACGGTTCGGCGATGCATCCTTTGGCGGTGCATTCTCCAGCGATGCCTTCAAAGACGTCAGTTCAGAAACGAATATGCTTGGCTGTAAAGTGGCCACTCACTGTGTCGACCCCTGGTCTCGAAGGTCCTTCCATGGCGCTCTCCCCAGTCTCCTTGTTCTTCCCTGTAACCGCCCGCTCCTGATCTTTTGACACTCTTGCGATCTTGGTGACTTTGCCTTGGTCAGGCTGATTGCCAGACTCCAGTCGCTTGGATCTGCGAAGCCCAGCCATATTGTGAGAAGCAAGAACGAAGTGACCGCCGCTGTGTGGGAAATTTGAAGGAAAGGAGGATTGTTTCCAAGTCTACCCATTTCAAAAGGGCGAGCAGCCTTTCGCGTTATGTACACATCCTTGTCTAAAGTTGATTGCCTTCCGGAGGGGGGGGGGGAATACAACATGCTGGCTTACACCGGAATCCAGTCTTATTTCCTTGCCCCCATAGATTACCAAAGCCGGACCACCTATGTCACCCCCGCAACACAGGACCACATGAGTCCAGAACCAATTAACACAGACTGCCAGATAAAGGAGTGAGTTTAGGTATGACAAGCGGCCGTGCGTGGCTGGACAAACAACGCCTCTGCTGGGATAGTTTCAGCTCTGTGGGCATCCGCTCCATGGACGAGAGGCAAACAGAGACTATCCCCATCTACATTAGAGAAGCTAGCATCAAGCCTGTCAATGAATCTTGTACCTTTAATTTTATTTTTGTAATTGTACTAGAAGAGGGTGATGGGGCTTGTTTCTTTATTGGTGGCATATTGGACAAAGAAACGACAACTCTCTATTCACACAGCCCGTGCCTCCCGGATGACGGCCTTACCCTTCGCAATATTCCAGATGGCGTTTCTTATTGGCTTGATTGCCTGGCTTTCAATATGTAGCTCAGGGCATGTAACTAAGCTAATGTAGCTGCCAGCCGTGAGGCGGATATCCAAGTACGTCTCCGTGAAGAATACGTTGATGACTGGCTCTTTTGGAAGATACTATCCAGCACTGTCTCCCTCTCCCGCTCTGCCTCGTTGCACAACGGAAACTATTGGGACTGACCGACATTTCGTTCTATCGATGCCTTGTCATGATCCCTTAGATGCGTGACTAGTCATATCGTTGCCTGCCGTATCCTCACTGGTTTTCCATGCAGGGAAGACCAAACGGTCTTGGCTGTGATTAATCGAATAAGTCATACATGGGCTGCACTGCCTGCAAGGCTTCTGTTACGGGTACTCATGACACTGAGGTAACTTAGACTCCTCCATCCCCGTGCCTCAGACTCTCAACCTCTTCTTCCAACTTCATCTCAACTTACTTCGCTTAAATTCAATTTACACCAATCAACGACCCAAACAAGTATGGACTTTTCAGAGAATCAACCAGAGTCCGGGGGCAGAACCCGTGTCATTGTTGGGTTGGATTTTGGGACGACGTAAGTTTTGAGGGTGTCATATAACACGACTCCCAAGACTCACTTTTCTCACTCGACTCTGTAGCAATTCTGGGATTTCGTATGCGGTATTGCCGCAAGATGTGAAGCGACCCAAATCCTTCTCGTGGCGAGTTGGCGGCATCCGCCAGCAGAAAACCCCGACCCAAATCGAGGTTTCTGAAACCATTATAGAATGGTTCAAGCTTAGCCTCCTACATCGTGATGACCTGGAGAAGGAGATACTGGGTTCAGAGAGGTTTGCTAAATCAAACAGTGACCGAGAGAAGATGCATATGACGGCCAAAGATGCGACAGCGGAGTACCTCCGCAACATCTGGAAAGGGTTCCTCGACGAGCTTCAAGCCATGGTACCCAACCCCCATATTCAGATCACTATCACTGTGCCCGTGCTTTGGCCCGACTATGCTCGTAAAGCGATTAAGGAAGCCCTCTACAGAGCAAATATCCTCAACAACAACAACGTGGAGCTAGCTCCCAAGTTCGTTGCAGAACCAGAGGCTGCGGCTCTGGCCATCTTTTCAGCGGCCTACCATCTAGGAGACACACCGGTAAGAACGACTTTCTATGCTCTTGGTCACCTGTCTATGCTCAACACGCTCCTAGTTCTCCAAGGTTCAACCTGGACAGGCTGTAATCGTTTGCGATTGTGGCGGCGGTACCACTGTGAGTTTTCCTCACCCTACCTAAGCTTCATTGTTTGGTGCTCATCCCATTTCAAGGACACGGCCACCTATGAAATAAGCACCGTTCAACCATTCCGTATCAAAGAGGTCCTTCCAGGACAACGTATCCTTGCTGGAGCTTGCATTTTGGACGATGGCCTCATGAAACTTCTCAAGGAAAAGGTTGCGCAGGTGACCTCCCCCAAGGTGTTCCACAACCTAAAAGATGAAGACTTTGACTATATAGTCTACAATCACTGGGATACCGACATCAAGATGTCCTTTGGAGACAACTTTCCAACGAAGCGCATTCCGCTGCCTTTTCATTGGGTTGGGACTCAGCAAAGAAGAAAGCCCATCGGGCAAAGTGTCCACATTGAATTTAACCAGTAAGTGACCAAGACTCGTGTAGTGCTTTGAGCATCATGCTAACGATAAATTCAGTGACGAAATTGCTTCCATCTTCAACCCCATCGTGGAAAAGATCACAACCCTGATCGAGACGGAGATGCGAAGCGCATCCACCTACCTCTCCAAGGACGTGTCGGTGAGTAAAATGCCTGCAAAGCCCGGGTTGAGCGACCTCCGCTAACATTAAGACTACCAGTACCTTATCATGGCTGGAGGCTTCAGCCAGAATCGCTACCTGCGACACCGAATTTCACAGAACGTGAGCAGAGTGTCTCCAAACACCAGCATACTTGACTATCCAAACGGACAAGGGTAACTCTTCTACCCTTACTTACACTCTGATAACTGACAGTGTCATCTAGTTGGAATGCAGTGTCCCAGGGAGCCGTTATCCACGCTCTCCAAGCGCACACGAACCAGAAACCCGTCGTGGTAACCTCCAGAATCGTGCGAGCTAACTGGGGGGTTCGGGAAAGTCAAGGGCGCTCAATCTTTTGGCTCGTCATCACTGTTAGTCTTTCTTTCAGGTTCATACTGTTAGTGCATCACTGACAATCCTTCAAACAGAATGAATCCCTCGCCGCGAGTGCCCCTAATCTGCGAACTGTGCCGGCCGAAGCTCTGTCCGTAGAGGATCCCGCCAGCCCCGACATTTTCAGCATTCGGGTCTACTGTGGACAGCTGCAGAACGAAGAGACACGCATTCGAGAAGTTTGTAAACTCAGCTGGAAGACCCTTGATGTTGGGTTAAGCCCCGACATGAAACCTGTCCTTAGGGCGCCACTACAGATCGAATTCATATGGGATGGGGCAGAGATGGAATTCTCTCTGTACTATGGTGGCATCAAACAGAGCTCGATGGAGATTGTCCATGATTGGAATCTCTGAGACTGAAGAATGTGTATATTCATGGATGTACCCTAGTGATGAGACGTACCAGCGCAACAATTGACAGATCAATCTTTTCCCTTAGAACATCACTGACGGCGTCTCTAATCGATTTGATGGTCCTATTTGAACCTTGTGGCTAAGGTAGTACCTTGGTAGAAAATGGCACATTGTACGTAGCTCACCAAAGTCACCCAAGGAAGGAAAGACCAGGGTGCCGACCACCTGCCAAAGCTACAACGGTACATTCCTAGACTGTAGCCACCTCGAGGAGAATTCCATCTTTCCATATTCAAAAGTCCAATACTTGCATTCAGCCTACGGTGCGATTCCTGTTGTTTGATCTATATATTTCTCAGGTAATGCATGACGCCACTCCTGAAACACCCACAAGCAGGAGCTAGATGGCATTCACGAGAGAAGACAGTCAGCACAGCAGCTTTCCGAACCGATTAGCTGGCATGCCCTAAAGAACTCCAGTTCTCAAAATCCACTTCATGCCTGACCAAGGAGGAGTCTAGTGGGAGGCGGCGGTAAAGCCTTCGGAGCTCTTGCTGATCTTGAAGCTAGTGTCGACTTGGGAGCCTCTTGAGTCAAAGGTAGTCGTGAAACCTTGGGAGTATCAGAAACGAGTGGCGCGAGAGCAATAGTCAGAGCTCTAGCGATGACAGGTGCCAGTGCAATAACTGGCAGAGGCGCCGATAGTGGGATGGGAGCAGCTAAGGGTCCAGGAGCAACGCCAGGAACAACCTGGGCCGCGGAAATCGTCATGATGAAAGGGGCAGAGGCGACAACGGGGGGAGATGCCACTGCCGGGGCCCTTGCAATTCGTGGAGTTCTTGCGGTTGACGGGATGATAGCGCTGCCTACCAAAGATCGAACTTTTGGAACAAGTGCGACCTTGGGAGTCGATCGAACTTTGGGTACACGACCTACACTCGGCGTCGTTCTGACAAGAGGAGCATTGACGACGGCCGGAGCAACTTCAAGCCCGGGTGCTCTGGCGACCTCGGGAGTAACATCAACTTCTGGAGCCGGTAGAGTCTGCGAGACCTGACGTGAACGAGGAGCCGCATCGGTGGTCGAAACCTGTCGAGAGCGAGGCGTGATCCCAGCACGAGAGACTTGCCGGGAACGAGGCGAAGGCATGACAAGAGGACTCTCGGGGATAGCAGGTAAGATGCGTGCTGGAGTTTCTGGGCTTCCTGGCGCTGGGCCAGTTCTTGGAGTGGTCACCCAGCCGAGCTTCACAGGGTCACCATCCGGTATCTCCGTTGCTGTGGGAGTGACAGGGCGGTTGAGAGTTGCATTCGAACCCTGACGACGAAGAGAAGCATTGGAGCCCCGGCGGCCCAGAGTTGGAGTTGTGGGACGGCGACCGAGTGTAGGCGTCGTTGGTCGACGAGTTGGAGTACTGGGACGTTCTGGTTGTCCCTTACGAATGGGACTGGTTCGTCGTTGAGAGGACTTTGTGCCCATTGCATAGCGAGGGGAGTCGGTCATGTTGACACGGATGTAAGTGGAAAGAAGTATTCTTCAAACTGATCTTTAACAGGCAAAAGTCAGGGAGAATGACAACCTCTCCAGCTCAACTGAGAACTGCGGCATTATATACCCATTGGCAGACTGCCAACTCATCATCCTCATACTCAACTCTCATTCTGAAACAAATGTCGCGGAAAAGTCCGGGTAGGTGGTCGCTTTGCTTTTTCTTTGGATGAATCAACATCAACTATTCGTCAATCGTGAGGCAATGAAGCGCTGACCAGGATCTTTAAGTTACCCATGCCTTGACGGCTGATTAGCTCCCGGATGATGTGCAGCTCTAGTGAGACTGGGGCATCCCTGTCGGATCTATGGATGTTAACATCCCAACCTTTCTAACGAGCCTATTCAGCAACTAATTAGAGAACAGTTCCAGATTCTATAGGAGAAACGAGCGAAAGTTGCATTCAGCACTGCAACAGGGTACTACTTCATCTTCCTCCAACTACTCTTACCACTCACTACCGTCCTCTTGTTCTTCTCTGGAACCGTGTATCCTCTGTCCCTTTCTAATCTATGTCTTTCCCAAAAGTCACTCATCTCCTCTCTCAAAACTCTCTTCCCACTTCTTGAGTCTCTCTCCTCCCTCTGCCGCTCATTTCGTTGTGGCAGCATATCAGCCACCTTTGCAACAGCAGGCTTACACAGTGTTCTCCACACCCAGGACATCATGTGTCGGTACACATGGACAAGCCATTTGATCAGAAGTCGGGCATTTGTGCTAAAAGCTGCCACGAGAGAAAAGACCACTAGGGCAAAACTTGCAGGCAACGAGATTGTCCCGATGGTCTTGAGCGACAGATTATTCTCACCACCCCATTCTTGAGTGTTCATACCAAAGAGACCAGTAAAGAAGGTCAACGGGAGGAAGATGACTGTGAATGTGGTAAAGATCATGACACTGCGACTTTGTGCACTTGCAAGATCGGCATGAAGCCTACTCAGCCGTACCTCGTCAACCTGCGCCTGTCGCTGGACCATCTGAAGAAGTTTGTCGTAGTCATTTCTCGTGCTCCGGACTCTCTGAATCATCTCTTGAGCTTGGTGCGTATACTCCGAGACCTTTTTGATTGCTTCACTCAGGAACAGTCTTCCGTTTGCGGTGCGGTCACGAAGTTCCGGGCGAGTATAAGTGGAGAGCATAGAGCTGACGACTTTAGACTGACGTTCAAACAGATGAACCAGAATCAAAAGTTCATCTTCGATATCTCGAAGCTCAAGGAGGGCAGATGTATTGTCCCGGTTATCCTCTTCTGCTCGACGACCCTCGGCTTTATGGCGCGCTCTGATGGAACGAGCTTTGTTCTCAACTGGCTCGTAGGCCGACGCTTTGTCACGGAATCCCTCGGCGCGAAACGTTTTGAGCGAGGAGGTGAGTTTTTCGGTCTAATGGTTAGCCAGGTTTATGAATGAGATGGCAGCGTGATTAATCGCATGCAGTGACATACCAGAACGCTGATGGCTTCTTCAAAGATTCGAAACACTTCTAGGTCTGGATGGGAGGATCTGTCGAGGAGGACAGTAACAGCATGGAGGACTGCCAATGCCGCCAGGTCCAGAGCATTTTCGCATTGCCGGGTGAGATCGACGTTGACCTCGTTAAAGATGCTGTCGCGAAGATCTGCCTGCTGATACAGAGGCCCTTCAATAGCATCACCCTCTCGCTTCGGGAAGAACGAGAGTAGGGTATCTAAAGGTCAGCTGAGCTCCGTACTGAGATATATGACTTACGAGAGTCTATGGCCCAAAGCCACAGCTGATCCACCATGAGAACATTGCCGTTGAGTATAGAGTCCTCGCAACCCTCCTCGTCTTCCCCATCCTGGCTACTTGTCTTGGATCGTCGACTACCACTTCCGCTACTTCCGGAACTGCTGTTCGACATCTGTCCATGAAGTCCTGGGCCCAAACCGGGAGCAAATGTCCGTTCCTTTGTCAATTTATACAGCATCTGATCATCATCTCGCGACCGAGTGTCCCTCAACGATGGATATCCGTATTGATCTAGTGTTCGACGACAGTTGACCGGTGGATCGTGGCCCAAAAACTCCCAGATCACCTGCGATTCAAGAGAATCAGACTTTGCCACAGTTTCGGGAACAGGTCTGGCTCGTCCATGACCGAGACGCTGAAGGATGAGTTCTCGTCTGCGAATGAGTCGTTTGTACGAGTCAAAATGGAGATATGGGAGGAAGAGGCAAGTATAGATTCCACCCTCTGGTTTGGGGGATATCGAAGATTGCTTCGAAGATCGACCTCGAGGTGACACTACACAGTTAGTTTGGATTTCATGGTAGGACTCAACTTACTGTGCCGAGGAGCTGAAAAGTAACAGCCTGGTTTCGCAAAATACGCATAGTGTTGAGAGTGTCGCCCTCGAGAATGCCTTGTCGCCCAGAAGTCATTGTTAAACAGGGGGGCATAGTTGCGATTGTTTGCTGTCTGCAGAGTCTCGAACATTTTCTACCCAGGTCAGTCATCATCAATGAACTGCCTTTGGAATGCTTACCGTCACCCAGCTAGGATTGTTGTATGGCAAATGAACCCACATAAACTTGCGAGTTTCAATCTGAGGTTTCGAAAACGCAACAGGCACTTCATCCACGATTACTGTCTCACTGACTCTCCTCTCACCATTATTCGCGGCCTTTCGGATAGCAACGATCGCTTCTGGAAGTTTCGGAGATGCATCTATATCGTCATCGTCACTGAAGCCCTCGATTGTACTTCGACTTCGCTGTGAGAATGGAGGAAAGTCTTTGTACTCGTATTGTGAGGCTTGAGTTCCCATGCTGACAGACCTACTCAGAGATCGCCCCATTCTTCCTCGAGGAGGAGGTGATAGACGATCGACAGCCAAATCCTGCTCAAAATTGGCGCGAATAAGCGGTGATGGACGTCGCATTGGTGTTGAGTAGTGCGTGGGTGGTGAAATAGCCGCCGGTGATAAAGGTGTGGCAGGGGATCTTGCTGTAGGTGCTGACTCTGATCTTGTCTTTTCTGCATCAACAGGCCGTATGATAGGGGATGCAGGAGGAGACTCGACAGATCCTTGCGAGATCCCAAGGGGATTTTTGTGTGCTTCGTCAGCAAGTTTCTCAGTCGGCAGCATCGTTGTTTTGCCTCGATTCCTCAAGAACCTCCCTTCATCAACTGTCTCGACCTCATTCAGCCTCTCAGCTAAACACTCCTCTGGTCCTTTTCTGAGAAAGTCTCGAAGCGGTAGTCGTGTAGACCAAGCTCTAATCGTCGCCACATCCAATGGACCTGGAGGATCTTCAAAAAATCCGTGAACCTCGACATTGACCTTTTGCTCAAGATTCAGAGACCAATTTCCGTCCTCACTAGAGTACTCGTCTGCACGTCCGATGAGAGCCGACAACTGCTTCAGAAACAAACGCATCGTGTGCACATTATGTCGCCCGAAAGAAGCAATATTTGCATGATCACTCTGAAGTGGCAGAATGGTCTCTTGCCGCATGCCGAGTATAGCAGACTTGATTGAGGTTAGTGGCGCAGTAAAGTATACATCTCCCGAGCTGCCTGAGAGGCGAGAGTCGATGGTCTCATACAGCGTCCAGATGCGAAAGTCGTGTGCTATCGATTTGAAGTCGTCGTCGAGTTGGAGAAGCAGAGTGTTTCCCACGCGAAGATCGTCAGTTATTGACGTCGGCATAGGACCTGACAGTTGAAGCAGATTCTGAATACCAGCTGCAAGACTCGGCATGGCAAAGTAACTAGATCCTTGATGAGGAGTGCCTATCCTGTCAGCATGAGTCAATCAGAGATGGATCACCTACCAAAGAATGCAGCTCCATAGCATTGCCTGTAGACATCCTCAAACGACGGATCTCTGCTTGCCTTTGTCAACGCCATCTTGACAATAATACCGCCAACACTATGGCCCACAAACACAACCGGTCTGGTCTGCTTCTCTCGTTTTCTCAAATTTTCCAGCTCCTCCAGCAATGCATCGGCCAGGGTGCTCAGCCTCGTATCCTCAGTCGTCGATGGATGCTCATACAACAGAATCCGAGCTCGATCCGCCTCACGACGAAGCCCTTGGCGAACCCATGACGGAGCTGGTCGATCAGCATCAGATGCTGCACCTTCGGCATCACGCATAGACAATGCTCCGTAGTATCGACTCATAAGACCATCGCGACTCCATGTACGCAGGGGGTCTGCTCCAGGGCATGGAACAGTCACAATGTCGACAGTTGTTTGGTCGTGAGTGAATTCTCCTTCCGGATCAATAATAAATCTGGCCTTTGACAACTCTGTTTCCGCCGATTCTTCGCTAATCTTTCCTTCAGGTTCTCTCTTTATCGTGTAATCATTCAGCGGCGGAAGTTGATCTGGTGGACTTCCTGGGTTAACATGAACCGAGTCCTTGTCATTGCTGAGCTCCGGCTCAGGTGAGTCCCCTACATCCATATCAACAGTGTGAGCCCTGTAAATTTCCCGGCGTCTTTGCCTGGGGAGTTTCGGTCGAGGGGCTTGAGACATGAGAGCGTTGACGAAAGTCATGAATCAGATGGGTTTGTTCAAAGTATCAACGATATACATATCACTACCACTCACTCCGAGTCATCCGCACAAAACATCAGCCTGGCTTGGCCCGCTCGTGACAAAAGTCCATTTCAAAATAATATCCGATTCCCATATCAATTGCTGATGTGCTAATATTATCTCTGTAGGCTGACTCGGTAGATCCCATAACATGGGTGTCTGAGACACGATTAGTCAAATGACTGCACCACCTGAACCGTCCCCATGACTGCCTACTAACCCGTTTCAACCCATCCCAGCGCCCACCAATGCTTTAAAACACCATCAATAGATAGCATACCAATATGCGATGCCGAATGCGCCCTCAACTCTGATCAAAAAGTGTATCCGAGCATGCGCCTTTACTGCAGTGAAAAATCCCCAATAGTAGTGCAGTGCACCACAGAATCTATGTAGAGTCGATTCTCAATCTTGCACGTCTGGCCGGGTCTAACAACAAACATGCCGTTGGGGCCAAGATTGAACGTCTTTTCGTTCATGGTGACCCGAATCTTTCCTGAAGCGACGGAGCATGTTCGCAATTTGTCGTCTTCAACAGCCCAATGGTTAACGCTGCCGGGTTTGAGGACTATAACGTTGAAGCTGACGTCCTCTGAAACGGTGACGGGTTGGCCACTAGTGAGGTACGAGTTGGAATAGGCGACGTCTGATATGTTAGCTGGGCCTCACAGATAACGGGAAACTCACTGGCTGAAGATTCATCCTTTATCCTCCCTGGAGCAACCTCCCAATCCTCCATTTCCAATTCAACGCCCATCTCAGGTCTGCTCATGGCGACTGTTTGGTCTTTGATGGCAACGTCATTCCCAGATGAGCGTCTTTTTTTTCGCTTTGGCTGGACTTCGGTCATGGTGTCGACACCTTCAGAATCGTCGAGATCCATCGGTGGATTCAGTTCCTCGGAAGACGAAGATCGAGATGAACCAGACCCTCGTCCAAGTTTTGGCTCAGGACACCAGTCACAGCCGTTTGAACGTCGTTGTAGATGACACCAGTATCTACATCCCACGCAAGCTTCTAGAGCAGAAAATGCCTGCTTTGCTGTCGCAGACATGCCGATCGGGAGGCGTACGCAGGGTTGCGATAGTCTTGCGGATGGTCGGGTGGTATTAGCTGTGCACTGCTCGCTGCCAACCACACATGTGCCTACGAGGTATGCCACTGCACAAGAATAATGAGTGATGTCCAGATTGCTTCCCCTGTGGGTATGCTTCCAACCCTCAGGCAGCTCACGTATGCGAGGCAACGTTAGCATGAAATTGATGTCCTCTCGTTGGTGAGACTTTTGGGCTGGACTGAGGTGTTGGTGGAGATATTGCTTGACCTCCGATTCTTGCATAGCTGGCCGGTAGGGAGAATCCTGTGAGCGTGTCGTCTTTCTCTCCTGTTCGGCAGCCCGAGACACTCGGTTTTGCTGAAACGAGGCGAATACCGACAACCCTGGGTCGACTGGAGGTGGTGCGTCAGGAGGAAGTGGGTTTCTGGAAACAACGATTCCAGGTGTACCTCCAGGGCCATCCTTCTGATAGTTGCCGACCTTGGTCAATGTGCCATCTCCGTTGTCATTGAATGTCGTTGAGCAATGGCCAGCACCGAAATGCCCACCAAGACCATTGAGTTTGCCAAACACGCGGCGGCAATCACGCACAGGACATATGTATGGAAGTACAGGGTCGTCGTGGAGTTTGTAGTTTGCCGGAATGAGTGCCCCACGAGCAGAGGTAGAACCACCTTCGGGGACTGAGTATGTTAGAGCAGCTCGATGCAGTATTAAAAGGACCTACAAGGATATACAGTGTAGGCTCGGCCGGGTTCAGCCATGATAATTGCCTCCAATCGAGATTCAGGCGCAAGAATATCCGGTGATCTTGCTGGTCCAGGTGTTGGCGATGGTGTCCCTTGGCCAGTGTACTTTTTGAGCAGCTCGGCCCCAGTGAGAGCAACCACGGCAGATTGAGATGAGTGATGCATGGCGCTCTTCTTGATAGCTGCCCCGTTGATATCTGCCAACTGTCTCGCGACCTCGGCTTCCGTAAAGCGACGAGCTTCGCGGATACGGGCGTAATCAGCGGGAGTCCTTTTGGGGAGAACGGATGAAAAGTCTGAATGTGAAAAGTCTGGGGATGTTTTTCTCTTTCGAGGCATCCCTTGAGATGATGCAGGTGACTGTGAGAAGTATTGTGCTGGTCATGTCAGAATGAACGACGTCTTAAGGTAGAAAAGACATACCCTGTCTACGTTCCCATTCAGACTGAGCTGCTTGAATTCGAGGGTTGCTCGATAGGATCCCAGCCGCTGAGGCCTTAACTGCTGCGCTTCCGACAATGTCGCTGACGATACGTGAGGGTTCTGGGACGTTGACGTTGGCTTTGACTGAATTCCACGGTTTAAAGCCTGTGCTCTTTACGATTGTAGGGTCTGCATTGCCGGACATTATAGGATCAAGGACTGGCTGCAGGTTGAAAATCTCATGGGAGTGAGAAACGGACTGAAAAGAAAATTAAGGAACGAATAAGAAGCCCAAGTCGGGTTGCATAGATGAAATGAATTGATGAGGTGAGTGAGCTGATGATGAAAGTGAATTGGACGCGCCGACGCGAATGAGGTTATAGCGAGGTTAGGGGCAGGATGTACCTCGCTGCAGAATTAAGGTGAGTGATACACCAAAAAGTTCCCCAATACCACCTCCGCCAGCGAATATATCACTAACACTGCATATGAACCGTTTGAGCATTACAAATGATCTATCTTCAATTCACTCAACTGCAGCTTCTGATTTCGACATGTCTCATAATGTACAGCTATACATACAATTGTCCACCCATTCTACAGCCTTCCATCCCATCTAACTACTATTTCTTCTTTGATGCCTTTTTCGCCTTCTTGGCTTGCTTCTGGCTAAGCACCTTGACAGTCTTGATCTCCCCGCCGGTCTCGGCCCTTTTCTGTTCTGCCTTTCTCTGTCCCTCGAGTTCCCTCTCTCTCCTCCATCGTCTATGCCTGAACCACTGCTTTCGCGTCCTGAATCGCTTGGTCTTGAGGCCCGTCGTCTTGGCCAGCTTTCCAATAGCCCAGTTGTCTTCTCGATAACTGTAGTCCTTTCGCAGCTTGAGCAATCTGTCTGGCTCGCCCGCTTCGATACGGTTGACCTGGAAAGGGATTCCGGACGGCGAGATCTCGGGCTGCGCGGCGACTTCTTTGATGGGGAAGGCGGTCATGTTTAGTTTTCGCTTGCGTTGGGCGTGTGCGGGATATGGTAGTGTGTCGTTTTTGTCAAAGACTACGCCGATGTATTTGCGGTCGGGATGTAGCGAGGGATCGCGGTAGTATTTGACATATCCGGTCGCCATTGCGTGAATGGTGTGGTCTCGACCCATGATGCAGTTCTCTCCAGGCCACCAATGCGTACCGCGCTGTTTGTAGAGGATGTTTCCAGGAATGACGAATTGATCTAAAGGTCAGCCCAGTCCAGCTCATTCAGAGCAGAACCTACCTCCTGTACGCTTTGCACCGAGCTTCTTTGGAATACCCCTCTTGGGCTTCTTCTTGTATGCTCCTTGTGACTTGACCGAGGCAAATCGATGACCTTGGACGAGCGAGTTGGCCAATTGGACACCTAGAGGAGCGACAGGTGTGAAAGCCGGCCTCGCTAGACTGGCCACAGCAGCCAATATTGGCCGCTGCATCGTGAGGAACCTCATGCCGGCGATTTGTGACGATATGGGCTGAGTGAGGTTAGCAACGCTTGATCCTCAATTGATGGAGTTTTTGCGCTTAGTCATCGCTTATCGATAAGCTTGTGGACAGCTTCCCTAAACTCAGCTGCAACATCAACACTCTCTGTAGAATCATCAACAAAATGCGGTACCTTTTTGCTGTTCTGTCTCTTTTGACACTGGTCAATGCCCAATTCGGTGGCTTCTTTGATCAAATGTTCAACCAGCAAGGAGGTCATGAACATCATCAAGCGCAACAGCAGAACAATCCAAGTGATGCGAACCACTACAAGCAGAATTACGAGAACTGTAAGTACACCTACAACTTTCTGACTTTGCTAACATGTCCAGCTGTCTGTGACAAATACCTCTGCCCCGACACCCTCGCTTGCGTCCACTTTCCTCATCACTGTCCCTGCGCCTGGGATGCTCAACAAGAAAAGTTCGAATTAGCTGAGGGACAACGTCTTTGCGTCTCTCGTGGTGGATTTCGGCCCGGTGAAACAGCTCGAAAGATTGAATTGGCAAGAAAGGGACTACTGTGAACATCGACAAGCATAACACCACAAACGACAACACGAGTGATAACCGTAGATATTAGGAAATGAAACATGCCTCTACCGATCAGACTATGTGCCCTTGGTCTCCATCAGAATCTTGAAAACGAGCGAGTAATCAGATAACACACTCCTCTTCTGCCAACGCCCAATAATGATATCCTCAAAACTCCATCCTAATGCCCTAGCCAGTTCACAACCCTCATCATGTCTCCCCAGCACCCTACGCAGTGCCGTTGGGTACGCGCGGTACCTGTGGCACAGGCGGCACCTCGCCCTCGTCATCCTCATCCTCATCCGCGAGCGTCTCGGGGTGGCCCAGGAGCTGGGCCACATTCTTCATTTCGTAGTGTCTCTTTCGGAGCTGTTCAAACTTTCTGTGCTTCTCACGCTCCTCGGGAGACATGCCCGCCAGCTCCTCCTCCGCGTTGTGCCCGATGCTGCTCTCGTCGTCGACGTGGACGCTCTTTTCGCTGCGGGGTGACGGCGCGCCCGCCTCCGGGATCTCCTCTTCCGGTTCGCCCAGCGAAAGGCCCGGAATGTCATCTTCACGGCTTGGACGTGAATTCTTAAGACGAGCACCAGCGTCCGCCAGAGGATCCTCGTCTTCGTCCGACGGGTCTTCGGCGGGGTCGTAGTGTTTGGCATAGGGAGTCTTTGGTTCTGTGATCTTCATGGTAGAGGAGCGCTCCTGCTCCGTGAGGTAGAGGTTTGCCTCGTCCCACTTGAGTCGCTGCGAGGGTTCGAGAACGTCTCCGATGGAACTGTTGGCACCTGATTGTCGGCGGGATCCAGAAGGGCGAGCTCCAGAGGAAGAGCGTCGGTGACCAGCGTTGATCTGAGTGTTGGCGATGGTGAGCTCCTTATCGCTGGCAGGTTGATCGTGGTTTGGTGAAGCGGGAGGAGATTTCTGATACGAGTTCTTGAGGATGCCTGGAACTGTTAGAGAGGCCACAAATAGTCTCAGACAACTCACCTCGAGGTCGTTGAGGAGGACGGGTAGGAGGCGAGTGCGCCGGGGGAGAATCAACAGCAGAAGCCATTTTGGTATGGTCGGAAGCTTGAGTTGAAAGGGTTAAAGCCAGAGCTCAAGCCCAAGGCGTTGTATCTGAGATATTGTGCGGTCTGAACGTGGTGTTTGCCTGTGATGTAGTCGCGAGATCAGGTTGAAAGATGAAACCCTGTGCTCGTGAGCAGATCATCAGTAAAAGAGGCGGGGGGCCCTATAAGATCCAATGACGCAGTGGCCTGAGACCCCAGGATTTAGAGGGGCTGGGTACGTACCAAGCCTTGATTAACGGCGTGTGATGCTAACGGACGATGAGTTTTGTGAAGATAATAAGGACGTCTCTGTTGATCCCGTTATTCTAACCTTTTCAGTCGGATTTTTTGGTCGTACACAACGGTTGTGACTGGGAATACCCTTGTCGTCCGATTTCTAGTACACCCTCTTTGATGCAAGAAACATCTGGAATATCGTGAGATTACGCACGTGAATGCATGAAACGAGTTCTGCGATATATATTATCACAGTCATATTGTTATCACAGTTATATATAGTAAACTTGAGTTGATACTGTAAATACGAGCATTCCAGATTATCTGATCTTGTTGATCGTATATTGAATTGCCGGCCTCTACGTCATTTTCACGATGAAAGGGTCGTCACACAGCCGAACGTTTAGAGGGGGGTTGGATGCGATGCAACCTCGTTCGTCATTCGAAAAACCACTCAAACTTGGTTGATTGGCCATCTCTACGATGAGGTGAAACGATGTTGATCTTGCTTGGTCTAGATCTTGTAAACCGCGCATGCCAGCATAAATCAGCGGCATGCATTTGCCAGCAGGTCCAGATAATGCAGTCCAAAGCACGCCAACTACTCGTGTGAGTTGTTCTCACTTACCTGTGCGTTACTGCTGTTTCTTTGCCTGAATTCCTCTCCAACTCGGCGACCTTCTCGCTCAGAGCCCGCAGGCTGGCCTCCAAAGCCTCGATACGCTCCTCCAGCTGCATATCCTCCGACTCGGTCATCTTCTCCTCCATGGCACGCTGGAAGGCCTCCAAAGCCTCAACACGCTCCAGCAGACGCGCAATTTCAACAACATTGTCCATGTCCTGTGAAGATCCGGTGGTGAAGGTTCCCTCTGTCTTGGCGTTGCCTGGATGTTGTTAGCAAATGGGTATTTAAGCTTCTTCTGCCATGATTTCCTACCTTTCAGCTGAATGTTGTCGTAAGCTGTCTCGATAGGGTATCTGGATGCGTATTCTTGATAAGCAACGATGTTATTCTGGGCCGTAGTGATGTTCTTTTGGGCAGTAGTGACAAAAGAGCGGCGTCCTTCTGGGCCAAGTCGGCGAAGAAACTCATCCGTGGAGACCATTTCCAATCCGTCTAATGCCTTTGCGCTATGTTCGGACGAGTAGCTCATCTTGCACGACTTGACGGGAATAAATGGTCGCGCACTTCTGTTAAGCAAGTTAGGGTCAGCAAAGTTGAAGCAGTAAGTGAACATACCCGATGAACCAGATGGTAGATAAGTACGATGAGCGGAGTGCAGATGTTGAGGTGGCAAGAGATAATGCCTTTGTAGTACTGAACAAAGATTAAATTAGGATAAAGCAAAAGGAGTGAGAGGAAGAAGAGGATAATTCAAGGGCGAAGAAGCATCGTGTAGCAAGCCCCGTGAATCAGAGTGGAAGCTATTCATCAGTGACGGCTGCTGGCACTGGCAAGATCATGCAATCAATGTTTGGTTTGTGAGCCTCTTCTCGGATTGCTACAACTCTCCCATGGATCGGGGTGTTCTCCTCGTACTCCCAAACACTTGTGTGTGACCCAGCCAGGCCTAGCAGTTTGGGCAATTGCTTCACTCATCACTGGTAGCTCGTGGGCTTGTAGGAACTACTTTGTCAAGACTTCACCTAACGAGACTGGATTATAAGAAAGTTCGCTAACTAGTATCAATTTAACTAACTAACGATTACACGCTTGCAGAGAACTACCTAATTGACGACATACTTACCGATCATCTCTAGATCAACACCTATCATCCAGCTAATCGGAGCTGTTCTCATTGTGGCCACTCTCCTCATCACGGCTTCCACCCATGTTGTAATACTTGCCAAAGACACGAGTCTCCAGATCAGAAACTCCGCCCGTAGACTTACGAGCCTGGCGACGGAAATAAATACGCTTAGCCCATTTCCAAGATTCAATACCGAGGAAGAAGAGCACAGCCTCGACAAAAACAATACCCCATTCCCAAGAGATAGGAGCATGTTTGAAGACGACAGTGTTGAGTCCAGGAATATAGATAATAGGGAACATGGTAACAAAGCCAGCAATAATGGCCCAGAAAAGGAAGGGATTTCTCCAAACGTCGTATATCCACTGGGTGAAATACTTCTTGCTCTTGGGTTGCATTCGGAAGAAAGACCTTCTCATGTTGATCATCTCCCAGGCAAGGAACAGGGCGAACCAGGTCAGGCATGCAAATGTTGTTGAGCGAGCACGGAAAATGACCTTGCAGTCTTCGCTGTACGTGTTGTTGCAGTTCTCTCCAATGTCAGCAGCACCATTGCCGAAGCCGTACAGGACGAGGACGAATGAGGCGAGACAGAGGGCTGACATCCAGAGACCGTAGACGACCATGTCGAGCATAAGTTCAGGGGTAAAGACACCTTGTTTCAACTACAGGCAGACAAGTTAGTGGGATTCAAAAGGGAACATGAAAAGAAGGGGACATACGTTTTGAGGGGGACGCTGCATGATATCTGGGGCAGCAATCTCAAAGCCGAGACCCATATCAGGCATACCAGATGTGATCATGATGATCCAGAGAATCTCAACTGGTGCGAGAGGGAAAACCGACAGATTATCCTTATCCTTGAAAGCAAGACCGATCAGGAGTGTACAAGCTTGGGCAATATTCTCAGCCAAAACGTGCAGAATAAACTTCTGAATATTGTCAAACATTCTTCGGCCTTCTTCAACAGCATTCAGAATAGAAGCAAAGTTGTCATCAGTCAAGACAATGTCGGACGCTTCCTTGGCAACATCAGATCCAGCCTGTCCCATGGCAATGCCCACGTCTGATCGCTTCAAACTGGGTGAGTCATTGACACCGTCACCGGTCATGGCGACGAAAGCCTTGCGTCGATGGAGAGCTTCAATCATACGGACCTTGGTCTGGGGGGCACAACGAGCGACGACAAGAGGCAAAAGGGGAAGCTGATCAATCTCATCATCGGACAGCTTGTCAAACTCTGAAGCAGCCATGACCATGACCTTGGAAACATCCTTGGGGATCTCAGACATCTTGGCAGGGAGAATTCCAACTTCAAGAGCGATAGCACGAGCTGTTTCAGGGTGGTCACCAGTAAGCATGTGAACACTGACGCCGGCTTCGTGGCATTTTCGGACTGATGGGGCAGATTCAGGGCGAGGAGGGTCATACAGGCCGATGAGGCCACGGAAGACAAGGTCCTTCTCGAAGAGTCCCCGGTCAAGTTCAGCCTCATTGTCCTCAACATGGGGAATATCCGTTCGGCTGGCGAGAGCAAGAACACGAAGACCAAGGCGAGCCAGAGACTCCATGTTTCTCAAAACATCTTCCTTGATATCATCGGTGAACTCGAGTATTTCGTTACCAGCGGCATAAACAGGGCAAGAAGTCAAGACACGTTCAACAGCACCCTTGGTAAAGACCCATTGCTTCTGGGATTCGCTGTCGTGGAAAATGACCGACATCTTCTTGACATCTGAATCGAAAGGGAATTCGGCAACTTCATGCCAGCGGGGGTTATCGCCAGACGACAATCGCATGCGGTTCCAGTTGAATCGAGAAGCAAATACTTGCATAGCAATCTCTGTTGGATCTCCACGAGCATGCCACTCGCCCTCAATCTCGTGGACAGTGGCTAGGTTGGCAAGTGAAGCAACGTTGAGATACTCGACAAGGCTGGGGTCCTGAGCAGGCTGGGAAGCGGGGTCGATTGATGTACCTTTGGACTTTTCATTCTGGAAGTCGATATTCTTGGGTTGGTCTTCAGTCAGGGTGATATCTCCGAGCGTGGGGTTGAATGGCTCATTGGAAGCACCAACAGAGTATGTGCCGCGTCCAGGGATCCAAGCCTTCTTGACGATCATGGTTCCTTGGGTAAGGGTTCCGGTCTTGTCAGAGCAAATGTCTAAAAGGTCAGCTATGTCTGTATTACATGGAGTGTACTTACTGGTCACAGCACCCAGGGCTTCCAAACTCTTTAGGTTACGGACAATGACATTTCTCTGGACCATACGCTTGGTACCAGCAGCCATAGTGATGGTGAGAACAACAATCAGAGAAGCTGGGATCATAGAGAGACCAGTTGCCACGGCATAAATGATTACTTCCCTCTGCGACCTGAAATCATTGGCTGCTAGAACAATAATAGCACACACAATAGCCGTTCCAAGAAGAATAAGTGCCAGCTTGGAGAGCTTGCGCTGAAGGGGAGTACCGACATTGACACCGAGGAAGCGTCCAACAGCATCAGAGCCGGTCAAGGTCCAAGCTTGCATCCAGCGACCAAAGTTGGTGTTACCCTCGGCATCTCTCTTTGGCTGTCGGCGCTTGGAAGACTTGCCGCGGAGAGCAACAGCAATCTGACCAATCTCAGTGTATGTACCTGTAGCAAAGACTATGCCACGGGCTCGTCCCTTGGTCACAGTAGACGAGCTGTAGGCAACGTTGAGTCGATCACCAGGGCCAGTATCATCTGGAAAGGTCTTGTTGATCTCTTTGCGCACAGGCAGAGACTCGCCAGTGAGGAGTGCTTCGTTGGTTTCAAAGTTGACAGCCTCTACAAGACGGATATCCGCAGGAATTGTGTCACCGGTCTTGAGTTCAACCATGTCACCAGGGACAATCTCAGCAGTCACAACAACTTGGTTGTTACCGTTGCGGACAGCGTGGGCGGTAGGAGAGCTGAGAGAACGTAGGGAGTCCATAGTCTTGGCGGCTTGAAACTCTTGGAGGAAACCAACGACAATGTTGAGGACAATGACGGCGGCTACTACACCACCTTCAATCCAAGACTGGATACCGAACGAGGCAGCCATGGCAAGGATGAGAACCTGTCCCCCAAAGGGCAAATGAGCGACTCTACCGTTGTCTGTGAGCTTCTTCAAGTATACTTGAGGAAGCCTGTGTGAGGTAACTTACTAGAGTCAAGGCATTGGCGATCTGCCCGATAAAGATCTTGAGAGGTTGAACACCTTCTTGTTCACCGAATTCGTTTCGACCATAAGTCTCGAGACGCTGCTTGGCCTCGGATTCAGTGAGACCATCATCTAGATTACCATTAAGCTCCTGGGCGACCTGCTCAAAGGTAAGAGCATGAGCAGGTGCCGTCATGGGAGAGTTGGCTTGCCCCGAGATGTGAGGCTTCTCTTGTTCGTTCTGACCCATTGTGACAGTTGAAGAGAGGAATGAGTTGAGAAGTTCAGAAAGACGAGAGGGGGAGGCCCTTTTAAGCTGTACCTTTACGAGGGAGACATCAAGAGACCTTCCAAGTAGGACACCGATGGACCGTGAGGTGGATGTGCCAAGAGTGACCATCACAGGAGATGCATACAAAACAAAGGCTGCGCCAAGAGCGCTCTGGTTAAACAGTTTTATTTGGAGGAGAATTTTTATATGTGGAGATGATTGACATTCAGAGTAATATGCCAAGATAATGCCGGAGGTGTACTAAGCCGCATATTGAGGCGGTTTGGAGGTTCTGTTGAAGATATTGCCACCTGCACCTGAGGTGACAGCGTGATGAATGCCTATTTGAGTACATCGATGACTGACGGTTACAATGTTGACTCACATTTGGCTATTCTGAAGCTTAAGCAACCTTATTCGAGCAGGATCTTTATCTGCGCTGTGAATCATTGGATAGACAACGAGTGATGCGCCAAGTTTATCTCAAGAGCTTAAAGTCGTTAGTGGTGATCCTTGCTTCTTGGCGTTGCCGGGTCCTCCAACCTGGTTGAGCACATGGCAATAACATAATTCCACGCTGAAAACAGCTATTCTTGGTATTTTTGAGACGCGCAAGTGCTCAGACAGTGGTAGAAGCGTTTCGTGTTTATTTTCTCGGTACTTGTCAAGCTTGAAGTCATTTTTAGATCAGATTCTGAGAAACACAGGTATCGTAAAAGCGGGTCTCTGCATCGGGGAGTCGGTCTTCAACTCCTACGTTCAAGGGTCTAAAATATCCCCAGATTCCCGTCTCCGCGATATGTGAGATAAGATTCGGCAATTACGTAGTCTTGGACGTTTAAGGACCGGGATTGAGTGTGCTTATTATTCGCATTGATAACACTTACGTAGGAGAAGAGAAAAGAGATGCTAAATGTTGAAATAGCCAACCAAACGAAATGAAATGAATCTCTTATTTTGTCTGTCCTACAGGGCATTATCGTGGCAGTGGAAGTATAGCCTGACATCCTAGGTACCGAAGGCACCCGGTCTGCCCTCCAAGTTCGTTGTAGTCGGCTCTTGCCCGCTGAACCTAGGTACCTACCGATAAAGCCAATACCTTAGCGGCCTTGCAGCCTCAGCCTTCTGATACCAACATCAACTTTGCAGCATTTGCCAAGCTCCGCCAAGACAATAAACATCTCGTCATCTGCTCTAAAGCTGAATCACTGTCACGGGCTCCAAATACTCGTCAATCAATGGCCAGAACTGCTGGTGCAGCCATGCCGTTGCGATATTCCGTCCCGGCACCAAACAATCATTCAGATGTTCTAGAACCGGTCTTGGGTTTGTAGCCGCCACTGCAAGCACGTTAATCAGTCTCGATTGTTATAACTAAAGTCACATGTCGCGACCATTATCAGGCAATTCTCGCGCTTGCCAATTTGACTACTGAACCCTCACAAAACACCGCATTTTCGTTTATCGCTGCAATGGAGCCAGTCGGGATCATTCTGCTCGTGCTTTTTCTCTTCATCATCATCATGGGCCCTCTGTACGTCTTCCGCTGTCAAATTGGCCACTGCTAACTGGACAAGTGCATGCTTCAGGATGAGCGTGCGGAGAGCGTCGGAGAAGGTTTTCAATCCCCAACCTAATCAACTGGACAATGCGCGTCGAAAACTCAGCACCGTTACAACCTCTACGGTCATTCCACAAGCGAATCCCGATCCCACCGCCGACATTGAAGCTCAGACTCCACTCTCCGGGTTCGGTGAATGGTGAGTGCATCCACTTCCGGCCAAGGTATCGGAAGCTCAGTCTCCGCTTTCATGCTCCGGCCGGAGCTTGTACGGGCCGCTCCTGGATCTTGCTGACATTCTTAGTCCAATCTGCATAGGTCCTCTTGTTCCAGAACCAGCACATACCGTCAACGCCGACCCACGTCCGATTCTCGAAAAGGTTTCAACGGTGACATCTCACGAGACGAATGACAAGCCGGGTCCCAGTGTACAGACGACCGATAAAGCAGGCACAAGTGTACAAACGACGGCCGGTCCAAGTGTACAAACCGATGAAGCTGAAGACGACATCATGACGATAAATACATGCGGCCATTCTTTTCATTCAAAATGTCTTTCCTCTTGGTTCTTGATCGAACGATATGATTGTCCTGTATGCAGGGTGCCGTATTACAAAGGGATACCACGTCGCGAAACAGCCTTGAGCGTGACACCGTTTTGGTGATCACCGCCACTTAATTGATCACTAATCTCTAGTTTAAATGCATGGCTTCGATGCCTAGCCATGTCTCAACGTCAACAGCTTGATGATGCTTACAAGCAGCCAGCAAGGGATGGTTCCTAATTAGTCCAGCTTCAGCCACAATCACTTTCAGCATCTCGATTCCCCATCTAAATGTTTCAGTTGTTCGTGGAACACCTAATACTTTCCCGGGACCCTCCGACCACATTCATTGGCCGTGCTCATTTCTTCGGAGTATCTCCTACGGTTTTATGCAGTCTTCCGTTGTTGGGTGGTTTGAGCGTCACAGCGGAGCAAAGTTGCCAAATACGCACCGCCACCAGACGGATCGGCGATCTTCCCGCCCACCCAAGTCTAGATGACTTCATCGCCATCAACAATGCCTGGATCGAGAATTTTGGTCGTTGATCGTTTAGAGACCTGACACTTCACCAGCCAGCAATTCAACAGGTGATGCAGGGGGCTTTGTGCCCATCGTGTTACCAGCGACAGTTTGCTCCGGAAATAATGACCTAGCCCTACCGGAGGCAACATCGTTCCCAGACCATGCATGACGCACCCTGCGTCATTGGCTCTTCGGGCCACTTCCTCCGACTACCATTACTTTAAATGTTGGAGAATGTTCGTTGCCGAATTTATCAGGTACTTGGCTGTCGCTTATATCTGTTATCGCCCCATGACCCTCAATTCTTCCTCGTTTATACCACTTGACATATGTCACTTCGTTTCTTGACATCTGCTGGAAGACTTTCCCTGCGACTTTCGGTTCCTAGAGCTTATAGCACGACTACAACCATGACCTCAAAACGGAAGAGAACTGGGGCTCATCCGCCACCTCCGATACCTGAGGTGCCTGATGCCCCCAGGAGAAGCAGTCGAAGAATAAAGGATGCTGCCGAACGGCCAAAGTCAGACACAGATCCAATGAAAGCTGCCAGCCCAAAGAAAACAAAGGCTGTCTGGGATACAGGCGAAGGTGTCGAAGAAGCCATGCGCGAGCTGAGCGAGATGGAACAAAAGCTGCAGACTGCCGTCAGAAGACAGCGTCTTGCAGTTGAGTCCTCAGATCTTCATGTCAAGAAGGAAGCCGCCGACGAACCTGATATCCGACCGAAAATGTATGCGCCGAACCAGGATACTATTGTTACCAGGGGAAACTTGGATGGAAAGCCAAAGGTTGCCAACTCTGTACCACTGGATGAGTACGACGCCAAACTTGCTGCTGGCGACGTCGCTGATGCCAAAGGTGAAGACGATGGCTTGGACCGAGGTGCCAACAGGCCTCCCCCTGTCAACAGTGAAACTCTTCCTCTACCATGGAAAGGAAGGTTAGGATATGTGAGTTTGGCATTGTGATGTACAGACATTACTGACTCTCCAGGCTTGTCTAAATACGTACCTGCGCAATGCGACTCCTGCTGTCTTTTCCTCGAGGACCTGTCGCATGGCCTCCATTGTTGAACACCGACACCCTTTAGCAAACCCTGATGAACCAGAACACCCTACCAAGAATCGACCGGATAAGAACAAACCCGCAGACCACGAACGAGGACTCAAATATGTACAAGATTTGGGCTTGGCGAATGCAAGAGATATTGTCAAAATGATTCGATGGAATGTCAAGTATGGCATCAAATTCATGAGACTGAGTAGCGAGATGTTTCCATTCGCAAGCCATCCAGAACATGGTTACAAGCTAGCCCCCTTTGCATCAGATGTGCTGGCGGAAGCTGGCAGAGTTGCTGGAGAGCTGAATCATCGTGTAACAACACATCCTGGACAATTCACACAGATTGGTTCTCCCCGCAAAGAAGTTGTTGTCGCTGCCATGCGCGATCTAGAGTACCACGATGAAATGCTTACTCTACTCAAACTTCCCAAACAGCTTGATCGCGATGCTGTCATGATCTTGCACATGGGTGGCGTCTATGGCGACAAGCAAGCAACCGTTGACCGTTTCAAAGAGAACTACGCCAAGCTATCAGACAGTGTTAAGAGACGATTGGTGTTGGAAAATGACGATGTCGCATGGAGTGTTCACGATCTGTTACCTGTCTGCGAAGAACTCAACATTCCTCTCGTGCTCGACTACCACCATCACAACATCATCTTTGACCCATCGATAAGAGAAGGTTCCCAAGACATTATAGGCCTCTACGATCGCATAAAAACTACATGGACCAAGAAGGGAATCACCCAGAAAATGCACTACAGCGAGCAGACATCCAGTGCAGTCACACCAAGAGATCGTCGCAAGCATTCCGCCAGAGTCAAAACTCTCCCACCATGTGCCCCCGACATGGATCTAATGATAGAAGCCAAGGATAAAGAGCAAGCTGTTTTTGAACTGATGCGAACTTTTAAACTGCCAGGCTGGGATACTTTTAACAACATTGTACCATATGAACGACCAGATGAATCACGAAAAGCCGTCAAAAAGAAGGCAAAGAAGGGCAAGAAAGCAAATGACGTCAACGGAGAAGCGGAGGATGATATTGAAGTTCCTGAAAAGATTGTTAGCGCTGAAGATTTTGGCATGGGAGGTCCTCAAGCAAGAGTGTATTGGCCCGAAGGTATGGAAGAATGGCTGCGACCGAAGAAGCGCGAGATTAAGAAGGCAAAGGAGGGCAAAGATGGGACACCTGTGATGAAGCAGAATGGAGATGAAGAATAATATGTCTAATGTCAATTTCATTTAATAGTGCACAATTAATAAACTGCATGAATGTCAATTGAGTGGTGTTGATTTGTTGATCGAGGTGCCAAATATACAGGGTAGGAGGTCTGAAAAGTTTTCATACCTTCCCAAGTCAACCTGGAGCCTCAACTTTTCTTCTTCAACAGACAATGGGTTCTACAAATTTTGACGGTACAAGCGAAAGTTTTTTGCACTGGTTCAAGTCTCTGCCAGATGCTACATTCTCCGATGCCATTAAAATTGTTGATCTTCGTGATCGCAATGCTGGTCGTGGTATAAGTAGGTGCCTGCATGCCTTCAAAGTCAAGCTAACAAAACAGTCGCTCTCGAGGATATCCCTGCGGAAACAACTCTGTTTACCATTCCGAGAAGAGGAATCATCAATATTGAAACCTCGGAGCTACCAAAAAAGATTCCGGATGCTTTTGACCTCGACAAGCCTGACGATGACGCACCGGGATTGGATTCTTGGAGTTCGCTCATCCTCATCATGATTTACGAGTATCTTGAAGGCGAAAACTCCAAGTGGAAGCCTTATTTCGATGTTCTTCCTTCGGCATTTGATACGCCCATGTTTTGGTCCGACAATGAGCTTGAGCAGCTTCAGGCCAGTCATATGCGACACAAGATCGGCAAAGCTGAGGCTGAAAATATGTTCCAAAAGACGCTGCTCCCCATTATTAGAAGCAACTCTGAGATTTTCAACGCCGGAAACAAGACTGATGCAGAGCTTATTGAGATTGCCCACCGAATGGGTAGCACCATTATGGCATATGCTTTTGATCTTGAGAACGACGACGAAGAGGAGGAGGAGGCTGATGGTTGGGTGGAAGACCGAGACGGAAAGTCGATGATGGGAATGGTACCAATGGCGGATATTCTGAATGCCGACGCCGAATTCAACGTAGGTCATTTCTTGAGTAATTGGCAAAGCTAACGGAATAGGCTCACGTCAACCACGAAGAGGAGAGTCTCACCGTGACCAGCTTGAGGCCCATCAAGGCGGGTGAAGAGATTCTCAACTACTATGGCCCTCACCCGAACTCGGAGCTCCTAAGAAGATACGGATACGTTACCGAGAAGCACTCTCGTTATGATGTTGTCGAGATTCCTTGGGACATTGTCGAGTCAGCTCTGACCGCCAACTTTGGCATCCCAAGTCAAGTCTTGGAGCAGATTGTAGGTCGAGCCACTTGAGGATGACCCAGCTAACCTCAATAGCGTGGCGCTCTTGAAGAGGACGAAGAATTTGAAGACACATTTGTTTTGGAGCGAGAAACAGGCGAGGTCAACTCGGACGGCACCTTTGCTGAGTCTGCTCGATTCGAAGGCATGCCCGAAGATCTTCAAGAACAACTCAAGACATTCCTCAAAGGTATCAAGAAAGCACAACCCGATGCTATCCCCGACAAGCGAAAGAGAGACGAGATCCACCAAGCTGTGCTGGCCAAGACATTGGAGGCCCTCGTAGCAAGATACCCGACAAGCATTTCCGAAGACGAAAACCTGCTCAAACAAGACATTCACCAACGAACTCGCATGGCGATTGCCGTCAGACTTGGAGAGAAGAAGCTACTTCAAGGAGCAATTACCGCATCTTCTGGAGACGTTGAGATGACAATGGACGACGAATCTGGACCAGCCAAGCGTGCAAAGCGTTGATCCAGCGGGGTTATGTGATAGATCTTGTTTCCTCTCGTCTCATGCAAGAGGTGCAGAAGGCGATTGCGAACCATCCGCAAGGCAACAATTCCAATCAAAATTACAATTATCTACTATTTAAACGATCCATATCGCACATTTGTTTCCAATCTTCCTCTGATCAGTAACCACATTGAAGAAGCTAAACATCAGCGAGATACTGACAACAATTGGAGTAGATCAATCAGGCCTGCAGCCGTTGAGTTTACGGTCTGACTGAGACGAGCAGAAGTCTGCAGCTCTACAAGAAATACCTCGCTATACGCGGTTCCGCTCGCGTCACACAAACATCACCGAAAATGTATGATCATGTTGAAACACGAGTCCACCAACTTGATGGCTTCGCTGTGAGTACTCGATCGCGATTGCCTCGGTTACATTCACCATCTTATGGTGTACGCCACCCCCAAAGAGTTGCAAGCGAGCAGTCTACTCGGACTTGAATGTACCCGAACTCAACACCATCAGAAGAGGCTTGAGCATTGGCTGCTTCGAGTCACCTGGCAAGGTTCCCACACGACCAAGACACATCTTGCGGAGACACCGACGTCCTCTGGCCTCAGATGCAATTCAGCTCCTATCGCATAATCCAACGTTGCCAAGTCGCAAGTCACCAGATAATCAAGGGTTAGCGCCAACAACTGATCGACATCAAGATCTTATCTCACCCATTGGCCCGCTTTCTTGACAAATCAATCAGACAACTTACCCGGTGGGAGTGCGGTTGAAGTCTCCATCGATCCGTGGAGTATGGGTCCCCGGTGTCGAGCAGAAGCGTAAGAGGGGTCGGGCCGCGTTGATGTTGCATGAACTAGGGTGTCTTCATATTCCCTGCACAGCATTCAGAAGTACCATGAAGCGTGGCACCAATCCTTATTTCAGGTCTTGAATAGGCTTTACGGATATGTCAAGATGTCTGGCAGACTGCTTAAGCTGACATGTATGGTGTCGTCATTCTCACTTTGTTGCTTCAACACCGGAAGTCGATTTCCTCAGCGGTAATGACCGAGAAGGACCAAATGGTAATTCCGAGATGAGGCTCTGCGGATGAGTGAGCTATAAAATGGCTTGCTCAAGTGTGATCGACAGGCAAGCCAACTGCTCAAGTATGAGATGCAAGTCGACTAGTGATCATGTTGAAACAGGTATGCTTAAAGCCAGCTTCAGGCTCAACTAACAATGTCAGAAAACATCAAAGCACAGCTCAAGCCGAAAAGGGAGCTCTTCAAGCCAACCCACCCCAGGCTTCCTGTTTATCGCCAACAAACTTGTCATCCGAGATCCAGGACGTGACGATTATCTACACCTTATTCCGCCCAGTTCACCAAACTTCTACCGCGGCGAGGTCCCAAGCAAAGTCATGTGCTACAGAAACGGCGAAGTGTATGAAGCACCAGATTGGCGATGGTATCGAGACGCTTCCACGCTACCTGCAACCGAAGGACAACTACTGAGAGTGGACGCCCGCGGAAACTGCATCACGGATCAATATGGACGAGTATACCCGGCTGAGGAGTACAAAACGTTTGGGGTTGCTGCTTGCAATCCACTGCTCCCGATTATGGTCACTGAACATGATCCTCTGGTCACCAGATCGAACTGGGAACTTTTACGTGTATTCCATCCACCATCGATTCCCGGGCTCTCTCAAGTGAGCACCATCACCAGCACCATGGGTCCTGGGCCTGGTCCTTTGCTACACGTTGCTGGCAGAAATCCTGCGTGGATTCCCGGTCTACTTCCTCTGACCTACAAAGCACCCCGACGTGATGCACCACACTCAACAGGCCTTGGAGGAGAGCTGCCCATCGTTCTGGGGCTCATGGCATTGAATGCACCACCAGGCAGCGAGATGAGCAACCATTCGATAGACAGTGTATTTCTTGGACACAATCGATTGTGGAGACATGGAGCTTGGACAAGTCCTGATGCTCCCAGAGGACGTATGTTGTCCAATCGATTGCTGATATAGCTAACAACCACAGATCCCCCAACAGCTTCTGAGGATCCAAAAGGATTTATTGTCAAGGTGTTTTTTGACCCAGACAACCAATTCTCAACTCGAGAAGATCTCCGCAGTTTTGAATGGGAGAGGGCTATTGTTCGAGATTGACCAATGTGACAGCTTAAGCTTGAATTGATTTAGTCTATTATTCATTCCTGTGTGAAGCCTGCTCTGCAGTCTGCCCCATGTTCGTTATCCCATCCATGAGCTAGTTTGCTCGATTACGTAGGACTCAGACCGCGTCGGGAAGTCGTACAGCGATATCGCCAGATTGGGTAATGTATCGAACCCAAGGCAGCGAAGGATATTGCAACTACGATTGTTAGCCTTGGTCGGATGTTTGACGAGTTTCGTACCTTTGGCTCGGTAATCTTTAGATACCGAACCTGAATACCACTTGTGGTAAAGTATGGGATCTCAAACTTGACCTGGATAGGTCGCTTGGCACCCTTACCCACTCCTCCGACTCCTCCCATGCTACCACCGAAACCACCCATCATACCACCACCTTGCTCATCATCTCCTCTCACACTTGGCAGGCCCAGCTCAGCACGCATGAGAAACTCCTTGCCACCACCAAATTGTTTAATCTTCCAGACAATAGCACTTTGCTCAGGGGCGTAATGAACAGACCCGATGTTTGTTCGGAAACGGGGACTATCGGCGTCATCTGGAACGGGAACCACGATTTCGACATTGTTGGCGGTACTGCGGCGCTTGAACTGGGCTCGAGCCTTGAGCATGTATTCGATTCGGGAGCCTGAATGGGACTCGACTACACATTCAACCCAGATTAGGGGCTTGACTTGGGTGTTGAGACGGTAGGACATGAGCTCGAATTCGCCGTCAGGGGGGATAAAGGAGATGGTTCGGTCGTTTTCGAATCGTGATAGTCGTACACATTGGTGGAACTTGACGTCCTCCATTTCGATAGCTTTACCGCGGGTGGCTCGACCGGTTGTTTCGAACATGACCTTGTCATTCAATCCTAGACGCAACTCGGGCATGCCACTGAGGTAACACTTCATCTTGATAGCGCCAAGAATTTCTGATCGAAGGACGTTGCCATTTGCAGACACCAAAAGGTTGAGAGACTCGACAACATCGAGGAATACTTCGTTCTTGCGGTAGCGGATACCCTCTGATCGCCACGACACAGCGTTTGTGACGGCAATTGGTGGCCGTGCTTGGATCTCTAGCTTGTGAGATTCCTGGGTGATGTACTCCTGAAGGATCTTGGATTCTGTGGTTTGCGGATAACCAAAGTCCATCATTTCGTCGAGAAGTTCGTAGATGATGACAAAGTTGTCTCGGATGGATTCTTCTTCTAACGCTTTAAAGTACTCGGTAAAGACCTCGACGATCTTGTGAAGGAATAGGAGGATTTCGGCGGCATTCGTGTTTCGTTTCGTCAGGGCGAGGAGGTAGAGGTTGTTATGGCGGATGTAGAGGTACTATTCAGTTAGCAGGGCCAACAAGCATAGAGACTACCTACGTTGATGCCTTCGTGGGAGAAGCATGGCGGAACAGCAGAGGAATCTTCCTCAGCTTCTGAAAGGAGTACGGGGAACTTTTCAACTGCTGACATGGGAATGTCACCACGATAGTTACGGGCAAGAAGGGTCTACACTGTCAGCGAGGTCACACCCAGTAGCGTCCAACGTACCTTGCCCTTGAGATCTAGAAAGAAGAGTGCGGATGCCATGTTGGATGTCTTGGCGGAGCGGAAAGGAGGTCGCGATAGATGCGACGGTCAAGATCAAGACGAGGAGGTCATGCGCAGTAACAAAGACAACAATCAATAAGGAGAGGCTGAATAGTAATTAAGGACTATAGAGAAGCGCAGGCAATCATCATGGTCCAAGGCGCAATGGTTTCGTGGTTAAGCTGTTTCGCTGGCATCTTTTGGATGCCTGGTCATTCCAGCTGTGACGACACGGTAGAATGTCGGATATGGTGGGGTAGCTTGAGCTCTTGGTCACGTGAGAGATGGATCAGAAATTTTGATTAAAAGCTTTGGTTTTTTTGGTTTCTGCTTGTTTTCTCTTCTCTTCAACGCACCCTCTAGACAGTGCAGACCATTACCTAGCCTGCAACCGAATGGCATTCTGTCATTTCAGCCGTGGAGCCGTTGATGTGAGCTGCGATTTCGTGGTGCGGAGAGGGAACCTGGATCCATTAAGAACTGCCCGAGTATTATTAGTTGCTTTGGCGGTGTCAGAGGAGCCGGACATACAAATTCGTGACTGGACAAATTTGTGACTGAGACATGGAATTCGATCTGGGGTAACGTGGCAGGTGACCGCAGCCTCAACTTTTTGTTGGGAGCTTGATTTTAGGGTCTGCTTTGACGAGATCTGCAATCAGGGATCTTGAGGTTGTCACAATTGGGCTCGTAAAGATCGTGGCAAAGTCAAATTTGCAAATGCATATCCAATGAGCTTGTAACCAGTCCATCCATCTCGCGTTTATCACAAAGTCGAACGCGAGGCTGTCTTGTGTTTGAGTGTCTGGTCCTATCTCCAGCTCGCAATTTACACAAAACGACAACGACGGAGTAATTTGAGTGTTTGAGAGTAACTCAGTCCGTGCAGAATGTCCGTTCAACCGATTCAGGGTCCAAGATGAATCTCAAACTCACCCGCTGGACTATCAACTGTCGGCAATGATACCGCATCGCCGCGCTATTGCTAGTATCTGCAGCATGATACTACCGTTCATCGCACATGTCAAATTCACATGTTGATCAGTTATCGGGGACCAGATACAGGTCCGATAAAGTAACCGAATGCCGACTGGTTTGGATAAAGACTGTGAATGCAACCTTACTTGAAAAGGAACATATTAGCATAGCTCAAGATGAGCAATCAATGAGCAATCGCATCTGACGTTATCAGACAATTCCATTGGATGGAAAAATAACATTCAAACGCATCAGGGAAAGGATGTAATCCTTCCTCTGTGGCATGTGCTTGAGTTGATCTTGTTAGTGGACTGCTCATGACTCGGGCGACCCGCTTAACAATCGTGACGATGAGTATCTTGTTTGCATGTGATGTCGGTGCATCATCATCCCCAGTTTTGACACGTGCTAGAGGCCCAGAGGCTTCAGGTACACTTCTTAGCGACTCTAGTCTCGACGTTGGACGTTGAGTCGAATTGATCTTGTGATGCTGCAGAAACCTAGGCCCAACAAATTTATCGCATCGTCAAGCGAAACGCCCCAAATTCGGTATATCTTGTGATGATGCTCTGATATTGGGTGCAGCTCTCTTAGCGATCTTCCCCACCACGCCTCTAAACAAGTCACCTGAAGCCACTGTAGCCGGCCCGGTTTTTAGTGGGCTATCGTGTTGCGCTGGGCTTGTTTGTTCAGCCGGTCCCTGCAGCAGGAAGAAGGCCCCGCGAGCGCCTGACGTTAACAGGTTTCTCGTCCCCCCACGATCTCTCTCACTCCCAATCTCCCCAACATCTCCGCTTCATCATCATCATTATTATTTACCGTTTCTTTTGTCTTTCTGACATTCTTTGCGGCCACTGGCCGATTTCACTCGATGCTCAGTTGACATATCCGTGTTATCGCCGACCATGGAGCGCAATCACATGCTTCCTGATCGGGAGTCCGAGTCTCGTCATGTCCTCGGACCACCACCTGCTCGACCTCAATCGTTGATGGCGTTTCCTCCAGCTTATTCCAATGTCGCTTCACCCAATGCGATAAAGTTTCCTGATGTTCCTACCGATATACCGACTTCGTTGCCTCCTCTGGCTAGATTCGAAGCCGATAACGATACAAAATTACCACCTCTGAGTTCACTTACGACCGAAATGGCCCTGGAACCGACCAAGACTTGGCTTCCTTTACATCCTATGCCTTATCCACCAGTTCTTGCGCATAGTATTGATAGCCCGACACGAATGGATCTTGACGGGAGCAGCAACAGTGTCGTCAGCGCTGCTTCCCCTGATGTTCTCGATGCGAGGGCTGGTAGCGTCAGCCTTGATGATCCAGATGTGCGACTGGCAGCTGAAGCGCTTGGGGATTTGAGAGCAGGTATGTTGCCAATTCGCAAAGCGATCATATCTAACGTTGTAGACTTTATATCTTCACCGCCGCATAGAAACTCCTCTCTTCCAGTTAGTCCACCGACTTCTGGGCTTCAATCGAATCAACCACAATCGCCACAGCCTGAACCGCTTCTGTCTCTACTTACGACGACTCATCCATTGTTGGCGAGTACAATTGAGGGCGCTACCTCCGCGTATGGTGGTGCCAAGAACTTCTCACCGCGTTTTCGATCTGGTGCCGAATATGTCGAAGGATACCTGACTCCTATTGCGAATACTGTTGGTTCAGTCGGACGAGTGACTGGTGTCGAAGGAGGTGTCAGATGGTTTTTGGGTGCTGGAAGACGACAAAACAGCTCAACGTCGGATTTGGAAACCGGCAACAGCAAGAAGCGGCGCAAGACAGATGAGGATGAGGCAGTCAGCAACAAGCGATTTGAGTCTGAAGGAATGCAACAAATGAGCGATGAACAGATGGATACAGCGCCTTCACCATCTTCAAAGACCATGTCTCGTCGCATGTCAACTACTAGCACGGTTGACACGCTTCCTGCTTACGATGAGTTGAGATCACCCGCATATACCGAGACTGATGCCAATTCACCGCGACCATCACGGCCAAACAGCGCCTGGCAGTCACGTCTGATTACGTCTACTTCTGGTCTCAGTGTCGCTATGAGCCAGGAGAGTCTGCGCAGTCTCAAATACTGTCTACAGTGGCTTCGCTGGGCCAATGATCATATTGCTCGTGTGATTTCAGCCTTGAAAACAACCCTTGATGAGTACGAAAAGGTGCCTGACGGACAATCTGGCGAGCAGGCTGATCCTGAATCTCGCTCTCAACTTGCTGCTCGCATCTCAAACCTCAAGGGCGATGTCCTCAGAACCCTGCGAGAAGCCATCAATACTGTGTCGAGATACGCAGGGGGCGCATTGCCCGAAAACGCACGAATCCTTGTGCGACGTCATCTCACCAGTCTACCCCAACGATTCCGTGTCGCCACCATGGCCGACAGGAATGCCGGGCAGCAAGACAGCGAGACTGCTCTGACTGAAGGTGCACACAAAGTTTTGGTCTTGGCCAAAGAAGGTCTGGACATGGTTGTTCAAGTAAGTGGTGTCGTAGATGGAACGATTGTCAGCGCTGAGCAATGGCTCGACCGTATGGGCAAACGAAGAGCCCAAGAAGATGAGAAGCCGATGCTTCCTCAAACCGAGGTTAATGGGGATGTGAAAATGGGTTAATTGGAAACGAAAACGAGGGTGATACGTGCGAGCTCCAATCACGAGGAGCTCATTTCCTTGAATGACGACCAGTTGGTGATGAGCGAGTTGGATTTCTGGCGTTTGGTTGGCTTTGTAGCAACGAATATGAGCTGCTTTCAGCATGTCATTTGCGTCTGATATTCAGACGAATGTGATGTACGGGTCGGAACAACACAATACCGACTATTTAAGACTCTTTGGATGCAATTTATTACTCAGTCATGGCACCTTCAAGATCAAGATATTCCACCCCTCGAGTCAAAGCTTGTCAACATTGTATAACCGCCAAAGCAAAATGTGACCGCAAAGAAACCTGTGGACGATGTGCCTTGCGGAGTCTAACATGCAGTTATCCTGGGAGATCTCGAGAGCCGACCGTAGACTCGCCGGACGCGGAGACCTGGGAAAACCATGACACTCTGGACTTTGAACAGTCCTCACAAACAGACACTCCCCTTCACTTTGATACACTGGACCTTGTGTGTCCGATCAATAGCGACGACATCAAGAACCGATGGCTCAACTCGTATGTTCCTCTGCCTGGACAGTCGCCCAAGAACTACAGTCAAAGTGTCACAAATTTTGTCTATCGAATGCTCAAATCGTATGCCTCGACAGTGATTCGAGGTCGTCTGCCACCATTCATCCATCCTATGCAGCAATCCTTGGTGCCACTCTCGACCTGTTTTACCCTGGTCCGAATATGTTACCCTCTACCTGGCAACGTGAGTATCGCCGCAGATATCCTACAGCGAGAAATGACTAGACTGTACGAAGAGCGAGGGACATATGAAGGGATCAATCTTCTTGGAGTGTTTCAAGCATACCTCATCTATTCCATGGTTCTGTTCTTTCACCTGGGGCCTTCAATGCCATTTCTTCGTCAGGCAATGATCAACCTGCAGGAAATTGCATGCGCAACCTCTCGAGAAGGGCTTGTATGTGCGGCAGAACAACGAGGCGCCCTACCGAAGTGGGAATCATGGATCATGGCAGAGGCCAAGAGGCGAACACTATACACCATGTACTTTCTGGACAATGTGTTGTCGGCTCATGATGGTCTCACCACGTATCTGGGGACTGAGTTGAGGGGACTCTATTCGCCATCAAGCAAGTATCTGTGGCAAGCAGATCGGAATGGATGGGAACAAAGCTACAACTCTCATCTGGCCGAATGGGGAACTGAACCCTTTCGACTGGATGAATTGTGGCCATTTCCAGATGGAATGAGTGACGAAGAAGTAAAACGCCAACGACGGAGGGTAGATCGATGGTTAGAAGATGTCGATGAATTCGGGGCAATGTTGTATGCAGCCTCAAGCTGTACTCATGGAGGGTAGCGCTTTGACTTAATATCCGAAGGAACTCGGGGTCGCACAGCCTTGCCAAGATCAATGCTCCTCCAAATCGCCTATAGCCGTTCGAATATGTCATTCAAGAACATGTTTTGCCCAATTACGCCACAGGATCAACGACCCAACTCGTCGCCTTGAGTCATTGCAGTGACCTCAACCAAAGGCAGCCCTGTAACAGAAACAGAGTTCAGCACCAGCCGTTAGTGGCGTTGATCGTCGACGGTTGGCTCCCCGATGATCCACTAGTTAAAGCTTGACTCTCATATCAAGGATTCATCGCCTCCCGTCATTCTGCATCTCCATTTACAATGAGTTCGACCTTTTCCACGATATGTGGAATGCAACAGGTCCCGATTCGAATCGAAATGCCCCTCCTGGGGTTGTTCCCGATTATAACAGTCCTGAAGACGTCTACTGGACGTTGAATATTGTCTTGACGACGATATGTGTATTCTTTATTACACTCTTTTTTATAGTACGAATCTATGTCAAGGGAACGATTAGCCGGAAATTTGGATTGGAAGATTGTATGTCGACATCTCATGTTAGACAAAGCTAACAGTCTAGGGACGTGTATAGCAGCATTTGTATGACCGACTCTTGATGTTTGGCTATTGCTAACCTTTAGATCACCGCCATCATGTACTGCGTCACTTGCTTTATGAGTACGTCTGTTCCCTGTACTCACTGTCTGAGTACGTCAGTCCTTTCGTTGCATCACTAACAAAGTAGTGGCCCGGTATGGAGCAGGTTATCATGCTTGGGAAATTCGTAAACCGGAATATTACAATTGGCTAAAGGTGAGTAGCCCAAGTGTACCGATCGATCTAACAAGTCAGTGGTTCTATGCGAGTACGGTTGTCTATATCCCAGCTGCTTTTTTCACCAAAGCGACCATTCTACTTCTCATGGCACGAGTTTTTGCTGTTGAACCACGAGTTGCAAAAGGAATTAAGATCTTGATATGGGCTCTACTAGTGGCATACATTCCGATTCAAATCCTTCGAATTGTCAACTGCTATCCCATTCGGACATATTGGGACCCGGATGTCAGAAACGCACGATGTCTCAACCAACGAAAGATTTTCTTTTCAGATCTGTCGCTATCGATTGTCACGGATTTGGTCATTCTGTTGATCCCGATACCGTTGACTTGGAAACTCCGAATGTCGATAGGCAAAAGGATCAAGATTGTGCTGCTTTTGGGGGCCGGTGGAATCGCTACAGCCTTGACGCTCTTCCGTGTTGCCAAGGCGGTTGACTTTTTGAATTCGGATGATATCACTGTTGATTATACACCGATTGGCATTCTAACGTATGTCTGTCGCCCCGGAAATGCTTGTCTAACGATTACAGTGCTCTCGAGATTACTATCGGCTTTGTCTGCGCCTGTCTTCCCTCTCTGAACCTCCTAATCGAGCATCATGTCCGTAAACGTAGACGAGCACGAAACCCGAATTGGCCACGCGATCGGACACGCACATCCCTGTTCAAGAAGCGCTTCCGATGGATTAGTTCGTCTACAGAACACATGCCGTCTCGGAATCGACCTTCAGATGGAATGATTGACTTGGACGTGGAAATGGCCATGTTGACGGGACAGCCTGTACGATTACGAACGGAACGAACAGCTAGTGCAGGATCTCATGATATCCGACCACTTGACCATCGACTTAATTCTGGCGACGGACGAAGAGAGGGATGGCTGTCTCAAGACCGGGACGAAGAGGTCCAGGACAGCAAATTCATCATGCGAATGGTGGAGGAATCAAGAGCACGAGCAGACGAAGGAGCCAAAGAATCATGGTGTCCAGTCTGGGATGGACCGAGGGATCCCATGGCAAGTCAAGGGAGTTGGAAGTTTAGCGTGCGGTCGCATTAGAGCATAGAGTATACCCAGGTAAATAGAATTGATCATGATAATGAGAGCTTCCATCCAAATTTGTGAATAATCTCCCTCCAGTCTTGGTTTGTACTCGATACTTGAAGATCTCTTGTATGCCAGATCAGCTTGAGGGCGTTCCAAACAGCAGATATGTTGCTGATTGGCCATTTACTATCCATCAACATGAAGTGATCCAACACAACCTTTCGTTGTTCGTCTGATGAGCATGCACAGCCTGCCAAGAACAGTGGCCACATAGGAAATGATCTTCGAGTCTGTCCTTCAACGATGATATCGGAGAGACAAGAAAGAAGAGATTCATGAAGTGCCAGAATTGACGGATGGGTGATGGCTGTGTTGTAGCACACGAGGCGGAGGTAGATCTGGGCAGCAATTCTAAAAGACTCGGCGCTCCGCAAGAGATAGTCGTCTGTGCCCTGAAAAGAGAGGTCCTCGAGTCGCTGTTCAATTTCTTGACCTGTTGAGTACAGTTGATCCTTGGATATGTCGTGGGTAGACAGTGAAGATATTTCGTTGATGATGTCGACGAGATCCATTGAGCAACCAATTTGTTCATCAACCAGACGAGAATGCGGGAGTGTGGCCTCAGCTTTGGCCAGCCCAGCCATTGCTTGGTGTAACGAGTCCTGGTGTGTAGGTTGCGTAGTCTCCATCAGAATATATCTAAACCGGAAATACTGAAGCACAAACTCGGCCACATTGGGGTCGATATTGTTTCCGAAACTCTCAAGCAGAGCGAGTGCGCCTTGAAGATGACGGAGCCACGTTGGGCACGATCCATGTGCGATTTCGAGAGATGCCAAAAGAACACAGGTGAGAAGATTACCCTCACTACCTTGGGAGTCTGGAAGAGCGTGCTGTAGTTCATGGAGAGCCCTGACTTTGTACTGCATTGACAAAGCGCGGTAGTCTCTTCCATCTGGGACAATGTTTTGTGCCCATTCTGCTGCGCTCATGGCTAGGACTGCAGAGAACAGAGGGCCTTGGAACATTCGGGGGATGACCGATGTACGGAAGCCATTCCGGTTTGTGTCCACGTAGACTCTGCTCCTAGAAATGATCTCGACATCTAATCTGTTAGCGGCGATGAACTGTTATGGAAATACATACAGTACTGCACGAGAGCTTTCTCAACTGAACGACCCGACTCAAAAGCAAACGGGGATAAACTGCGGGGAACAGACTCCTTCGTCCAAACAATCCTTCCTTGGCTCGAATTCACAGCAACGAGTTCTTGAGGTGAGAGATTCAGAAAGCTATGGCTCTGGTTATCACTCGGCACCAGATAGTGATCTGAAGCTGCCACGATAAACTTTAACGGGTTCGAAGCTGAAGCTGGACTCGGAAAGATGCAGTCATCACCTGTTCTTTGACACCTTTGACAAGTTGGTTTCTCCTCGTCACATCTTCGCTTTCGTCTTCGACAGTTGAAGCAGCCGTCTCGGCTCCGAGACATGATGCATTGTGTGAGGGTAGTTGTGTTAGTTGTTGATGGTGGGGAACGGATGGACTTCCGATCAACGCCACGTGACGGCGAGTTGCATGCATTAGCTTTATCTTTTATACCAGTATTACCTGCGCCTTGCCCTTCTGATTATCATTATCTCATTATCTGATTATCTACAGACTATTTTATTGACGTCGCTTGATCAGCAGTGGATTTTGTTACCTTGCAGCCACAGCGGAGACGGATATGAACCGGCCATACCGCATCATGACGATCACAAGACAGCTCTACCTTGTGGATAAAATCCAGATCCGCCGCATTGCTACTTCAATAGATCTCAATACAGCATATTTCCCTCAATTTACTTAATACCAACTCAATGCTTCACGCTCATGGCCACATCCCGACGCATCTCCGATGTGGAGGGTTAGCCCGCAGTGGGGTTCTCGGAGTCATACTCGGTCGACATACGGAGGCTAACAAAGATACGTCGCAATTCTTGTCACTTACACCAAATTCTCCCCCAATTCAACGCCGTCCATAGCCTTCAACATGGCTAATGATCACATCCTCACCCTGTCATGCCCTGACAAGTCCGGCATCGTCTATGCCGTGACTGGCATCTTTGCCGCCAACAAGCACAACATTCTCGACCTCCAGCAGTTCTCCGATCCCGTCTCCGAGCGCTTCTTCATGCGTGTTCACTTTGGCCCTACCGAGACAGAGTCCACCGAGCACCTCGTCGAGGCTTTCGACAAGCTCGCTGCTGAGTACAAGATGGACTACGATATTCGTCCTGTCGCCCGCAAGACCCGTGTCCTCATCATGGTCTCCAAGATCGGCCACTGTCTCAACGACCTGCTCTTCCGCATGAAGACGGGCCAGCTGCGCATGCAAGTCCCCGTCATCGTGTCGAACCACCCCGACTACGCCGCTCTCGCCGAGAGCTACGGGATCGAGTTCCACCACCTGCCCGTCACAAAGGACACCAAGGCGCAACAAGAAGGCCAGATCCTCGACCTCTGCAAGAAGCACGGCATCGAGCTCATTGTGCTTGCGCGCTACATGCAGGTTCTGTCCCCTACGCTGTGCGAGGCCATGTCCGGCCGTATCATCAACATCCACCACAGTTTCCTGCCCTCGTTCAAGGGTGCCAAGCCCTACCACCAGGCGTACGAGCGCGGTGTCAAGATTATCGGAGCGACTGCTCACTTTGTCACTGCCGATCTGGACGAGGGTCCTATTATCGAGCAGCGGGTTGCTCGTGTGGATCACAGCATGAATCCTAAGGAGTTGTCTGAGGAGGGATCTAATGTCGAGAGCCAAGTTCTTGCTGCTGCTGTGCGGTGGTATGCTGAGAGGAGATTGTTCCTCAATGGTCACAAGACTGTAGTCTTTAATTAATAAAAGTTGATGCTTGAAGAGTGTCTTGTGAAGATGCTCTATGTGAAGGTGCTCTATGTTCTATATGAATGATGCTCGTTCAAACGACCTCTCACTCGGCCTGTATGGAATCATAGCGAACGACGATCACCAATCCCCGAATAAATCAGCTGGAAGACGTTCGGCTGTAACTGATATATGACACCGAAAGGTCGCTTGTTCGATCCAGGTTTCGGGGATTCTTTTGCTAGTCGTGGCATCTGGTGTTGAGTATATCATGACATCTCATTTTTTGGTGTCACCAATTGAAGCACGCTCAGCTACCAACGGGCAAGGTTGGTGAATTAATGTTACTGGAAAGTTACTGAATTACATATATAGCTAATTTGAGCAGCAAAAATACTGTTTGCAGCCATCGAAAGACGCAAAAAATGAGTTCCCCGAAACCTGGATCGAACAAGTGACCTTTCGGTGTCATATATCAGTTACAGCCGAACGCTCTTCCAGCTGAGCTATTCGGGGAGATCTCCGAAACCGGAGGAATAGCCATTGGACTTGGTTGGGAGGGAGAGTGTAAATTGTACCTATACGCAGACTACTCCCTCAGGCACAATTAATCATTACCCTAAGCTTGTAGAGTGAGGGTTGAATTTAAGAATCGCAAAAGAATTACTCATATTATCGCAAAGCTCGTGTGAGAACAATCACACAAGATGGGATGAAACAACCCCGCGTCATCTGTGTCACAATGCGACGCCTCAACACCAAGATTGCGTAGGGATACCTCATACACTGCATCCAGTCTCATACATGGTACACCCAATCCCGCCCGCACGTCTTATTATCACAACCACCTCATTCAGAACACATCTTGTCCACATGTACCCAACTTTCGTCGTCGATCGCCATGGCTACTCCTCTGATCGTCAGAGCCATCCCCGAGTAGCTCAGCTGGAAGAGCGTTCGGCTGTAACTGTACCGTCACCGAAAGGTCACTTGTTCGATCCAGGTCTCGGGGATTCATTTTTGCTGTTGCGACAGACACTCTGGCTCATCTAACAACTCTCACAGTCCTTCCAACCTCTCCCCTCTCAACCTGTTCAACCCTACCCCTAACCTTCTTCCAAACCTCCTCAGCAACCTCCTCCACACTCCCGCCCGCATCAACCACCACAAGATCCTCCTCCTCCTGTGTCCAGTCCTCACCCCCATCTAGTCCAAGTCCCTGCGCCGCAACGTCTTTTCCGCCCATGCTGAGACCCCAGAATAATTCCCGTACACGTTTCTGCATACCAGATCGTTCATAGACCTCTCCACCCCAACCTCCTCGAGCTTGAGCTTGCTCTTCGGTCAAATCGAGGAACAGCACCAGGTCTGGTCGGGGGAGACCGCGTTCTGGTGCTCGTGCCCAAGGGAGGGTCAGAGAAGGGTTTTGCTTGGCGGCTGAGTAGACTATGCCTGAGTGATAATACCGATCGCAGACAATTGTAGTACCAGAGGCGAGTAGAGATTGGATTTGTTTGCTGAAAGGTCAGAAGTGAAGTGCCATAGACCGGTATACTCACACAGCTTCCCATCTGTTTGCGCTGAACAATAGATGAATAACATGGTCATCCATCTCGACATCACTCTTGAGATACGCATCAATCATCTGTCCAATAGGTGTGGTCCTGTCTACAAACATCAGCATAATTCACCACTTCTTCAGTTACATACCAGGGAATCTCATAACCTTGATCTTTTTACCCTCCTCGACAAATCTCTGCTCCAACAGCTTCACCTGTGTAGTCTTTCCACTTCTGTCCAAACCCTCCAAAATAATGAATGCGCCCCGAGTTGAGTCATCTGCAGTATCAGAGCTCGCAATCGCGGCTGTAGCCAGGTCGTTGATTGAAGCCATGATGGTTGATGAGGGGAAGTGGATTGCTGACGAAATATTCACACTGTTTTGGTTAGTGGTTCACGTGGGACACAGTGCGGCAGAATCAGATCATATTACACTCAGTGAACAAGTGAACAGCATTCAGACAGTCAGTACTAAACACACAGTGAAACAGTCAAACAGTCAGTAATAATTAATACTCAGACAATATGTAATCAAAACTATAGCCCCAGCTCTTGGTAGCCTAAGAAGAAAAGTAACGCCGGCAAACTCCACCATCCGATCCATATTCATCCATTCCATCATTCATTCCATCCGTATCCATTACCATAACAGTTCATACTTGTTCATGCCTCATCTATACAGCTTCATCATGTGCGCTACCGCTTTCCCATAACTCAAAACTTTCTCCTGTTCCTTCAATTGGTTCCAAAACTGCAGCCTTGCTTGACCCTTCTGTGGGCTTGGCCATTAAGCTGTCGATGTCTTCTGTTGAAGGATCGATAGGCTTTTCGACCACTGGCTCAGGCGCCGTCGCATTCACCTCTGGCTCATCTTCAGGTACAAAAATGACTGATGTCTCATCGCATCCTTCAGCGTAAAAGTCGGCAGTGTTCATTTCTCCCAATGCGACACGCTCTTTCTCAATAATCATGTCATCAGCTTTTGGTGCGCGACGAGTTTGAGAGATATCATCAGGAGGAGGAACATTTTCCTTATCGCGACCTTCAGCACGGTCTCTGTTGAGCTTCCGTTGACTCTCCTCGTCGGATGAAATGTCTAGTACACATGTGCTGTGTTGAAGAAGGTTGGTCATCTCTTGTTCCGGTGTGTCCTCGTGAATGTCAAAGAACCAGCTAGCCTTCATGTCTGGCTCATGCAGAGCAGTGATGGGTTCCTTCTTGCCGCCATAGCCAGGAATAGTACCCTTGAGAGCAGCATCGAGAGAAAAGGGAGCGGCAGATCCAAGACTGAATGAAGGAGGATCAACACGAGTGTAGGGACCAGCAGTGCGTCGTCGGCTAGATGCGATACCAGATCGCTTGCTTCGGGTAGGTGATCGACCAGCAGGAGCATAAATGGGAGAAGACTTTGAGATGCCAGAGCTGAGTTTGGCGGGTGATTTAGGTTGAAGAGTGCGTCGGGTCTTGGTAGGGCTCGTGAGGCGATTAGGAATGGGAGATGCAGATACAGTGGGCTTGAGGATGAAAGCAGACGGCTTAAGGATGCTGTCTTTGATGCTGTCCTTTAGAATGTCCTTGTCCTTGGACCCTTTTGATCGCTTGGCAAAAGAAGTAGGATCGACATTTTCAGAATCATCGGTATCGATCAGTTCAGCCTTTCGCTTCCCACCAGTTGGCAGAGCTAATCATGTCAGTGAAGCCCAAACACTCCGCATCTCCACATACCATTTTGCCTGTTCTTGAGACTTGTCAAGGTCTGGAGACGAGTCCCATCAAGGGGAGCAAATGGTTGACGAGTGACAGTAGCCATGATGGACCCAGCAGCGAGAAAAGTTATTGTTTATTGTTATCGCGTGAGTCGAACGTGTAAATGAGTGAAGACGATGATGAGTGAAAGTGGGAGGAGAGCGGGTAGAAAAGAGGTGCCAAAGGTGGGTTCTGCTGCGGAGGGCGCGTGGAGAAGATCGGTAATAAGGGAGCTTCAGCGCGAAAGTGGGTTCCCTTAGGGCGTCGTGCCTTGGACGTGAGCGTGGACGTGACGGGCGGCCACTAGAAGCAGGTCGCTAGAATGCCTACAGAGGGCAGTGGACCGACAGGTATGAAACAAGAATGCAGATTCGCGACCGTGTTAATTACCAGCGGCAGTCTATGGAATGGCCGTCCGTCCATGTCCAGAGCGAATTTCAAGATAAGGCCATCTCTGCCTGAGGTGTTTTCCCCTCAATCAATGCAGGTTGGTCACCGCTAAGCACTTTTCCAAAATGATTCGCTCAATGCAACATGCCTTGGCCTTGTGGGACGTCCAAAACTCCACAAGCGTCATCCCAGTTTGCTCCATGCCATGTCCAATCGTCGCGCTGAGCGCCAATGCAAGGGAGATTCAGCATGCAGGATGAAGACATTTAATGTAACGCGAGTTCGTGTTCCTTGATCTGTGCAAGCCGTCCAACTCGTTGTGCCCAGCCAGCCTGAAGTCAATGCCCAAACCCATTGCTGTTGTGCCCAGCCAGCTTGCATGGCCACCAATATGCGACCATGGTCTCATCACAACATTGGCAGACCCGAATTCCAATTGGCTGTAGTCTTTCAGCTGATCTGACCGATCGCCAACCAGCTATTGCCTCCACTGAAACGGGTCCCTGTAAAGTGTAACTTTATCCTGGCTTGTTACTATTAAAGGCCAGACCACCCGCGATCTCTCGCGTCGTGTCCGTGTCGAACCCCTCTCGATGATACCTGTGTGCAACGCCAATGCATCCAGCTGCAAGTCGGAGGCTGGGAGGCGGGACGGTAACATTCGCTCGGCGTTTGCCACCAATTTGACCTGGTCGCATGCATAGCCTGCCAACTCAGAGACCATATGTGACCAAAAGTATAGCGCACCAATGCTTCACTAACAACAGACAACGGTCGCATAAGGTTGCAGAGATATATCTATTGTAAGCCCCTATGAAGTGATAATACTACTGTCGTGCTGAGGTTGAATCATAATAATACATCGTCTGGCCTCTCGCCGCCTTCCTCGCCTTCCTCACTTGTCCTCATGAAGATGGTGTGGCCCATGAGTTCCCGACCTACTCGGACCTTGCTCATCATCTTCTAACTTGTGTTGTTGTGGTGCTTTGGTTCTGACCACCGTATCATGGTGCAAATGATGAGCTGAAGGAAATGCCCCCGGCGTCTTTTCGTCTTGCCGAAGCTGATGATCAGGACTGGCTCGGTATGTTTCGATTCGATCGAATCCAATGTCGTGATTGGGCTGGGTCTCATTCGTCTCGCTAGCGTCCTGAAACAAATCGTGTCGATGAACTGCAGGTGGACTGGCAGGCGCCTTTGTATCGGTTCGAAGTTGATGAATTGAGGGAGGATACACAGGAGCAGAAGTGTCATCCTTTAACCGGTGAGGTGCATTGGTTCGATATGGTCCTCTTGGATCTTTGGAGAGGTCGTGACTGTGGTCGAGTGTTGCATCGGTGGGTGCAACTGGATCTTGAGCGATTGATCTCTCCCGGGGCTTGCTTCGGCTGCTTGCAGATGAGGTTGGAGACGAGCACTCGGATGAACCTTCGGGGATACAGGGGAGGGTTTGATCGGGTTCCGTATCACAAGTGGTGACCTTGCTGTGCGATCTGGAAGTGCTCAAGGATGTGGTCATTGAGGGTTCGGTCTCATACCCACAGGAAGAGCGTCTCCGATGATGTCCATGATTGATGAGTTCGTGTTCGATTTGAATGAGAGTATCATATGGATAGCAGCAGCCCCATAGACTGTCCTCATTGCGGGTTCCTTCGATGTTGTAGAGATCGCGAACTTTTGTACGCAGATCGGAGATCATGATACCATAGACTAGACATGTTAGAGTGTTTGACTTGCAAAGGGACACTTACAAGGCAGGCAGGCAGCGAATCCCAAGCAGGGGAGAGAAAGGGCCGGGTTATGCAGAGGCGTCGACTAGTATTCCTCTTTTGTCTCGGCGATTCCTTTCTTGCTGACCGTGAATCGGACATGGCCATCCGGGGGTGAATCACATTCAAACGCCCTTTCGAGAGCATCTTTGTAGCTCTTACTGGACCGACCGTAAACAATGCAAGGGCAGAGAAATGTTTCCCATAGGATGTTGTTTGGGGCGAGATCTTCATCATCGTACAGCCATTGTCCAGCGAACGGCTTCTCCATTGTGTATAGTGAACGACAGGCGGCGAAGGGCAAGGAAAAGAATGATGATAGAAGTGATAAACAGTGATGAAGATGAAGAGTTTGAGTGGGTGTTGATGAGAAGAGAAGGTTGAGTGAATATGCATGCAAACGGAAGGTGAAGCACTGTCGCGTTGCTTCCTGGAAATGTGGTGATGCCTTCCTAAGACACGCAAGGTCACGAGAGCAATTGAAGGCAGGCGCTCAGTGTGAACCGCCTCATTTCACCACCTATTTTCCACATTCATCCAAATTAATTCATCAATTTTCCAATACAATCATCAATATCCTCTACCGCCATCGTCTTTCATCAATCTTCCATTACTGTTCATCAATGAATCTTCATTCAAGCGGAAACATTGAGCTGCTACTCACAAGCCATGTCCTCAACACTGGTGCTATCTCTATTATGATTCATCGTGCATCTCCGGACATCCAAATCCCATCATCTACCTGCCACCAAGCATCACCATTCTTCAATGGAGCCATTTCAAGCGGAATGTCGAGTTGGCAGTCGGAGCGATCCCAGTTGCTGGCAAAGTTTCTGAGATCAGATCTCCGTATACTGACTTGGCTGCACTGGAAATGCTGCCATGAAGGACAACCAAGCTGATACTCCTGATTCATATCTAGCAAAAAGCAAACCACCACTGTTCAAGCGGCGAAGTGGAGTTACATTTACAAACACGTCCCGACACTTGCTGGTAAGATAGCCCTCTCCAGGACAAGATCACGGACTGACTTGGATACCAGGATGCAGATAGATGTTCGAGAAGATCACGACGAGACCGAGCGCTGTATTCACCACGATACACTGTTATGGTGGACGTTACAAGAATCGAGGTACTGCGTCAATTTATGTTGATGGGAGTTTACTAATGAGACTCAGACATATCCTTTCGATTCCTGCCATGGCCACACAACTGGCCTCTCCGAAGATAACTGCTCGTGAAGTGGCTGAGGCAAGTGGACCGAGAACACTCTTTGACCTGGCATAGCTAGAATCTTGACTGATCAGAGCATCAACTTGCCTTCGAAACATCTCAATATTCTTCTGTCGGCCATGGCTAGTGTGTTCTACCACCATCGACTAGCATACTGGCAGCCAAAATCTGCCTTGCAATCCAGAAATGGTATCATATCTCCCAGTCGATATTACACGCCAGTGTTATTTGCATTTGAGGCCTGTGGTTGAGAACCCATATCAGCAGACAGAGCTTGGCACCCCAAGCAACGGAGAATGCTTTCCTGCCTTGCTGGTTCTTGAAAATTTGAATGCCTGCTGTGGCGCAACTGCCTATGGAGAGAAGAAGCCCGACGGCGAACTATACAAAGGTCATCATGGTTGCAATCTCCAGCGGGACCATCGTGCTTCTGTACAGGACCAAGTCCACCTTCGTTTGACCCTCCGATATCGTTACCCTTGAGCTGTCTCTGATACTATATAGACTTCACTTTCAATTTTCTCTCAGCTTGCTCCCACCTTTCAGCTTTCTCGGTAGGTTCTATGTCTATCTGACCAGATCCTGGCTAACCGGCGACACAAATCGTACGGCATTTGCCAACAGAAGACCAATTCAACCAATTTTTTGACTGGTCGCAACTCTGCTCAGAGGTACTGTCCGACGTGTCACCTGAGATGACACTGATGAGATCAATCACACCTCTTTGGTGTTCAACTGTGACCGCGGCCGGCCTTGTGGTCATAACGAAGGGGGCCCATGCACAGTGGTGAGTAGGCCGATAACACTGCAGCAAGCACCTGGCTACAGCTTAAGTTTTGCAGTCCGAAGACCAGCACACATTCTTTTCCAAGCATGTTGGCTACACATGTAAGCCTACTAGCAGGTCTGCAACAAGTTTGATGCCGCTGGAAGGGACGTAGACACTTCACCCAACCACATTCAACTTCAACTCGTATCTGAGCCAAGTGAATTAAACACTCGCGATCAATAGGCGACCCTCGATGGTGCTTTTGAGAAGTTCTACGATAAGCGACCCTGCCACATACCAGAGGATCAGACCCCTACACAGGACCATGTTCTGAGGAAACCTGGCGATGAGATACAGTTGCTTGATCCTGACGACAAGTTTCCTACAGCCTCAGATTTCGCTAGATCCCCATGATGGTGGGTGCTCATTGGACATACGAAAAAGATGACACTCGTATCCTCTCTCAGAATCCTTTGGTGTCTGGACATGGCTGCGCTGATAGAACTACAACACTCACCACTAGTCAGCCCAGACAACTTCTATGTGCATCATGGCCTGCCAAACTCCCAGTGTGATCTCCTCAACTTCAACTGATGAAGAGACTATCGACAATCTGAACCCATTCGTGGTCTAAAGATGCTACCATCGAATTTGGTTTCTCTTCATGCGAACTGACATTCCACAGTTATGCAAGACACATACCAATTCTTCGGAACCATCAAACCCACGGCGCTGAGGGTGACATTACTCAGGGATTGATATTAACTTGGTGCTTAGAATACTTGTATAGCATGAAACGATGCCTGAACTCTCATGTACCTTCAAGAAGCTTCTGGTGTCCAGGCTCCGGAGTGCGACTAGAGGTGAATCGGAGTCAGAGCAATAACCAGCCGGAATCACCTATACTCTTCGCCGACTTGTACAAGATGTTCAACCTCTATGGCCCTCGGTACAAATTGCCCAATACTGTTAACGATACCCAGATGCCATGAAGAGGCAGCCTCCGCAGCTCTGTCACTCGGACCTTAACGCATGCTGACCTTATGACCAATGACCAACCGCGACCGACGCCTCTAGGCTTTGCCATTGGAATCTCGACGGGGCAATGATGGTACGTTCAAGGGGACCACTGATCGGCATCGGTTTCGAGTTTAAATTACACGTAACTGAGCCACAATGGCAACCTCGTACTCTGCGCAGATGCTTTGAATAATGCTGATAGTGCCTAGACATGATGACAACCGACAAAGATGCAGCATCTTTTGCAAATACTAACTTATCGACTGGCATGCAAACGCTGTGCCAGACGGTCTTCGATATTCCGTCCCGCCGGCCATAAAGCATCAAGAGTCAGTCAAAGGCATGACAATCAGGACTGGTCTTGAACCCTTGCAGCACCGGCGATGACTGCATTATAATACTCTGTAAGTGCTTCGAAGTTCTTATGATGCCTTGATATGATATCGACTAATAACAATGCAGCACTCAAAATATCAACTAATCACAAATACCGTCTTGACAATTGACGTGGGCTGTCCAGAAGCTCACCTGTCGGTCATCGTGGACCGCCAACAAGGCACGAAGAGGTAGGCAGGAAATCACCATCGGTTCCAAACTGCGTGATATCTTCTACGTACCCTGCAACTGCTTTGAAGAATGCTGATATGTCCAGACACGGCGACGACCAACATGAAGCGATCCCAAGGCACCAGAACCTCTCGACATTTTACCCTACAGCTGACCTCGAATTGATACCGGCCTCATGCTCCCATGCTAGTGCACAATCCCACGACCATGTCAGATACCTGATGCCGGCAAGACACGAATTTTGGACGCTCGAACCTTCAAGTCCTTTGAATCAATTACTGACGTTCAACGCAAGCCAATTACGACGGAACTCTTTTCCTCCGCTCAGATTGCTCGCGGTATTACAAGTCAAAGCCATCCGTGGCGTCGACATTCGCTTCCCAGAATGTCCCTTTAGCAGCCAGTGAGTACAGTCCACACAAATTGGTAAATCCTGCAGAATGCTGATGTGCATGATAAGAGCGATCTTCAAGAAACGGCCCCTCGACCTCTAGCCTCAGGTCCTGATTCCATGTAGAATGTCCGCAGAGCAAGGCAATGTCCCTAACTGTCTCACCCAGTTAGACGCCTGAGCAGGACACTGAAAGAAGTTGAGAAATGCAAACGTTTGCTGCTTCGAGTTTCCAATCCTGACGATGCCAACAACTCCAAGTTACATGGGCTGCGATGCCGGCAACGAATCCATTACAGGATCATTCAGCATTACTCAGATGAATAATTTACCCCGTGCTGGTATCTCTCACCCCAGGACGTTATCTTTCGTCCTTGTGAGTTCCCCAAACCCAAAAGCTGGAGGGTTCTGAGGTGACTAGACTTGACGCCTCATAGGACGAGGTTCCCGTCACCCATCGCCTCCCCAAATCCCGACCTTGCGATTGAAACTCAACCGTTGAGCTAGACCACGGAAATCTGCTCATTCTGCAGGAGATACGGATGGCAAGTCGGTGATATATGGTGGCTGGGATTGGCTACGAGTCTGCCTGTCCATGTATCAGCAGCCGGCGACCCTTTCCCACGTCGTTTAGTTGCCTTTGAACTCATATATTCCACAACAGGGCCATCGATCTCCTTGCTGGTCATTGTCCGAGCCCATTGTCCATCCGGCCCTCATTCATCTGCACCTCTACCACCTTTGTAGGTGAGAAGACGTTGAACTTGCGCCGCTGCTTATCTGTGTCTACATCAGCTAGCAAGTTTGCCCAAGCCGACCACTTCAGTTCAGCCCAAGATATCAGATCTGACCTTCCAGTCTGCACAGTTGAGGTTCGGACGTTGTTAATAATACTCACGACGATCCAGATGGTGTCCATTCGACAAGAGATTGCCAATTGACACAAAAATCGAGATTCCAACCACTTCCCCGTTCGTTCTTGATACTCGAATGCCTGTTCCAAATGTGCAAGTCCAGTGGCAAGCCGATGGGGAAGATTGATGATTTGCACTGAAACAAACCTGGCGACCGATCAAGCTGAAGACTCTGCCTCTGATTCGAGATACGAACCTCGAACCCCCCCTGCTCTCTGGATACTGGCGAGTCCTTGGTCACTCTGGTCTTTTCATCAGTCTCGACAGTTGAATCGGTTAGCATGCGAAAATACATGTCACTCATTTTCGAGGCTTTCAGGTTGAGCAGTCTGCATGAACCCGAACGCAACCTTGATGATAGTGTCAAATAATGATGGCAGATCCTAATTCGAACGGCCTGCACAGACTCCCTTCGAGGCAATTGTCAACGAATGCACCAAGGTTGTTTCGCACGACAAGCGCAACGGCTCATACACCAGACAAGACTGCTGCATTCTTGTACACTCAGCAAGACTCCAGTGCCATCGATTTTGACGACTCCGAGACCGCCGAATGGCCAGACCAGGCAAAGGTATGTGGTCTTCTATCTCTGGAGCGCCTCGACTGTCTGACCAACGCAAACAGTATGTGACACTGACTGTTTATGCAGTTACGCTGGCATCAAGTATAGATCAAACTGAGTAGCTTCGCATCTCGATACCAAGCTCAATCTTCCCACCTGAGTATTGGGTTAGCTCCTCCAACATTCATGGGATATCCCACCGAGTCCGCGCTGTCCGGGCCAAACTACGATGCCTTCCACGCTCTACAACGTTCTGGTTGTCGCTGTAAGTCACCCGGCATAACTGAGAACGCCGATCGAGTGCCGAGATACGATGTCAGTAAGCCAAGGTCGAGCTGATTAACTGTGTCTTGTGCTGTCACCTCGGCTTTTCCGTCTGCGCGGATGGGATCGCGTCAACTGGTCAACTGTCTCCAGGCGTTGCCAGATGCCAACAACCGGTACGAGCTCGTCGCGATTGCAGTACGACAGACACGACACAAGTCGAGCCATGTCTCCAGGTATTGGGTTCACCATCATTCATGACGCTGTCGGATACTAACGTTATCGCGTAGGCTGCCTCATGCAACGTCAAAGGACACCCGACGGCTCACATTTGATGTATCGAACCAATATCAGTGAACCCATCCACCATTCAGCGCTGGCCATCGTAGTGAGGATGTCCGGGCTCATCAATCTCATTCGCACACGTCTCCCATAGGCGACTTCACCTTACTGGCCGAAAGTACTGATTGGACATATAGGGACATTGATACAAGAACGACACGGTCTTCGGACGACACAGATTTGGACGGCAACACTTTCCGCCCGCTCCATTTTCCGATACGATGCGCGTCAAGACACCACGTTGGCGTGCATTGCTTCCATTTTGATGTTTCAAACATAAACTTCAGCGAATCTCTGTGCATCGCGCTGATCTCAAGCGAGTTTATGCGCCAACATTTACAGGGCTTGTTCTTTGACCAAATGGAAAGGGATGATTCATTCTATGCCGACACACCGAAGCGACTGGCCTCAATCAAGGAACAATTGAAGACGTCAGTATCCCGGCACTTACGAAGACACAAAATGCACTCGATTGACATCAACTTGCATGATTCTCTCGTTGTGGCACTGATCTCAAATTAGACCAATATTTGTGGGCATTAAACACCCTGACAGGGATCACGAGTCCCCCACTCAGGAGAGACTTGATTGTCACCACTTATTCGTATCAAGCACAAACCCGAATACAGTGGTTCATCAACTGCCGTCTGCCACCAAGTGTCACCGTCATCGGCTGAACCGACTGTATCACCATCAAACCTCAAAAGTGGCAATAGAAACAATGAAAATTCCAATTTCAAGTCCGTTTTTGGTAAGGAAAAACGGCTACATCAGTGGCAGAACACAATGACAGCGCCACTGAGCACCCGCTGAACTCAAGTCTAGAATTCTTCTCATCCATTCCTTGGCAATGGAAGCTAATGCAGGGACCCCAGCAAATGCAGAGACCAGGTTCTGGACTTTAACTGAAGAACTCCTCACTTGCATTGAGGGGAACTTGCATTGGGATATTTCGCATCTGGTACGTAAATCTGAATGACTGTCTGCTGTGATATCAGATCTATTATACGCGGAGATTGGATGAATTGCGATCAGTTACCGAATTCTTTTACGCGGGATCCTTGCTAGACACGGACACGATTCCGAGTGCGATAAGAATACACGGAAAACACAAGTGGATGCTGTGCCGTGATTGAAACACAACCAACGCACAACCATGAAATCGCTTCGATCGTGGCGATATACACATTTGGTGGAAAGCTTCTTATTCAGGGCGCTTCTATTAAGACCCTTCTTATGATGCTTCCTATTCAGGACAGGAATTCTGTGGCTTTAATCCCGCGGTGAAGCCAAACCTTGTGCCTGTTCCTGGCTGACTCCTGATGAAGGTGATCTTGTCATGTGTGAAGTCACGCCAGAATTTGGTCAGTTTGGTCAGTGACCAAATCATCAGTTTGGAGCGTGACATGGACGATAGTTAGACACAGATCACGGCATCTCGGCTGCCAAGAAGAATAATCTTTCTTGGCTTTGCGGAGGGCTCATGGCACAGATTGAATGAAGCTACTGGCGAGTCAGTGCCAAGAGCCGGCGATTAACCCATGTTGGTGGCGCCGGCGAGAATTAGCATTAGGACGGGTAAATCACTAGATAAACTTGAGCCATTTTCGAAGGGATGGAGGTGTTATTCGTGGGAATCGATCTAGAGACATGCAGCCGTGCCACATGGGATCTGATCTAGGCCATGGTCATGTCCATGAAGCCAGTTGACCTGACCTTTTGAGTGCTTGTTATCTGCGGGGGAACTCGGCATCTGCCACGCACACAAGGTAGGCAGTGCAATTTGTGATGTCTTTTGTGGATGTTTTGTGAACAGCCGCGTGTTATGCAGAGACGGACAAAACCTTGATTGGTGATGCCATGTCTCGATTGAATGGTGATGGTCCTGGAGCAATCTAGAGCGTAGCAATGGCCTAGCCGGGGACCCCCGCAGGAGCCTAGCTCGTTTAGCTGGAGCTCCCACCAGGCCCAAAGGCGGCAAGCCAGCTGTTAGCGCACCCGGTTCGGGCCCAAGCGTTGAAATGTGCAGGGGGCTTGGTTCATTTTGGATTAGTTAGGGGTTCCCTCTGTCATGTCTCTGTCTGCTGTGCTCCTGTTCTCCTCTTCTACGTCTTTTGTGGAAGTCAGTCGAGCGAGAGTTTGTTCCATCAGTGGCGTTGCATTGCGTTGCGTATGTTGAGAAAGAACTCATATACAAGGTTCCTTCTCTTTGCCCCATCGTTTACCCTCCCTTGCTTCGACCGTCTTCTTCTATATCATCGCAATCTCGTCTGTTTGGGAGATCCTCTTTGATTCTCTTTTATTTTCTTGGCTTTATTACTTGACCCATCAACCAATTCTACGGGACTTGAACGAACCGACGATCGACATCCATGTTCTAAAGACTGCCTGAACTCCTTACCGATTGAGGTTGTCTCTTGCATCTACATTCATTCGCATTCGCATTCTACATTACCCAACTGCGCAGAGATCCAGCCTCGGTTTCACTCAAGTATGTACCAGCCGTTGGTGTCACTGTTGCACCAGCCATAGCCACGCGTCACTAATTGCGATAGCTTTCATTCATCCGATCCTTCAACTTGAATCAATCCAACATTGACAACTCATCATGCCTTCAAACTACGAAAAACTCTCCCGCCCAAGCGGCGAGACGAACCTCACAATCCCAGAGAAAGCTGCTACCAATGCGACCGTAACCGAAACCCCTCGCATCAGTACAACATCTACACCCCAAACAGACAAGCTCAACCCCTTCGACACCGACATCGAAGCCATGGTCACAACACGAACATCAGATTCATGCATGCACAAGACATCGAGCACCCCCCTCGCCAGAAAGACCGACTGCCAAGTTTGGCCAGGAAAAGATCACTGGAAGCAACAGGCCAAGGCCGCAAAGGCAAAGAACCGCTGCACCTGCATGGCCAAGCTCAGCCAACGCAATCGGTGGATCGTCAAGGGGTTGATCATCTTTCTCGTCGTGGGCATTGCTGTCGGTGTTGGGTTTGGTGTCAGCAAGCCTCTCAACGCTCCCATATGGGGAGACAAGGACGACAAGTAAATTGCATTCGACGTTGCCCTGGATTGAGAGACAAGGACGATGGCAATCGGCTTGCTCGCAGGGATTTGTTTTAGGACTTTGTTATCGATAGCGCGCTGATTTCCTTTCATGAACGGCGTTGTGGTGTCATTTGAGTTGGCATTTCTTAGGAGTGATGGATTACAGAACATGGGTTATTTATTGGGGGTAGAGCAAGACTAAACTAGAGTCTAGAATAAAGTCTCGACGGTGCATTGCACTGAGGTTATCCACATCCATCTGAGGCCTAATTCTCCGGTCGTAAAGGCACACCAATCCCTGCACTCCAGATCTTCAGGAACAGTAGATGCGGCCCGTTGGTCAGTGGGGAACGGAAAGATGCAGCTTCGTGGGAAATCACTCTTGATTTGGAAATGGCTGCAAGGAAATAGCCAGTCGAGGCTGGAGATGCTGATGGAGGGGATCCACAGGTACCCGAAGCATCCGATGGGGAATGTCCAAAAGATATAACCGCCGTCGCCGCCACCACCACCATTTTGGAGTGTCTGTCTACCTGAGGTAATATGCGTATTTGTTGGAGTCTCTCAACTCTTGTCTTTCTGCATCTCGCGGAAGATCTCGTTGTTGCCTCATTGCTCTACAGACTGATACCATCAAGGCCAGAACAATGAGTACGATAAGAACAAAGCAGTTCAAGGTGTACATGTTGAAGGTTGTTTGTGTCTTGAGTTGATGGACGGGGAGGAGTATTAATAGCTACAAGTGTTTGTTATTCTCTGTTCAATTGAACAGTCACTCTTTGCCATCACTGCTTTGCTCTGCATCGTAGTGATATGCTTGTTCACAATCTTGAAGGATGCTGTAAACGAACATTCACTGTTCAAACACTGTTACCACAAAGAAGTGAATCATTCACAGACACAAGATGCATCATAAAAGCCTCTGTCACCTTCATCTCAACACCATCTCAACACCATCACATCACACACACATCACATTAAGACATACTCACTCAAGATGACCAACTCTTACCTCCCAGCTTCCTTCACCGGAATCTTCTCCTGGCCTGTCCGCCGAGACGATGCCCCCGAGTCCAAGAGCGACCGGATCCTCACCATGGGTATTGTCGGCGGCATCATTCTTCTCTTTATCGTACCGCCTACCTGGTATTTCATCGCCAGGACCATTCGACTTCGAAGGGCTAGGCTTAAGGGTAAAGATGTTGAGCAGGGTGTGCAGACTCAGGGACAGAACAGGACATAGTTCATCAACGGTTCACACCAGGAACTATGAACACTGAACGACAGTCATGGAACAGCATATTCACTGCAGTATATAGCTACTCACATCTCCCATCACTTACCCTCATCACTCATCACTCATCAACACATCATCACAATGACCAATTCACTCTCACTTTCCCTCTCCCTCGTCCGCCGCAAGGAGGGCGAACAATTTCCCGAGGACACAATCACCTTTATCATTCTTGGCGTCTGTTTTGGCAGTGGTCTATGCCTCATGCTCATTTGGTCCATTGTGATCTATTGTCGGAAGAGAAGGCTCCGTGATATCGAGGAGGGCCATGAACTGTCGACTGTTGAGGCTGCTCCTCGCTGATGGTGAGTACCCAGTAAACGCAGGTTGTTTGTTAGCTTTGGGATGAGTACCTAGATAAAAAATAGTTTTGTTCACCAGACATTTGTCCAATCGTACAGTCGTAAAACTATTTGTAAACTTTCGTGATCAAAGCCTTTCATATAAACTCAAAGAGCCACATCCAAATGTATCTGAAGACATGTTCCAAGACAGCTGTATCTTAGGAGAACAAACCAGTCAACGGAACAGCATCAGCAGGCCACGGCCTACAAGACCTCAGATACCATGGACAACATTAATGTCCCTGTCTGCTGTTCAAGTACTTCCCCGACCAGCATTGCCAGGCCATCAGGTCACATCACAGAACACTCCTTTGTTCCTTGGGCAAGCAAGTCAATAAACTTACTCACATGCAGACTTTAAATTCCCCAAAGCTTGAGAAAAGGTTTACTTTCCTTACTCTAATATATGGATCGCACTGAATCACAGCCCGTATAAAATGCGCCCTCATCATGGAACCATCACCAAAGATTTACACGATACTCTTACCACTCCTCAGTATCATCTCCTTCAACCTCGCCCTCTGCATCATGTGCTACTTCATCCGCCGCAGACGTGTTCGCGACGAGGAAGCAATCAAGCTCAAAGAGATCAAGCCAAATCTCGAGCGAGGCATGCTCGTCGAAATCATCTCCATCTATCGTGACGGCATCGAAATATACACAAGAAACAAAGCACCCGCCAGTCAACGTCTGTACTACCATCCTTCACTCAAAGACCCCGAACAGGCTCACATGTACCTCCACGACGTCCCAACACCCCCCAAACGACCAATAGACGATCTACGAAGAGAACTAGCCGCAGGAATACGTTGGCTATACCGATCTCACACCTAAACAACACTCAAGGTACATGGTCACATTCACAAATCCCAACCTCAGACATCATTCATCTCCATCTAGCATACACCAATACGATTAACAGTCGATTGTATCCTCAAATACTTCAATAGCCCGCCGTGACCACCGACCGGTAAAGCTGGCCACATTAATGCGGTCCTGCGCCAATACCCATGTTTATCTATCCCGGAGGTAAATCCTGACCCCTTCCGTAATTTGCCCTAGTAATCTCAAGTTTGAAGAAAAGGAGACGATCCAGTTGTGTTGTATGCAATGACAAAGGAAATGGTTGCTTGCGACTCCCGTCGCTTGTCGTTATGTTGTCTAGTTCAACATTTACTCGTAACTCGGCCGCCTACACCGACTGATACAAAAGGAGCGGCTCGCCCACGTTTTCGATTTCGGGGATCGTGCACTTCAGGTCGAACGCCTTGGATAGCACAATTTTGAAGATCTGACTAGTTAGCAGAGCACTCTAAAACCAGGACGTCACTACCTTTTGCACGTTGATGCTGTGACTTGTACTCGAGAAAATTAATGCTGCTCTCATGGCTTTCGCAAACCGTCTCGCCTGTTGCGGTCAGTAAGGTTGGGTTTCCCTCCGGGGGCTCCTAGCGGAGGGCTCTTCCTCGCTGCGCTCGTACCTGATTTGAGATTTCTTCTTGATCTTGGGGAGGAAAGTTGACAAAGTGGTCGTACTTGGTGCCGACGAGAATTGGGATGGCCGTCTTGTTGAACCCGCGCCCCTGGCGATACCACTCTTTGATGCTATTCAATGTACTCTTGCGGGTGAGATCAAACATGAAGAGAATGGCGACTGCGTCGTTGCACACAAGAGGCAGCATGTTGACAAACTCTCGTTGACCACCGAGATCCCAGATCGAAAAGGTGATTTCCGTGTTGCGGATCGAGATTGTCTTTTCCATGAAATTGACACCCAGCGTTTGGATATAATCCTCATCCCAGCTCCCCTCGACGTACTTGACCATCAACGAGGTCTTGCCGATCTGCGCATCACCAACCATTCCGACCTTGATGACAACATGGTTTCGACCGTTGGATGATGGCTCACCGGAACTCTGTCGATAGTCGTTGTAGGCTTGGTGTGCGGGGTTGGACAAGCCACTAGCTGGGCGGGAAATTGGCGGTGCGGTTTGAACGGGGGGAGTATATCTGGTGGAAGGATCTTCTTGTCGTGGACTTTGAGCTAGCCCTTGATCGAGGGAGGTGCTTTGCTGATGATGGAAGCCATTCGGGTGGGGAGATTCTTCGAAACCTCCGGTCTCGTCTTGGCCTGGGGGTGGCAGTGGGACTTCATGGGGAGGTGAACTCATGATGTGTTCCATGGTTGTAGCTTCGGCCGGAGCCGAGGGGTTCGTGTAGTCGTCCAGCGTGAAGGTGTGACGGGTCGAGGTTACGGAGTCGAAACGGAGACGGTGAAACAATCGAATCGGATGATGCGAGCAAACGAAGAAATCGGTAGAGAACGTGGTCGGAGAGAATGACAGAAGAGATCAGCTTGTCAGAGCATCAAGCTAGACAAGTGATGATATCGTGATGCGCGGGGAGGTCAAGACAAGGCAGCTTAGGTGGCGGAGTCGAAAAGCCACCAGAGTGAAACCGTGAGACAAGCCGTTTAGCAATGAGACCTCGGCGGTGGATATCAATCGCGTCGACACTTATTTTCTTCCAAACTGAAACCGGACGATGCGTTGGGTTGGAGCAGAGAGTTTGCGCTGACGTTTGGAGAGGATGATGATGGTGGGAGCCTCTTGTTTAGGCCAGAAGCGGGACGGAATTTCAAGGCACCGGTGGTACAAGGCTAAAGTGGAGGGACATTCAACGGCACAACAGGGGATGTAGTATCTGAGATGAAATGTTCTGAAAATAGTTCATTTGTCTTAATTTCGAGATAGACTTTGCTAGGCCCTGCTTATGCGTGAAATGTTGTGCTGATGATGGTGGTGTTTTAGCGTAGCGCAGCGCGTCAACGCCAACGCGTTTGGGGAGGTTATTGGTTGGGATTTGGTGTATGGCTAGCTGAGATTGCGCAATAACTGCGTTTGAATTGACTCCAGCTGAATAGAATCGTCAATATTTGTAGGATCCCTTTGTAATGTAAATAGCAACTGTTCTTGTAGGTGTGTATGTGGTAGCATCAGTACTCCGTAGTATGCAAGACAGCTGGCACTAAACACCAAATAAACAATGTTCCAAGTTGAACCCCACGTTGATATCTCCAATTGGATTAATGTTTCCATGTCTTGTAACGGCCAAGTTATCCTTGATTCAATCACATTCCAAGGCACAGAATATTGTTGATGCTGTAGACTGTCGCTGCAGACTTCATGATGCTGACTAAGTCGGCTTCCCTCCGATCCACTCGGCCCATCTCCGCATGATGCCGACAAAGCTTGACTCTGATATCACCATCCGCATCATCACAATGGCCTCAATTCCTCGGTCCCTACGCGCTGCAGCCCCTCTGGCTAGGGGTATTGTGCCCCGCGCTGCCATCCGCACGCCAATACGAGCATTCTCTTCCACCAAACTGAGTACGTGCCCTGGATCGCTACAATGACGACACTAACGAGAAAGGCCTTGCTCGAAGATACACCAAAGACCACGAATGGATTGACCTGTCCGCCGACAAGAAGCACGGCTTCGTTGGAATTTCTGAGTACGCCGCCGAACAGCTCGGAGATGTAGTCTACGTGGAGCTCCCCGAGACCGGAACATGGGTCGAGCAAGGCGACGCTGTCGGAGCCGTCGAGTCTGTCAAGTCTGCCAGCGACATCAACGCTCCTGTCCGTCTACGAGTCCTACAAGTCAACGACAACCTCGAGGAGAAGCCCTCAACCATCAACAAGGTCCCCGAGGACGACAGCGCCGGTGGCGGCTGGATCGCAAAGGTCGAGGTGGATGAGGAGGGTGCGAAGCAATTTGAGAAACTATTGGATGCCGAGGCCTACAAGACTTTTGCTGGAGCTGAATAGAATACAAGGGTATTGTCCGCCGCTACTTGACCGTCTCCGGGACTTGTCGGAGCCTAGTGATCTCATCAAGAATACTACCGCCTCCCCGTTCAACCAGAGCATTCGCAAGCTTCCTCCCAAACTTGTCTGCCTCTTCGTGTGTCTTGACAGCTTCTGTTATGTCAGAGTCGACGCCGTGGTCACCCCGAAGGTTGACTACTGTAGCCTTCATATGTAACTTGTCGTCAACCCATTTGGTCTCGACACCAATGGGAACACTGCAGCCGCCTTCGAGTGCCCGCATGAGTGCTCGCTCGGCCTCACACGCGAGAGCAGTCTGTTCGTTCTCGATCGTCTTGAGCAACCGGATCACCTCCTCGTCATCCGCTCGGCACTCAACTCCCAGCGCTCCCTGACCGACAGCATGAAGAATGCCGCCATTGTCAGACTCTAGAAACTGTGTAATGTGGTCTCCGAGATCCATCCGCTGGAGACCTGCCGCGGCGAGGATGATACCGGTCAGGTCGGGGTCCTCCTCGAGCTTGCGTAGACGGGTCTGGATGTTTCCTCGGTGATCCTTGAACTTGAGCGTCGGGTAACGTCGAATCAACTGAGCAATTCGCCGAACGCTGCTGGTGCCGATGATGCTCCCGTCCGGCAGATCGGCCAGAGTCTTCCAGCCGTGCTTGTCCTGCAATTCCTTCTTGATCACGAGTGTATCTCTCGGGTCCTCGCGGGACGTGACACATCCGAGAACGCAACCCTCGGGGAGAACCGTCGGCATGTCTTTGAGCGAATGAACAACAATGTCGAGCTCCTTGTTGACGAGCCTCTCCTCAAGCTGAGACGTCCAGAGGCCTTTTCCGCCGAAATTGTAGAGCGCTGTGTTTTGGTCGCGGTCGCCAGTCGTTGTCATGCTGTGGATGTTGAATTCATGATCGGGAAAGTTCTTCTTGAGCGCATCGACGACGATCTGGGTCTGGGCGAGTGCAAGAGGCGACTTTCGCGTGCCGACGTTTACGACGCGGTTTCTCTGGGATTCGGCCATGATTGTTGATTGCGAGTGTAGGATGATTACTCGTACCATGGAGGGGCAAGCTGTTTTCCTACGATGGTGGGGCAGTACAGTGCGGGGTATAACACTGTAGCGTGGATAACTTCATGATGTAAATGTGGGTGTTGATCGTGATCTCGACCCGAATATGACGAGTTACAACCGTGAGTAACATGAATAACCTTACTAACATGTAGGACATGGGCCATGAGCAGCGGGAATTGTCGTCTTGAGTAACGTTTTTATGTACGTGCAACAGATATTGGCGAGACGAGGCAGGTAGAGAAACAGACGAATAGACGAGGAGACAATGAGGATGGATAAGAGTAGGACAAGATGGCTGTATAACAAGCGTGACTATATAAGAAGAGACAAAAGGCAGTTCAAATCATCACCATCAACACTCGTTAATATGAAGCTTCAACTCACTATCCTTACTCTGGCCGTCTTGGCCTTTGCAAAGCCTCAGGCGCCTCCTGATCCAGCCCCAGCTCCTCCTGACCCTGCTCCAAGTCCTCCTTCAACCTCTGAGCCGCCTGCTCCTCCTCCTGACCCCCCAGCTCCGGCACCTCCAGCACCTCCTCCCGTCCCTCCTCCGGCTGATCCCCCGGCTGATCCTCCCGCCGAACCGTCTCAACCTCCTCCTCCACCTCCGCCGCCTCCTCCGTCTCAGCCTGCACCACCACCGTCCGGACCAGCTCCTATTCCTCCCCCAGCTACTCCGGCCCCAGCACCTCCTCCGGTCCCAAGTCCCCCTCCTCCGAGTTCAACCGCTGAGCCTCCTCCTCCCGAGGGACCAATCTGCGAATGCGGCTACACTTACTGCTCTGCAGTCCTCAAGACCATGGGTACGTTCACCAACCACCAATGATCAATACTAATACTCGCAGACAATCCATGGAATGAGGATCAACTCTCGCAGTCATACTGCAGCACGCCCAATGTGAAATGCGACGGCGAATCACCAGCCAGCAGCATAGACAATGCTCTGTTCATCTGCCTGTGCGACCAGCCTAGTCAGAAAGTCGGAAACCATCTTGAGTTCCTCTGCGGCTGCGATAAGTGTCTCGTCGTCAAGCCCGACTACAGAGGAAGATGCAAGACTCCCCCGTTAGCTGGATCCAAGGGCGGCAAGGGTGATGGGAAGGGCAACAAGGTCAGAGGAACCAATCCCCTCGGCTTCTGGATGTAGGTAATCGTGGAGGAAGTCACTCATTTGGTGTTTATGTTAGATCCAAATTGACCCATGCTATTTTTCCATCTCAATGTGTCGAGCGCAGCGAGGAAGAGCCCTCCGCTAGGAGCCCCCGGAGGGACCTCACATGTTTCAGTCTCTCCAGTGAAACACATTTCTCCAAGTAACCGCATGATTCAAATACTGGCTTACACATCAAGTGGACCACATTCTCTTCCATGAGCGTCCATCAGCGGTGCATGCAAATCTCAATCGGCCGCTCCGGGTACACGACCCCGGCCCGCCCCACACAGAAGCCGGCGCTACACGGGCTAAGTGCCGAGAATGGACGGCTAGGCCCGTTAGTCTGACGTCAGTCGCAGCAAGAGCCGGACGGAAGAGTTTGTCAAGTGCTCGAAACGGTAGAGAATTGGCCCGACTGCAAGGGTCCCAGCGTGGAGAAGTGAGGCGTCTGCGTGTGGTATAAATGTGAGTGCGTCATCCATTAGAGTTTGTCTCATCATAGCATCATTTCATAACTCACCTCATAACCACAAACTCATACCCTCTCTCAATACCCATCACAACACACACTCACAAATACCCAATTCATACACAATGGCGCCCAAGGTCCTCGTCGTTCTCACCAGCCAGTCCAAGATGAACAATGGACACCCGACCGGCTGGTACCTGGTAAGCCGCTCACTCACTCACCAAACCCCAAACTGACCACCGCAGCCTGAGTTCGCCCACCCCTACTATGACCTCGTCAACAACGGCGTCGAGATCACCGTCGCCTCACCAGCCGGCGGCGAAGCACCCCTCGACCAGGCCTCCGTCGAGATGTTCAAGGGCGACGAGGAGTCCGTAAAGTTCCTCAACGAGAAGAAGCAGATCTGGGAGCAGACCACCCCCCTCAAGGAGTTCCTCGGCAAGGCCTCCGAGTTCGACGCCATCTTCTACCCCGGCGGCCACGGCCCCATGTTCGACCTCGTCAACGACGAGACCTCCATCAAGCTCATCGAGGAGTTCTACAAGGCCGGCAAGCCCGTCGCCGCAGTCTGCCACGGCCCCATCGTCTTCGTCAACGTCACCGTCGACGGCAAGCCTCTCCTCGAGGGCCGCGAGGCTACCGGCTTCAGCAACTCCGAGGAGGACGCCGTCAAGCTGACCAGCGCCATGCCTGTGCTCCTCGAGGACGAGATCAAGCGTGTTGGCGGCAAGTACGTCAAGGCCGACGACTGGGCCGAGAAGCTGGCTGTCGATGGGCAGGTCATCACTGGTCAGAACCCTGCGTCTGCCCACGCTGTTGGAAAGGCCATCCTCAAGGCCATTGGCGCTTAAATAGATCATGATACCACGTTGATTAATGAGATAATGTCCAAAGTTGACACACTGTACTTTGGTGTTCCCTCCGGGGGCTCCTAGCGGAGGGCTCTTCCTCGCTGCGCTCGCGTGAAATGATCGTATATTGAATGTGAAGGGGCTGAAATTTATATGTTGTTGATAATCTACTGAGGCAATAGAATGGGACTGACCTTGACCTTAAGCGACAGAATACTTAGCTAAATCTAGTCTACGCCTAGACGATTGTTTGAGTTAGCATCCTCTCACTCCCCGATGACCCTGAATCATCTCCGAATGAACCACCCTCTATTTCTTCGTATGGGTCTCAAGTGTGCACTTAGAATAGGTAATACGAGATTGTTATTACATTAGTATTATTCCCTCTTGAAAACCTTCTCAAACCCAGTCAATGTGAACCTGTAGTGCACTTTATTTTCCTTCACACGCTCAACAGCCTCAGCACATCCTTTCTCCGAGATATCAATCGTCTCAACCCATGCAACAATATTCTTCTCAGCAGCCAGCTTGAGCATAGCATCCATCTCCTGGTGGTTACCGAGATGGCTTCCCGTGATCTTACCAGCGTTGCCAGCAAACGTGCCAGCAGTCACCTGGGGAAGCGGCTTATCAGGAATACCGACGTTGTGAAACTCGCCTCCAATGTTGAGCGTGGACATGTAAGCGTTCATGTCGAACTTGTGTGTCATGTCGGCGCAGTTGAGGATAAAGTCAAAGGTGAACTTGTATTTGTTGGCCCAGTTCTCATCAGTTGTGACGATGACTTCCTTTGCGCCGAGCTTTTTTGCATCCTCCACCTTTGAGGGAGAGTGTGTCATGGCATAGACTTCAGCGCCGAGTGCTTTTGCCCACTGGATGCCCATGTGTCCGAGACCGCCGATACCAACGATGGCAACCGTCTTTCCAGGACCGACGTTTGCTCTCACGAGGGGAGAGTAGGTCGTGATACCCGCGCAGAGAAGAGGCGCAACCTGCTCAGACTTGAGGGCGTCAGGGATCTTGAAGGTGAAGTACTCGTGAGCACGAATATGCGATGCAAAGCCTCCATGCGCAACACTTCCATCCGGATAGGTGCAGTTATACGTGTCCACCATGTCAGGACAATAATTCTCGTTCTTGTTCTTGCAAAGCTTGCACTCCAGACACGAAGCGACCTGGGCACCGACGCCAACACGGTCTCCGACTTTGATGTCCTTGACGTTGTCGCCTACACGGACAGCTTTGCCGACGACTTCATGGCCGACGCAGAGAGGCCCTTCAAAATCGCCCCAGCCGCCGGTGACGGTGTGCACGTCTGAGCCGCAGACACCGCAGGCTTCAATCTCGACGTCGATATCGCGATCGCCCCATGTCTTGGGCTTGAGGGTTTGTTTTTGGAACTTGTTCCATGATTTGGGGCTGTCGACGCAGAAGCCTTCAAAAGTATCGGGGTAGCCCATGGTGATGGATAATAATTGGTATGATCTATCAAGGTTCTCTATTTACATGCAGACAATATTTATATCTTCTCTTCTCTTCGCCTTGTCGCTGTCTGAACTTCTTCATGACGTCCTGTTTCAATGTCTATGACGCTCCGCAACAAATGCTCCGGAAGTATTCACATTGATAGATATTTTATTCTCCATTTGACTCGATCGGGTAAGCTTCTCGAAATCTAGTCAGATCGAGATGCAATCTGAGAAGTTGGAGATAAGTGGCCGTCTTGACTCTTAAAACCGTGGGTCAATGACGTACAGCACGATTGGCGAGATTACGTTGCAATGATGAGTAGTATTCGGGGATCTACGTGATAATTCCGATTAAACTGATAATACATACTCTTCGATGAGAGGATAAATTGACTCGTACAGGCTGCATCTCTGATCCAACATTGTTTGCTCGATGATTGAAGGTCCTGACGTTTGGGTCCCTCCGACGTCTCCTAGGTTTGCAACATATCTCGATCCAACAGGCCAACCTGGTCCAGCTTGCGGGTTTCTGACAAATCTCCCCACAACTCCTCGAAGATACTCCGCAAATGTGTAGAGTTGTGGTGACATTGCGTCAAAGGTGGGTGAATTGAACAGCAGGAGGACATCTGAGCCGTGAAACTTGCCCAGCCAGGAATATCTGTCGTCTAAAAGACTTGTGACCGAGGCGCTGAAGTAGAATCGCCATGTTGGATTGACAGAGGATGATATGTTGGCGAGAATAGCTTGGGGCTGGATGTGTTAGCTGTGAAGCCGGAAGCATGTGAACTTACACATTGCCAGACAAAGTCTGTATAGATTGCTGCAGCAGTGTCAAAGTCGGTCTTGAGAGTGTGGTAAGCATCAAGAATTAGCCTCTGCTGGGTTTCGTTGACCAGAGGTTCAGAGAGATAGGCCCCGAAGAATGTCTCGAGCGATATGTTTCTGTTGATCAGTCCTCGCCCTTCTTCAGCGACAGTCCCCATGAGAATAGGAACTCTCGCAACATCGCCATGTCTCCATCTCTCAGCTCTTTCACTCAGAATTGTGACATTGTCAGTGACTGGGAGAAACGCGCTTCCCGCTGTACTCATGGCTTTAACGAGATCGTCTGCTGGTACATCTCTCATACACTGCAGCTGGTCCGGCCCTCGACAGCCAACTACAGTTGTCAGATTATCCCAGTACGAAGTATCATGGTGACTGGCAGTACTTCCGAGATACCCAACAGACATTTGACCAGAAAACATAATTGCGGCACGGAATGGAGACGTGTTTCTGTTGACATGGATATCAACAGACATGGCGCCGGCCGATTCACCCCAGATAGTGACTTTGCCTGGATCACCACCAAAGGCGCGAGCATTTCGTTGGACCCATTCGATGGCGAGTTGTTGATCATAGATGCCGAGATTGGTATCCGAAACTGGTATCTCTGGAGAGTTTGGGAACCCAAAGACTGTTCGTTAGCAAGGCTCAAAGTACGAGCGCAGCGAGGAAGAGCCCTCCGCCAGGAGCCCCCGGAGGGATCTCACATGTTTCAGTGAATCAGCGACTCACCGTTTGTTCTGTAGTTGAACGTAAAGACGACGATATCTTCATACGCTGCGAAGCCGCTGAGATCAATTTCACCGTTGCCTTGCTGCCATCCACCGCCACTGATGAACAAGAGCACAGCGTTTGAGTGAGCATCTGCTGGAGCGAAAGCATTGATGAAGAGACAGTCTTCACTTTCACGAGATGCTGTATTGAACAGTCCTTTGAGTAGATCAATCTCCGGAGTGAGTTCTACGACGTTAGCTTCATTCCATTGATTGTAGATAACTCACCACTCTGGACAAATAGTTGGCTGCATGAAGGACCGAACCTGGTCGCATTCAATGGCTTCGTCCATGGCTCAGGGTTCACTGCACGGCTGAATCGCTGCGGTTTGGCCGCATAAGGAATGCCGAGAAACTTATTCACAGGCGAGGCAGCTGGAAGAGTTGTGGCGAGACCAAAGATTGGACCAGAGTCGAGGGTAGCTGTTGGAGATTCAGCCCCGACGTATAGCAAGAGTCGTGACAATGTGAGAGGCTTCATGATTGCTGATCAGAAATGAAGTCGCCATGGCTGGGAATGATATTTAAATAGTTGAGCGATGTTTGAGTTCAGTGGTTATTGATGAATGTTCATCGACGCCGTATTGCTCGGGTCCATGGTTGTCGACACGGAATACGACGAATGCGAGATCGCGTCAGCAACCGACAATCCTCAACATAAGCAACTCGTATGAATGCGTGACGATGTCGGTAATGTCAAAGGATGAATAGACAAACAGTAAGGTACGAATCATTGAATTGCAAACATCAATCGAATCAATACAAACATCATCAAGTCGCTCTCCTTTCACCCTTTGCCGCCTCCAAAGATCTCTGCGTCTTCTCATCGTTTGTATCCTTTACATAACTCGCAACATGCTCAGGCACTTCGACCTTGTTGTACGGCCCCGGAATTGGCTCCCCGATTGTCTGATACACAGGCAACACACCCGTCCACGTCGAATTCACCAGACCCTCATTCTCCAAGTCACTCTTATCATCCGTCGTGGATCCCGCACTGATCTTGGCACTTGCCGACGTGATCTTGATCTTGAGAATATTCGTGCTCTGCATCTCTGACGCCAACGGAGGCTGTCGTGTATGATTCCAACGATCAGCCACAACACTGTTGCTGATGAGTTCCATCGCATACAGCTTTTCTTCATCCGACTTGACAGTAGTCGCGTAGCCGTAGACCACAGCAGACCGATAGTTGTAATTGTGCGAATACGTCGCCAGAGTCAAGACGAGTCCGTCAACGTGCGATGCAGCAACGCAAACAGGCATTCCCTGAATCTCTTCTCCATCGACGGTAGATGTCTGAGCCAGGTTCATGATCCTCGACGACACATATCCGTGAAGATACAGTTCCAGAGGATCTCGCAGACTTGAACTCGGCCGATCAAACGACCCCAGCTGTCCTATCATCGGCAGAACAACCGGAAACGGCTGGGAAGGCGTATTAAACGATACATGAAGAATCGGACATGTATTGACGATACTATGGACAGTCTCGAGGTCATAAACCCCGTGGACTTTGTACCGCTTGATGGTATTTGTCGAGTCTTTGGGGTACTGAAGATTATGACGGCCCATTTTGTTTCACTGTTTGACAATGATTACAATTCCTACCGTACAATTGGACCTTATATAGCCATCCGTATCTTTACAGGCTAGAACTGCCCCGAAAGGTAATTATTCGCGTGATAAGACAGCCTCCAACCTTAGCTCTGAGTTAGCTCGGGTGCATGCCGGACCGGAAAAACCCAACCCCACCTATATCCTGTCTGGCCACACTCATCTTCAAGATACCCCGCGACATCAAAGTCGCATCAAATCACCATGGTTCTTCAAGATCTCGGCCGTCGCATCAACGCGGCGGTCACAAACCTGACCCGAGAGCAAAATCTCGACGAAAAGGTGCCTCCAATCCCCACTCTCCATGTCTCCCCCGCTAACTGTCTAGGCCTTCGATGGCATGCTCAAGGAGATTTGCGCCGCCCTCCTCGAAGCAGACGTCAATGTACGACTCGTCGGCCAACTACGGAAATCCATCAAGTCCACCGTCAACTTCAAAGAACTCCCCCCCGCCGTAAACAAGAAACGCCTCATCCAAAAAGCCGTCTTCGATGAACTCGTCAAACTCGTCGATCCCCACGCCGAACCATTCCGACCAAAGAAGGGAAAGAGCAATGTCATCATGTTTGTTGGTCTCCAGGGTGCTGGAAAGACGACCACATGTACAAAGCTCGCGCGCCACTACCAGTCCAGAGGCTTCAAGGCGTGTCTGGTCTGTGCCGATACCTTCAGAGCCGGTGCCTTTGATCAGTTGAAGCAGAACGCCACAAAAGCAAAGATCCCCTACTATGGTTCCCTCACAGAAACGGATCCCGCCGAGGTTGCGAGGGCTGGTGTTGACCAATTCAAGAAGGAGAGGTTCGAGGTCATCATTGTCGACACATCAGGTCGCCATCGACAAGAATCCGCCCTTTTCCAGGAGATGGTGGACATCCAAGAAGCCATCAAACCCGACGAGACTATCATGGTCCTCGACGCTTCCATCGGCCAACAAGCAGAGTCACAAGCCAAGGCGTTCAAGGAGGCCGCTGATTTCGGAGCCATCATCATCACAAAGACCGACGGCCACGCACACGGCGGTGGTGCCATCTCTGCAGTCGCTGCCACACATACCCCCATCGTCTTTATCGGTACCGGTGAACACATGCTCGACTTTGAGAAGTTTGCCCCCCAACAATTCGTGCAGAAGCTCCTCGGCATGGGCGACATGGCTGGCTTGATGGAGCACGTGCAGAGCCTCAACCTCAACCAAAAAGACACCATCAAGCACATCCAGGAGGGCATCTTCACCGTGCGCGACCTGCGCGACCAGCTCTCCAACATCATGAAGATGGGCCCCCTCTCCAAAATGGCCGGCATGATCCCCGGCATGAGCAACATGATGCAGGGCATGGACGACGAAGAGGGCGGCGCCAAGCTCAAGCGAATGATCTACATCTGCGACTCCATGACCGACAAGGAGCTCGACTCGGACGGCAAGATCCTCATCGACCAACCCACCCGAATGACCCGAATCGCACGCGGATCCGGCACATCAGTGCGCGAAGTCGAGGACCTCCTCACCCAACAACGGATGATGGCCGGCATGGCAAAGAAGATGGGAGGAAACATGAAGAACATGCAGCGCGCCCAACAAGCCATGGGCGGCGGCAACAAGGCACAGCAATTAGCAGCCATGCAAAAGCGGTTACAGAGCATGGGCGGTGCCGGCGGTGCAGGAGGCATGCCCGACATGGGCAGCTTGATGAAGATGCTCGGCGGAGGAGGCGGAGGCATGCCCGGCGGTATGGACATGCAGGCCATGATGAGGCAGATGGGCATGGGCGGCGGCGGCATGCCTGGGATGCCCCCTGGAGGAGGAAGAGGCCGAAGGTGAGCACGCATTACGGAATACGATTGCCAGTCACTTCTGCCCTGTTGACTATATAGCATACGCATCTAAAATTGAAGATACCCTGACCTCAGGGCAAAGCTCCTGACCTTCCAATGAGTCTGATGAGTCTGACGAGTCTCAAGTGACTGATTCCATACTGTCTTGTCTACCGCACATGATGGATTTCCCTCCGGGGGCTCCTGGCGGAGGGCCTGTTCTCGCTTCGCTCGGGTTTGGTGATGCAGATCTTGACGGGATGCAATATCGACAGTGGAGAGTGTAGATGATGAACAGACTCTACCCAGAAATCACTGAATACACCACACTTCTTCCAACACGAGGAACAACGCACTGTTTGTCGTCACAGCTGCAGCGGAGCCTCCCACCATCAAACTAATCTGCTCCCAAAGTCCCAACCTGCCAAACACGTGGAACAGCTTCCGATGATACAGATGAGTCTCTTGGCTCACCAAGTCAAGAATTGTAAACAATCCACCGATTGCTATATAACTGGTGATATAGTAGCCTTATCGACACCCTCGACGGACCTGTCATACCCATGAAAGGGATGTCGATTTGCGATGACCATTCTCTGTTATTTGATGTTCCCCAAGCGTAGTATGATTAGTCTAAATTTATGATAACTTAGCTAATCTCATAATTATACTGTTTCACTCTGGCATTGCTGTACATCCTCATTTGGGACTCATGATCACGACCCTCAAGCGCCTTGTCCTGCCCAAAAGCTCACGAGCGCAGCGAGGAAAAGCCCTCCGCTAGGAGCCCCCGGAGGGACTGCTTCGATCTACTTAAAGCCTGCAGCAGTCTCAGCTGATAGAAATAGAACAAAATGAAAGGCTTGATTGGACGAGGTCGAAGGTGGTCGCATCTAACCGCCGGCTTGGACAAGGGTGGACCAACAGCTTCATGGGTCTCAGACACTTATAATACCGCAGACAGGAATGACTCAATCAATCTGTACAACAATTATCTCATTTATCGCTCAAATCTGAATACAATATGCCTTCAATTGATGCCGACACGCCACTTCCCTCAACTGAGGGTATCGCGGAAAGTATCTCCAGTCCACCTTCCAACAGGCACCGCACTCCTTCCGTCTCTCTTACCCCTCCTGGCGGGACCAGGGAAGAGTCTCATGGGCTTGCATCTGCCATCAACAACATTCGTCTCGATGCAAATGGTACTGTTCGGCTTATCATTGAGATTCCGCTAACATGGTCAGGGTCATCTCTCTCACCAGAACCCAGGCGCAGAAATGGCACGCCCCGAAGACGGCGCTCAAGCACTGGGGCTGTTCAGCAGCATGATGTCGCTGACGAAGAACTCCCCGATGATGCATTTCACTCACCCGAGTTTCAGGGTGCTTTTCGAGATGCCAAGCAGCTGATGTCGAACATTCAATCTGTGTTGGGGAGCTCGAACATCCACGAAGCGTCTGAGTCAACCATGCGCAAACTCCACGAAGAGGCCGGCAAGCTCGCGGCGTTCGAGTACCCGGCAAGTCGTACCGTTGGATTCGTAGGCGACTCTGGTGTTGGTGAGTTAACACGAGATGTGTTTGCGCCGCTGACAGTAGTAGGCAAAAGTAGTCTGCTCAATTCACTCCTCGATACAAAAGGGCTTGCCAGGACTGTAAGTGACTGCCCGACTTTCGGACGTTGCGGACGTTGCTGACGTCTCAGAGCAACAATGGAGAAGCCTGCACCTGTGTTGTGACAGAGTACCGTTATCACAATCTTGACACGCTGGACATTCGAGTCAATCTGTTCTCGATGGAGGAACTCGGAGATCAACTGGGTAGACTCCTTCAAGTTTATCGCATGTTTGAACTTCATCAGGATGAGATTACTGATGCCGCTGAACGTCAAGACATGGAGGCAAATGCCAAGGTGGCCAAGGATACATTCCGAGCCATGTTTCGCGGTCGACTGACTGATGAGGCATTTCTGATTCGTGAGGCGTACGAGGATGTGCTCGAAAGACTGACTCGCTGGGCAGCTGATGCAAGACCGCCTTTGAGAACTTGGACAGGTCTCTCGCCGCAAGCTTGCTCCGATGTTTTGATGGAGCTCTCGTCTGAGCCAGCATCAAGAGATTCTCCAGCGACGTGGCCCTACATCCGAAGCATCAAGTAAGTACACCCCCAGAACTGAACCGACTAACAAGAAAGGGTCTTTTTGAATGCGCATATCCTCAGTCGAGGCCTGATCCTTGTTGATCTACCCGGCCTTCGCGATCTCAACTCTGCTCGAAGGAACATCACCGAACGCTATCTCCTGGAGTGCAACGAGATCTTTGCAATCTGCAATATCGGACGTGCAGCCACTGACGAGGGTGTCCATCAAGTTTTTGATTTGGCTGACCGTGCTCGTCTGTCGAATGTCGGCATTGTCTGTACTCGATCTGATGTAAGTGGCAGATGGCATGTGTGAACTCGCTGACTTTGTAGGACATCGACCCCGAAGAGTCAATTCGAGATTGGCCAGGCAGAAGGGCAAGACATATTGAGCAGCTGTTGGAGCATATCGAAACGGCCACCAAGGAGATAGCGGAATTACAGGCAGAAATCGAGGATTTTGGGGCGAGTGATCTATCCGAGCAAGAAAGGCAGGAATTTGCGGAATGTTTGGAGGAGCAACGACAAGCAAGGTATGTTTTCGACTGTCGATAGTCACTGCTAACATTTCAGCACTCGCAAACAAAACTACGAATTTGAGTAAGTTGGCAACACAATACCCAAATAGCTCGACTAACATCTCAGACTCAAAGAATATCTGGTCACAAACCGCAATCGGATCATCACCGACTCACTCAACACCACCTACGCCGGCCGCGTGACACCCTCCAGAGTCTTTTGCGTGAGCAACACAATCTACTGGCAAAACAGAACTGCCAGAAAGTCAGAGGCCAAGCGACATCTCGACCTCAGTGGCATCCTGCAAGTCCGAAAACACTGCATCTCGATTGTCGCAAACAGCCAACGACGCATCGCTACACAATACATGAAAGACCAGATCCCTGCGTTGCTTGCTGACATTGAGCTCTGGGTCCAATCTGGAGCTCGTACTGCGAGTGAAGAACGTCGCGAGGCACTCTGCCAGACCCTCGACAGTGTTGAGCGTCGTCTGAGGAAGGTATGAGATTGTTGAAGTTGCGTTCCGACTGACTTTTGTAGGACTTTACATCGCACGCTTTTAGTCGTCTAGCAAGAGGGTACAACGAAGACTTTGGGGAATACATTTGGAACAGTGAGTATCTTGGCTCGGTTGGAATTATGCTGACCTTCAGATCGCCACGTTTCTTCATGGAGCCGATCAGCTACAAGTGCAAGCCAAGATTGGGCAGGGGTATGTTTTCACGATATTGTTTGACCAAGCTAACACATTCAGTGGCACCATAGTAAGTAGGCAATGTCGCAGAGGTTCAGCACTAACGAACAGGTTCCTATTCTGCATTCTGTCGAAAGTTTGGGGACTATTGCACCCCTGCAGTCGGATCACGAAATTGGAACGAGGAGGCTATGGATGATATGGTTACCGATCTTGAAGGGCCTTGGGAGGGAATGTGCGGTGCTATACAGGAACGACAGTCGAGTATGCTTGAGCATGCCGACGAATTCGCAGACATGGCTATTGAGAGGCTTGGTAGGTCATACACCACCGACTGGGCATGCTGACATGAGTAGAAGAGCATGATTCCGTCGATTCTTTGACCAGAGCTCTTGAGAACCGTCAGAGTATGTTCCTGGCTGCTATCGAGAAAGTCAATGACGACTTTGAGAACAACCTCAGGTGAGTTGCTTCATCAACGCAGGTGGTAGCGTCGCTAACAACACAGAATCCTCCGCATCGAGTCGCTTTCCGCGCTTCGAAGTTCACTCTTCGGGAAGTCAATGGAACCATTTTACAACAGGTGCAATTTCGAATTAGGTACGTTCACCATCGTCTACTGACGCGGCTAACCCTCCAGGCCGGGGAAGTGATGCTCGTCGAAAGGCAATCATCAGAGGAGCTTTGAGCGATCAAGATTTGTTCACCAAGCTCATGAGAAGCCTCAAAGATAGTTTCAAGGCCGCTTCAGAGGCGACTCAGACAAAGATACAGGAAGAGACCGTGGAGTATCTGCGCGTTATTGAGCAACGGTTTGACCTCGTGCGGAGTGAGAACGTCGCTCGGGAAAGCGAGCAGGATCCCGACTTTCGACTTCGGGTTGAACAGGTTGCGCAAGCTGGGAGAGAAACCATGCAGAGGGTTCACCAAGTTATCTGATGTCAATTGACTCTGATCCTCAGATTGCCTATTCAGGAAGCGGGGCTGGTTGTAAGAAGGCGTTACATCACTCACCACCTTCTGAGAACATCAGGATAAAGCTTTTCATCGAGAATTATTCGAGAATTATTCTACCAAACTCTGTATTATCTAAATGTCTGCTCGCACGATGCTTCGACACGGTCTGCGCCCGTTTCCTCATGTCTCCCGTCGTTACATCTCGACTCGAGATATGACGGCTTCAGATCTGAAGAAACTCAAGGTTGATCAATCCCGATTGATGGACACTCTTCATGACACTTGCAAATGGGGAACTGGACTCAGATGGGGAGAGTAAGTCTCGCGGTCCTCGTCATATCAAGCTAACAGAGTAGAAACCCTACCGACACCGGAATGTCACGGCTGGCACTTTCGGACTCAGACAAGACAGTGCGCGATTGGTTTGTCGAGACCACAAAGTCTCTTGGATGTAAAGTGACCATTGACTCAATTGGAAACATCTTTGCAATTCGACCTGGCCGCAAAGGCGGTCCTCCCACGGTGGCCGGCAGTCATTTGGACACTCAACCCACTGGCGGTCGATACGATGGTATCCTCGGCATCCAAGCCGGAATCGAGATGCTCAAGCTTCTTCGAGACCACGACGTCGAAACAGAATATCCTGTCGGTGTGGTCAACTGGACAAAGTAAGTCATCAGCCCAGAGTCGACAATTCTGACCATACAGTGAGGAGGGCGCACGATTCCCAATCAGCATGATGGCCTCTGGTGTCTGGGCTGAAGCGATCTCAGAAGAGCGCGCGCACAACTTGAAGGAAGTATCCGGCAATGCAACTGTCAAATCTGAGCTGCAGAGAATTGGGTACCTCGGTGACACACCTGCAAGCTACAAGGCCATGCCCATCGGGGCGCATTTCGAAGTTCACATCGAACAGGGCCCGATTCTCGAGAGGGCTGGAAAGAAGATTGGTGTCGTGCAAGGTGTCCAGGCCTACAAGTGGTTCACTATCGACATCACTGGACGAAGTATGTGAACGGACGCGACCAGAGGCACAGCTAACAGATCAGATGCCCACACTGGCTCAACCCCATTCTCCGACCGAGCCGACGCTCTCTTACTCGCTGCAAGGTTGATCACTCACTCTCACCGACTGGCGACGAAGCACAATGCCCTCGCATCAACTGGCATTCTGAACCTCACTCCCGGGAGCACCAACACCATTCCCGGCCACGTCAGCTTCACCCTTGACATCCGCTCTCCATCCGACGAGACAGTCGAAAAGCTCGAAGAGGAACTGCGTCGCGACTTTGATCTCCTGGCCCAGGGAACCGACGTAGACGGAATACTAGCCGGGTCAACTCCTGCATTGCCACTCTCTCTCAAATGGCGAACCGACACCATCTCAACCGCCACAAAGTTCCACCCAGATTGCATCCAAGCAGTCAGAGACTCCGCCGAGTCTATCCTTGGAAAAGACGCTGCCGTCGACATCTCTAGCGGCGCTGGCCACGACAGTGTCTACACAAACAAGCATTGTCCTACGACCATAATCTTCATCCCGTGCAAAGGGGGCATCAGTCATAACCCGGAAGAGTACTCATCTCCCGAAGAGTGCGCCATTGGAGCAGAGGTTCTGTGTCAGGCAGTTGTTAGATATGATCAGAAGCGGGTATAACTGTTTACCGCTCATGATGGATGTCCCTCCGGGGGCTCCTAGCGGAGGGCTCTCTCTCGCTCCGCTCGGGTTGGGACGGGGCTTTCTCAAGTTTATCGCAATTTTCCTTCACATATATACTCATTTAGTGCCACAAATGCACATGTATTGGAATTCTGCCTGCCAGTGTCCCGACTACACTGCTTATCATCTCGCCAGTGATCATGGCTTCTTGAGGTAGGCAATCCTCACAGTAGGTTAAGAAGGGGCAAGGTTCTTTCGACCTGTTAAATGTATTTTTTATATAGTTATTACTAAATACTTTTAATTATTATATCCTAACTATACCTAATTAAAACTAGTGCCTTTTATTATAAATATAATTTAATATTATAAAATTATAATATATATTTAAATAAAAATAAAAATAAATTATTATATAGCTTTAACTTAGTAATAACTAATAAATAGAATTTAGGTATTTTAATAAGCTATAAAAGTATTAACAGTAAAGTCTCTAGCTAGACTAAAATCTTAATAAACTTAATTAATAAAGTTACCTTTAGGCTATAGTATTTTAAGTAACTTTAATTATAATAAATATATTACCTAACTAGCTAAAAAGCTTTAAAAAGCCTAATTAAGCCTATAAGTTTTTTATAACTTTAACCTTTTCTTTTTTATTTATTTTTTAAAGATATTTATATTAATAATTATAAAATTATTAATAAATTAAATAAGTCTTTATTATTAATAAGTTTTTTATTTTAATTATATTAAATTAATAATTTTAATTTTAATTATAATTAAGATATTAAATATACTTAATATATAATTAATAGGCATTAATTAACTATATTTATAGTTTATTCTAACTAGCTATAGCTATCTTTAAAATATCTATAATAAATATATTAAAGCCCTAAAAAAGACTATACTTTATAAAGCTAGAGTTAAAGTTAAAAATAAAGCCAGTTAGTTATTAATAATTAGCTATAATTATTAAATAGATAATTAATTACTTAACTTAATTATCTTTAAATATAAGTTTCTTTACTATATAACTAAAAGCTTTTACTATAAAAGGTAGCTTAATAAAAAGGTATAAAGGCTAAATACCTTAAATCTAATAGATTTATATTTTAATATATTAAAGACTAAATATAGCCTTTAGATTTTTAATATTATTATACTTATAAATATAATTACTATTAATTTATAAATAGGCTTTTATATTATAGATAGTATTTAAAGTTTATATATAATAGAATTACCTAGAAAATTCTATTAAAGTTAATTATATAAAATAAAAAATTCTATATATAAAAGAGAGTTTATATTTAAAAGTTAAAACCTTTAGTAGGTAAAAAGAAGTTATAATTAATTAAATAGAATTTATTTAATTAAGTATATTCTTTTTATAAAATAATAATTAATATTATAAAAGGCAATAAATAGTAGTATTAATAGTAATTTTAATAAAAAGAATTAAATTATAATTTAAATTATAATTAAAGGTTAAAAAGGTAATTTAAAGTAAATAGTAATTTAAAGATAATTAATAAGCTATAAAATAAATATTAAAAAATAAGCTTTATTAAAGCTAAATTATACTTTATAATTTTTAATATCAAGACTTTTTTATATATATTATATTACTGTAATAAGGTTAAAAAGTTAAAAAAAAGGCTTTAGCCTTAAGGATATAAAGGTAAAGAATATTAAAAAAAATATATATAAATAAAATACTTATTATTATATAATAAGTAGAGGTTATATAACCTCTACTCTCTTAAGGGTTATATCTATAGCTTTAGACTTTAAATTTAACTATTTTTACTTTAAATATATTATACCTATTTATATATATAAATTTATATATTAATAAGTAAGACTTATTAATAATTAAGTATTATATATTTAATATAATATTATATTTAGCCTTATTAGCTAAATATTATAATAAGTAATAGTAATTACTAATTTATTTTTATAATTATAGCCTTTTTTAATAATTAGGCTATTAAAACCTATTTATATAAAGGCCTAAAGCCTGTCTATTAAGAATTACCTTAAAAGAATACTTTTAAATTACTAAAACCTATAATTTAATTAATTTATATTAAAGCTAATTAGACTAAAGGCTATTTTACTTAATAAATAGGAGTTAATAACTATATTTATAGAAACTAGTTATATAATATCTTAAAATAGACTGTTTTTTATTAAAGAGATTATTAAAGAAGCTTTATATTTTATATATAGATTTTAATTATATTTATAAAAAAAACCTATATTATAAACTAATTAATAATTTAAAATATAATCTTCTTAATTACCTTAATAAAATTAATTAACTCTTTTAGTTTAAATTTAGCCTAATAGATAATAGATTATATTATTACTTAAGATTTATTAATAAAGAATTTTAATTTAAAATTAGCCTTAAGACTTTAATTAATAGTTAAACTATATTTTAATATATTTTAATAATAATAAAAAAACAGTTTATTAAAAGACCTTAATAAAACTAATTATAAACTATTTAAAGATAATAATATAACTATAAAACTTAATAATAACCTAAAAAAAAAGAATTATAAATTACTTTAAAACTATAATAGTTAATAAACTAACTACCTATTATTATAAAAATTAATTATAATAGTAAATTTCTATAATATTAAGTAAAACTTTTAGTTAATTTACTAACTTTAATATTATTAAAATAATAGTAAATTTAATATAGATTTAATAAAAACTTAATATAGCTTTTAATTAAAAGAGGCCTTTTTTAATTTAAGGCTACTTTATTAATTATAGTAATAATATAAAGAATTAGCTAAAACCTTAATTAAATATATTATATATAACTTAATTACTTAAGTAATTTTAATATAATTAAGAAGTAACCTTAAGGAGTAGACTAAAGGCAGTTTAAGGTAATATTTACTATCTTAATATTAAAATTAAAAAAATAAAAGGTATAATTAATAAAATCTAGTTTTATATATAGAAATAGCAATTAGTTATAATCTATTTATTTTTTAATAAAACTAACTTTATTTACTTTTTAAATTAGTAATTAGCTTAAATTTAAATTTTAATTAATAAAAGATATTAGGCCTGGCTATTAATTATATAAAAATTACTGCCTTTTAAGTTAAAACTAAATAATATTTATATTTTATAAATAAACCTAATACTATAGCCTGCTAACTGTAAGCCTAAATTAGGATTATAGCTTTTATTTTTTAAATTATAAATACCTATTAGATTTTATAGTATATCCTTTAGGGAATTAAACTACTAATTAATATATATATAAAATATTAAACTTTTCTATTTAGATAAAAGGCTTATTAATAAGAAAGGTAATATTTATTATAAAAGTAAGTAAATTATTTTTAATAATATAAAGCTTTAAATTAAAGCTATTAAAGACTATTAATAAGGTATAATATTAAATTAAAAGGTATATATAACTTTATAGCTATAGAATTTACTATATAGAGAGGTATTATATTAATAGAGCTTTTAGCTTAATATTAAAGAAAAAGCCTTATATAGCTTTTTTAAGGATAACTTTATAAAGGCACTTTATAAAGAGTTTAAAACTAGTATTTAAGATATCTAAAAATAGCTAAAAAGAGCTAAATTTAGGCATAAAGAAATATAAAGTATTTTCTTTATTTAAGAATTTACTATAAAAGTTTTCTATAATATAAAGGCTTTTAGATAAATATTAAATATATAGTTATTTATAAGGCTATATATTACCTTAAGACTAAAACTATAGGTTTTAATTTTAGCTTTAGTTAAAATAGAAAGCTATATAAAATATATCTTTACTATTAAAAATAAAAGAAAAGCCTTAAAAAACCAATATAATACTAAAAATAAGGTTATATAATAATAGATTAAGGTATATTATATAGAACTTAATAGCTTTAATAATAAAATTAATATAACTGCCTATTTAGCTAATATAAAAAATAAAGATATTAATTATATTTACTGTAATTTAGGTTACTTTTATAGAAACTGCTTTAATTACCTATAGGAAATAGATACCTAAAGGCTAATAGAAACTAAAATAATTAATATAAAAATTAGTAAAATAATAACTAGTAATAATAAGGTAAATAACTTTAATAACTTTAAAATATACCTAAAAATGCATTTAATAAGCCAAGTTTATATATTATTAATAAATAGTAACCTAAAGACTTTTACCTTTTAAAATAAATATAGAATTTATAAACTAAATTAATAGGTTAGAATTAATAGTCTAACTATAATTACCTATTATAGAATTATAATTAATAACAGTCTAGTCTATAATAGAAAAATTAGGTATATAATATAGAGATATATAGCCTAATTAATCTAGGGTTAGGTAAACTTATTAACCTTTTTTTTAATTATAGTAAAAATAATATAGCTAATAAAAGCTATAATAAATAGTAAGAATTCTTAAATTATATATCTATTAACTTTATAGTTATAAATAAAGACTTCTATAAAGAATTTAATTATATATATTTTACTATACCTTTTATAGATAATAAAGTCCTAGCTAATTACTTTAAGGTATATATTTTTAAAAAAGATATATATATAGCTTAAATATAGATAATATAAATAAAGGTAATATTTAATTAAGTTATTAAAGTAATATTATATTTAGACTTTAGCTTTATATTAAAAAAATAAATTAATATATATCTTTATATTTTTATTACCTTTAATATTACAACCTAAACGGAAGAAGCACTTACATTATATGCACCCTATATTTTTCTTCTAATTATTTACAATTACAGCACACTAAGGGATTCCATAAGTAACCACTAAGACCTAATCACTAAAGTCTAAGATAGATTATTAGTAATTCTAGTTAATTACTAGTAATTCTTAAGAATTACTACTAACTTTATGGCAATCTCCTTAATTACTATTAAATACTATATAGTATATAAATATATTCCCTTAATATTAAATAGAACTTAACTTACTAGCTATTAATAAGACTTCTTTACCTTAATAAGCCTAATATATACTATTAACTATTAAGAGATATAATAACCTAATATGCTTAATATAATGCCTTATATATTCTATAAATATAAACCTAATACAGATTAGTTTACATATTTAGAAACCCTAACTGTTATATATTAATAGCTCTTATTTAGGATATACTGCATTAAATAACTAAATAATACTATACTATTAAGATATCTAGCAGCACTAATACCTTAGTACCTCCTTATATTAAAGCACTACCTAATAACGCTAAGATAGTAACTAAAGTTTAATAACTTTATAATACTATTTAGACCCTATAGGCTTAGGTAAATGCATAACCTATAGCGGCTAATAATAAAAGAAAAAACCCTAATAGGTTTTAATATAATATTAAGGAGGCCCTAAAACCCCTTAAGCTAGAACCTTTTACTAGAAAAGCAGCTAATATAATTCCATTCCTTATATAAATAAAAGCATACTTTTACCTATTTTTAAACTGCCTAGATACTGCCATTAAGAAAGTATTATATACCTTACCTCTAATCTAAAGAGACGCTAAAGAATAGTAGGAACCTATTATATAAGACTTCCTTAATAATAATAAATAGTTATAGAAATAAAAGACTTAAAATATCTTTATAGACTAAAATAATTTTAAATAATCCCTTAAAAATAACTTTAAAGTAATTAATAAGAAAAGATAGGCAGCAGCTAAACTACTTATACTTAAGTAGTATAAGTTATATACTGCCTATTCTGCTAAATTCAGATAGCTTATATCTAAGACTAAATAGAATAATAATATGCTAATAGAAATATACTATAGAGGACTAAAAGAAGAAATTAAAGATAAACTATATATTACAGATAGACCTAATAACTTAACTATATATATTATTATAGCAATTAAGATTAATAAATAATAATATAAATGCAAAAAAGAGAAAGCTAACTATAAGAGGGAAAATAACTTTAACCCTTATTACCCTAACTAATAATAAAGTAATAATAACCAGGGTAACTCTTAAAACTAATAATAATAAGAGAGGTATTAAAATAATACCTTATATAGAATACAGTTAGGACCTATATCGCTAGGCGCTATATAGCCTAGAAGAAATAATAGCTATAAGCTATAAAATATATTTAAATATAAATACTATAATTATAATTAGATAGGATATATAGTATAGTAATGCCTAGAACTATAAAGACTATAAAACCTAAACTAAGGTAAGTAAGCCTTAGGACTTACCTAATAATAGGATTTATAGATAGTTATATATACCTAAATACTAGAAATAATATATAATAGATATAATATATACTTTAATGGCAATATAGGAATTACCTAAATCGAACCTAAAGATAAAGGGAGATTAAGAAAAAAGAATAAATTATATACTCTAGAAGAACTTAAGTAAAAGAGGAATTAATAAAATAAATAATAGAATAAGAACTACTATAAGTATATAGAAGATCCAGAAAAGTAAAAACACTTTAAAATAAAGTAAAAAGAATAAAGAGATAAAGTAAGATAATAAAAGCTAGAAGAACTTAAAGAATAACTAAAATAAGGAAAAATGTAAATATTAGGAATAATAAGATAGGGTAGCCTAAATACCCCTAATATAAATAAGTAAAAGTAAACCTTATAAATTATTAATAATATTCTTATTAGGATGACACTTTAGGATAAGGAAGAACACTAAAGACAGGAAGTAAAAGCATAAAGCTAACTTTAATAGAAAAAATAATAAAACTCCTGCAATATAGGACATAAAGGTAAGACCGCCAGAAATATAGCTAAGTACCTTTACTATTAAGATAAATAAATCATATAGAAATAGAAATAACCTTATAAAGCAAGATATAATAAAAATAGTCTAAAAATCTATAAGATATAAAAAGAAATCTGCATATAAAGTGCCAGGGAATATAAAAATACAGAAATAAAAAATAAACTTTATATTAAAGTATACTATACTAATAAAATACTAAACCCACTATATCTAGAACTGGCATTTAATAAACAAGATAATATATAAATAATGCCAATATATCCTAAATATAACACAATATCCTAGGTATTATACCAAAATCATTAATATAAATAACATAGATTAAATAAGCTAGATAACGATTATTTCTTTATAACTATACCTAAAATACCTAATAATAACCTCTATTTAATAAAGGAAGCAGAAAGATACTTAATATACCTTTAGTATAATTACCTTAAAGTAATAAAACTATAATTTAATATAATATTATATAGAAAGATATATTAAGTTAATAAACTAACTTAAGAAATTAAGGAGAATATATAAATTATTAAAGATATAAAAAGAAAATTTAAAAAAGCAACCTAAGGCAGATACACTTAAGAGAAAGGCAAACTATTAGTTAATAATACCAGCTTAAAAGATATAGAAAAACTATTAGGATAATAGAAAGTAGATAGACTATACTTACTTAATAATAAATATTCTAGATAAAAAGCTATAGAGATAAATACAGAATTAGAAAAATATTTCTAATAAATAATATTTAATAATAAATTTAATAATAACTGCCCTAATAGAGAAGGGTATAATAACAGTAACTATAAGAAAATATACTAAAATATATTAGGAAAAGTTATATACTATCTATAACTAAGCTATAGATAAGCCAGAACTATAGATAAGAATAACTTAAACTAATAAATATATTAGAAGTACTGTAAATAATAGACTTAGTAGATAGCCTAATGCTATAAATTTAAATTAAAAGAAGATAGCTAAATACTTAAATTAATTATAAAGTAAGAAAAAACTTTATTAACCTAAAAATAGTTATAAAGCTATAGCTACTATAAAAATAGAAATTATTACCTTACCTATTAATTAATATAGAAAGATAGCTCTTTAATTATAATAACAGTATTATAGATTAAGAAATTAATTACCTTAAGGTCTTTATTAAAGGAAGAAATTAAGAAGTAGATTTTAATATTATACCTCTAGGAAAGGATATAAATATCCTACTAGATATATAATAGCTTAAATAATAAAACCTACTTATTAACTAAAGGAATGGCTAGGTTATATTCCCTAATAACCCTAATAGCAATAAAGAAATAATTACAATAAACAATAAGAGATCTTAAACCCTAACTAAAGAGGATAGTATAGGTAAGTATAGAATAGAATATCTATTACCTCTAAAAGGAGTATAATATAAATATAAAAAAGGCATAAAAAATAAAATAGAAATCCTAAATATCTTTAAGGCATAAGACCTATATAAAGATAAGATATTTATAGAATTAAGCCAGAATTAACTTAAGAATATTCCAGAATAATACTAAATATATAACAGACTGTTTATAGAAAAACTAGAAATAGAAATACCTAAATACAGCAAATAAGATTATAAAATTAACCTTATAGATAATAACTTACCATTTTAGAAGCTCTATCTACTTAACCAGAAAGAGCTATAAGTCTAGAAGGAGTATATAGATAAAATACTTAAGAAAGGCTATATTAGGGAATCTAGCTTAATATTAATATTATTAATATTCTTTATACTAAAGAAAAATAAAAAGGATAGACTAGTTATTAATTACTAACTGGTTAATATATATACTATTAAGGACTAAACCTTACTTTTACTTATTATAGAACTTAAGGACCGGTTATAAAATAAAAAGATCTTTATAGCTTTAAATCTAAAGGGAGTATATAACCTTATCTATATTAAAGAAAGAAATAAATAAAAAATAGCATTTAGAACTAGATTTAGACTATTTAAATATATAGTAATGCCTTTTAGTCTTATTAATATACCTATAATATTTTAGTAGATAATTAACAGTATACTTTAATAGTACCTTAATATCTTTATAGTATATTATTTAAATAATATCCTAATTTTCTTAAATAATAAAAAAGAATATATAGAATATATCTATAAGGTTTTAAAAATATTATAAGATACTAAACTGTTAGTAAAACCAGAAAAGAGTTTCTTTTATATTATAAAAGTAGACTTTCTAGGATATATTATTATACCTAATAAAATTAAAATAGAACTAAAGAAAATTATAGTAATAATAGATTAAAAGAGACCTAATAATATAAAGGAAGTGCAAGCCTTTCTAGGACTTGCTAACTATTACTAATAGTTTATTAAAGATTTTAATAAAATCGCTAACTTAATAATAGAATTAATAAAAAGAGGAAAGACATTTAACTAAAACGATAAGGTATAGAAGGCCTTTATATAGCTTAAAGAAACTATCTCTAGCAAACCAGTATTAATAATATTTAATCTAAAGAAAGAAGTTAAACTAAAAACAGATATATTAGACTTTATACTAAAAGGATAGATTAGTTAATAAGATAATATAGGAAAATTATACCCTATTGCATTTTACTTTTATAAGTTATATAGAGCAGAACTTAACTATCTGATCTATAATAAGGAATTTCTAGCAATTATTAACTATTTTAAGGAGTTTAGATACTACTTAATAGGAAGTAAGCACTAAATTAAGGTATATATAAATTATTAGAATATCTCTTACTTTACTATAATATATAAATTTAATTGATAATAACTATACTATATTAAATACCTATATAAATTTGACTTTATAATTATTTATAGAAAGGGATTAGAGAATAGAAAAGCAGATATAATAAGTCAATAACTAGACTATAATACTAAAACTATAAAAATAATAGGATAAGTACTAAAGACAAACAATAAAGGAGAATACAGATTTACCTAATAAATGTAAACTCTAAGATAGATATAAGCAACAGCAACCAAAGAAATCCTAAGGGAACTAGAGGAGTTTATATAAGAATTTTATAAATATCCTATATATAGATATCAGGAAGTAATAAAGACTCTTAAATAACTCCTATAATATAGATATAAGGTACAGTAAATAACAGTAGAAAAGGTTATTAGATAATATAACCTTTATGCTAAAATGAAAGTATAATAATATAAACTGTATAGAAAACTTTAACTACTGCCTGTAATATAATAACTATAGGACTTAATTATAATAGACTTTATTATAAAGCTATTACTATCTAAAGAACCTTTAATAAGAATCTTCTATAATAGTATTATAATTATTATAAACTGACTTATTAAGTTTTTATATTACCTACCCTATAGAGAAGATATAGATGTAAAAGAACTTATATATATTATCTATAGATATATTATTAGTATATATAGATTGCTATTTAAGATTATCTCGGATAGAGGACTGATACTTATATTGCGATTTTAGAATATACTTTTAGTATTATTAGGCCTAAACTATAAGCTTATAATAGCATTTAGAGCCTAAATAGATAGATAAATAGAATAAATAAATTAAGTACTAGAGTAATACTTATAGTATTACGTAAACTATAAACAGAACGATTAGGTCGAAAAGCTACTATATGCCTAATTAGTATATAATACTGCCTATAATAAAAGTATAAAACTTATACTAATATATGCCAATTTCAGATTTATATTAAAAGCCTATAAAGACCTATAAGAGCCTAAAATAATTAACCTAGTAGTAATAATTAAAAGTAATAACTTAAAAAATCTATATAATAAACTATAGATAGAACTTAAATTTATTAGGAAATAGATATAACAGTATTATAATCTTAGGAAGGTAGAGAGATCTACCTTTTTAAAGAGAGATATAGTTTACCTATCTACAAAAAACATTACTACTAAATAACTAAACTATAAACTTAACTTTAAATATATAAGACTATATAAGGTTATTAAGAAGGTCTTAAAGAATAACTATAAACTAGATTTACTACTAAAAGTCAGAATCCACCCTGTTTTTTATGCCTTACTGCTTAAATTAGCAGTAAATATAATTTACGTTAAAATATATAATAAACTAATAGAAGTAAAAGGACTAAAAGCCTATAAAGCAGAAGCAATTTAGAAAATAAGAATAGTTAATAAAAAAATAGAATACTTAATTAAGTAAAAAGACTACCTAAAAAATGAAAATATATAAGAACTACTAAAATACCTTATTAATGCCTAATAACTCCTAAAGAACTTTTACTAAAAACCAAAAAAGGATCTAAAATAGCAGACCAGTTAATAAGATCTATTATACCTGCCTTAATTGACTCTATTATAGCAGAGGAATTAAAAGGCACAATTAAGTTCTCTGCCTTCTTACTATTATTTATTGCCTTAAAATCCTGCTTAAGGGCCTTTAGCCTCTTAAACTAAATTAAACGCTTTTAATAATAAAAACGTATTAGCTTAAAAAGATGCTTATTTAGTTAATACTATAATTAAATAAGCTTCTCTTTAGTAGCCTCTTTATTAGCTTTAATTTAATTCTTTTTTTAAACTAAACGATCTGCTATAAAGATTAGTATAAAATACCTTATAGATAATAATAAAAAACTAACCTTCCGATAATATTATACCTTTCCTATTATAAGAATAACTATAATAGGTGCATTTAGAATAATTTTTCTACCTATCTTTTATTATATATTTAGTGTAATTTTTAATATATAAGGAATAAGGCATAATTTTATAACTAGTAAAGGCAATAAGTTTTATACAGGCAAGATAATACTAGGTTACTATAAAAGACATTCTATTAGCAACAGTAAGGGAATATAAATCTAAGTTAGACTTATTAAGGATAGATATAAAAGAAAAATAGATATATAGGTCTTAAGGATAAGACTAATAAAGGGAGGGAGATTGTATTATGACCTAAATGGAAGAAGCGCTTATATTATATACACCCTATATTTTTCTTCTAATTATTTATAATTACAGTATATTAAGGGATTCTATAAGTAACTACTAAGATCTAATTACTAAAGTCTAAGATAGATTATTAGTAATTCTAGTTAATTACCAGTAATTCTTAAGAATTACTACTAACTTTATAGCAATCTCCTTAATTACTATTAAATACCATATAGTATATAAATATACTCCCTTAGTATTAAATAGAACTTAGCTTATTAGCTATTAATAAGACTTCTTTACTTTAATAAGCTTAATATATACTATTAACTATTAAGAGATGTAATAACCTAATATACTTAGTATAATGCCCTATATATTCTGTAAATATAAACCTAGTATGGACTAGTTTACTTATTTAGAAACCCTAACTGTTATATTTAAACCTAATAGAATTAAAATTAATATCTATTTAGATATAGAGATATCTATAAATTTAGTATATAAGAAATAGCTTAAAGCCTATATTAAGAAGGTTATATATAAATTAATCTCTATAAATATTATTAATATTAGATTTAACTTTATAATTATAGAGTTAGTAACTTTTAATTTTTATATTTATAGCTAAATATAAAAAATAAATATATTAATATACTTTATAGTAATTATAGTCGTAATAAAAGGCTTAAGACTTTAGTTTTTACTTAATACTAGCTTCTATTATATATATAAAATTAAGGTTAAGTTTATTAATTTATATATAGTTTTCTATTTAATATAAAATATAATTACTTAAATAATAGTATTTAAAGTTAAATAAGGACTTCTAAAGCAGACTATATAGACTATATACTAGACTATTATATAATCTAGCTAGATTATATAGGTTAAGGCTAAATAAAAGGATTTATTTAGATTTAATATACTTAATAGTAATTTAAAGGCCTTTTACTTTTATATTACCTCTAAAGGATATATTAATATAATATATAATAGAAATATCCCTAAATTTATTATAGTTTATAATAAAAGTATTATACCATTAAAGATTTATAAATATTAATACTTTAGGTAGATTTAAAACTATAAAGGCAATAAGGAAGGTATATATCTTATAGATAGTATAATTCTAGAAAGTAAGCTATTATTTTAATTTAGTAATAGAGAATATACCTTACTAAAGGATTTTATTAAGGCCTTTTTAGCTATTTTTATAGAAAGAGAAGCTAATTATAAAGATATTAAAATATTATTAAAGCCTAATTTTAATTTTAATAAAATTAATATAAAAATACCTAATTATAGTATTTTAAATTTTAAATTAATTTCTATTATATTTAATAAATATAAGGTTAGTATTATAAATATAAACCCTAATTTAGCTATTAAGTTTATTAAACTTAATAATTAATATAATATCTATAAAGATAAAGAGATAGTCTTTATAACTAAAGAATTATAAATAAGAATTAATTTTATTAATACTTAGTAAAATTAAAAAAAAACAGTTTATATATACCCTTTAGGGCTAGAAGACTATAAGATTTTTAATAAAGTTTATAGAAAACTTATTATAATAGATAAAATATATTTTATAGACTAACTAACTTTAATTACCTATTTAGCCCTTATAGTCTAATATAGCTAAAGTAAAAAAAGGAAAGAATAAATTATTATTAATTTAAGGCTACTTAATAGCCTTACTATACTTAATATATACTTTCTATTTAATTAAAAAGAAATTAAAAAGAAAATATAAAGTAAAAAATTCTTTTCTCTCTTTAATAGTATTAAATTCTTTTATTAATTATTAATTTATAGCCTTTATAGAAATAGAATAGTAATTATTTCCTCTTACAGTTTTAAAGTATTAAATATAGCTTTTATAGGATTTAAAAATATATCTATATTTATATAGTAATATATAAATTAACTCTTTTATAATTATAGTAATTTTATTTAAGTATATATTAATAATATTATTATATTCTTTAATACTTTTAAAGACTACTTATAATACCTTAAAATTATACTTAATATTCTTAATATTAATAAGATTAAAATAGTAATATTAAAGTTATTTATAATATATTTATATATTTAATTATTAAATTATATAGTAAATAGTAAAGGTCTTTATAAGACTAATAACTAAATATAAGCCTTTCTAAAAATAAGCTATCTTAAAGACCTTACTATACTTAAAAGGTATATAAAGATAGCTAAATATATTAAAATAATAGTATTTTAGTTTAATTTATAAATTTACCTTTTCTTAAACTATAAAATTGTATTACTTTATAAAGCCTATAAGAAAAATAAGATTAAAACTGGTTTTTTAAAAGTAATATAATATATAAAAGCTAAAAAGAAAACCTTTAAATTTAATATAAAGGAAGTTAAATCCTTTTAATAGCTATAAGATTTCCTTATAAACTCTATATTAATATATTATTATAACCTATATTAGTATTTATTTATAAAAGTTAATATATATAAAGCCAGGTTTAGTATTATAGCCTTTTAATTAAATAGAGATTAAGATAGAATATTAATTTTAAATAAAGATATTATTAAAAAATAAATTTATTTAATTTTCTTTCTCTTTAGGCTAATTTTATTAATTAAATAGTATTATATATTAATAGAAGTAAATGTAATAAAGATTATATAGGCAGTTTAAAAATTATAATATATAATTTAATTTAATAGTTATTTAGTTAATATTATTACTAATTATACTGTAATTAGTAAAATTATATCTTATAAATCTTTTAATATAATAGACCTTAATAAGGCTAATTTTAAGCTAGTAAAAGCTATTAATTAGCTATTATAGTATAATTTATATATCTTTTATATACTTAATATATTTAATATTATATTAAATATATTATTATAGTATTTAATTAATATATAGTATTATATAAAAGTAATAGCTAATAACTTTAATAAACTTAATTATATTACTAATTATATTAAGGGTTTTACTATTAAGGTTATAATATCTCTTACATTAAATAAAGTAATTTAAGCTAAATATTAATAAGACTTATAGCTATAAATAGTAATTAATAAAATATAATAAAGATAAGGTATTATACTGCCTTAAAAGGCAGATTACTATAAAAAGTAAGATATATAACTTAAAAAGATATCCTTTTAATTATAAGACCTTTTTAATAATAAATTACTTTACTATATAGATTATTATAATAAATAGTATCTATATATCTTATATTTAGTTATTTTTATTATACTACAGGCTATTTATAACTAATAATACTACTTTAAGGTAAACTATATAATATTTAAACTTAAATATATTTATTTTTATTAAATATTTAAGCTTATTTATAAATATATAGTATATTATAAAATCTATAGATAGAACTTAATATTAAAATAATTAAGGCTAGGTAAATTAATATTAATTTAAGTTTACTTTTAGCCTTTTTATATAATAGGATTTAATTTAATTATAAATATACTAAAGGTATCTTTAAAGTATATAATATAGACTCTTTTTAGCTATAATATACTTAATATATTATATTTAATTAGCTGCCTTTTTTTAAAGAGAATAGCTCTTTTTATAAGGCATTTAATATATAAAATAAAAGACTAGGCTATAATACTTATAAAGATATTATTACTATTAAATTAAAAGATACCTTTTTATATTATAAGTAATAAAAACTTAAAGTTTACTTTTAATATATAGAGAGTAATCTTTAAATTACTTAAAATTAATTTCCTAATAGTAATAATATATTATTTATAAATTAATAGTACTTTAAAGAAAAAGAATTAAACTATTATTATTAATATATACTATTTTATAGTAATATACTTAAATTTATTTTAGGTATTAATATTTTTAATACTTTAATATTATTTTAATAATATATATATAATTAATATAGGCTAATTATTAAATAAAATAATCTTTAGCTTTTAATTATATTTTACCTTAAACTTTATAATAAAGGTTAATAGAATTAATAATAAGTTAATTACTAAAGGACTTAAGGTATTATATTATATTTACTTAAGGGAAGTATAATTTCTTATTAATATTATTATTACTTTTAGTAAGATTTATTATAATAATAAATATAATATAATTAATATTAATATTAATAATACTATATCTTTATAGCTATATAATAAATATTAATTACCTAAAAAGCCTAAAAAGAAATAATTATTAATAAAGGCTAGACTCTATAAGATATTATAAAAAGTTAATAATTTAGCCTTTAAACTTAACTTTTTAGTATATTAATAAGTTTACGTAATAGTATTAATAGTATATCTTTATAAACTAAAATAAGGGATAAATCCTTTTAGATATATAATATTTAAGCCTAAATCTATTACTATTAAGGATAGTAAAGTTATAGACTATTAAAAGGTTAAGTATATACTATAAATATAGGTTTAATAGTAGAAAATTAACTTATATATTTATTATTTAGTTAAATAGATAAGATATAGCACTAAAGATAATAAATAGATACCTAAAAGAGATATAAATAATATTAAAGACCTTATCTATAAATACCTTATTAAATACTTTATTAATTAAATAGTAAAATTTTATTAAAAGAAATTCCTAATATTATAGAATTTTTATTATAATTTAAGTAGCTAAAAAAGGTATACTATATTAAGTATATTAATAGGTAAAAGCTACTATAGGCCTTATAAATTTATTATATTTTTTACTTTTATTTTTTATTTTTTTACTTTTTTTTACTTTTTTTTTTTACTTTTTTTTATTTATATTTTACCTATTTTAACTTATTTTACCTATCTTTTAATATATATTATAGTAAAATCTATTTCTTTTTATTAAAATTAATATATAATTTCTAAATAAAAGCCTAATAGCTGCTAGTATTAATAAGGACTATTAAGATTAAAAAGATTTTTATTTATAAATTAGTAATTTAAGGCACTATTTTATACCTTTTTTTAATATTTATTATTTCTTTTTTTTATATATTACCTTAAGTATATATTTTTTAATTAACTATTTATATAATACTTATAGTAATCTAAATAGTAAATTTTATTAATATATATTTATAGTATTTCTTTATAAGATTAAAATTACCTATTTACTTAATAGAATTTATATTTTAAATATATTTTATATTTTATTACTATCTTAAAGCTAGGATTTACCATTTTAAAAATTAAGGTTATATATTAAGTTTTGCTTATAATATATATTTACTGCCTTTATAGCTTTACTTAAGCCTTATAGATATTACCTATATATACCTAATAGAAGTTAATAAAAGTAATACTAATAATAACCTAAATAGCCTTATTAAGGTTAATTTTAATAATAGATTTAGTAATATTAATATTAATAAGTAAATTATTATATTAATAGAAATTTTAAGAAAAACTTTAATCTTTTTACCTTTTAAGCTAAATAATAATAAAATTATTAATTACCTAATTATTAATAAAGGCTATATTTTCTATAATAAAGTTTCTATATTTACTAAATGCCTTTACTTTAAGATTAGTAAATAGTTTTACTATAATTTTAATTATACTATAATCTACCTTATAGTTTATTATTATATTAATAAATTCTATATTATTAATATTAAGTATAATATAAAAATTACTATTATAATTAATAATAAAAATAATAAAAGTAATATTAATATATTTATATTTAATAAGGAATTTATTAATATTAAGTGCTATAATAAGCTTAAAGTTATTAAGGATAGCGCTTTTATTAATAATATAAACTATAAATTAGCTAAATTCTATAAATATAGAAATAAGCTAGTAAATCTTTAAAGTAATAGTATTTAATATAAAATTATTTATATTATTAAAAAAGAAAAAGGTATAATTATTATTAAACTTTAAAAAGAGCCTAATAAAATTACTATTAAGGAAAATATCTATAAAACATTTTAGGCTAAAATTAACTTAATTTTATATATATATATACTTAAGCCTAAATCTATTTACCTTATACCTAAAGATAGCTATAAGAAGATCTATCTTAATAATATTAATAATAATAAATAAAAATATAACTTTTATAGTACTACTTTTAGATATTTAATATAATATTAAAATAATATATTTATACCTAAAAAGATTAAATATTACCTGCCTTAAGTTATTTTTAATATTAAAATATAGCTATAAAAAAACTATAAAGTTAATAAGGCTACTTTCTTTATTTAGTTTAATATTAAATAATATATTAGATTTACTATAATTAATTACTTTTAAGATATAGCTTTAATTAATAATATTTAAAAGAGAAAGTTTAATTTTAGTAAATTTAACTATTATATAATTAAAGCTAATAAATCTAAAGTTAATATTAATTTAATATTAATTAAATTAAAAAGTAAAAATTAAAAAAAAGCTAAGGTTATTACTATTTTTTTTTTAAGTTTATATATTAGCCTGAAAAGATATTTAAGTATCTTTAAAATTTACTATAATTTAAATATTCCTTACCTTTTAGGTAGTAAAGTTTTATTAAGTTAATATTATTAAATTAGCTGCTTTAATTATAGCCTAAACCTTAATATATTTAATTTAGCTAAAAAGCCTTACTTTTTAGCTAGCTAAAATCTTCTTTTTATAACTTTACTTTAAAGGCTAAAATATTATACTTTAATTATTTAATATATAGTAAATTATCTATTTTAACTTTTAATTATAATTATTAATAATAATATAGCTATATTATTATAATATCTATTATTAAAAAAAGCTTATAGAAACTTAACCTTAATAAGCCTTATTTAATAAAAGACTATAATATAATTTCTATAATTAAATAAGCTTTTATAAAGGTTAATTAAAGTAATTATAATAGGCTTTATAACCTAACTGCTAAAATTAAATTATAATAGGAAATTAAAGATAATAGTAACTGCATTAAGCTAGCCTTTTTTAATTATAAAATCCTCTAGCTTATATAGCTATATTTTAATAACTTTTAGATTAATATAAGCTTCTTTAATATTAAAATATAAAGCCTTTAGACTTTTAAGTAGGCTTTTAATAAAAGGTAGCTATAATAAAGGCAGAAGATATTCCTTAAGGCCTTTTATTTACCTAACTTATATAGTAAATAGCTTTAAGATATTAAAAAGCAGTTAATAGAAGTGCTACTTATATTAAAGAAGATAGGCAATATATAATAAGTATTATATAGACTAGGCCAGTTATAGTTTTAAACTATAAGAGTATAAAGATAAGGAAAATAGTATATTATAAAATTTAAAATAAAAAAGAGGTAATTATAAGGTTTAAGAGAAAAATATATTAAGTTTTATATAAGTTTAGATAGGTTACTAAAAGTTAATAACTATTAGTAAAGGAAGGTAAAAATAGATTATACTATATAGTATATAACTAGTTTATAATTATAAAGACTAGCTAAATATTAATATATTATTAATATAAATAGAAAAAGGTTATAATTATATTTTATAAAGAAATTATTAATAAATAAAATAATCTTATAGTTAAAATTAATTAAAAAATATATAATTAAAATGCCTTTTTTACTATTAATAAGCAATTCTAGCTAGATAAAAAAATTAAAAACTTAAAATAATAAAAAATCTACATTACTAAAAGACTTATTAAAGTTTAATTTAAAGACCTTTTAATTAAAACTACTTTTTATACCTTCTATTAAGCCAGTATTAATATAAAGATTATATTTAAATATATTATTCTTAATAAAAATACTATTATTACCTTACTGTAAAAGGTAATCTAAAAGATTAAAGCCTATTAATAAGATATAGTATAAAAGTAAAGTATATTAATAAAAAGTAAAGATACTTATAATATATTTAGTTTTAATTCTAGCTTAATATAAACTACTAAAATAGCTATAAACTATATATAAAAGGCTTATTATAGTAAAGATATTATTAAGGCTTATAATAAGTTTATTAATAATTACTAGCCTTTTTATTAAAAAGTCTTAATATTTATATTTATTATAGCTTATACTTAAATTAATTTAACTATTATTAAATAGCTAATTAAATCTAAATATATTAATTTCCTTATTATTTTTAGTTTTACTTAAATTTAAATTAAATTTACTGCTATATCTATTATTAGTATTATTTAAAATATAGCCTTTATAACTTTACTTACTTATATTATAAATATTAAGGATATTATTTATTATTATAGACTTACTGCTAAAAATATTAAATAAGCTAGTAATATACTTACTAAAAATAAAAAGACCTTTACTAAAATTAATATTTTATAATATAAGCTTAATAAAATTACTATTAAGATTATAGTAATTTATTATATTAATAAAAAAGCCTATATAATAATAACTAAAGTTAAGACTATTATTAAATAAACTAAAATTAATATTAATAAAGCTATTAATAACTATACTTTTACTGCCTTTACTTTTATTAATATCTATAAAGAGCTAATTAAAATTAAGATTAATATATTTAGCTTTAGTTTTAACCTTACTTTAGGTATATTTTATAACCTAATTTCTTTGCCTTTTAGTATTATAAATAGCTATAATATATCTAAAGAAAATAATACTTTAGATATATTATTATTACAGTTAGCCTTAAAGTTAGCTATATAGACCTTAATAAAGTAATTAAAGTGCTTTAATATTAATTAAATTGCCTTTTTACTTAATAAAAAAGCTTATTATATTTAATAATTTTAATAGGATAATTAAGCTTTAACTATATATTATAGTAGTATTAATAGGTAATAGGTTAAATTTAGGCTAAGAAATTTATATAGATAACTTTAAAGTATAGGATAATAAATTAAAATAAAAAAATAGTAATAACTTAATATAAAGGTATTTTATTATAAATATTACTAAAAGTAGCTTATATTTAGTAGTATTTAGCTTAAAAATTACTAAAAATAATAACTTTTTTTTTATCTTTTAGGTATTTATTATATAATAAATAGAGGTTATATAACCTTTACCCTTTTAAGGGTTATATTTATAGCTTTAGACTTTAAATTTAATTATCTTTACCTTAAATATATTATACCTATTTATATATATAAATTTATATATTAATAAATAAAACTTATTAATAGCTAAATATTATATATTTAGTATAATATTATATTTAGCCTTATTTAGCTAAATATTATAATACTTATTGCCTTTATTATTACTTAAGATTTTAGTTTTAGTTAAAAAGCTAAATATCTTAATAATTAACTTTAAAGGTATATAAATAAGTAATTACTTATTACTTATCTATAAAAGTAATTAAACTTAAAATATATAAAATACCTAAAAGTAAGCTTTTTAATATAAATAAGTCTATTAATTTAAAATAATACTTTTAAAATAATTTTTATTATATAATAGCTAATTAATAACTAATTGTTAATAAATATAAAGATTATAACTTTAATTTTAGCCTTTTTTTCTATTATTAATAGTTAAATTTATAAAAAGCTAAATAAATTAATAGAATTTTAAAGCCATAATATAACTATTAAAAAAAACAGCCTTAATAATAAAATCTTCTTAATAGTTATTAAATTTAATTATTATAATTATATTATAATAATAAAACCTTTTTTTTATATTAAGGAAAAATATTATAATATAATTAAAGAATTATTAAATAATAAAGTTAAAAAGGTAAAATTAATAAAATAAATTTTAACTTAAATATATATAATATTAAATCTATAGAAAATAATAAATATTAAAACTTTATAGTTATAAATATAAAGAAAAGTTAAATATGCTAATAGTATTTAATAAAAAAGCTTATTAAAAATTTAATTATAATTAAAATTAAATACTTAAAGATAATTAAATTAAGTAATTAGTTATCTATTTATTTATTATAGCTAGTTATAAATACTTTTCTTATTAGCTTTTATATTTATATTTTAGCTAAAAGGGTTATATCTTTAATAAGGTCTATAATCTTATTTTAGCTAAGTTTAAGATTATAGCTAAATAGAGGTAATTTTTATATATTTAGTTAATTAATTGTTATTAATTACTGGTTTAATATCTTAATTATAATTAAGGTTAATATTATTAATTTAATATAATTAAAGTAAAGAATTTATTAACAATTAAGGCTTAATTAGTTTTTTAATAATTTTATAATTATTAAAATAAATATCTTTAAGAAATAAATAGATTAAAAAAGGTTAAAGTTATAAAGGATTTATAGATTTAGCTAGACTTTTTAAAGCTTTTTAACTAATTAAATAATATATTTATTTTAATTAAAGTTACTTAAAATATTATAGCCTAAAGGTAACTTTATTAATTAAGTTTATTAAGACTTTAATTTAGCTAAAAGCTTTACTATTAATACTTTTATAGTTTATTAAAATACCTAAATTCTATTTATTAATTATTATTAAGTTAAAGCTATATAACAATTAAAATTAAGTTTTTAATTAAATAAAGCTTTTATATTAAATAAATTATAAAGGTTTTAAATATAAAAATATTATATTACTTTATAGTAAATTTTTTATATATTTTTTATTATATTTAAAATTATTATTACTTTAAACTTTTTAAATATTAACTTATTTAATATTAATACTTATTAATAATATATAAATATTTTCTTTATAATACTTTTAATTTTAAGTAATATTATTTAATAAGTTTATATTAAGGCAATTAAGCTTTAAAGTAAGTATTTTATAAAATAAAGGCTTTATAAAGTTAATATAATTTACTTTAAGTATTATATTAATATAACTTAATAGAGGCTTATTAATAAGTATTATTAATACCTTAAAGAAAGAAGTAAAAAAATAGAAATTACTAGCTTAAAAATCTCTTTTATTTATATATAAAGGCTATTAAGCCTCTATAAGGCCTAATTTCTTTATTAATACTTTTTATTAAGTAAGAGCCCTTTTTATTTATTAAATATTACCTTATTATTAATATTTAAATATAAATACTTAAGTATTAAAATATTATATTATTAGTTATTAATAGTTATAAAACCTTATAAATTATAATAAGTTATTAATATAATATTTACTTAAATTTATTTAAAATAAAAATAAAGATTTACTAAAATTATAATTATATTAAAGATATTTATTGTTAATAATATAATTATAATAATATATTATATAATAATTTAAGTAAGAAAACTACTATTTAGTAAATATATTTTAAAAGGCATTAAAGTTATTAATTTAAGTAAAGTAAATTATATTATAATTTATATTAAAATTATTTATTTTTAGTTTAAATTACTACTTTTTTATTAATATTACTTTATTTACAGTTCTTAAATATAAAGTTAATTAATTATATACCTAAATATATATATTTAATTAATAAATTTATTATTAACTTTAGGTTAATTTAGCTTTTACTGACTAACTTATATTAAAGTTAAACTAATTTCTTTAAACCTTTAAACCTTACTATTACCTTATATTTATCTTCTTACTCTTATAGTCTTAGACTATAACTAGCCTATTATATTAAAAGTAGTATCCCTTCTGCTATAATAACCCTTTTAGCTATATTAAGAAGCTACTTTTTATATATATTTAAGCCTATAAAGGCAGTAAGGAAGGCTATTTAATTTAACTAAAAGGAATAACCTTTCTTTAGATCTCTTTTTAACTTCTTTAAATTTAATAGCTTATAATAAACTTAATTTAAATTAATTATATTAAAATAAAACTAATAAATTATATAATTAATTAATTTAATTAATATATAATTAAAAATTACTATTTTAATTAAATTAAATTAATATCTTAATAATAAGTTCTTTTTAATAATAGCTATTATTATATAAATTTCTTTTAATTTATTTCTATTAATTATACTTAAGGTAGGCCTAATAGCTATATTAAAGTTATAATTAGTTATATAGTAATTATAATTATATAGCTATAGGCTATTTTATATAGTAGGTATTATATTAATAGCTATAATTAATATTAGTAACTGTAATTAATAGATATTTAGGTTAGGGAATATACTTTAAAAGTATAATAAACTTAGCCTAATATATAAAAAGGTTAATTTAAGATCTTTTAAATAGGGTAAAGAAAGAAGGCTAATATAACTATCAAGAGGTAAACCTATAGGTAGTATTAATACTACTTAATTAAGGCAGCAATTATACTATTAAGGTAAATAAACTTTATATAATTTTAACCTTTAAGATATAGGCCTATTATAGAGGCCTTATTATTTAAGCCTTTAAATAAAAAGTTAGAAGCTTAATAGCCTTATTAGACTAATAGTAAGGAAAAAAAATTATTTATTATATATTATATTATATCTCTTTACTATTTAATTTTTAGAATTATTATATCTTTATAGTAATAATAGTAATAATAGTAATAATATTAATAATATTAATAATATTAATATTAATAATAAAAACCTAACTATAAGATTTATTTAAAATTTTAAAGTATTAAATTTTACTTTAATTATAATAAATAGGATTATTACTTTATATAATAAAAAGAAAGGATATAATTAAATATACTATTATAAATTATTTATAGAGGCATTACTTAAAGATCTTTAGAGATACTAAATATATTTTAAGATTATACTATTACTTCTTATTATAAGATAATTATTAAGTTATATATAGCTTATTAGTAGGGAACCTCATATAACAGGTTAACTTCTAATTAAGGGTACCCCTGGACTAGAATACGAGATGGAATTAATAGCGCATAACTAAAGGTAAACTCGGAAAGTTTATTCCCAACCTGAACGAGGTGGAGATAATGATTTAATCCCTCATGAGCGATAATATATATTCTAGGATTACTACCCTAACTTTTTCTCTAAAGCGTTCCTTTTACAATCATTCATTATTTCTACAATTATATAAACGAACGTAACAATAATGAATTTCCTCTGCAAAGCGTTGCTGCTCTGCGCACTAGCAAACAGTGGAATACTAGCTATGCCAAAGTCAAAGCTGCTTACCTCGCGCAATCTCTTACTAGAAAGCAGAGCTCAACATGAGTCCCGAGATGTGAAACAGATACCCAGCTTCAACTGGAACGGAGGCGAAGTTGCTGGTCCACGCTTTGCATCCATCACTGCAGAAGTCATCATCCCCAATATTACCTTCCCGGATGGATACAATGCCAGCGCGACCTACAGCTCTTCTGTTTGGGTCGGAATTGGTGGAGACCAGAATACTTGTGACGATCCTGCACGCATCAAGAATGGAGGTATTCTTCAAGGAGGTTATTACTACCTGTACGACCCTGAGGGTGACTTTGGTGTTTTCGCCTTCTATGAGTGGTTCCCGAACCCGCCCATCTTCTTAGACGATACGGAGGGCATTAATACGGCAATTGGTGACCATGTGCGCATGACCATCACCCAAAAGGATAACGTGACTGGTACCTTTACGTGGGAGAATTTTACCTCAAACAAAAAGTAAGTTGGTATAAAGGGTCCGTTGACAAATTGCCTCTAATTATAGCAGGTTTACAACAGATTTAAAGGCCCCTGTAAATGGGACCTTGTGTATAAATCATGCAGACTGGATTATTGAGAGCTTTATGACGCGTAATAACCACGACACTCTGTTCCCAGACTTTGGTAAATTGTCATTTACTAACATTAGGGCTGTATCGGAAGCGAATGAGGAGATATCACTACAGGAGCATGGCATTGTTGTTGAGGCTAATCCTCTCTACCCGAGTGGGAAGAAGAACTTAACTAATTGCAAGATGGGATCCGATATTACGACATGTAAATGGCTTGGATATGAGGGAATCTTTAGTAAATAGAAAATGTCAGATTGGGAGAAAGAAATAATTGCTTGTATTTAGGTAAAACCTCGGCAAGGTGTTAGAAGTTAAGGGATTTAGATATAGAATTTCCCCTCTTCTAAAAGGGAATAATACATTAAGCTTTCTAACAGAAAAGCCAGTAAAAGTATATAGTAATATTATAAAAAGCTAGGGATATATATAAAGTAGTTAAGTAATTTAATAGAATTTTTATTTTTATTTAATTAATACTATAAACTTATAATAGTTAGGGTTTTTAAATAGGTAAACTAGTTTATATTAAGTTTATATTTATAAAATATATAAGGCATTAAATTAAATATATTAATAAAGTATTATATCTTTTAATAGTTAATAATATAAATAAGGCTTATTAAAGTAAAGATATTTTATTAATAGCTAGTAAGCTAAATTCTATTTAATATTTAAGTAAATATATATATATACTATAAAGGCTTATAGTTAAGTAAATCAGGCTTATAGTAAATCTATAAATTAAGTTATAAATCTATTATAAGCTAGTAAAATAGCTTATAGTAAGTCTTTTTTAATATAATATAAATTAGTCTATAATTAGTAAAAACTAATAGAATATATATAATATAAATACTATATTCTATTTAGTTATAATAAAACTTAATATAGTTATTAAGTTTATAAGTTTCTTTTTATATTAAAGTTTTAATAGCCTTAAGGTAAGACTGGTAAATTTAGTAGCTTATATATAAATTAAATATATATACTAATAAGTTCTTTAAGATAGCCTTTAGGGATTTAAAGTAATAGCTACTTTTAATTAAAGGGTTAAGTCTAAATACCAGTAAGTTAAGTATTTATATTATATAACTATTTTTAATAACTATTTTTATCTTTAATATTAAAGGCCTTTATATTAGCTTTAATTAATTAAGTCTTAAAAGCTTAAATATTAAGACTCTTAGTAAATTAATTTTTAAAATAGATAATATAAAAATTAGTAATTTTTAGCTTTTAATATTAAATAATAGCCTTTTTCTTAATAGCTATAAGCTATATTTTAAGTAATTAAGTTTATTTATTAATTAAAGTTAAGTAATATTACTATTTTCTAAAGTTTCTGCCTTTTATATATAGTTATTAAATTTTTTAATTTTTTAACTTTAAGAAAGTATCTTTTTTATTAAGCTAGCTCTATATAGCCTTTTTTAATTTTTAATAAAAAGTCTTAATATTTTAAAGACATATATTAAATTACTTAATTCTTTATTAAGTATTAATAAATAATAGCTTAAGATTATAAACTAATTATTAACTTTTATAAAGAGATATATTAATAAGAAATCTATTTTTAACTTATTATTTTCTATAGGCTTTTAATATATTAGTATTAATATTATTTATATTAGGCCTTTTATTTTAAGGCTATATAAAAGCCTATTTATTAAAAGATAAGACTATTTAATATTAAAATTATTATATTATAAAATAAATAATTTATAAATATTATATTATAAAGTCTTATTAATTATATACTTAAAGTATATAATAAATGTTAATTATATAGTACTTTTTATAATACTTTTAATATATGTAAAAAATACTACTTTATATATCTCTTTAATTTTAAAAATTAAATTATAATAAAAATATTAAAAATATTAATTAATATATTAATAATATACTTTTATACTTTTAAGTTTTAATATATTAATTAAATTATTAATATTTAACTAGTCTTTATAATTATAAACTAGTTATATATTATATAGTATAATTTATTTTTACCCTTTTTTATTAATATTATAACTTTAGGTTATTAACTTTTAGTAATTTACCTAAACTTATATAAAACTTAATATATTTTCCTTTTAAACCTTATAATTATCTCTCTTTTATTTATTTTATAGTATACTATCTCTCTTATCTTTATACTCTTATAGTCTAAGACTATAACTGGCCTGGCCTATATAGTACTTAAAAGGCATAAAAGTCAGGATAGATAACTTACTGTATCTTAAATAATTAAAGTATAATATCCTTTAAAGTAAGGTTATAGAAAGAAGATTCTAACTAGCTAAAAAGTAAGTAAGGCTTTTTAATTAAATTAAGTATATTAAGGTTTAGGCTATAATTAAGGTAATTAACTTAATAATATAAACTTAATAAAGCTTTATTACCTAAAAGGTAAGAAATATTTAAATTATAATAGACTTTAAAGATATTTAAATACCTTTTAAGGCTAATATATAAACTTAAAAAAATAAAAAATAAATATTAATTAAATTAAAAGTATTTTATTAAAAACTTATTTTAATAATAAAATAAAATAGAAAATTATAATAAAAAGAGATAAAAATAAATAATAAAGTTAAAATATATAATATAAAGTATTAATTCTAGCTTAAAAAACTATTAAATATTAAAAATAAATACTATATTATATAAGGAGGTTTAAAATAAAGAAATTATAAATATTAAGTTATATTTACTTTATATTAATATAATTTATATCTCCTTAACTAGCTTTTAATTTATTAAGATTTATTAAAAAGTTAAATCCTAATTATATATTAATATTAAAATAGGTAACTCTTAAAGCATTATAATGCATTCTATATATAATAGTAAGGCTGTATTGTCAGTTATAATAAGCAGAACTTTAGACCATCTCCAATACTTCTTAAAATACCTTATCACCAAACGACAAGCTGATTCGTCACTGCATCTAGCGATACTTGGTTCACCGACGAGGACGGGAAAGCCTGCGCGGCCTTGTAGTGGTGATAAGATCTTTGTTTGGCATTGGGCTGTCGATCTTCCCGTTCAATCGTCCTGCTCTTGTGACGACGACACACTGTCAGTGAGATGCTCTTGTGATGAGTGCCCTATTGTTTTACTGCTCCTCTGGTTGATGATCCTGCTCTTACGGTAGATGGCCTGTAATTTTCATTACTCATCCAGTCAATAAGCCTGCTCCTGCGACGAATGCCTACGTATATTTTCATTGCTCCTCAGGTCAGTGACCCCTTCTAGTTCGTCGAGCTGTTGTTTGGCTGATGTGGGTCTCGCTGCAGAATGTACTGTCGAAACTGAGACTGGCAAAGCGCGACATGATCACAGCTTTTCACAGTTTGGACACACAGTAGAATGAATGAGATCTAATCAGACTCTCCAATAAACATGATTAAGTATTAATACAGTTAGGGATAAGCAGCAGTCTTTGGAGTAAATAAATTCGTCGACCTGCTTCATGTTCTAGGGAATTCAATGAGATTCATTGTTGAAAATAGCCTAAACCAGCTCATAATCACGGCGCGGACCGCGAAACGAGCCCACAAGACAGTATGCCACACATACAAATAGTAAAGCAGTTTGAGATAGGTCGATAAATGATTCCCCAAGACTCAAAAACATCAGTGAAAACACCAACGGAATGTCGTGATGGTTGAGCATGGAGTGACGACACACAGTAAACGCACAGTATAACACTGTGATCGCCCCCTCACCTCGCTCACTCAATCCCTCATTCAACTCAACCACATGCTCCGTCACCCTCTCCGCCAGAGCTTCAAGCGGCGCTCTCATCTCTCTCTTACCCGATCATTCGCCATGTCTCATAAAACACAAGAACCCGTCATCACCAAAACCTCTGACCTCCCGGTCGATGAGGCAAAGTGGATAAGCCTCAAAAAGATTGAGTACGTCGATCAAGTCGGAAAGGCACGAACATGGGAGGTCGCAACACGAAAAACAAGAGGAAAATCCGGCGTCGATGCTGTCGCCATGGGAAACATTCTCCTCCATCCATCAAAACCCGCTTCCACTCTACTCGTCATTCAATACCGACCCCCTCTTGACGCCTACACCATCGAATGGCCCGCCGGACTCATCGACGCGGAGGAGACTGCCGAAGAAGCCGCTGTTCGAGAATTCAAGGAGGAAACTGGCTACGACTGCAAGGTTTTGAGTGTCAGTCCTGCGCAAGCTGCTGATCCTGGAATGACAAACGCCAACATGCAACTGGCAATGGTGGAGGTTCAATTGGGCGAGAATGACGAGGAGCCGGAACAGAGACTCGACGATGGAGAGCATATTCAGCGGGAGATTATTCCTTTGTCTGAGCTGTATGAGCGTTTGGTTGAGTACTCCAAGAGAGAACGTACAGTTGTTGCGGCCAAACTGTTTCACTTTGCTGCAGGCATGCATTTTGCCCAAACTCAGAAGTACTTTTAGACAATCACAATAGACGACAACTGTCACTATCGGATAGCCTTATTCGACAGTAATCCCAATGAAGACTCCATTATCTCAGCCTCCTCACGATCGCTATCTCCCGCTTCCGCAGCCTCGGGATCTACCCGGCTGAGTCATCAGTTGAATGCATCGACCCCTCCCTTATCGCACCTTGATCCGACAACATTCTTGGACCTCATGGACCTCATGGACCCAAGCGTGGGATTTACTTGCACGACAGATGGTGGGAGTGATGGCGCATTTGGATTGACGCGACAGTATCCAGGCCAGGATCCCAATGCCGATTCCAAGCCCCGAGTCGCCAAAGCCTGTGAGACATGTCGGAGAAGGAAGCGAAAGGTTAGTCGCCTCGTCCACCTCGTTGATTATAGCGCTGACTATGGAGTGTGATGGAAATTATCCGTGCTCGTCATGTGTCAGGAACAACATTGAATGCATTTACGTGCTCGAAAGAAAGAGGTATGCCAGTTGATCTGGTCTTGCGCTCGCTAACTCGACAGGAAACAACGAGACTCCGAGCTTGTATCGAACCTTGAAGATCAAGTCCTTGCCCTCAAAGCTACGTGAGAAAACTTGAGGCTTCATGCGGGTATGCCAATCTTCCGGACTTTGCATCGAGCAGTCTAGAAGATGAGGGGTCTGGGCACACAGACGACAGCCAAAGCTCTGCCATGAATGATGTGAGCTCCATGATGTGGCGGATGAACATTCACGGTGGAGAGACATCCTTTGTTGGTCCATCTGGTAGCTTCTGCTTCCCTGTCAGTGGCCATGTTGAGACTCAGTCCACCAGTCACGAGGCACAGGAGAGTGTTCAAGTGTTACTCGACCTGTTCCGACGACATATCAATTCAGTCCATCATTTTGTGTCTCCTCAAGTGATTGAGACTCTCAGAGCGCCAGAGACTCTTGATGATGAGCTGTTACAGGCATCAGTCCTGGCAGCAGCGAGTCTTTTCGCCAATTCACTGGGTCAGATGTATGCGGACCAAGCTGAGGCTATTGTGATGAGGTGTTGCCGCACAATGCCGAGTGTTGTGACGATACAGGCTCTGGCGATATTGACTTGGAGGGAGCTTGCACTGGAGAACGAGAACAATGCATGGCTGTATAATTGTATGTATCCGTCATCCGCGCTCACACAAGCTAACATCACAGCTATGGCGGCGAGTCTTGTAGTCCACCTCGGGCTGCACGTGAGCTCTCTCGAGAACGTAATGCAGGTCGGGCCGCCTTCAGACATTGACAAGAGCGTGCGTGTACAGACGTTTTGGTCGGTCTTTTTAATGGACAGGTAGGTCAAATCAGGCAGCGATGAACTGTGTTTACAGTTCCAGAATCTCCACCCCGATGCTTGGACGGAATTGCATGATCCCATGGCGGAGAGTCCGAGCTACACCGTACCTCAAAGCATGCAGCAACCCCACGACAGATGACATAGTCTTTGACGCTCACTGCAAGATGTGGTTCATTCACGACCGATACATGGATAATATGTGAGGACCCTACAGACCAGCGGAGCTGACTGCTAACTGTACAGATACTCCTTCGAGTTTGGAGAGCTGGAACATTTCGAACGACATCAACTTCTCTCTGAAGCCAGAGATCACCATATGAACTTCTTCCGACAAATGGGCCGCGACCTTGAACTTCGAAAGAACAACATGAATCCCCAAATCATCCTCCTCCACATGATCTACAACATGTCGCTGATCCTGATACATCGGCCATATCTCAGGGAACCGAAGGAGAGTACCGCCCATCAATTATCAATCCGAACAAACATGACCTCCGCACACGCCCTTGTCAGATTGATCCGACAATACGAAAAAGAGGCCAGGATTGAGGATGCCCCGTTCTTTGCGATACACTGCATTCTTACAGCTGCTGTGAGCCTGTTGCTGAATGCGACATCAACCAACTCGACGATTCGCAGTCAATCGGTACATCGGTTTCGGGTCTGTGTTGACGCATTGGACAAAATGAAGAGATGGACAAGGGCGAGGCGAGGTCTGCTGCTTCTCAGAGAGCTGGCCAACAGGTGGAACGTTGTTTCGGCGTTACCCATGAGGCACAGCGTTCCTCTTGCACCGGCACATGAGACTCCAGCCGACACCAATGACCTCGATTGGGGGATGCTGTTTGCAAATCTTGAAGAGCCCCTGAATTTGGATACCATCGACCTCTCGACGCCAACCGGGGAATGGGTGTTTCACGAAAGCGACTAGAGCAATACATTTGAGAAATCACCCACCACCATTTCACACGAGCGCAGCGAGGAAGAGCCCTCCGCTAGGAGCCCCCGGAGGGAACAACAGATTACAAGTCTGGTCTAAAGTACTATGAGATATCCCAAGTCGCCCAAGTCTTTCATCACTTCAGAGATCCCAAGGTGCCTCACCACCGGCCCATCCAGCTTCGAATCCTCTTTCCAAACACATACAGCGGAACCGTGGTCAGACAGATGCCCAATGTTAGACCTCCCCAGGTACTGAAAAAGACCATCGGCCCTTTTGTGGCGTAGTAATCGTTGAGCATAAAGGTGAGGCCAAATGCAAAAGCACTCTTGATAAGCTGCGAAAGTTAGCGCTGACCTTGAAGTTGATGAAGACATACCATTGCCAGACCAAAAGCGCTTCCTGCACGCACACACACATCGTTGGTATACGTGACGATACCGGTACAGCCTGCGCCGACGCCAAAGTTTATCAGGGCCAGGTAGACGCAGCAAACCATTGTGGGTTTGGCATGCTCGATTGCATCTCCGAGACCAAAAGCTCCGATGGTCATGGTGATTGCTGAAGGCAAAATGACGACGAGTCGGAACTCGGGCTCGTACAGGCCCCCGTTGAATGCAGACATGTAGTGAGCGGCGAGATCAGACATCCAACCAGAGATCAATGTGCCTAGGGCAGACCCGACAAGAGGAGCGATGCCAATGACGAGACCGACCTGAGTTGGGTCGAGACTGTATGGTGGAGCGCCAAAGATCTGGTCAGCTACAGTCCCGAGAACAATGACCCAGGTAAAGGTGATTGACCACATGATGCACCCCCATATGACAGCAGGATGTCGAAGCATGAGGATTGGGCTGACAAGACCGGGTAGGAGTTCTTTTGCGCTGGCGAATTGGAGATGTTGGACTCCACAGATCTTCTTCCATGGTGGTGCAATCTCGACCGGGGCAGCCTCCGCCGTTTCATCCGCTTCAGCCTTTCCATGTTCAATAACACTCGATGTCATCTCGTCCCTGTCCCATTTGGTCTCGGGGAGGAAAAAGACCACCATGATCAACCCCACAGCGAAAGCGACAGCAAGGAACCAAAAAGCCCATCGCCAACCCATGTCGACAATGAGATATCCGCTGATGACCGGGGCGATGTTGACGGACACAATGACGGCAAAGTTCCACAGACCGACTCTTCGACCTCTCTGATGTAGAAAGAAGACATCATTCACGCAGGATGTACCGGCCAGGGAAAAGCACGGTCCCATGGCGAGTCCCTGGAATACGCGGGCTGCCAGGAGTGACTCGTATCCTTGAGAGGCAGCCGCCCAGATGTTGGAGACTACCAGCAGGACCGAAGTCAGGACGAAAATGATTCTGCGACCCCAGAGATCTGAAATGATTGCCGAAAGGTAAGAGCTCACGCCGAGGCCAAGAATGAGGGATCCGTTGAGGAGGGCCACGTTGGAGAGAGGTGTTTGGAAGGTCTGCGACACAATGCCGAAAGCTGGAACGAGAACAGGACCAAGAGCGCCAGTCACGCAGGCACCGAAGAGGAGGGTCAAGAAGTAAAGCTCCTTTCGGATTCGCGACATGTTGAGAGGGTCATTGGGAGAGTTGGAGGGTGAAGGCACCAAGATCGTGTGCGTGCCATCTGAGTCTTCGAGGAAGACTGTCCCGGCAGGTTGCTCAGAAGCATGACTTTCAAGGACGCCGAAAGCCATGGTGTGAGTGATGATTGCTGGATATGGACATAGTGATGGTCATATTTATGTCCGTCTCACTACAGCCACGGAACACTCCCGAGTACTCGGCATCACAGTATCTGGTTATCATACAGCTCCACTCGTTAGCGGCGGATGCGAAAGAGCCGCCGCTGATAACATGGATCGCGGGGGATAAACTTTGCGGGGAAGCCGATAAGTGATTAGCGGCGGATGTCGAGATTCCGCCTATGATACGGAACTGATTGGTAGCTTGAGGCCATGTCTTGTCTTATAAGCTTGTCAATCCAATTCATTCACATCAGTCAACTTAAACTCAATCTGATTGACTCTTCTACACAATGGCAAAGCTTGCAATGACCCCCGAGGCCACCGTCAGAGTCGCAGTCACCCAAGCTGAACCAAAATGGCTTGACTTGCAGGGTTCTGTCGACAAGACTTGTGCTTTGATTGGCGAGGCAGCCAGAGGAGGTGCTCAGCTGCTGGCATTTCCCGAGTGTTGGGTCACAGGGTATCCTGCTTGGATCTGGTAAGTAGGCATCCGTGAGTTTAGACGCAACTGACGTCAAAGGGCGCGACCGGTTGATACATACCTCACAAGCCGATACATCAAGAACTGCATGCGTGCCGATGGCCCAGAGATGGCAAGAATCCAGCAATGCGCAGCCGACAACGATATAACCGTCGTCCTTGGGTTTTCGGAAAACTTCCACAACACTCTGTACATCTCACAGGCCATAATCGACGCTGACGGAAAGCTGCTTGCGCTTCGGCGAAAGATCAAAGCTACCCACATGGAGAGAACAATCTTTGGTGATGCCTCTGGTGATGCCCTCACGAGTGTTGTTGATACCAAGGTCGGCCGTGTCGGAGCACTCTCTTGCTGGGAACATATTCAGCCCCTGCTCAAGTATTACCTGTACAGCCACCGTGAGCAGATACACGTCGCTGCATGGCCGCCACTGCATCCACACAAGGGCGAGGAATTGTGGTCCATGTCGAGAGAAGGTATGCGCTCATTCCTCGTTCCGAATGTCACTGACAAACAGGCGCCCGTTCATTATCCCAAACATACGCGATCGAATCACAAGCCTTTGTACTGCATGCAACGTCCGTCATCAGCGAACAGGGAATCAGTCTCATGAACACAGAGAATGGAGCTGTCATGAATATCCCCGGGGGAGGCAGCTCCGCGATATTTGGACCTGATGGGAGGATTCTCACCGAGGATATGCCCGAATGTGAGGAGGGGATCTTGTATGCTACACTTGACTTGGATGAGATTCTACGGTGCAAGAGCTTTGTGGATGTCTGTGGGCACTACAGTCGACCCGATATGCTGTGGCTTGGGGTTGATCGGGAGGTGAAGAAGCATGTACAGTAGATCAGACAGAAGAAGATGGATGCCTCAGAGTACATTTATGATGAATTTGGGCGAGGTTTAGGATAACTATTCCCCATGAGCTCACTCAATCCCTTGCCCTAATCTAAAACCACATTTGATCGATGAACCTGCAGCAGTGATGTTCCTCAGGCTGGCACCCCGTCAATTACGACAGGCATCTCTATTTGTGTCAGATAATTGCTGCAGAAAGGGCTATTATTGGACTTACTGCAACATTAACGCAAAGGGCGAGTGTTGTAGCTTCTCTACTCCGGTTCCTCCTTTTTGACCTGGCGCAGAGGAGTGTGAGGCTGCAAACGTTGCTGTTGATGAGGAGGCTGGCTATCCTGAGCAGCGCGGAACGCCGGACGCTGCACTGGCCGAGAAGATCTCCCCATTCTTATGGCGTGTTCCTCAGGGGGTGAAGCCCTGTGTTCCACCATGTCTCTGGCAAGCCCACGATCCACGTCATCTTCGGGACGTCGGCCATTGTTTGCTGTGATGCGGACGGGACAGCCATCTTGCTTGGCTTTGGAAACCGCCTCATCGTCTCGGTAGGTGAACTGGTGAATGATCTCCCTTCCTGGACGGCGCATCTTCATCTGCCGAAAATGGAACAAGATATCCGCTTCCTCTTCGCTTACTCCCCAAACTCCGCCTCTAGGAGTTGGAGAATAGAACCGGTTCTGCGACATATTTGGGTTAAGGTTGGCCAACTCCAGGATCGGCCCCTGGTCGGTAGTGTACTCTCGGAGTTCACACCCTCACGAGGCCTGCAGATGCGTCCTCTTATTAGTTTGATGTCCACGATACGGTTTGGGGCAGCTGGGGACAACTCACATGATCCGAGATGGCGACACTGCCCTGGTTCTCAGTCTCTCTGACGTTGTCCTGACGCTGTGGGCGGTGACGTTGATAGTCAGGGCGTCGATCGCGATGGTTCTGCCGTCTACTGCAAGGCATGGTGGATGTGGTAGTGGAAAGACAAAGAAAGTAGATGAGAAGTTTGAGTTGAGTTGTGCTGCTTTGAAAAATGGAAATTGACGAAGTTCTGTGGAGGGCTCGGCTGTGTCACTGGCATGAGGCCCCCTTCACATTCACTGATTCACTGCAGTAAATAATGGCAGTGCGCAACTCGAGCCTGAGGCTAAGAGCTTGAATGAGCTCTCCTCACATGTGGGTCTCTCTCACACTTCTCAGCTTTGACTTAGCCATCCTCAGCAAAGGTCGCGTCTACTGTCTCTTTTCCTTTCTTCGCCTTTTCCAACACCCATACCAATCCCACGCCACCGTCAAATCATCCAGATTCGCTACCATGTCTTCCAGTGACAACAGCCATGTCGGTAGAACCCTCCAGGACTTCCAGGGTTGGGAATCCATGTACCAGTCTGCCTTGCGATACATGGACGAGACTGGCACTGACTCTACCATTGCTTTTGTGCCCGATCCTCGGCCTGGTAAGTTCCAAGTTCCAGATACAGATACAAATGCTTATCTAGTTCCAAAGGCGTCGACGATGATGTTATGATGATCGTGATTTACCGCGGAGGTTTCTATCGTACCTTCGAACCCCTTGACAACGTCAATGGTGAGTAAATCAACAGTGTCCTTTTGACGACATGCTAATGATGATACAGAGAATACCGGAAACTAGTTTTACAGACCAGCTCTCTTCTTTGAACGATGGTAGAAATGATCGATGGGTTTCTTTTCGGTCCATAGCAGCAAGGAAAGGAATGGAGGACAAACCTAATTCGATACCGCACATTCACAACTGAGTGCTGCTTATAAACGTTTCCCACATTTACGCCATTGTCTACATAGATTCTGTCTATTTCTCTTCCGTCCCTGTGTATGTCTGTCGCGAGAGCCATTCTTGGTGTGGACCTCAGCCTGGGTTTTGTGTTTTGTGTCAAAAGAGCAGAACAATGCTACCTGTTGTGTTGTCTTGAGTGATCTTGAAAAAGTGGTGAGGTTTCCTGGTCAAACACATTTGACTTCTTCCAGCACATGTACCCTGTCAGCCTTGAATGGAATTGTGTCTGACTTCTCAGACATACTAATCACAGGTCACAAAGGTATATGATATCTGGGAATGCTGAGGCAGGGCAAAGACGAGATGCTGACCAGACATGTAAACGAAACGTTGGCAGTTCTTGAGTCCATAGTCAAGTCTTAGAATTCTTACCCAGGCCTCTAGAAACTTACATAACCTTAGAATATCTCACCATTACTGCAGGCCAATCATTTAGAACCCTTAGGTAATGTAATATCAGAATGCACTCTGAGGGAAGGTGCACCGTGGGTCAGTTGTACTTCCGTCACGTGGCGTACATCCTGCCACCTTCTTTCAACTTACAATAATTGCAAACAGTCATCATTCCTCTACTCTCTGTGGCCAAAGAGCAATTTCAACATGTCGCAACCTGAAGCACAGTCTGAAGCACCAAATCTTCCTGAACCCGCCAGGGTGACTGCGGAGATGCCTATGCCTGGCAACGAAGCCCAGATGGAGCTGATTGACGCTGTTTCCAGAAGCAACTCGCTCTACGAGTTGTATCTGAGGCTTCCAAGGCTGGCAGATGACCTTGAGAACAACCAGGTTCTCAAAGACAACGAATTCGACATAGTCAATACCGTCAGGTCCCTAAGACGGGATGCAAGTTGGCCTATGTGCGAGCTCTTGCACAGCATGTCACCAAAGGTCATAAAGAGCATCATCCAGGGCACAGTCGCTTATGACTCCCACCCAAAACAGAGCGAGGGGCGCTCCTTGATCAACAGTGACTTTCCCTGCTTTGAGACGCCTGTAAAAGGCAGAGACCCCCCAATCCCCGGCGTTTACGTGATTGCTCTATATCGCCAGTTCACGGGCCACAGGGAAGAATTCCTCAACATAGCAGAGATGAAGATGCTTATTGAAGATATGGAGGAATATGTCAAAGGCTATAGGGTCCATGCCAAACTCCGTGCTGACATTCGCGCAGGCATACGCAGGTCGGAGTCCGACTTATCGCGCGATGATCTACTTGCCGTCCGCCTCGTCAGAGGGGTTGACTTCTATGCAGCCCACAAGCCCTCGACCATGTCAGACACGGAGCCGCCACTCTTCATCAAAGATGATGGAGATGCAGCAGAAATTGAAGCCCTCGTGAGGACATATAGGGCTATGTGCCGACCTGACCTCGACCCAACCGAGCGGGTCAGGATGAGACAGAGCCCCCTATACGTTGGCTGCTCGAATAACCTGGGCGACAGGACTCATCGTTACACACAAACCAGTGTAAAAGGCATCAATAAGCCACTAGGGCTTACAATCTCTATCTTCAGGAGGCAGCATGTGCCTGTTGAGCTCGCCGTTAAAGTGGTGCTTCGCACTTGGCAAACTGATCAACTGCCAATGGCGGAACAGTTGATCATGACACTGGCGGGCTCCCTTGTGTATCAGCGCGGCTTCAATGCCACCGAGGGTGGTGGTACAGGTTACAAAACCGTCGGTTCTGGCGAGTCCCTCAAGACAAACATGGAATATGTCATGTCCCGAGTAGGTTTTATCCGTGACAACTTCGGAAACACGGTCAATGAGCTCGAGGCTCGCAAGAGGTTCCTCGACTCCCTTGTAGAGATCGACGACGAGTTGACCGAAATTATCGAGACTATGACCCACTGTAAACGGCAGTTGGAGAGCCTGCCCAATATGAATTGGGATGAGAGAGTCCAAGAATTGCGTGAGCTACTGGCGAGCCTGAAGCAAGATCTGGATGACAGGAGAGAAGCATCAAAGTTCTGGAAGCTGATTCTCGAGATCCAGCGCATAGGTGTAGATGCCATGGGGGAGTCTATTGTTAGTATTTGAGTAGTGATAAATACTTCTAAATATATGAGTTACCAGGGCCACGGGGTAAGGCGAGTCAAACATTTGTCTGTTCCTAGTAACTGCAATGATACCAACTGATCGTGGAAGTTGGCCTCAGCCAGCGACCGGAGGATCACCAAGTCTTAGGACCGATAGATGCTGGATGATTTTAGGGGCCGTCACGTAGAGTTTAAGGGCCATGCTGAAATCATAATATTCTGTGTAGTCCGTAGTTCGTCAGACGCCAACAGATACATTACCCTCCAACCTAAAGTCTCTTCGCCTCTTCCGTCCCATCCAAAAGAAGTATATAAGTAAGGTAGATCGCTGACTTGGAACTGTTGTCGGGTGTGATAGGGAACACAGGCCAGTCCCTGAGAGTGAAGAGAGTTTAATCAGCACTCACCGCCTTCTACCTCTTTCAAACTCTTCATTCTCTTCTCTGCTTTTCTAAACTTTCTTCTTTTTCTTACCAAACATCAAAATCGGGCTACCTGAATCTCTTCTTACGCCATGGTACTTGGGCAACCCCCCGACCCGTCGTCTTGTAAGGTATGGGACGTCTACTCGCGACGCCGTTTCATATACAGCTATCTCGAGTACCTCGGCGGCGATGCCACCACCAAATGGGACACCTGCCTGAAGATGGCGTTCGAAACAGTTATGGAGAGTCTCAAGGAGAAGGGCCTTACCCAAGCCAGCCACTACTGGCTCGAGTATGAAGCAGATTATGTGGCCTGGCAAAAGATTTGTAGATGCTTCTATTCGAAAAGCGACTGCCGAACTAACGAGAAACAGCCAACGAACTTCATATCGAAGCTGTTGATTCGCCCTTCGTCGGACAACGTGATAGATCCAACAACATTGAAGAGGGTATTTCACCAACCTACCAGAAATGGCGTCTCGACCGCGGTCTCCCAATATATGATGAGCCTGGCTGCAAGAGGTCTATGGAGCTATCCTTGGCCCAGAGGAAGATCGTTTGGGACGATAATCGAAACTATCCGCGCCAGACGGAGCCTCCCATCACTGGTCCCTTCCAGATCGCACTCCCACTATGGATCGATATCGACAACCTTGTCCTCGGGGAAGATGACCGACTTCTCAACAGCATCAACAAAGAAATCGTGCCCCCTCATCTGGCGGTGTCCTTGCACAAAGACGATGAAGGCTGTATTACCTTGGTCGTTGGATTCAGTCCTACGACCTGTATCATCCCTGGAGACGACGAAGTCATCGATCGCTCCATCAGATATCTCTGGCAGAATGTCGTGGAGTGGGCTATTGACATCTACCATGGCGGCACGATCACGCTGGCAACCTTTCTGCGAGTCTGCAAGGCTTTCCCACTTGCCGATGACAATGACTTCCACAACCGGGGAGTAATCGACATGACAAGCGACTTGTGGGAGGAAGTCCAGAACAATCCCAAGTGTTTCATGGCAAAGGCACAGGAAAATCGAGAGTTCATCGCCAAATGCCGTGCAGAGGTCTTGGAGATCATCCAGAAGCCCCCGGCGGAGGCCAAAGCCGAGCTCAGCCGGTGGGTTTGCCACGGAAACCGTTACTGTGACAGGCGAGCTGAGGCTGCGCGGGAGATCTGGGTGTCTAGTACCACAGATGAGAGAACCATCCAGGAAGCGGTTATATGGGCTATGGGACCGCAGGAAATGGCGGTTTAGTTGAAGACGATATGATCATCAAGTGAGAGCGTGGACTGGGATGATCTGGACCTGGTCAGAGAACACACCAAATGAGAATTGAGCTTAACGGCAATTGAATGTCAATTGAAGGGGCAAAGCCATACTGCACAAAGTAAATTTCTGGATACAGTTTGTGCCTTTTGGCTGTTCAACTGTAAATAGAACATTCTTTCATGTGTGACTTGTGATCCATATGCTTCTTGTAGTTGAGACGTGGCCGAGAGTGAATGAGCGGAGAACTTGATCCGAACTACAAAGCCAACTTCAGGCAGCGGTTTGGCTACCCACACATGTCACGAAATTTATATATTTAATCATGTTTGAAGGACTTAATTATTGTAGTCTAAAATCAAACTGCCTTGTCGTAGAAATCCATTCGTAAGTCCCGTTGTCCCTCTCCAAAGTTCGAGTGTCAAGTAAGGTGTTCCTGCAGCAGACACAACACCAGTCTTGGCCACCCAGACAAAGATAAGAACCCTTTCTATGTATGCACGGATCGTAAAATCGTATTCTGTGTGGCCTTGGGCATTTTGCCGTCTAGTAGGTCTCGGTCGCGGGGCCGAACAGCAGGGAGAGAAATTAGTGCCTGGATTGCATATGTTAGTTCACACACAACAAGACTTGAAACACAACTCACAAAAGACGAATAGGAATGACGCGCAAGTGGAGCGACTTTATGGGCATTGCTTCAATGGCTTTTTGTAGATTTCGACATTGTCGGGATTGATCTTTCAAGCGACCGATAAAAGATGTAACCGCCGAAAAACAAAAAGAATCCATGCATGGGGTGGTGAGAAGAGATCCAGTGGTGAAAACCAGGTTCATCATGTACGGATCATCACGCCTCTACAGTCTGCGAAGGATGGCTCTGCAAACCTCCGTATCCTGGAGCATCATCTCATCAGACAAGAGGACAGCACGACTTGCACCTGGGCCGAGAGGAGGGAACCGATCAGCGGCGGCGTCTTGGAGATCACGAGGGCTATCCGCGCGAATATGGTCACCAGATGACGAGGAGCCTGGCGCACCAGAAGTCTGAAGCTGGTCACTGTAGGTGTCGCGGGGCGATGAGTCGACAGGCCAATGTCTGACGATGCGCTCAGAACGCAAGGCCTCAAGTTCGACCCTGTTGGCTCTTTCACGTGCTTCGAGGGCCATCTGCTGAGCCTCAGCAAATGTTTGAGGGACGAAAGCTTGTAGCGACCGGGGAGTGACCTGGGGTTGGCCATTGCTGATGCTCTCTTGAGTCTCTCCATCAAGTCCTCGAGACTGGTACCAGTCCCTGAAAATAGGAGAGGCGCCCTGCGAAAGGTCGCTCTCATTGATCGAGACAGTCCAGGGCCACGGGTTGTTCTTGGTGATCATGAGAAGGTTCGCTATGATAATCAGTACGAAGCAAGGTATGGGCGGTGTCAGTGATACTTACCGATGAGGTTCCATTGAGTCATATCGACACGGTACTCAAAGTAGACCGTGCTGACTTGACGGAGTCCCCGCTCCGCAAGATGCTTGCTCTGAAGCTCGATTGCCTTGGTGTAGGCTTCCTGGATGACACTGATAGAGATCGGAGTGCTCGCGAAGAAAACATTCATGTACTGTCGGCGAGCGCCAGTATCAAGCGGGTCGATATCCGCGGAGTCGAGAGTGACGGTGATCTTGGCCATGGTGGAAAGCTTGTGAAGGGATCTGCTGCGGGGGGATGTGATGTGTGGAAAGAGAAAAGTCTAGGTATTCAGAACTGTAGAGCGCGAGTTGACCTCAATGGGGCTCATTTCCTGGTGCTTGTTCCACAGCTCACCGGTTGTCCCTGAGTCACGGTCCGCCAAACCAAAGTCTCATATCAGACGTTTCTGCCAGTGCACACCCCGCTCCACTTAACCATACTCTGTCACTTTACTACTGTATCTTGCCTCTCTTTCTCTTCCTCTCCTCACGCACCAACTTCATATTCACTCGCGCGTAAGCTCGACAAAGATCTGCCACAGGTTTCATTTTCACTAATACGCTCACAGAACATGAATCAAACATCGAACCAGCGCCCCAGGGCAGGAGGGGTCAACCCCTTGGATACGGTTGCTCGCCGCGCCTATCTCAGGGCGTTTCTCCAGTATCATAGGATCTGGGATGAGCCGAGTTGGGAAAAGTTCTTCAGAGAGGCCGAGGAATGGATGTGCGTTGCTCTCACCCAGAAGGGCTACCGGTCGATATCGTTGATGTTCTTCGACCACTCGGTCGATGAATATGCCTGGGAAATGTACCGTAAGTTTAGAAAACTTGAAGTATAATGGAATCTGACAGTTGCCTAGTCGCCGGGTTCAAGTTCGAGGACCCTTATGAGCGTTGCTGGCCTTGGAAGATCGAGCCAGAGGCCAAGAACATGGCTGGTGGCATCTGCCACTTCTACAAGAACTGGCGAGAGCAGAAGGGCATGATGGTGGATGGGCCGCATGTCCAAGCGCCTACCATCGACCCAATGGTCGCATACACTTTCAACTCGGCTTAGAGCCTTCTTTCACCATTTGCCGCCCGGGTTCTGACACCGTGTCCGTTGTGGGTGGTACCGACGTTGGTCAAGCTGCTTTCGAATAGAACAAACGGCACCTCAATCAAGCTCTCTTTACCTTGTCTCTATTACTACATCTGTTGGTGATTTGCGTGACAGTAGCTAACCTTGAAACACTAGAATATCTGTAACCCTAAACAAACTTGTAAGCTCCTGAGGTCTTGTTTGCCATCAGAGCCTGGAAGCATAACACATACCTTCCACAGGGGGTGTCAAACAAGTCTCTGTTGACCTGGACGGAGCCGAGTATCTAAGCTCAGGTATGCTGGGTTAAGCGTGACAATTAGTAGTCGACCAGGTTGACACTGAAATCCTTGGAATCTAGGTCACAGTACATCGAGGCGTTGGTCAACGGTTACTTGCATTAAGAGTCAACAAGGTTCAAGTGTTTGACCGATCTGGACCTTGAATGTTCTGTCATTGGTGGTGTCGAATTAAGCATAACCATCAGTGGCTTCCACGTGTGCTTAGTAGCACTGTAGATGATATTGGGAAGGCGATGCTTCCACTGTGGCCAGAGTCCGAGCCCAGTATGGGCCAAAAGGCCATATGGGCTTTTAAAAGAAACCTTTTCCTTTTTTAAAACGCGAGTTTGCGTATATGTGTCCACTCTTAGCCACATCACGGTAGTCATCACCAGGGTTGGGGTGACAGAGGCAATTTTGGTCGATGGTCGTGGTGAAGGACAAGGGTTCAACAGTCCGTGAGATGTGGTGGTTTGGGACTATTGTTTGGAAAGACGGCTACAAGTGGTAGTAGGAAACGGTGGCAGTCAGAGGCTGTGAGAGGCATATTGTATGCTGCTTTGTAGGTGCCCAGGATGCATCCGACTTTTGGAGGTCAACGCCACTTACTACAATTTTCGACACAGGCACTTATTCACAAGCGCCCTGATAAGTCAAATCAGTGTAGCAATGTAATCTGAGACAACAACCTTATATTGATGTATGGTTCAGCTATTGTTCAACCCCTATCTTCCAGGTGTCATCAACCCCAACACCGCCCCCCTTCTCGCTCACCAGCGTCCAGAAATTGATCATCACTATCGCTATGACAGGGATTCATCAGTGTCTCAACTGTATACTGTTAGAATTGATTCAGAAATATTCAATAGAACATACCATTCAAGCCTCCGGCTCAGTCTTGATGATCCGTCTGCTAACGTCCTCAGATTTGATGCGAGGGCCGAGCATCGCGGGCCAAGCCATACCAACTGGCTGCCAGTAAGTCTCGAAGACTTTCTCGAAACTCGCGGTCTTCGCGTCAACGTCAAACACGTACTTCTCGGGGTCGGCGTCGATTTCTCGCTGGATCTTCTGCATCTCCTGAGACGTCTTCTTCGTGCAGAATGATTTGGACCAAGGGAATCTCTTGACAACACCTGGAATGAATTCCTGGGGGGTGCAGAACTCGTACAGGTATGTGTGCCAGGGCTTTGAAGTATTGAGAGGAGGCCTGTTAGCTCGCTGTTGAACGAGGAGCTTGACCTTCTCTTGTAAGCTCATTGCCTTGAACTCCTCACAAGAGTCCACGGCATGTCTCTGGTCGTCACAGATGGGGCAGCCGTTCACATGTCCCTTGTAGCCTCTCACGACACAGTCAGTCAAGGCGTGGGACTTGGTACCGCACAGCTTGCACCCTCCTTCGACAACAGGCTTCTTCTCACTTGTGGCCTTCTCGTTTGGTGCCTGGATATCTCTGCCGAAGAGGCCGACTGGCTTGTTGCCCTTGTCCCGGAAGTCGTTATTCATGACTACTTTCTGCGTATGTTCACGCTCGATAGCCTCAAACTTGCCGGGGATGATGGTCGACATTGTGATAACGAAGCCGGTAGCTTCGGGATTGTCTTCTTTGAGCCGCTTGGCCATCTTGTCAAGTCCAACTCCAGCCTCTGAATGAATCCAGAGACCTTTGTTGGCGGTACCCGTGTACCAATTGTTGCCGAAGCCACCACCAAGTCCCGTAGTAGTAAGTTTGGTAGCGGGCACTCCGTCCGCGGTACACACACGAGTCATCAAGGCCGTTGCGCTGTACTGGTACGCAGTCTCTGGTTCAGGCTGAGACTGGTTCCAGTGCATGGAGCTCCTGGGCCTGTTTGACGATTGACCGCCTCGCCCGCCTCTTCCACCCACAGTGTGATAACCGCCGCGGCCTCGCTGACCAGGACGTCCTCCTCGTGAGGTCGAGGAGCGTGTCTGAGAGGGTCGACTGACGCGTTGCGCCACGTTCAACCTCTCTATTCCTTGTCTAGGAGAGTCCTCCCTTGCACCAGCGTGCTCAGGAGCTCGACCCAAGGGATCATCACGACGACTTCGTCGATCCTGACCGTTGTCGTTGTTGGTTTTAGGCATCGTGAATCAAGTTAGAAATAGTTGTTTCTTTAAGAAAAAAAAGTTGCTTTGGGCTTGCTTCGTGATTCAGATGGCGATGATTTGTGGATCGTGGAGAATTGTCAATTTTGGAACAAATGAAAGGCGGGTGTTGCTGAGGCTTCATGTGTATGCCGATGTTTTGTCGAGGTTGGTTTTACATGGCACTTCGATTGATGCTGGGACCCATAAATTCTCCAACCGCCTAGGGGCAATCGGCTCTTAGGTATTTTCCATGGTGACCACAGACTGCTGGCACCATGTCTAGATATCATCCAAATAAAATTCCAGGAGCCTCCATGAGAGCAATGAGTAAAACGAAACATGAGAGTTGGGTGACATTAATTCATACATGGGCATTCAAGCATAAACAAGGACATGGAAATGCACATTGAGAAGGGCGAGCAACAGTCACAAAGCGAAATAACTATGATGGGGACTTGAATGGTTGGATTCAACTATCGTTTCCTTCTCCCCTAGCCTTCAGCTGTTGTTGCCAGCCCGAAGTCGTCTCTCCATCGTTTCCGCCATGGTTCTCACGCGATAAGTGATTTGTCGAACTAGTTGCCGGGGTTGTCTGTATCGTTAGTATGGTATGGGAGGAGACAGCAATGATTGACTTACCGGAGGGGACATCAGGACCACGAGAGATGAAACGGAAGCCACCAGAGCGGTCGATCTCAGCAGTGTAGACAGTGGGGTTTTCAACGCCTGGCAAACTGTATTAGTATGGTAAACCCATAGTTACAAAGTTTCAACTTACCATCAGGCGCGAGCCGGACACGGACACGGTTGGCGCCAGTCTCTTCCATGATGCGCATAGCCAGGGGCAAGATAGGAGAACCGTCAGAGATCACACAACGGTAACCACCGCCAGGGAGAGGGGTGAGAGAATCGATGTTGGTCTGATCGGCAGACATGGTGGAAGTATGGAAGATTGACAATGAGATGGGGTGTGCTTGGGAAATTGGTTGATCTCGGGTTGGAGACAGAAAACGAGCGGCCCGGGGCGCGACAGTAAGGTAGATGGGTGAGGAGAAAAAAAGATCGAACAGAAAGGGAGCGCAGAGAGGTTTATATACCGAGACTCAGGTGAAATTGGCATCAGGCTTACGTTGCCGTATTGTGCGTTGTGCGTCAATTGCTGCCCTAAGAATGAATGAACAAGCGATGATGAGTCTGATTCAAGGTGGCCAAGTGTAAAGGAATATTGCAAGTGCGTGGAACTGGCAGCTCATGGCACCCAACCAGGACTCGTTCTTAGGAACCAGGCATACCACAGGGGTCATGGAATTTAAAGACTTACATAAGTAGGTACCTTATTAATTGGCGTTTTGAAAGCGGTTGTTTTGAGGGATTCGTGGTTGTAATGATGTGTTGTTAAGGCTCTTGTCTAAGTCGGGTTGCTGCGAATTGGATGTGATATGCTGTCGACTTTCAGCCGACGTCTAGGATCTGGTAACTGTTATCTGCAATAAGATTGTATAAGATGTAAAAAACGTCACTGAATTCAAGTTGTATGATGATTAATGTCGCATGCCAACAATTTTAGGAAAGGACAAGTCCTCGACCATGTAAATCAAATCCCCGAATTGGGCACGCTGAAGGTCAAAGACGGCAGCGCCAAACAGGGTGGGCCCAGAAAGAACAACAGTCCCGAACGCTCGGATTGATCATTTGTCTGTCACACTCGAGTTTTTCACCCTCCCCAAGACCTCGCGTCGTTCATTCTACGGATACAAGCTTGATTTTATTCTTTTGTTTTAGCACAATAAGCGAACTACAAGGATCCAATGGCACTCGCCCTTAGCCAGGTCAGAAAGAATCAATTAAGATAAAAAAAAGACTAAAAATAAAGGTAAAGATACCAGTTAGCAAGTTAGCGCGTGCTATTACTAAAATATACCTTAAGGTATGCCTTTAGTTACTTCTAAAAGACTTAGAGGAACTTTTACATCTAGATCTAGTAGTGGAATTTATAAATTATTACCTAGAGATTAAAAAGGAGGCTATAAAGCTATATAATGCCTTTAATAAGAAAGAGGATTATAAGAGTTTTAACCTAGACCTAAATATACCTATAGTAAAAGAATTTAAAGCACTATAGAAAGTCTGCTTATATATTTAGCGGGTTTCTTTTATTACTTTAATATCCTTAATATATAAACTGAAATACTTTCTTTTAGGAAGTGGCTAGAAGAGGGTAAATTAAGCTATATTTTTACCTAAATTTAATAAGCTATTTATAATATTTATGATATATCCTTACTAAAAGCTTAAATAGAAATAATTTATTTTAGCCTTTTAATATATAGTTAAATATTAAGTAGATTACTGCAATTCTTAGCTATATAAAGATATAAAGGAATGTAAATATCCTGCTATTAATGCCTTTTTTAATATATTTAATAGATCTAGCTTTAGAGATAGAAATTTATATAAAATATATAGGTCTATATATTAAAGTATTATTAGTAGTAATATTTCAATCTTTTTTAACTTTCTTAACTTTATTGGCTAATAGGTAAAGAAAGATAATATTAAGTAAAAGCAGGCCTACTTTAATGTTTTTATATTACCTATTATTTTTAGAGATATTAAGGCACTTATTAATATAATAATAAACTTTAACTAGCCTAATAAGATTTAAAGATATAGTCTAGAAGATATATATAGTGCTTTTAAAGTAAAGAGAATAACTAAAAAGATTAAGTTTTTAACTACTAGTATTAAGTTAAAGGAGTATTTTAGTTAAAGTCTTAAAGATATTTTTTAGGATATTAAGATATATAAGTAAGATATTAATCTTAATACCTGCTTTCTTATTAATAAGGCAGATTATAGATATATATTAGTTAGTAATATAGAAGATATAATTCTGCCTTTTAGTCTTAATATAGCTATTAATAAAAAGATAGGTACTCCTAAAGATAATTAGAATATATTACTTAAGTTAAATCCTATTTGCCTAAAATATAGATATTAGGCATTAGTTTATAGAGAGAAATTAGAGGATAAATAAGTTAATTTAGCAAGAAATTAAGGCAATAAAAGAACTGCCTTAAGGTCTTTACTTTATCTATAGAGTAGATACTGTAGATCTGGGTATGCTTGGGGCAATAGGAATTTCTTGGAAATTTGCGCTGAATCGCCTTATGAGCGCTTTGAACTCCCTAGACGACAGGTCCGAACCTCCTTGCAGGAGGTAACTCCTCATCCCTTAGGTTTTATATCAAGTTAGGTTCTCTTACTAACTACTGATACTAGACCTAAGAAGCGTGTTGGAGTCCTTAAGAATAGCCAGGAGCGCCTTGCGTCTTATTTTAAGGGTACCGGCCACGATGATATTCAAGATATCAAGTCAATCCTGAGGCGAATCGAGAACCAGACAAACCAGATCCCCAACAAGGAACAGTCGCAACCGCAATATACACATCAACCAGTCGTTTACCCGGTAAGTGAACGGCGAGATAGTGTTGGTAGAACCCGTATCGCACAGGCGGCTCCGATTGCTATGTTTGCTGAGGTGAGCGAGTCCGACTTGGTTCGCGACCTTCGAGCACAGGTTGCCCAGCTGCTTTCGGAGAAAAAGGAATCATCAGACAAAATCAAGTATCAGAAGATGATGATCTCAGACTTACACAAAGATGTGGCTGAGGAGAAAGCTGGCCGTGAAACTGAGAGGAAGAGGGCGGATAACCTTGAGGCAGTGTTGAAAGGTTTCGGGTGGTAGTTGATAGTAGAGGATTCTCCTGTACCTTTCTCAGCTAAAATATGTGTGAGTACTGTAACTTGAGAAGAAAATGAAGTGTTTCAATAAGATAGAAAATGATGAGGGATTGATTGAACTCTCATCACCATGAGGACCAGCCGAGGTCATCTGCGACATAGCAACATTCAGTACCATTTCCAAGTACCACCATATCTGTCACCAGGTTATATTCTTTTAGTGTAGATCTTCTGAATCTCAGGGTGGCGGTTCAAGTATGACGCATGGCTTTCAGGGTGCATTCATACATGCCGACTGAGACGGCACGGAGACTCTATCAAGAATTTACTACTTGTCGCCCTCTTACACTCGTGAACCTCTCTTCAATCATGGACTTTTTAGCATAGCATAATATCTGCTTTTTAACCTCTGAAACCATCCTGCTTCTGTATCAAAGTTATCCCACGAGCATGTATCAACGGCCCTCACTGTGATCATGGCAATGTGAACCTGAAGTTCTGGAGGGGCAGACCTACCAACTGCTCACCCATACCAGCCGCTAAGCGCCCTGTTATTTGGACTTAGCGTCGCCTCCAAGCCTGGCGTGCAATCCTCCCTCCACAACCTCATTTTGCCAAGTCCCAATCTTTCTTAGGCGAACACAACAACGAACGCGTACACACCAACACAAGATGAGCTTGACAGCTGTTAGCGACACCTCTGGGGTGAACCCCTTTGACGAACAGTCCCGCCGGCAGTGGATAAAGGCGCATCTGCTTCGACAAGGAGTGTATCACGAAGACTCTCTCGACACAAGATATCGATCAGCGGTGGATGGCATCGCCACGAGGCTACATGCTATGGGGGTAGACCAAGTGGGCGAGGTCTATTTCGAGTTTCTATGTGATGCGACCGTTTGGATGAAGACCTGTAAGTACAACCACCCACCCCTGATAGTTCGTTGAGTGTGCTGACTGTGTGTACAGATTACCATGGGGGTAATTTCGGCTTGGCCTTCGACTGGCCTTTCGAGGATATGCCTGGTCTCCACGACCTGGGTCTGGGCCCCTCTGTCAACTATCGACAGTGGCGCCTCGACAATGGGTTGCCTGTTCCCAGTCAGACCGTCGATGAGACTGAGGCTCGGGGAAGGAGGGCCGGGGTTGCCCACGACAAGTACGAGGCACAGATGCGCAAGATCCAGATTGCGACCTTGAGTGCGACAGACGAGGTACAGAGATTGAGTCCTGTCATCCTCTTGGACGAGCCGCTGGTCCTCATACCCGACTTCAGAGCCAACAAGGCGATGCCATGGATAAAGCCTTTTCCTTCCATGGATACCCGCAAAGCAATTTGGGAAGATGTCGGCAATGGACAGTTCACTGGAGCTGTGCCCGGTCCTTTCGAGGTTGCGCTCCCACTATGGCTTGACTTCAATCGTCTTATCTTAGGTGAGGAACGGGCCGTCTATAATAAGATCAAGCAACTTGTTAGCCCTATACTTACTATTGCATAGCGAATTGTATTTAGTAAGCCGGTTTCCTTAATCGTTGGAGTTAACCTAAAGTTCAATAACTTTAGCGCATCACCCTCTATGCGGCTAGAGGTGTAAAGACTCTAGCAATATATCTGTTACTAGATACTGTTTGCTATTAAGGGTTATAGTACGATACTGTCTGACTATATCGCGCTTCTGCTTACAAAGGAAAAGCTTGGACTTTTAATAGGAATGGAGGACTTGGAAGGGCTAGCAAGCGCTTATTTTAAGGTTATTAACAACCTTGCAGATAGCGAGCATAATACCTAGGTCTAGTATGAGGCTAAGAAGTAGCTAATTCCTAAGCTTTATGCAATTCTATAATAACTACCACTAGTTACTTAAGAGTACTTAGGGATATAGATTCGGCAAGATATGCCTAATGCGGATATACAACTTAATTTTACATTTAAGTACTGGATCCAGGCCGCTATCTAGAGCGGCAAGAGGGTGGAAGATATGTTTGCTTGGTATGGCGCTCTCTTAAGGGATCTGGAGGGAGAGAAGATATAATAACGTTCAGACTAGGAAACATATTGGCTTGGATGATGGTATTCGGTAGGCCTGGTGGCACAATCAACCACGGTCTCGATAGGCGAGCCCCTGGCCAACTTCTGCGTTGAGGATGATGGATAGGTCAATGAAAGAATAATTTGACTGCATTTAATAAATAACCAAGCTTTTTTAGAAATGAATTGTAACTAACTGCATGCACGATCGGTCAACCTATTGTTCCAATAGTTGCTGAAGTTCAACAACGCTGGGCTGTTGTACTCATGAGCATCCCAAGCCTTCAAGACTCTCCAGACGACTGACTCTACGATCGACGTCCATGCAATCAAGTAGAGATCCAGTAAGACTGAACTAATCGAGAAGCTTTTAAGAGTCCAAGCCTTGAGGAGATCAAATACATCAGAAACACATCCGCGCTCTGGAGTCTCTCAGTACAGACGGAAGGGTGTAGAGTCAAAAACGACATGTACGTGGGACGTTCGACTTGAGATTCCAAAGAATATACGAAGGTAAAAATAATGAAAATGAGATCACAGTTCCTAGAACACAAGTGCAAGATCAAGCAAATTGATGTCATTGTGAAATTGAAAAGGCTGTGAATTTATTCCGTTTCATGTTCCGGCTCGATTGTTGCTGGCCTGAGCCAAACAGTACAGGACCTTATAGTTCACTTTTTAGTGCAGTGGAGACTGCTCTGTAGGTACAGACTTCAAATGTCCACCGTACTGCGGCTCAGCGACGGGACAACGATTTTCACCAAACACGGTGAGCTTCGCCACACCAAGTGACCCCACACCATTAAATCTTTGGCCTGAATTTCTCTTCTCACTCACGCAACAACACCACATTGTCTCACAGGTGTAATCACCCATCATTACTACTACATGACGTACCACAAATAATGGAACAATCACGAATCTTCGGCACAGGCGACCCCCCACAGGCTGGAGGGGTCAACCCTTTAGATACGACGGCACGAAGGGCCTACTTCAAGGCGCGTCTCACCTACCTGGGAGCGTGGGATGAGAGCAAGTGGGATGAGATCGCTGTAATGGCAGAGGATGTCGCAAGCATAGAGCTTTGTCAAGATGGATACCGTTCTGTGCCCCGGGCCTTCTTCGACTATTCAATCGATAATATGGTCTGGGATAAATACGGTGAGTTACTTTACCATGTCAAGTGCATCTGCTAATCAAACCGAAGTCAGTGACTTTAAGCTTGACCGATATGAAGACTGCTGGCCCTGGTCTATCTATCCAAGCATTCGAGATTCAAGAGGGGGCGCCTCCCCCTGCTACAAGGAATGGCGGATACTCAACGGGCTGTCCATTGATGAGCCGGACCTGGCAACGCCCACACGAGAGGTTAATCCTACAATGCCCACCGAGTACAAGAGTCTTCGGTCTTCGTCCTCCGCCACTGCTTGCAAGCAACGTCCCAGCGAACGTGCTGGTATTATGCAGGCTTCCTCACCTGGTCCCAGCAACCATCTCTCCAAGCGTGCTGCTGAGAAGCAGCCTGCATCTTCGCCTTTGGGAAGCGATCCAGGGCATGCTCTCGTGAAGAGCCCGGCACCCCGACCCGATTCAAGCGGTCAGGCTTCGTCATCTCGACAACGGGTTCAGAAGTCCAGAGATGTTACTCGTACGCAAGAGCCAGTGTTCTTGACCGAGGGACAGGCACCCAACTTTAGCCCCCTGCAAAGAGACCGTGTCCCTACTCGAGGACGGGAGCCACAATCTCCATCTGACCTTCAACGCCAACTTGCTAGTACTCCAGTTTCTGGAAAACCCTCGACACCCATGCTCAAGGCCACTACCCCGGAGACGAGACCTTCATTTACGGCTTATGGTACAAAGACTACTCTCCAAGCTACCACGCAAAGGCCTACTCGAGGACATCAACAGGCCTCTGTCTCAAAACAGCCTACAAACAGCCCCGAGTCTAACGTGGCAGACATAGCGATGGTCGCCGAGGACGCCCAAATGCCAATCCAGGATCACTACATCACTTTGAAGGATTATACGCCTATCTCCCGGCTTCCATCCCTTGAACTTCGCGAGAAGATATGGAAGTCCCTCCATATGTTGCCCCATAGTCCTCAAGGTCCGATTATTGGCTTCTTTGAGGTTGCCCTCCCACCATGGACCGACTGCCATGATCTCATTTTTGGTCCCCGTGGCAGCTTGGTCACTAAGCTTCAGACCGGTCTCTATAACCGAGATCTGCAAGTCAGCTGGGCTGTTGACAATGGCCGAGCCGTTGCTCTGGTTGTTGGGCCTCATCCTGAGTACAACCATGACGCCGGGAACCGCAACCTCTGGAAGGAATTGCGAAACCTCTGGCTGAAGGTCCTCGAGTGGGTGTTCCACGTCTATCAAGGCAGCCCCTTCCGTCTTGTGGACTTTTTGGAGGACTTCCAGATCCTTGAGATTGAGGTTAATTTGCCCGTCGACTGGGAAAACCTTGGCCCACTGATGGTAGCCTGGGAGAAGCTCATTGCCGACCCTGCCCAGTCTTCAGCGATTGCCGCGGAAAGAAAAGCAAATTTGATCGCCTGGACACCTCGAGTCTCTGCAATGTTGAATCGCCCAGAAACTCCTCTGTTGCTTCATTCATGGGTCCATGAATGTCGGGAGAACCGGGATGAAATGAAGGAGCGCGTAGGTGTCGCCCGATACCTATGGTCCCAACAGGACCACGTGGCTGCTTTTATGTTTCAACGCCAAGTGATGGACGAGATCAAGGCTTATGAAGAGCCTCAAACGGAGAGTCATGATAGGGTAGTATAGGATGGGCGAAAGGGCAGAGTGTCATCCCTGACAGGATGGCAAGGACACAGTTGGGATGATGCCTTGGCCAGTGGGGGCAATCAATAGATCAGACAGCGTACAGTCTCTGGTCTTCTGGAGTCTCTTAAGGCAGGTGGAAGGGCACAGAGGCAAATATGGCGCATGCATCGCAGTGAGGTGAAGAAGACACTCAGACTTTTAATCGTAATTATAGACACATGTAAGGATAATGAATGCAAAGGCCCTGTTCTCAAAACATATGTACAAGATTGAAAACAAGACATCATATACACGTTGTTAAGTTTTCTGACTGGAGTTTTTATGTACTTCAAATGTTCTTGTCCGTGTTCTCGCAGTTGCTGCTCGGGATGACCTGAACCAGACACCAGTACAGTGGGATTCCTGCCAATGTGGTGGAGACTCCGCCGCACTTCAACCTCACAACATACTCATGAACAAAAGTCTTCATACAACGCAACCCCCCAACACCTGTAAGGCTCACCAAGACAAACGCAGTTCAAAATTTAATCTCCTCACTAGATAAATCATGACTGATCACATCGACCCGATTGGTGATGCCCTCGCCAACTTCTTCGTCAATTTCCACCAGAGGAAGGATGCAGCGCCCGGCCAACCGACTGCTCAATTTGGTCACATCAAGATCCCGCCATATCGCCTCGAGACCAGTATACCAAAGCGAATCCTGGATATGTTTCCAGAAGAGAAGTATATAATGTTCGTTGTTCCAGACATTGAGCTGGAAGTCGAGCAGGGTTATCTCTCTAATACCATCGACATCATGACGTACCACAGACTGTTCGAACGTATTCGAAGCAACTTCAACCGAGACGCAGATGAATCCGATCATACGATCTGGTTAAAATATAAGGATCCTGAGACATGGTACAGGGGCGGCCGGCTACCACAGAATATTGTCATCGTCTTTCAGATTGACCCCAACATTCCAGCGGATTGCGCGATATCACTGGCCGGAATCGTTGAGTGGTCGCTGGCACAGTCGACTCTACCAGGTCACAATATTCGGTTGGTGACCCTCTCAGCAGAAGAGGATTGTGACCTTCTCAAGAGACTCCTGGATACCTCAGGTCTCCAATATCACTTCGCCGACCTCGACCTGGCTCAACTTGGAGAGCTTGACCCCATGAGAAACTGCACCGTTATAAATTCGAAGTACATCGATACCCAAGTGTCGAATATTCTGGCACGAGTCCGAGCAGAACCTGGAAAGTCTCGTCTCATTCTGTGCTTTGACATTGCCTTTTACAGAGCCTTGGAAGCGAAGCAGGGCCCTGAGGACGACCAGTTCATTGACAAGGGCAGATTCGCAATCGGCTCAGGCGATTCCAGCCGGTTGGTCTACAGGCTAGAAGGCCCAAATACTCGCTTGATGTTGATCTCGCCGGATGTTTTTATATTGCCACTCACCATCAAAGACTTCGAGGAGATACATGTCGTGCTTGGCTACAGCAAGACGGCACAAGTCTGGGATATTGGGTTGCATCAGATGGTCCGCCGTGACTATCCTCTGTCAATGGAAGAGCGCCGTCGCCAACTTTGGTGGGCTTATCAAGGAAATGAAAAGTCTGTTTTTATGCATATACAAGACGGCCTGAGCCCGCATGAATACATCGAACAGGGTTATGCTGGCCCCCGCTTTGTCGAAGCACACCAACTCGGCGGTTTCATTGCTACTGTCACCAGCCTCCCATGGTTCTCCAGAAATCGCGATGGTATCATCAAAACCTTCGCAACCAACCCTTTCGTGGTACGGGAGATTACAGACCGACTACTAACACAGCGAGTGATCACGTACGAGAGCAGCGCCCTAACTAACAATGAAGCAGAGATTTTCATCGACGCTTTACCATTGCTAGATTATGACTATCGCCTGGCCCTTTTGGTTGCTACCGAGGCTTCTCCGGCTGTCAACCGCGTCAAGACACAGCTGGCTGCTATGCTCACCACTAACCTCGAGGACATAGTCATGTTGGACAGAATCCCCAGGCTACCAGATTGCGTTTTCAAGGAATGTCGTGGTTTTGGCCCACCACTGGCGGGGCAAGGTTCACTGTGGCTGTTCCTTGGCTTACTCAGGAACCGGGATCAACACATTCAGGAACATGACGAGTATATGTCTCTTTACGACAACCTCGATGGATTCGTGTCTGTTGACGAATCAGTGGGCGGAAGGATTGAGAAGGTCTTTGGCCGATTGGCCTATCTCGTTGGTCGACATGGCCGAGACATCAACCATCGGCCGTTTGTTTTGATGGAGACTGGTGACAGGACTCCATATGACCAACGCATGCTTCATGGTTATTTTCTGCCCCTTCTGAAGGAGACTGAGGAGATGACTCCGGAAGAGCAGCGCGAGCTTCACGGCGATCTATTCAGAGCATACATGTATCAAGCTACTGTATGCCACGAGCAATTAGTTGGCGATGGGAGCCACAGTGGCTCTCCCACGATTTGCACTTTATCCGGTGGATCCAGATGTGTGCTTGGTCCCCCTGACATGTCACCAACCAATTTGATTGACGTTCTTGGTCTTCTTCGGAACAGCGGTGAAAAGACAGTCATTGGCTTTTCTCACTCCCTCGAGACAGAATTTGATAACAACACTCTCATCTTGAGAGACTGGACTTTGATTCCCAAAGATGTTGTGTATGAATGAGGAAAAAAGGCTGGACCGGTGGGAAGTGTTCTAGCGACGCTGGAACCAATTGTTAGCCACGAGGGGTTTGCTGACGACGAAGTTTGAGGGCGATTTCATGTTTGAAGAAAGCTGAATCATTCCCGGGTCTGCAGGTCATGTTGTATTGCCAATCGAGTTGCGCCTGTCTCAACATCGGCAATGGTTGAAAGATGGACAATCATTACATGTTTTTCTAGTTACAGTAGCAAAAGAAATGAATGGAGGAAACTTGAACGTATCGCCAAATAGTGTTTGCCCGAGTTTTTTCGATTTCAAGACAGCAGCACAGAGTTTGCCAAACTCCATAATTAGTTGCAATTTACTTTCAGTGAAATGGACAAGGACACAGCAGTTTACTCATCTAAACAGGCCCTAAGGTAGTGAGTAGATGCCTGCCAACACCAACAATTGAGGTTACATTTACGCATTGCTCACTGTCACATTGACCAAACCATCTTTGTCGCTTATGAGTGCAAATGATATTGGTAGTGTTCATCAAAAGATTGGGCGACTAGCGATTTAGGGGGACATCTCGATTCCTCCTTCGTTTGGGCCCAATCGAAGATGCACGGTGAAACTTCATGGGACTGTTGGACGTCCTTGTGACTCCTTGTGCCATATATCTGCCTGGAATAGACGAGTGCAGTACGTTCAATTGAGCTGATATCTCATGCCAGATTTTGCGAGGATGATGGGGCTTGAGATGGCTCTTGAGAATTGTGAGACAACCATGAGAACCCTGTTTTGTCATGACTTGCCTGCTGGCGTTCTCTCCCACCTTTCCTTTTTTTTCCGACCCTTTTCCGCTTTTCCATCAGCTCAACAAAGGACTTTTGGCCAATTCTACCGTCTCTCAAACTTTGTGGATCTCGGGGAAGTTGATTGCGTCCGTTGGTCCCTAGGCATCTGGATGCAGTCCATGAAAAAGCATGAACTTCTTTAGAGGCTGTAGGAGTCTTTGTTTTCCGCTTGACGTATGGATAGCAAATGCGCATTCTTTGCCATATTCGTTTGTCAAACTTGATATCTAACTCCAATTCCAAAAGATGTGCTAACTTGTGATTCCTGACGGCTTAATTATTTCATTCCATGACAAACAAGTTCCCCATCGTAAATCCGAACTTTTACTGGAAACATGCAGCATCAGATGAAGATGACAAGTAACATATGACCTAACAATCAGATTTTGTTTGAGTTTTATCTTTATATAGTTTTTAAATCAGGTTTCTACCTGGACGAGCGCTTGCAATAGGTTTACAAGCATTCGTGTCGTGGAATTGCACTGTTCAGGGTAAACCAAAGAGTCGGACCCACTCTTATGGGCCAGCGCGTTCAGACATTTGGCTCAAGAGACGGACAACAAGCTCAAACCACCCATGCTCATACAGTTGAACCCTCAACTGGTTCTCTACACACAAAGTTGCCGACATTGACTAAATTACAAACATGCACATCCGGTTTCTGCTTGACGCGCAACTCCACAATCGCGATGCGGTCAAACTGATTCTGTCAACACGAAACCACGCGACGGTCCAAGCAAGACAAGCGGAGCATACACAGGCTCAGGCATCATTCTCTTTTGCTGCCAAAAACACCAAAAGGTGAGTGACTTGGCAATATTTGCGCAGAGAACTGACATTTGATTCCTAGACATACAAGTCAAGCGAAGCGACGCCTCAAAGTCCGATACGGTCGACCATCATCCCTCACGAAGCCCAAACCATGCCCTGCTCTCTTTTTCGACACCGCACCGACCCTCTTCCGATGTACCCTCTCCCCACACGCTTATCTGGAAAGACACCACGCTAGCCCCTGATCTTGGCTCGAGCCATGTGGATTGCACGCGGCGTCTGTTAGTGGCGCAGTCCAACTCGTCTATGTGGATCGTGGACAAGGGCTGGTCGTGGAATTGCCTATTCCAGATTGCGTGAATTGCACAATTGGTCACATCAATGTGGGATGGAGCCTTGTCTCAGCCACAGCAACGGCTTCTCACCGTTCTCCAACAGACTCCGATGATGTGATGGACTACCATCGAAGACGTAGTCGTCGTTCCCAGTACACAATCTCTCACCATGGAGCTCAACTTCAATAACTGGTTCCCGTATGTTATAGATGTATGATGGCATGTTTGATCCCACAAAAAGGCCGATTTCTCCAAGTGATGTCCCCTTGAGATTGAGATACATTTGTTGAGCATGTTTCATGAATTTGCTACTGTTTTGTCAAGCATACTTGCCAGGACCACGCTTACAAGTGCATTTCAGCCTCCAATCTTCAGAACTTGATCAAACCTTTCAGCTGTCGACGGCGCAATCCATTTGGTCTTTGCCATGACACGTCATGGTCATCGCAAGTATATGAAGATGCATGGAAACAAGGGCTTGTGGTGGAAAAAAGGTCACATGATTCTGCCTATAAAATGATCCCTTTCCCTCCATCTTCCTTCACTCATTCATCTCACAGTGCGATCATGGTATCAATCCATATTCTCTCTTTATATATATACATCCTCTTTTATACCTTGGCTGACACCAAGAGGTCCGCTACTCAGTGCCCAGTCACATGAACTCCAAGACTGGTAAACTATAGGTGAGCACTTTCATGGACCTCAATCTCTTCCCGATCAAAGCTGATGAACAGAGAGAGAAAGTGTGCGTAAGCCATGAACCGGCACTCGAGTGAGTGTCAAGTCTGTCTTGTTCACCTAGCTGACGTCTGAACACCAGATCTCCCCGGGTCACAGTCAACCATGAATTCTCTCGTTTCTCAGCTCGACCACGTTCCTCAGAAGATGGGGCCCTCTAGAGCAGGCACCTTCATCCCCCGGACCTCCACGTCTATATATAAGTAAGTTGCCAAGCCCACCAGAGTTTTTTGATGACTGATAATTGATCACATCAGATTATACGTCGGTATTGTGCACGCGGCATTCGGGAGTGCATATATGACGCCTCCGGACAAGAGTACTCGGCCGCGGTTGATGCTTTGGAAATGTCTCGCGATTTCCGACAGACCAAGCGAGGGGACGGGGCATACGAACACGGCAGAGCATGCCACTCAGGCTCCTCAGGCACTTTTCAGCACTCCCGAACTCCACTTGCGTCCAAACCAGACCGCCCGGATCGTTTGGCCCGAGCCAAAGCCAACAAGAGAGCGTACGATGTGGTGATGTCCACCCGCCCTCATGGCGAGACTGCCAGCCAGACTGGTATATCCCACAAGCACTGTGCTAACTGTGGAGGAAATGGCCACTTCGTGGTCAACTGCATCACGGCTGAGCATGGCTCAATCAAGGTCTGCGTCTGACTATCGCGGAAAGGGTCAAGTTTACATCGCAATTAGTGACCGATCGGGCTGGCAAGCCTGGATCTCCTGTACGGGTTCCTTAAAGCAAAGGAGCCAAAGGATATCCCCTCACTCACTGGGATCCCTTGGAAGATCAAGTTTGCAATAGAGGTGTTTGAGGGTCAGCATGAGAAGCCAGTCAAGGAGATCCAGAGGGAGTGTGATGCCACTCATGATCTGGAGGTCGGTAACAAGTTAGCCGCTTGGATGAGCCTTGCGTTCAAAACCCTTGGAATTTATGTATTTACTGACGTTTAAACAGTTCGTCGTCGAGACCAGGCTCCTCCTTGACCCTCTCGGGCAAACACTGGAGTACTCTCAATTGATTGGCGGCTTCAGAGAACGAGAACCCTGTCCTGCGACTAGCTTAGCATACGTTCAGGAATTTTGAACAACAGGTGAAGGACGTGTCCCTTCAAGGCAAGGCGTCAATGCGCTCCCACCCACGAGAACTGGGCACCTCCTTCGAGGAACTCTGCAACTCATCACTCATGAACAAAACCTTGTGGTCGCAGGATGAGTTCCGACTCACCGATATCCTCTGCTGCAAGGAAGCTCTCCAAAAGATTGAGGACCGCCTCATGGGCTCTGAGATCATGGCCTCCCCTATCAACGGTCTGCAGTTTATACCTGCACGTCAGATTGGCGATTTCGCGACCTCAAGTCACCTTTTTATCCAGGCGGCTTGTAGCACACTTGCGAAGCTTTTCGTTCACCCGCTCTGGAGTGGTGACCACCATCCCTTTCTCGATGGCTATTCTCACGTCCAAGTTGTACTCGGCAGGCGATGCATGAAACAGATGTTTGACAAGGATATCAAGCAGTTACCGTCTACGGAGGATAAACAGGTCATGAGTCGACCAAAGATTACATGAGCGCGGATGTGTCGTCAAGCCACAAACGATAACGAATAGACCGAAATGAAGACGCCATAATCGGAGAACTCCTGCGCCTCATCTCCAGGGAGCTCGGAAAATATATCCATCATCCTGAGCCTTGATACTGACAGATGTATGGGGGGGTGCTGTCATTAACTGCACGTGATTGACGTTTGGGTTCTACATCCTTCAACTTCACTCGGAATTCGCCAAGTCAAATACATCCAGCCTCCCATAATGAGCTCCAACCAGTCCAGATGGGGCCAGAGCGTGGCGTCTTGATTGACTGCCCGAATGGGTATGGTGGTCGACGACATGAGAGTCAAATGTCGACAGCCACGAGCCGCATGGGCCGGAAAATCGTCAACGCCACGAAGTGTGACAAGCAAGTTTACCACTACCTCGGCATTTAAATTTTCTGACCGTCCTAGGATGTAATGGTCTTAGACTACCGCCACTGGTAGTCCTCCTTCGGCCGACGGAGGCACCGTTCAGACCCCCTCCGAGCCAAGCCCCTTCTCTGATTCGACGACCCTGCAGGCTTTGTTTATAAGGCGCGTTATAGGCTAAACATACGATAACCAAAACGCCTTTACCACGGGCTTGCCGTCTCTCCAAAGCCCATTCAAGCGACAAGTCCGTATCACAGCAATGCTGTTTGCTGTAACAGGGAATGATGTGTCGAAAAGTGCTTCCCTGTAAGCATGCCTCACCAAGCAGACCAACAGCAGGCTCCCGATCTCGAGCTACTACTCGCCAATGCTTAACAGGAGATTAAGCACCTTAATATGCATCTCCGAGATATCTAGACCTTTTACTAAAAGTTAAAAGAGGCTATATAGGGCTGGCTTAACGAAAAAGATGCCCTCTTAAGGTTAAAGGATTAGGAGATTTAATAACTGTATATAAAAGGCAGAAACTTAAGAGGATAATAAAAATACTTGATCTTAGCTAATAGATAAATCTAGTTACTTGGAATGCAGCTTGCAGCCGCTAAGGAGGAGGCCTTCTACCTAGTGTTGAAAGCTGGAGACTGCTAGTTCTCGTATTACCTATCTTGAGAATCAGCTTACCGAGAGCCCTAGCAAGACCTAGGCTCTTGAGACCGAATTGGCCAAGGCCAAAGCGAGGGCCTCCAACGCCGAGGATAACAGCAGATATCTTGAGGGACAGTTACGTAATGCAAACACCCCCTTGTAGCAGCCCACCAGTACTCCTATCATCCTATATTAGTCGACTTCACGTTCGAGGGGCTTGCCCTTAAGCTGGCGATACATTACAATCAAGCAGTCGGTGTGATTGAGCAAGGTGATGAAGTTATAGCAGACCAATTGGTTAAGTGGCAGGAATGACTGAAAGAAGATAAAATTTAGCTCTCTTACTAAGTGGAAATGATACTTAATGTCGTTTACTGGCATCACAATTGATACCCTAATTATTTATTTCTAATTGCAGATAAGAGTGTCTACTTTATGGATATACCGGCAATTGCCTTTAAGAAGGCATATGAACCGGTTCCTCACACAGAGTATAATAGGCGACTCGGCGCGATTGACCGGCATCTGCTATAAGTAGGTCTCTACCGGCAAAGTCGCAGCTGAAGAGCCCCTTCAATATAAACGACTTGGAGCTTATTGGAAGGCAATCTACAGCATGACTTCGACAGAGCTCAAATCAGCTACCCCACTAAAGCCGTACACAGCGCCGTCAAAGCAGCCAAGGACACCGATGACCGTGCACCTCAGAGGATGAACGGCGGGCTTATAGAAGCCGCAAACACCGGTCAAGCTTTACCTGACATGCTGCGAAAGCTTCGAATTGCGGCAAGGGAGATTGTTCTTATAAGCGACTCGGGGAGTTCGGTACACGTAGGTGCAAGCAGGTACTCAAGATCGCTGTCAGACCCAACCGTGGCACAGCAAGTCTCTGCTGACTAGGTCTCCGACAGCAAGCAGTCATTCAACCCGCGCCATCGCCCCCAATCGCAGGCGAGTAGCTGGCCGACCTCGGAAACCCCATGACTCTCGTTATAAGTCTTATAAACCCTCTGATCACCTGACGAGCTAAGGTGAAGGAAGAAAGAGCAGGTTTCAAGGTCCTCCAACACCCTGTGTCTGTGATTGAGCGCGTGCCCGTCAACACAATATATACTATCTACTAGCCGCCAACGGTGTATGCAAAGCACCGGCACCCCCTCGTCGCCTTGTCGCTGGGGAAGATGACCACCTCGCGGGCGTGTCAGGGAAATTGAGCATAGCCTCATACTGCGGGTAATGCGAGCCACTAGCTACTCCGCCCAGATGACACCCCCCAGGAAGCAGAGTCTGAGGCAGAAGGCTCTTCAGTCGCTGCAGCACTTCGCCACCTAGGCCTGCGATTGGCCCCCGATGGTTCGGCAGATAGCCGGCAAGCCATTTAGAGACGGAAGAGGACTCACCAGTACTCAGGTTTACATCTATAAGGATCAACGCCTCGGGACCTTCACTGACGGCATCAACTCAAACACTCGGCATTTCTCCTACCATGTCTGGCAAACAGGACGCCACACTTCTGGCTACGAGATCTCCGCCATCATCAGCGATCCTGCCGAAGCCGTCGCGATATACAACAAGGTTATTGAGGCAACTGGTTGCACCACCATATCGCGGAATTCATCCCCGCCCGCGACGACTAGGGTGTTGACCAGTCTGAGACTGATACCGTCTCTGGTAAGCGTGAAACATCTTCTGGTTATACCATACTAACCTATGTAGTCGACGCTGTCAACTCATCCAATTTCTCCGGCGAGAACCGATAACACCTGCTCCGTTGAGAGTCACTCTTCTGCCGAGAAGAAGTAGTACGGATGTTTACCATGGTGGAAAGAATACTATGATGCTGGTTGGGCTGATGGAGTATGGTGGTGGAATGGGGAGCTTTAGCTGATCTACTTCCAGTGTCGAGAGCCACATCCTTCAGCAGCATTTTGGTCGTGATTGGAAGTATCAAACTCAGGGCAGAGCGACGCGAAAGCTATATTAGGGTATGATAATAGTTAGAGCCTAAAAATTGGCAAATAGCTCAATTGCATGCCGTCCAGAATGATAAGTTCTATCTGTTGATTTCAGCATTCAGCCACAAGTCTCATCTGCAATCCCAAAATGCATCCAATCTCTGAAACTTGGAATTAATGATTATAAAATTAGAGTAGAATTACTTTTAGAAACGGAGCAATGCATTCTTAATATTTTCATCCTGACACAAAGCCTTCATCTGGTCATATGTGCTGGGTGAGATGGAATGACAAGGAAAATCGAAGTCATGAAGTAAATTTGGGTCTGATGAGATTGTAAAACTGTACCTTTGCTCCTTCATCTTGGGCTTGACTCTTCAAGCCGAGAGAGTAGTCCCGCCTTTTGCTACAGTAAAGAAGGAAGACAGTTGCCAGACCAGCTTTAGTGACTCGGGTAATTGAATATGGCATATTATATCAAGGCGCTTACGGGATACTTGGAGCGTTTAAAGAATTAAGTCCTGAAACGACGGGAAAGGATACCTATAAGTATCAAGGTACTGAAATCTTGGTGTTTGCCTGAGGTACTTTTTAAGTGACTTCCTGGGTACACCTCCTTCCTTCTCGGACTCAATTCTTGTCACTTCAACACTCAATTCGCAACATCAAAATGGAGCTACAACCCGAGATCACACTGTTCAATTTTGAAACCATTGACTGGCTCTTGGAGTCGGTGGTTGATCGAACCTCTGCGGCCACCATCCGCAGGAAACTCCTTCATGCCTATCAAATCGTTGAGCAGAAGGATGCCAGCGCGATAGAGACGCTTCGGCAGGCAGAGGCTCTGATGTCCCAGGCCGACGACAAGTCGAGGCTTCTCGAGGATGAGCGGAATGCTCTCCTCGAAGAGAAGGAAAAGTTGCTTCGAGATGCAAAGCAGCTTACCAGTTTACCTGAGACTATAAATAGCCTCACGTCAACTTTGTCCTCTGCGGCAAAGGAAACCCGAGACCGTATGGCCCAGTCTCTGGAAGAGATGACCAATGCCACCAGGTCGCACCAGAGATCAATTGACACCTCGTCTGGTGAGACCTCCAAGACCATCCGAGACATCAAAGCCGTCGGAGAGAGCCTCGACACAACCTTGAGTGGGCTCAATGAGAGTTTCGAGCACAGCTTGAAGCCGGAGCACATTGCCGAGTTGACTAGGGGCTTCACAGACAGTGTGAAAACACTGACTGAGTCAATTAAAGGCATCCCGGCGAATGTGCGTGCAGGGCTTAGGGATGAGATGACCCTCGAGAGTTTCCTCGAGCCATTTGAGCTTCGCGATAAGTTGAGCCTCAAAGAGGAGGAGCTCAAGAAGGCATTTGAGGCAAATCAGCGACTGATAGATCAGTTGCAGACACTCAGAGGCTCCAAGGCCGAAGTAGATCTTCTCCTCAAACAGGAGAAAGACAGAGTCGGCCGGAGGAACGAATACGTCTTGCAGCTGCAATCGGAGTTGGAAGTTGCCGAGAATCAGGTTGAGGACATCCCTGAGCTGCAACGGCAGTTGGAGGAGGCCAGGCTGGGGGCTGATCAGATCCCTGAGATGCAGCGACAGATGCAGGAGGTTTTGGCGGAGGCTGAGCGTGCCAGGTCTCTCTCTACCGATCTAGACGAGCTCAATCGTCTGTACGACGTCGCTCAGGAGAAAGTTCGCTCTCAGGGTGAGCGGCTCGATAGCCAGACAGGTCGAATCCTACAGCTTGAAGAACGGGAGACAAAGACCCAGCAGCGCGCGCGGGATTTGGAGGAGTCAAGATCCAACTTTGAGGCACAGATCGAACAGCTGACAGAGAATCTCGCGGATGCCCAAACCCTTCATCAGGAGGCCAAGGAGTCCCTTCAAGGACGGCTCGAAGACAAGGTCGAGCTTCTGAATTCCAAAGATCGGGAGCTCGATAATCTGCGCAGGGATCTGGGCGACATGAGACAGCTCCAAGAACGTTTGAGGGAGGCAAATGCTCAGGTTCAGGACCTTGCCAATCAGGCTAGAGTTTCTAACACTAATGCCACCACTTACCTTCGAGACTTCAGTAGCTCTTTGGCCCGTGAAAATTTCCTCAGGGATAAGCTTGACGAAGCTACTGGCGAGGTTCAGACCCTGGAAGCTGAGCTAGAGAATGCCCGGAGGCTCTCCTCCGATGCTGAGACGGAGAGGCAAGACCTTGGCAGGCAGTTGACTGATGCAAAAGCCAAGCTCACAGAGCTTGAGGGTCAACTGTCAAATCAAGAGACTGAGGGATCGCTCCAAATCCCCGAGGGCCGTCTTGGAGAACTTGCCATCATGTATACTGAGCTTGCTCGCGAGGTGGTAGATTTGCCGGTCTCACCTCAGGGGCTTCAATCCTTTGACATAAGAGCTGTCGCGGTCGAGATAGCTCCTCTGCTGCTCCGAGATTGGGCAAAAGAGAAGCTGCAGCGCTTTCTCGCTTCCGGTCTAAGGGGTTGGCATTGCCTGGAGACCATCATAGATGGCATGCCAGAGGCCAAGGGAATACATCAAAACCAATGTCTCGACCACAAGACTGACTGCCCGTTTGTCAGAGTTTTACTCGGGAAGAACGGGCCCGAACTCGACTTTAGTAGCGAGTAAGAAGAAGTGTATGCTATGTAGATATGTGGCGGGAGGAGACCCGAGACTAAATGCAGGTAGCTAATGATAACTTTATTCACGTCTATGACCTCTCGATAACGTGAAAGTTGTGGTGAGCACTGGAATTCGATGATAACATATAGAGCTTAAAGTGACTTTTAGGGAAGCTGCCGTTTCAGTGATTATAGATTGAATACTTCTCAGTAGAGCTTAGTACAGTTGCTAGTTGACATTTATAGAAGGACTTACAGGTGTTTCGTCACACTGTAGTTCCTTAACAAAGGCTTCATTTAGGTCATAGTGCTATCGGTACCAGATGGTGCTGTAAAAAGAATCTACTTAGGCGCTGCAAAATACTCTCACGTATGAGCAAATACCCAAGGTACAGTTCCCTTGGTGTGCCCAGGTAGTGCTAAAGAGGGGTAATGAGAACCTAATATCAACTCCAACTTAACACCACCATCCCGCAAGCGCAACATTCTTAAAAGGAAGAATTTGATCTTTATATCCATGTGGAAATGCCCGCCAACCGCCCCCGTGCTCAAGGAAGCACCAAGTCCCCTTTCGAGAGGCAACGCGCTCGGGACGGATACCGGCGCAGACAGTTACGCCGCCAGCAAGCTGCGGCCCATGAGCGTAGTGGTGGTGCCGCCGAGGGTGGCGCCAACGGTGTGCAGGGTGCTGAAGGCCACCCCTCCGACGCTGGTCATGTTGGAATGACTAGTGATCGGGACGAAGCTGGTACCCAAGTCCAGCGAACCGCTGAGGCCGCTGTGCAAGATGCCTCGACTGCTCACCCTCACCTGGAGGCTACCAGGCTCGCTCAGGATATGAGCGCATTGGCAATCGCCGACCCCGCTGTACAGCAGCGAGATGCTCACTTCGAGCAACCAGATTCCGGGCCTCAGGCAGCAGACCAGGCTACCGGTGATGCTGCACCTGCTGAGGAGGGAGCATCAAATGAGGACGATATGGATATCTCATAAAGCACCCAGCTCTGTGGAGAAGTCCCAACTTTGAAGGTAGTTGGAGATGACATACGCCTCTATATTTTGATGAATACTTGCGTGAGGGTGCCACGATACCTTACTTCAGTCTCTGGTTGAGGGCAGTGGCTTAGATAGTAGAATTCAACTATTACCGTCGCCTCTCTGGTACACCGTCTATTCAATGATGTAATTAGTGATGTCTTTGTCGACACCAAGTTCTCTCGGCTGATTTAAGCTTTTACCGACACTCCTTTACTGATCGACCATCGCCACTTTCCCACGATCGATCCGCAGTGAAGTTTCGTGGTAGTCCGGCGCGTTATATCACCCAACAAGTGCTTATTATCTAGCGACTTTGACTTACGTAAGCATAGCATCTGATCTTTGAAGAGTTTCATCCTTTCCAACTTCATCACTTCATCACTTTGAGTGTACCTGCGGATGTCGTATCGTACGTGATGACCGAATACCCTGGGTGACCTCTATCACAGTACTTCGGCCCACCTTTCAGTAGACAAGTACTCAAATTTGGGGCCTTTGAGAGTCTGAGATATCGTCCTGTAGCGGTTTCCGAGCAACTGAGACTTATCAGACGACAGGCAGTATTTTCTGACTCATGAGACAGCATACTGTCTTCGCCAGTGGCAGAGACTCTCCAATCTGACTTCAGATGCCAGGGAAGTCTTAATCAATATTCTGAGTCTTATCAACTTTAGCGCGGCTTCTAAAGGGCCAAGAATGATCTGCCAAGTTGATGAAGTCAAAATCTCACTATTAGTAGCAAGCCAACTGCCGTGCCAATCAATTGTATATCCTCCGCGAGGCTGATCTTAGTTAATAATCAGTTGAGTAGTCGGAGGTCCGATGATCACACACAAATCCTACGCTGCCATTTGGACTCGCGGGAATGATCATTATTCTATAGTGACACAGAATACATCTGTAAGAAATTCTCCAGGTCTCTTACAGTGACTAAGCCTTTCCATCGATATGATATTTAATCCCTTATGTACTGTTCACTGACATGCCTGAGATCGGGACAGAGTTGCCGTTCGCTTTCGTGTATTGCTATAAAGATTGTCCCAACTTATCCTAAATCATCACAAATCATCACGAAATATCCTAAAGTATCCTCAATTCCTCCACAATGTCTAAATTATCAGAAGTTCTGTCACATTCTTAGCGTATTAAGGATGGAGTGAGGTCCAATTCCTTGTGTAATGTCTGGTTGGGAAGGAGGTACCTTCCATGTCAAGCAACAGTCCACGTAAACCATCCTCCTTCAAACATTTCTCTTTGATCACTGCAAGTCTTCAAATATTCCAATAGTCCAATTGTACCTTCAAAATGTCTCGATCAAACCTCCCACTCAATGGCCCCTTTCACCACGAGGAAATTCCTCGCAGGGACATTGCCTCCGTCAAGGTCAAGCTGGCCAAGGCGAGGTACCTCGTGACTGACTTGACGCAGAATGCGCCGACCGGTAGTGATGACGCTGCCGAGGCCGGATATCATTCCGAGAACCGTAGCCGCAGTGAAACTATGATGCTGGCAAAGGAATGCCAAGCCATCGTTGAGGCTTCCCGGTCCTTGCAGGCCGAGACTGATCAGAATATCGCGGCCATAAGAGACATCCAAAGGGTCAGGGCAACTCAGGCTTCTTTGACAGACTCCCCTGGTCATCTGCGTCGAGAAGCAGCAGCTCAGGTCCTCAAGCATTTGACAGGCTCCAGAGACGGACTCCGCAGCCTGATCCGGCAGGTTGCTTCAGATGCAAGTCCTGAGGTCAGAGATGCGGTCACTGAGGCTCTCGCTCGGGCCACAGACTCGCAGGCCGAGAGGTGGATCACTGGAGCACAGCAAGCGCCAGAGGTCGCTACCCTCCAGCAGACAATTAAAGACAAAGATAACGAGTTGTCTCTTCTGAAGGGTGAGATTGAGACGAAGAGGAAAGCCAACTTCGCATTCCAGCGCGATCGTCATCAAGCTGAGACTAACCTCCTAGGTGAAAAGGCCAAGGTTGCTACTTTCGAGAAGCAGGTCAAGCGCACTAAGGAACAATTGGATAGTGCCCAGGAGAGGATCGGAGCCTTGGAAGAGGAGCTCCGCCTTGCCAATTTGAGCAGGGATTGGTACCATAACCAGGCAGAAATCCTTCATGAGGCTCACAGAGATGCCGAAGATGAGAAAGAGACCCTGGGATATCACCTGTCTCAACGTGACCAGAGTGTAGCCACTCTGAGGGGGAACATAGCCTTTCTCGAAAATCGTCTCGCTACCGATGCACAGCACGCACACGGCGAACAGGCTATAATGGAGGACAAGCTAGAGGACTCCAATTCAAAGCTAGAGGCTGCTCAAAAGGAAGCAAAAGACCTCACTCAAAGGCTGGGCCGAGCCGAAGGGCGCCTTGCAGATGTTGAGGTTGAGCTGGCTGCCGCGCAAAAAGACCTTGCTTCCTCTAGGCAAGAGATTGACGACGCTGCAACAGCTCGTAATGAACTTAAGGAGAAGATCTCGAATCAAAGGGCATCGCTGGTAAGTCGGGCCACGGAGATAGGACAGCTAAATAGCCTCATCACAGCTAGAGGTAGGACTATTGATAGTCAAATCGATCAGGCCTCCGTCTTTCTCCGTCGCCTGTCTCTGGATATGGAGTCAGACATTTGGCGTCGCGTAGCTGAGGGGGTACTTGCCGACTCCACTGTAGCTCCGGCAGCCCCTATCCCATGGCAGCCATGGAGAGTTCTTCCATCGCGGTCGCATGATGAGGCCCTGGACGTCCAAGAGGATGACAGGAGTATCCACTCTCTGGCGGTGGATATCGCTGCCATCATGAAGGTCCCATCTGCACCAGCAGAGCCCCTGTTGAGCCGTCTTCAATCTCTGCAGGATCTGATGGTAGATAAGTCTCCGCTGGTGCCGACCGTTTCCCAGATACTTCTGGAGTCGCTCGCTGGGGCAGTGGGAGACGAGCGCCTGCATCTGATGCACCATGTGCTTATTTGCCAGATCGTCATCCTCTTGTGTGGCAACGGCGTTGAGCTAAATGAGGTCATTCTGGATCCACGAGCCACCGGTTTGGTGAGTGCATTGGGGACATGGGATCCAGAATCAGGTGCCGGCCTGAATTTGGCCTGTTCTCTTTCTTACCCGGAAGTTGCTCTCGTGGGGTTCAACCACAGCCCCCGAGGCATTATTGCTGCCAGCCCTGTGAACCGGGAGCTTCTGTGGATTGAGGAGGCTCAAATTGATAACACGCTTACGCATATAGAACTTTCTTCAGAGAAAGGTGGCACTATAGCACTACCTCTCGATACAAGAGAGAGACAGTTGTGGAGTATGACTCACCTGTAAATAGTCTCTATGTCATATAAGCCAAATAAATGGACAATTCGGGTTACCAATATCTTGAGAGTAATAACTCCGTAACAATCGTATGTAACATACCCAAATACAGTTTGAAGGTGAAGAGCAACAACAAGGAAAGGACTGCAAAAGAAGATAATTTCTAACAGTCTCAGTTGTAAGCTAAGTGCCGACAGCTAGTTAGGTCCAATTGAGACAAGGGCTTCATCATTAGATAGGGAATCAAGTGACCAGTTCAATGGTACCAGATACGAGGACAAAAAGTGTAAAATTCAGTCCGAAAAAGCATAAAGAAGCAAAGGTATAGAGGGGTATTCCGTCCCTTTATGTCTATCATCACAGACAGCCTTCCGACCCCACCAACGAGGCTAGACCTTTTACCCTGGAATGCTTGCCACAACCGTCACAACAGCACGACCCCGACGCAGACCGGCCTTCCTATTGCCCTTCTAAAGCGGCAGCCCATCAATAATTCTTAGAACTGGTTTCACCGTTGAAAGGCTGAAACCACTGTCACTTTTTTTTACATATCCTTGATCTGTATCCACAATACACCAATCCTGCGACGGTGGCCGTGATTGAACTCATGACCAAAAGAACTGAAAAATACGCTGGAGATTATGTTCAAATCATTGCTTGACTTTGCCAAATTTCCATTACCTTTTACATGACTTTCGTTACTTGAATGTACTTAAATCACTGGATGTATGGAACAGTCGAAACCTTTATATTCAGCCCTTGATATGGCTTGACATCCACCCTTTTTAACAGTATTGAAGACTCCTTGTCTCATGTACCAGCCCCATACCAAACAGTGAGTAAGTACTAATAAGAGGCCTCGCCTTAGTTGTAGTGAATAAGGTACAGAGTTTGTGCATGATGGATGGTATTACTGTTCACATTCAAGACCTTGGGCGCATGTTTGATCACAATAGTCTCATACTTCAAGGCGCGGATGAACATACAACACCACGTTCACCTCAGTGGATTTAACCCCTAAATCAAGTGTCAGGGTATTGCTGTAATACTTTAAAGCCAAAAGGACTTGTGTTACTTGGTAAATTCTTAAGGCCAAGGGATAGCACTGTCAGTAGGTGGCGAGATTTTATGGCTAGTGGCCGTGAATCCGCACACAGAACTTCGTTCACTTTTTTTTTTTCACGAAGTCCCAATTCTTTCTTTAACACCATTACAGGATCACTCTCTAACGAAAATCGCAATAAGCTTTTCTTTTTAAAAATTCCACTTTTATTTACTGAGCAATCCACGATAGCCCCTACCTAAGAGGAAGAGAAGCAGCATAACCGTGCTGGTTTTAATAAGCGCCTGGCCCATAAAGCCAAGAAGGCAGAATCCGGTTCTGGTTGCGGTACTATTGGGCCTGACAGCCGAGACACGAGCAAGCATGCTCAGACCATAGCGGAAAGGCACGGCATCTCCAAGAGCCAGAGGGGCCAGAAGGGCCAGAAGAGCCAAATCGAGGAGGACAATGAACGACTGGTCTTGGTTCCGGCGGCAGAAGGTCGAGTTTACGACAGCGCTGAGGATCTGGTCAACCTCTCTGGTGAGCGCCAGAAGAACGTGATGTACTACGCAAAGCAGGGGAACAAGGAGGCTTTGGTAGGTCATATGGACAAAGTAGAGCATGCCACTCAGGCTGCTGAGGCTGCTCAGGCACTTTTTGGCGCTTATAAACTTTTCTTTATATTTAAGCTATACTGCCTAGATCGGTTAGCCTAAGCCAAGGCCAATAAGGAAGATTATAATATAGTATTAGCTATTAGTGCCTTAGGCCTAAATACTATTAATCTGGCCTGCCCTCTAAATAAAAGGACTTCTATCCCTTTTAAAGAGAGAGCTACCTGCCCTTAAGATAAGACTGCTAGTTAAGTTAGTATTTCCTATAATAAGTGCTATATTAACTATAAAGAAAATAATTACCTTATAGCTAACTGTATTATAGCTAAATATAGCTTAGTTAAGGTCTATATTTTTTATAGAATTAAAAACTACTTAATTAATAAGTATTAGTCTTTTAAGAAGCTTAGCCTAATAGTTAAAATTAAGCTACTTATTAAGGATTATATTAATAAGTTAAAGCTAACTATTTATTAAAGTTAATAATATTATCTCTATAACTTTTTAATTTTAAAGGAAACTAAAGGTATTTTTATTTTTATTAGGTTTTTTTAATAATAAAACTTTATTAAGTATTTTTTTAATAGCTATTAGTTAAGATATATTAGTAATGTTTAGGAAGAGTTTAATAAAACTTAAGATATATTTAAGTTACCTAAAGATAATATAACCCTAAAGATAGAGGATATTTATACTTACTATTAAATAGAGAAAAAGCTTTCCTGGCCCTACTGCCTAGGTAAGATATTATTAGATATAAATATAAGGGATCTAGAGGACTTTTGCCTAAATAATCCTTACCTGGCTGCCTATTATAAGGATCTTGTAAAGTATAAGCCTGGCTATAAGGCAACTTGCTTTTCTGATAAAGAAGATTAGATGGCCTAAGCCCTCTGCATACCTGTCCTCATCATGACATCCTCCAATTAGAGAGACCACCACCTCATGCTTGAGAGATCACCACCTTCTTCGACCGAGACTGACGATCCACAAGACCTCCACTGTTATGCCCCCAGGTAAGAGTCGAAGGCGCATGAATAACAGGAAGCAAGGCTAATCACAAGACAGCTCCTCCCGGTATAATTCTCACTACGCGATCGATAACCAAAGACTATGACAGGTGGACAACGGGGCGTTGGGTTTTGTCTTGGGCGTTACATTTGTTATAGCATGAGAATTGAACGAGAGGCATTTCCCTTTCATAAACTGTTGTCTTAACTTGAAAGTCGTACTGGTGACTATTGACATAATCTCCAAATGCTGTAAATGTTTATATCTATCTCGTCGTTAAATCTCTATCAATTGCCTGTAAGGCGCATCTGGTTACTTACAGTAAAGACAACTATGCAGTAAAGACAACTATGTAGTAAAGATAACTGTGCAGTAAAGATAATTATACAGTAAAGATAACTGTACAGTAAAGACAACTGTACAGTAAAGATAACTGTACAGTAAAGATAACTGTACAGTAAAGATAACTATACAGTAAAGATAACTGTGCAGTAAAGATAACTGTATAGTAAAGATAACTATACAGTAAAGATAACTGTGCAGTAAAGATAACTGTATAGTAAAGATAACTGTATAGTAAAGATAACTATACAGTAAAGTGGCTACTATATAGTAAAGTAGGTACTGTGTAGTAAACTAACTACTATATAGTGAAGTAAATCCTTTTTTTAATTTAATCATCACTTAATTACTTAATTACTTAATTACTTAATTACTTAATTACTTAATTACTTAATTACTTAATTACTTAATTACTTAATTACTTAATTACTTAATTACTTAATTACTTAATTACTTAATTACTTAATTACTTAATTACTTAATTACTTAATTACTTAATTACTTAATTACTTAATTACTCAATCACTCAATCACTCAATCACTCAATAAGATTTAAATTCCACACACTATAACAGCAAACTGAACACATTTTCTGTATTACAACTATATAAAGTCATGGCGCCAGCCAGGTTCATTTGGGATGTTGTTGTTTCGCTCCAGTATTGACCCGGCGAAAGGAGGCGTGACTCTGATTCTGTATCGTGCTTGAACCCTGGGAAGTTGCACACCCTCAGGCATTCTCGCCATAACACTTGCTAGTGACTCGGTCTGTTGAGCGGAATCATCAGGCTGATCGGACTCCTCAACCGGAGTTGGTGTGGGCTCAGGCTCACCCATCTGAGCACTAAGGGCCTGGGCCGATTGTTTAAGTCTCTCATTTTCCTCCTGGAGAGTCTTAATGAGACCTGCCTGCTCTTTAACCTGATGCTCGGTCTCAGACTGCTTATTGTCAAGTCTGGTGAGGTGCTCTGAGATATTGACAGTCTGGGCTCTCAACTCATCGATGAGATGCTGTTGGGCTGTTGTTGTCGCGGCATGCTCAGACTTCAAAGCCGCAATGGCCTTAGTATTCTCAGACCTTGAGGCCTGGAGTTGCTTCTCGTATGTCGCCTTCAACTCATGAATGGCCTCGACATGCCTCTGCTTGAAGACCTTATGGGTCTCAGCTTGTTGAGTCTTGACCTTCTCAATCAGACGATCTCTCTCGGTCTCGCTGGCGCGGAGTTTTTTGCTAAGTCCGTCTACCTCACGATGGACTTGTGCAATCTCATCAGTAGCCAGGGCTTGACTCAGCAGAGTCCGACGGTCAGTTGCATATCTGGGCGAAGGGAGAGCTGGGATTATTTGGGATGACCCCTCAGCCTCAACCTGACCGGCAAACTCACTACTTTCAGGCATATAGCCATCGTCATCCGGGCAGTAGCCATCATTCTCCTGTGTATCATCTGCCAGTGTCCTATTGGCGTTGTCGTCCTCGTGAGACGAGCGGCCTCCAGAAGAACTTGGGCGCTGCTGGACAGGATGGAAGTCTCGATCAGAATCATTCAAATCGGGCGCGCGGAGGGAGCGAGAACGAGAGCGAATGGGAAACCGGTCCAAACGCTGAGCCCGTGGGCTACGAGATCGATCACGCCCATGCCTGTTTGGCCTCGATCGATTGGCTTCTCCAGTCTCTTCTGATATTCTGCCTGCTGGAGTAGCCTCCTCTGACACCTAGTCAGATAGGAGCCTCACAGAGCCGAATTTCTCGGGTCTCTTAGATATCTAGAAGACCTCCTTATATATACAAGCATTTAATAACTAAAGCTACTATCTTAAAGGGATTTTACTATAATGGCCAATAAATTTAAATACTATATAGATATCTTTTATAGAAAACTGCACCTAATTATTAATTAAAGTTAAGTTATTAATTACTTTCTTAATAACTTTTAGGTCTTTACCCTAAAAAGGAATAATCCTATACTATAATTAAGCCTTCTTGGCCTTTAAAGGCAATTTAGTAATACCAGTCTGGCCAATACAGAAAAGTACCTCTAAGAAGACGCTTTCCTTATTACCACTGCCTAAAACAGTCTCTCTTACTATAAGGTAGAGATTTTACAATATATCAGGCAAAGCCAAACCAGTAACTCCTATAAGCCTGGCATTTAGTTTCTAGATAACTAGGCAGTAAGCTAGCTATTAAATAGATAAGCTAATATTTACCTTAACGTTAATATAATATAAAGCAGTAAATTTTAAGGTATTAATAAAGGGGTAATATTCTTTACTTTATAGTAAGTAAATAACTAATCTTACTAGCATTCTATAAGTAGCTAAGGTAAAAAGGTTATTTAATATAGTAATATCTTTCTAATATATAGGCATAAATTATAGCCTATTAATTAGAGACAGTATAATTAGGGGCACTTACTTTATAAAGTAAAGAAAGAATTACTATACCTTATAAAAAGGGTTATTATTATTCCCTTTTATATTAACTTTATTTAAAGACCCCTTTTATAATAATGCCTTCTAGTAGGCTATTATTTAATCCTTTATAGCCTAGTCCTAACTGTTATTATTAATAGGATCTCTATTATTAATAATCTTAATAACTATCTTAAGTATAACCTTAGCATTCTTTAAGTACTTGGCCTTCACTAAATCTATTAGGCATTCCTCGATCTTGACCTTTACTTATCGGCCAGCCTTCTTGGGGGGCGCCGGGAGATTATTTAAGGCGCTCATTTTATTTAAGGGACTAAATGGCGCAATAGTAGAATCTTTATGTATCAGTAAGAGGCGTCTAATTCGTGTAAAATAGATGCTTACTTGTAAGGTACGTTGTGTCGATGAAGAGTAAGAAAATAACTTTGCAAATGAAACCAGAATGGACTTGTGTGGCCCAAGCGTCTCATGTTGAACGCCGGTAGTGTTTGTTTGTTGCCACCGCAACTCAATTAAGCTCTCTTAAACACCGTGGCACTAGACTGAATCACCTGCGAATGGAGGAATTGACAAACTATTTAATCTCAACTATTTAGTCTTGGCAAGTAGTTTTAATAAGTATACCAATTCTATCCTTGACCCATTGGTCGGCGTTGGAAACGTGAGGCGGACTCTGCTAGACTCAATTTGCTTCTACACAAGAACAAGTATGACGAATAATGTCGTTGGGGTCATGCAGGTAGGTGCAAAACTCGAGCTGAAGCTAAACTACGAAAAGAAGATCTCAGAGAGTTCTAGACAATTCAACTTTAGACAGGATTACTGTAATGGATTTAATGGTACCTTCTTTCAAGAGTGACATATTAGCTAGCAGAATCACTCAAGAATATTGATTACAAATATCACATAGAGCCTTAAAAAGCTCTTATAATTAATCGATTCATTCTACTACTATGACCTGGACCGTATGATGTAAATCGGTCGGCTGCTTCGGTATTTGTTGACGTTCGGTCTGCTTCGGAACGGTCCAGAATCCCTCCCATAGCTCGCTGACCAGCGTTTAGGAAGTGGCAGACTTAGTTTTCACACGGCCATTGTCGCCTCTCAGTCCTCCTCTTGACGACCCACCGCATACCACAAGGCCAGGTTGGGACCAGTGCATTGATTGCTGGCCTTTCTTTATTTGCGACTTGCATTCGAGATGCGCCGATTAACCGTGATGTGAAGCAAATCTCTCATCGGACTCCTTGAAGGAATACCGACGCCCCTTGATGAAAGACCTCAAAAACAAGGGGGGGGGGAGGAGACGAAAGGGATTGGCAACTTGTATCAAACCTTATCACCGAACCGGCTGAAGCAAAAACAAAAGTTTCAGGAGGTGAGTAAAGCGTGGAAAGTGGACCGGAGCAGGAGGAAGACTGGGGGAGGGGAGAGCATGTGACGCATCCTCGGACCAGACCAGCAAGCCTGATCGATTGAACAGGAGGCCTTAGCGACGCCTCCTTGGCCTCGTCCCGTTCTCTTGAATTTGCTGCAATCTTGAGGGTATCGCGAATCGACCATGACGTGCAAGAATCTTGCAGTTGAGACTTGTGGCTGAGAGCTTATTCCTGCAGACAGAACTTGGATCAAGAAATAGTGATGGGACAAAGATAAAGTTCCAGCCGACGGGGACGAGAGTTGAGGTGTTTGATGCGGTTGCGGTTTGTTCGTCGGAAATGCCCATTGCTGGATTGTCTGTCCTCAATCACCTGTCATCACCGTTATGCCTCACGGCCACATGCGGTTGATCATTGTTCGTCTGAGCGGCAATGGAGGCGTGTTCGCCACGCCTTCAATACAGAAGCTTAAGGCGCCATTAAAGACCTAATTTGCTAGCGTTGTGGAAGAAGCCATGTGTAAGTGGTCGCTCGAGGTCGTCGGATCCCCTGGCCCCTTGAAGCCGTAGACTGCAAACCTGATTGGGGACAACATACAGAGAACGTCTACTTCACAAACCAAAGACAATTATCAAAGCTTGCGAATATAGTCGTCGTTGTCCACCCCTTGTGCCAAGGTTGTCTGAAATGTCTTTCGATTCGATGTTTCCCGATGCGCCGCTATCCTCGGCAATTTGGTCCCAGCCGTCATCGCCAGCAGGTATGATCTCGGTGACCATCTCGAGCGTAATATCGGTACTCTCTTCATATCTAGGCTGTACGAAGCGTATGAGGCGGTTCTGAGCGTCTCTCTTCGCTTGTCGGCAAGTTATCTTGGAATGGGGCGGATTGTTATTTGTTGGCTCATTTTTAACAAGACTCGGTTCGGCGAAGGCGCTGCTCTAACATGTTAGTCAGAGAAAGGTTAGAAGGGCTGGCGGTGCGAATGGTCGAGTTGACAAAATGAGGAAACACACAATTTGTCTAGCCCGAGCACCTGGTGAGTATCAGTGTATCAATGCTTCGCCATGATTGATTCCTTTATTGCTTCTTCTACGGTGCACATAACCATGGGGTAGATGGAGCCTGCAGCCCTATCGCGGTGACCAGCGCCTCGGACAGGGGTGAAAGAAGGGATGTTGGTTTGGTCGGCAGAGAGCGCGGAAGCGACGAAAAGTTTGAGAGAAAGATGAATAAGAGGTGTAGAAGTTTCGGGCGCTGAGAAAGCAGGATGCCGTGGAAATCTGGCAGCGGAGTAATAGGAAGTCCTTACTGCTAAGGATTTTATCTCCATACTGGAAAAAGTAGGGTGCAGTTTATCTGCTATCTTATAGACCTCTTTTAGATATTATAGTCTTAATTTTAGGTATTATAGACTGAATGGTATAAGCCTTACTATCTGAGGATAAGGGCTGCTTATTTAAGTGCTGTGCTAAAGGTCTTCTAAGCTGATGGGTTCCACGACTTGGCCTCCCAGAGCAGTGATTCGATATTTATCCCGATAAGGTTGAAGCATTTTCTGACAGTCAAAGTATTTGCAGTTTACAAGGAAGTGCAACATGTGTGAAAAGGAAATATGGCGACAGGCTGCATGTACTTGTCGGGCCTTGCTCTGCAGGTGACGAGTCCTTGATCTTTATCCATATGTGACATCGGCCAAACACTGGAAGACATTTTGGAGAGTCGGACCTTGCAATTCCGACCCAATGATGTCCTTATCGGCTCTGTCCAGATCTATCTCCTGATACTTAGGATGCCGCAGGTGGCTAAGGGGCGGCGGCGGTAATAAAGGAAAAGATAAAGGCTATAGCGATACCTTAACCTATCTCTTGATTTAAATATTATCGATAATAGTTATACTTTAGACTGCAAGTCTATAGTCCTTAACGTAGAAAAAAGTGGCTATATAATAAGTATTACATATATCGAATTTATTAGCTATAATAACCTTTAATGTTATTTTATATATAAACTGTAGCTAAGAGCCTGTAAGTAAGCGTAGAACTAACTCTTCTTTTGCTATTAATCTCTCCCTCCTCCTTCTTGTCGTTGTGGTCGTCCTGGTCAGGCTTTTTCTTGGGTTCGGGGGCGAGTTCGTAGTCTCCGGTGTAGAGGAAAGTGACCATACTTTGGACGGTCGAGACATCGAACTCGTTGACATTGATGACCTTTGAGGTTGTCTTTTTCTTTCTGCATGCTCTGGGTCAGCGAGGTGCCGTGGGCCGCTTATAAGGCGGGGAGGAGAGCGGCGGCATTGAAGAAAAAGGTCACGGCTCCGGCGATGTCGCTTGGTTGTCTTGTCATTGACGGCAACTCCGTTGCAGAGTTTCCTCTTCCTCTTTTCTCCTTATTATCTCGGGTCCGGATAAATGCTTGTAAAATAATCTGTTGCGGTTGCTGTCGTTTCCGTACACATCAGCAATTGAGACGGCTCTTCCTCTTGATAATCTGTCCTAAAGAATAGTCTAGAGCATAGAGTTAAAAGTTTAATTACTTATATATTATATTAGAATTATTAGTAGATAGTTATAATATTAAATAATATACTTATAATCTTTATTATTAAATTTAATGCCTAATTACTAAAATGGCATAATATAAGGTACGCTCTGGCATAGTAAGCAAGGCAAAGAGCATCACGCTTGCACATATGCGCATTTCGATCGAAGAGGCGTCGATAGTGGCAGTTAATATTGACCAGTAGAAGTGACGAAATAATGGACAGAAAGAGTTGAGGTCTGGGGAGGGCCAGTTTGGGGAATCAATGGTGGGATATTCAACTCCGCCGGAGGACAGGATAGTGTTAGGCTGCTAAAAATATGCATTGTGCCACACTCTTTCCAGGACCTACCTGACCTTGATGAATTGCTCCGCCAATGAGAGCGCCAGACCCCCACTGGTAGCAGGCTGACAGGGATCCAGCTATAAGTATAGTAAGCCGAGCAACCCGCTAAAGAGCGCTAAAACTGTTACTTACCCTGGGGTAGGTAGGGCGCCAAACACGATGCCACTGGTACAGAAGAAACAATTTCAAATCGCGCCGATGGTTGAGAATGGCCTGGAACTATAGTATTGACTTTGGCAAATGTACCATAAATCAAGATAACCGAAGCATAGTCTCAATTGTCCGTGAATTATGCTGGTTCTTCATCAGTGAAACGTCCAAGGATAAAGTAGTATCGAAAGCGCCAAGGTCATAACCTAGTACTTCCAATTTTGAGAGCTCACTACGCTATTTGTTAGATATATGTCTTAATCCTACTTGTAAGTCAGTTCTTGAGAAAGGTGATTGAAAGCCGTGTTCTAGCAGAATTAGAAAGCCTTAAAGTTTTCTCAACCTCTGATCCCTGTTACACATCAGAGCTTAAATATCTCGCGTACAGGCCGAGGTTCAGGGGTTGCTTACTTGAGACTTGATAATGCCTGTTACGTGATATGAAGATGGAATAATCGTTTGAGCTGATGTCTGCTTGTAGAATCCTGCCGCCGATGCATTTTGTAACGGTTTCGATCATAACTACTCTTGGGGAATGTGTGCCATGTCATGACTTGGCTTTTTTATTTTGATATGGATAATAGTTCAAGGCCTGTATCTTACTCCCAAACAATCCCATTCCTACGGTCAAGTGAATAAAGATGCATGCCACAGTTAAGGAGATTTGTTGTCCCTCCCAAAGACGGAGTATCAGTCACTGAAGCAGCATGGAAAAGGCTAGCCTGTTTTGATACGTGGTAATTGCAAGGCCGTCGACCAGCTGCAGAATTTTTCCCTGTGTTGGCGCTTGGGCCTTTCAATTTCAACATCACAACATCGCGCCTTCAACGACCTTTTTTTTAATCATAAGCAAACAACAACGAATCGCGATCTCTTCTTCCGTGGTAAAAATGAGTCTACCACGAGCCCCCCTCGAAGTGTCCGCTATCCCTGCGGAAAACACAGACCAGCGCCGAGCCTACATCACTCACTACCTCAGGCAGCTCGACAAAAAGTATCTCCAACAAGCCCCAGAGGAGCACCGCATGTCGCGGGAGATGGTCTTCGAGGGGCTTGTTAAGCGCGGAGTCAGGCAGGCGGGCACTGCCTACGTTGAGTATCATGTCGATATGAATGCCTGGAAAAATCTCTGTAAGTACGCCTCGTTGTTCCAAGACACATCTGCTAACGATTTAATAGTTCGAAGACTCAAGGGCGGTGCCCCTGCCTGGCCCTGGAGCAACGGGCCTAAGATGGACGACATGAGTGACGGCATGTCTGTGGCCTACAATAAGTGGCGAATCGACCACGACTTGCCTGTCATAGAGATAGTCCCTCATCACCATCAAGGTGTCGCTCCTGTACCGCCAGCTACCGCCGAAGAGCTTGCTCAGGGGATACAAATCTCCTCCGAGAACATTTGCGACGATTCACACGCGGCGTTACCTGACCTAGAGCCCAACGTCACGCCCCAGGCCGCGCCCCTCAATGCCCATGAGAGGATTGAGAACCCCGTGGTCCTCGACAAGGCTTTGCGACAGCAGTTCTGGGAGACATCCTCCAGCGGCCAGCATACTGGCGTTATCGCCGGCCCTTTCAGTCTTAACCTTCCCGTGTGGCTGGATTTTGAGAGACTTGTTCTTGGTGAGAATGGCCATGATATTGACGCCATCAACAAAGACATTCTTGAGTCGGGCGTTGCTATCTCTTGGGAAATCTCCGGCGATAAGCCTTCCTGCCTTGTGGTGGGTTTCAAGGATGAGGCCACTTCGATGCTGCCCCAGGTCCAGCAGCACCTGTTCGAGGTCTGGTGTGACATAATTGCTTGGTTTTGTTCGGCACTGTCGGGCTCTCCGGTCAGCTTGGCCCCTTTCCTCAGGGTCATCCAAGTCGTCAACCCCTTCATGGACAGGACGCCAGATCTCCAGAACGCCCAGCGCTTGTGGCAAGAATCACTCGCTGAGAGCGATCTCTTTGCCAGTCGAGCTCGTGAAGCTCGTGTGTGCTTTAAGCTCTGGTCCCCGATGATCCGAGAGGTTATCCAGCAGCCTCTGGGAGTGGCTGAGGAGAGCCTTACCTCCTGGATTTTCTGGGAGGAAGCTGACTCGGACGAACGCGCCAAGCGTTTCAACGTTGCTCGAGATGTGTGGCTCTCCAGCTCCTCCGACCCCAAGGTCATCCGCCGGGCTAGCAGGTGGGTGCAGAGCTTCATTGCCAACCTCCAGTCCTCCGATTAGATACGAGACAAGGTTATGAGTTATGATAGTGGTGGTAGAATGAAGTGATTGATTATGGGCAGTTTATGCGGCCTGATGTGATTTATACAATAATTCTTAATGGATGATAGGTTTTGTTCAAAGGGGGTGACTTTGCATGATAACCCATCCCAATACACCAGTCCTGAATGGTCCCAAATTGTCTGAAACCCCCTTTTCATTGTCCAACTTCTGAATATCATCAAATAATCCTAAAGCTCAATTGAATTGGTACGTCAAAATGCCCTCAGCCCCTGTCTTCGTCAATGTCCCCTACCACGAGGGGACGGTTGTGCTTCATAATGGTCCGCTATCATTGCCATGTCCGATATTGTCTGGTATGTGTTCGACCGCCAGATTTAGAAGTATTACCTCCATTTAATCATGGTGAATGTGATAGAAAGGTCCTTGGCACTCACAGAGGTGGGGGAATACTGTTCACTGACTTGTAACCACTTTTGTGCCCCTCGGGATGGCCGCGGCCTGACCAAGCACTGGATCGCAGACCCAGCCCACCTTGTGTAACACTGTTTCAGCCTGTGCTGCACCTCAAATTTCTCTTACTCGAAACATCCCGTACTTTTCCCTCCCCATGCAACACGCTCTACCAAAGTTTCATTCAAATCAAACAAACACAACACATACACTCAATCAGCGGCAATGAGCAAATACGGTCTGCAAGACCCATCAGAGGTCAACCCCTTTGATGAAAAAGCTCGGATCCAGTGGCTGAGCGCCTATCTGAGGGCTGATAAGCATTACTATGAGAAGCGTTTGATAGAGAGGTACCGGTTAGCCGTAAACGCTGTCAGTGCCAAGTTGCATGAGAAGGCGACAGAACAGGGCATTGAGGCCCATGACGTGGGCAGGGTATTCTTTGAGTACTTCGTCGACAAAACTGTCTGGATGGACATCTGTGAGTTCATTTCCCGTGCCATCTGGACAACGCTGACTACATTCACAGACAAACCCGCCGCAAAGATCGATCTGGCGCCTGGCTGGCCTTGGAAGGAAAACCCTGACTCCAAGGATATGAGCGAGGGCAGCTCCCTCAAGTATCGAGCCTGGCGTGTTGAGAACAACCTTCCAGTCCCCGAGAACCCCGTTCCCGATTCAAATGCTCCGACTACTCCATAAGCCCAACTTCCTCGATGAGACGTACCACGGAGAAAGACGATTTGTTCCGAAGCGCAGAGTTCTCCTTCAAAGTAGTCTTCAGTCATGGCTGTCAAGAAGATGGGAGTATGGCAGATGTCGGTTTTGCCCGCAACGACAAAGACAAAGATGTCAGGGAGAAGAAATGGGAAGAGTTGTCATTACAAAAGCGGAAGCCCATACAGGAATGTCGGGTTTAGATAAGGAGGAACGGAGCTAAGATACTTCATAATGCGGAACTGGTGGAAATATCTGTCGATGCATCTTCCAATTCTATTCAAGTCTCCTCACCATCTATCGTCAAACCATAGCCCAAATGCGCTCCTCTGTGACTGCTGAAGAAGCCCTGGCCTCAATTTTGAAGAAAGTCAGGAGTGCCAGGACCCCTCGTCATTTCAAGAACACCAAGCTCGCGATGAATGAACTACTTGAATCTCATAGTGATGGCAATGCTTCAAGACGCTACACGAGATGAGACGGTAACAAAGACCTCAAGCTGCGCAAAGCCGATCCACCGCTGGCTGTGATATCAACCAGAGAACATTGCTTCCAGACCGCCTTTTCCTGGCGAGAAATTCATAGCCTGATTCCAGTCCAGTCCTTACCTCACTATTTGAAGACTAGACAATGTATTTGTTGTGTATAATTCATAGCCAGTTGAGATTAAGCTTGGATTATCTCAGTGTATCGTAAACTATACCAAAGTCAAGACTATATGTTCTAGGGCATTTCTACCATCGGCGTGCCTTTTGGACCAGCAGTACGAGGACCGCATCGTGTTGGGCGCCCTCCCTTAAGATAAGAAGCAGTTTTAGCGCTCTTTAGCGGGTAGATTGGCTTACTTACAGCTGGATCCCTATCAGCATGCTACCAGTGGGGTCCTGGCATTCCTATTGGCGGAGCAATTTATTGAGGTCAGGTAGGTCCTGGAAAGAGTGTGGTATAGTATATATATTTAGCAGCCTAATACTGTCCCAGCCTCTATCACTTAAGATAGGTCTAGTCTGTTTGGATAGGTTATACAACATCCCACCGTTGATTGCCCAAGCCAACCCTCTCCAGACCTCACTCACTTTCTGCTCGTACTTTTCTCGCCAAGGCCGTGCTCGTCAATCTCAACTGCCACCATCTAACGCCTCTTCAAACCAGGCATATATACAAGCGTGATGCTATTTGCCTCTCTTATTGCGCCAAATCCTGCCTTACTTTAAGCCATCTCGGCAAATAGAGATCAGAGCTAAGGATTAAGATTATAAGTCTATAGCTTAATATTAAGATTATCTATTAATAATTCTAGTATGATATATAAGTAATAGAACTTTAAACTCTATACTCTAGACCATTGTTCATAACAGGTTCTTAAGCTCGCGGCTAAAGCATTACAAAGGGGAGTGTTTGTCTCCTCGCTCAGGTGTACGAAGGCGACAGTAAACGTTATATACTATTTCACGAGAATTTCTCTGACACCAAGAGGCATCGCCAGAACCGTGACCTTTATTTTCAGTGCTACTGCTTCTCCTCCTCCGCCTTATAAGCGGCCCACGGCACCTCGGTAGCCTAGAGTAAGACAGGCATAAAAAAAGGAAGAAGAGTTAGCTATACGCTTAATTACCGGCTTTTATTTACAGTTTATATATAAAATAACATTAAAGGTTATTATAGTTAATAAATTTAATATATATAGTACTTAATACTTAATTGTTTTTCTCTATGCTGCAGACTATAGACTTATAGCCTAGAGTATAGCTATTATTGATAGAATTAAGAGGCTAATAGAGGCATTACTGTAACCTTTAGTCTTTTTCTTTATCGCCGCCGCCCATACTCCTCCTCCTCCTTAGCCACCCGCGACATCATGAGAATCAAGAGACAGATCTGGCACAGTCGCCAAGGCAAAGTCCGTCTCATCCAGTATCTCTTCCAGTCTTGGACTGATGACATATATGGATCAAGATTGGAGACTCTGCCACCCGCAATGCAATACCCGACAAGTACATACAGCCTGCCGTAACATTCCCCTCTTATATATTTCCACATACATGCCACCCTTCCCTGTCAACTACTAATGCCTTTTGCGCCGCAATCTGCTTTAAACCTTCCGGGATGAATGTCGACTCTTAGATTCAGGGGTCAATTCATGGGACCTATCAACGCAGGCAAGCCTGATAGCATTTAGACAAGCAGCCCTTATCCTTAGATATTAAGGCTTATTCTATTTAGCCTATAATACTAAAGGTTAAGACTGTAATAATTAAAAAGGATCTGCAAGATAGCAGATAAACTGTTACCTTACTCTATCCAGTATAGAGATAGAATCCTCAGTAATAAGGACTTACTGGTGCTCCACTGCCAGATTTCCGCGGCGCTCTGCTTTCTCAGCCTCTGCTTTCTCAGCCCCTACAACCTCTATACCTCATCTTCATCATTCTCACGACTACAGCTGAATTACAGCATCCTAGTCAACCACGCGACCACAGTGTCCTGAGCTCGCAGATTCCCCCTGACCTCTCTCACACAGGTATCTGCGTTCCATATCTTCAGTCAATCGAACAAGTTCAGTACCAAAGCTCACAACTTCTTTCTCAACAATCAACATGGGGTTGGCAATGAAAACATTCAAGCGAACGTTGATTGTCTTACCGAGTCGAAATCTGCGTTTCGTCGCATGCAATCATTGGTCATGGAGATCAATTGATCAAACCCCCGAAAGCAGTTATGCTTACAAACATCGCGCCTCGGGTATGTCATTGGGGTGAGTCTGGCCGTATGAGTCTCTATCTACGGTCACAAGAGCATCATCGACCTCTTGCGGCAATGAGCCCCGTTTTCACGATGCAGACACACTTGATGCCGCATTTGGTGATGCTTTGGTGAACTGTTCCGGTATGGGTTGATCAGACGTCGCCATTGACTTCGACATGTACGCGCAACGGTCCATTGTGGCGGTCATTCCTCAGTGGCGTCCCCCCGACAGTATAGAGTTGCCGGGGCCGACGAACGTAAGTTTCCCTAAAGCAAGCCGCGATCCTTCACATCCGTACTCGAAACTGGTCACTCTTCTACAAGATGGAAAAGGTCTGTCGACAACAGCGACATGTTTTCCGGTGACGAGAGTCATCGGTTTGCTTTGACCAGCAACTTAGCTTAACCTTCACATTATCGCTGTCTCAGTAACCTCCACCACAAAACTGCACCGAGACTCCCGCTGTTCTCGCACATCTTGAAGCTTCATGATGGTAAGATTACAGCCGACGGAACTCGGTCTCGAATGAGTTATCGAGCGAGACCATTTTGTCGGACTTTGCTGCTCCTCGACCATCAACGTCCCGATCGGCTCCATGACAGCTTGTTCCCTATCTCCCACTCAACACCAATAATTTCCCAAGCACATCCCATCCCTTTACCAACCCTGTACCACTTCCGCGATATCTGCCGACCAGAACTATTCTCTGTCCGAAGCGCTGGTCATCGTGATGGGGCTACTGGCGTTGGTCCGATGTGACACAGGGCTATGAAAACAAACAATCATAGTGAAGTATTGATCTGCTGATTGACTGACTCAAATGCTGGCCAGGCGCTCGGATTACACAAAGTCCGTCTTCGCTCAGTCAACTCCACCAATCACCTTTCATCAAGACAGCATACAGACAGCAGTAAGCACCGCCAGCCCTTCTAACATTCTTCTCACTGACGTGTTAAAGCAGCGCCTTCACCAAACCGATTCTTTCCAAGAATGAGTGCCCCGAACAGCAATCCGCCTCATTCCAAGATAGCTTGCCGACAAGCGAAGAGAGACGCTGAGGAACGTCTCGTCCGTTTCTTGCAGCCGATATGAAGACAACGACGAGACGACGCTCGAGATGATCACCGAGATCAAAGGTGTTGGCGATGAGGGTTGGGACTAGACTGCGGGGGGGGATAGCGACACGCTGGGAAACATCGAACCAAAGGACGTCTCACAAAGACTCGGCATGAGGAGGGGATGATGACGACCATTTTTGCAAGCTTTGATAACTGTCTTTGCTTTGTGAAGGAAACCCTCCGTCACCGCGCAGATGAACAATGATCAACCACCTGTGGCCGTGAGTCATAGCGGTGATGACAGGCGACTGGGGGCAGCCAGTCCAGCAAAGGGCATTTTTGACACACAACCCCCAACCACATAAACGCCTCAACTCCGTTTCCATCAGTTGCATTCAGCAATGGAAAGTTTTGACACACAACCCTCAACCACATCAACACCTCAATTCTCGTTCTCGTCGGTCGGAGCTTCATCCTTATCACATCATTTGGTGAGGCTTAAGGTTGCGATTCTTGAAGGTCATTGCGAAGTCACTATACTTTCAGACCGCATTAAGTACAAGAGAATTGGATGAGGCCGCGGAGCCATCACGGCGAGTCTCATGTCCATCAACCAGGCCTGCCGGACTGGTGTGAAGATGTGGCATATACTCTCCCTGCTTCTCCCCGTCTCATCTCCCGCCTCGCGCTCCCGTCCACTTTCGACGCTTCGCTCACCTCCTCAAGGTTTTGCTTTTGCTTTAACAGATTCTGTGGAAAGCTTTAAACGAGTTGCCAATTGCCGTCGTCCCCTTCATTCTCCTCCCCTGTCTTTGGCATCCTTTGTCGAGGGGAGTTGGTCTTCCTTCAAGGGGTTCGGTGTCATTGAATGATACTGGCCTCATACAGGACTTAGGCGGCTGCAGCATCAGTCTGCCGCCTACCAAGAGCGCTGCCGAACAAACGATGGGAGGAATTCTGGGCCGATCCTATCAGACTGAACCTCAGTAGATACCGAAGCAGCCAACCGATCCAGCTCAAGGGGCCTAGGTCGTGCCCAAGATGACAGCCGGTTACAGTCTACCTCAAAATGCTTTCTCGGCCATCGTCGCACAACGTAGAACCTCAAACGCCGCTTACTCCAGAGCCACCTCAATCTAAGACAGTCATGACCGTCAAAGCACATGGCGCACCTTTGACCGATTCCCAACTGAAGTTCGCATGCGAATCTTGCGACGGCATTCAGTGACCGCCCGTTCCCCATCTTGAAAGACCTTAAGCGCCATGGTGGTCTTCGACAATTGCCATATTGTGGCACTTTCACTGCGCGACCTCCGGATCTCAACAGTTTCCCTACCCGCCTCCGCTCTCCAGTCTGATCGGCCAACCCGACTCAATCAGCTCAACACTTCCGTCCCATCGAGTAGCACCGCACTTTCAGTTCATCTTCCGTCTTCTTTTCCAGCCAGTCGGATCCCGCCGGTGAAGGTCCCTCCGATCGGGGCAGCTGAGTTTATTGGACTGGAGATACATGAGGACAGAGACTTCTTCCGGCTGAGGACACGTACATTCCCGAGGGTAAAGAGGTTGAGGTGTGGCCACGTATATTCACTCACGCCGTCTTTCGCCTAGAAGTCGGCCACCGTCCAGTGAAGTGCTGGCTGTGCATAAGATCCTACAATTTCATCAACAATGATTACACGGCGAAAGGCTGAGCAAGGGCGTCCGATGGAAGAATTTGGGTCTCAGAAGACTCACATTTTCGGCTCCTTCAACGCCAACACGTGGACGATCGTGTGTCTGCAAGGAATTAGTGGCGGTATCATCCATGGTTCAATGTCTGAGCATGCCGAGATTCTTGTATATGTGGAGTCAGGGAGAACCCTTGTCAGCGTCAGCCCAGGGTCATCTTAACGTTAAATTGCAGACTAGGTAGATGTTTGCGGGATCAAAGTTTGAAGTATCTCAGAACGACTCAACTCTTCAACGAACTTGCAGTCAGGCAGCCCTACAGCCGACATCGAACCTATTGGCTCGTTGATGACGAGAAGGCCTAGGGTCTTACAAAACTGTCAATGCTTGAATTCAATAGATAAGCATACAAGTCACTTCATTTCTAATCCAAAACCACCAAGTAACGTTGATGATATTCAATATTGCCAGTACCGGCACTCAACCTCTCACAACTGTGAACCTGTCTTCATTGAATGTAGTTCACAAGGAATTCGCTCATGGATCATAGTTAGTTTTCACATCTCGAACCCTTCTGGTTACTGGAGTTATAAGGTTCTGTGATAAGGTTGAAAGGTTAAACGAGGTTTCAGCCCCAAGGCGCAAAGGTAAAGAGGATCAATAGATGCGGGTGATAAAGTTCAACTCATTCATCCACATTGCTGGAAGTTTCTTGTCGTGTATTCATCACCTATCTGAGGAATAGTTGGCAGCATGATTCGATCATAGTACAGGAGTATTTTCTGCACTGAAGTCAATGCGACCAAGGCCTGGCTGCAAAAGCTGGCACTCCAATGTCGGCCATTCGAGTCAGTACCTTACCTAAGCAAACCGACCTCACTCCATCGCATCTCGGTACTGATCAGGCTTCATTTCCGCCGGTATCTTGTATGGCATCACCTATTCTACCTTGAGAATCCACCAATATTTGCAGCTGTTCTAGACAAAATGGATCCCTTTAACCACTTGCCGATGGAGATTCGTCTGGAAATCATCTTGTCCGTCCGCACCAAAGAATCCATGGCCGCCCTCATCCGTGCGTCGCCTGCGCTTTTACAGCCGTGGCTTGCAGTCAAGACTAAGGTTTTGCGCACCATGGTCGCTGCCGATCTCGATGATGAGTTGATGCAGCACGCTGTTGCAATCGTTCAATTCCCAGAGAGACCTAGGGCCGCAAAAGAACATTTGGCAGCTTGGAACGAAAGACAGTTGCCGAATCCTCTCCAAGACCATCATCCTGAAATCTTTGAAAAGGTTAATAAGCTGCACAGCCTTATTCTGCGTCTGATGCAGGACTACATCACAAAAGCTACTTCTCGCTCCCCCCCGAAGGAGTACCTTTGCCTGCCAAACATGCATGCATCGGCTGCAAATGGACACAGCCTGTTCCGTGGCCAGAGGATTACAAACTCGCTCCGAACAGACGTCCTTACAGACACTGAGAGGAGGAGGTTTCTGAAGGCTTTCTTGCTCTTCGAATTGAATTGCAAGGTCGTCAACTCAGGCCTTGTTTGTCATCTTGTACCGAGAAACGATATCCCCAAGCTTCTGGTTTCCCTCATAGATGATGATGCTCTTCAATGCATCCATACCTACATATGCTCGTTGCATGGAGCCATATTTGCGCAATGTGGTGACGCCTGGTTGCCGGAGTCACCTAACGAGTCCTCCCTCGAACCAGGACTTCTATACCCAGACAGCTTCTACCTTGAACCAAACACTTTTATGTCTGATCTCGGTATCCCTCATGCGCATGGTGGTGAGCTGGCGGCAGAGTTCGCGAAGTGCGGCCTTGAGCTTGTCGTCGAGCTTCTCGGTTACGACATCTCGGATCCTCAGCAGAAGGAGAGCTTGCTAGTCCGACTTGAGGACTTTTGGAATTCTTATACGCGTCTAAGCAAAGGATATCGTCACTACATCGTTGAAGTGTCTCCTGATCTTGTGGATGAAGCACCCATGTATTACCATCTGAATCTGCAGCTCACATCAACGATGGAACTGCAGAAGAAGGTTTTTGAACAGCGTGCCTGGGTATTCTTCGATGATGCTCGTCTCTATCCTTCTGGGAATATTGCCCGTCACTTCCCCTCGGTCGCATTTCTCGAGAATGAAGGTGACAAGATGGTCTGGTTCCAGGGCTGGCAACACAACTCGGCTCGAATCAGAGCACTCTGTCGCTCTCAAAAGTGGCATGATGAATACAAGAAGGAGATGGATGCAGACGTTTGATGATACCGGTTCCGGGGACGGATGAAGATACAGGCTACGAGAGCTGGGGGAGAGAATAGAAATTAAATATATTTTTAGTAGGGAATGGAAGCAGTTCTGGTAATTTCAATTCACACGTCCAAATTGTTCTCCGTTCTTTTCTACATACTCTCCTCGTTCAACCTCGACTTTCGACGATGCTGAATTCAGGTCCTACGCTATCACCTGACCCCTTCACAAAATCATCGATATTCACCCACGAATGTGTCGCATGCGGTCTACATTACGAGCGTTGAGGCTTCCTCATTGATGGGCGATAGCTGCTAACTGGGTAAGGAGGCTTCATGCCACGCGCTCACGGACTACATGTCTGGAGAGAGCTTAGGCTATCATACAGAGGGGTGTTTGACTCCAAATGACGGAAAGGTCAAAACACCAAATCAAGGTCATGGTTGAAGGAAGGACATGGTGAATTGATGCGTCTGAGCTGAAACAGCGGGGCATGTGGATGATGTCTGTTGGTAGCAGACATCACATTGTATGTATTGTTTACGAGGTGGGAACAACGGGTCACTGATATGATCAATGTCGAGAATGAGATGAGTAAATCAGTCATGGTGACAAATTGTATTTCAGCGTGTCTTATACGCCACATTAGAATCAGGTGAGATGACATCCACTACAAGCTTGAGTCCCAATATCCTCTGCCACCTATAGGCGACGTGGTTAGCGGTACCGATGAGTGATGCGACTAGACTGATTGTGAACCGTTTTTAATGCCTTGGGGGTGTTGGCAGCATTGAAAACGTCTTCGTTTGCAGGTACTATGATGACAATCATCTTCTTGTCGGCGCCAATCCTTGGACACGGTCCAACATCAGTGTTAAGTCCTGTATAACCGCCCGAAAGTGATGACATCGTTACCCTGAAAGGTCCCCATGCGTGCCTCCTCTTCCAAACGCTCTACCTTCTGCTGAAGCATTTCGTTCTCATCACGGAGCTTCTCAACCGATTTGAGCATTTCTATGTTCTTCATCGCCTGCTCAGTAGCAGCATTAGCCATGTCGGTAGCCTGGCGGTTCCTTAGCTTCAGGAGCTGAATTAAAGCCATCGGGTCTTGGGAATCGCCCTCTTGCGCGACGATAGCATCACCAGAGACATCCATGGAATCTGTCAATCCCCGTTGACTGCGCCAGTCGATGTAGGCTTCGGACGGTTCGTCGTTGGGGTCGTTCTGGACAGGATGAGTGATCCAGGGGCAAGCAGGCATATCATCGCCAAGAACATCAACTGTTCAAAGTTAGACAGGTTTCACCGGGACAGAGTGTACTCACAGTATATGTCCCAAAATGACACGTCCAGCTTGTACAAATAGTGAGCCACGCCGACTGTGGACAATCCATCTCGTTCAAAGGCGGCACAGACATTTCCCGCTGCAAGTTTGAACGCAGACTGGTACCTGTCGTAGTCGAATTGATTGATTGCTGCCGCAAATGCAATCGTGTATACCTCACGATCTTTCTCGTTGCCGTGGTCAAACTTGGACACATCAGGGACTCGCTGTTCTGGCATCTTGTTGAGCGTGGTGGTTTGTGGGGTGGAAGATCAGCGTGGCGATGAGCTGGTAGTGTGGGGGATCCGTAGACTGACTGCAGTAACTTTTCTACAGCTGTGGAGTTGTCTGGATAAAGATCGGCTACGTTTGGTGCTACAATATGATTCACAAGCGGCCTCATGGAAGAGTAGGTCAGCGCACAAAGGGACAAACAAATGAGACCACTCTTTGTCCGCCAACATTTGACATTTATGTCTACGGGTTTCAATCAATCAGAGACTAGGTTCTTTGTCTGATACGCCTTTGTTCATTCAGCATTTTCGACGGAAGTGAGCTCAATTATCGAGGGCAGACAAGCTGCGGAACCCATCCGATTAACAAAGCAACACACCGACCCTGCCTTGACAGCCCTGAACCTCATCCATTCCCTTACCACCTTGTGGAGAAGCCCTTCCAGACAAACCACTCTGAATCCTCCAAAATACATGATAGCCACTTGTAAACTGGAGGCGGAACGAAATCCTGCTGTTTGCTCCCTCAAACGATGCCGACAATGTCGCTTACTCTTCGTCTCCCATGTGTCCTCCAAGTTCTCCCATTGCCTCTTCTTGGTAGTCAGGGTCCTGAACCTCATCATCCTCCATTCGCAGGTCGCCGGCAGCATCGCCAACAATCCCAACACTTTCCAGGATGTCGTTGACGTTGTCCTTCGAAGTATTTCCCTGCTTAGAGGGCCGTTTGACATCTTCTTCATCTGGAGCACCAACTTTGGCAAGTGTTAGACATGTTCCGACTCGTGGCATTCATGCAAAGAGTCTTACCTCTCAGGAAGATTTCCTTGGGGGCAGAGAGGAATGGATGCTCGGGGTCAAGTTCGCGGACGAAGGATGTGAGGAGTGAATGGACTTGACTGATATCTTCTCCTGTGAGATCACGATCTCGAATGTCCTTGAGCTTGCTGTAGAGATCGCGTGAGGCTTTACTGGCAGGAAGTCTAAAGTTTGAGTGTTCGCCCTGGGGAAAGACACTTGATGCGATAGCTTTCAGGTCTGACTCGACTTTCTCAATAACGGCTTCCTTTGTGTCAGAAACGGACGCATGAGCTGTCTTATGGCTCTTGTTGTTTGTTCCCTCGGGTCGCCGAGATGGGGCCTGACTGTATGCGAGCTTCAGTTCCAAGAGGTGCGATTTGAGTTGCTGAAGATCGCGAGTGGCAAAGCCCTGATCATTGGCGGCCATCTTCGTAAGGCTTTTTTCGACGTAGAAAGAGTCAGAAATTTCGAATGAAAGTCGCCTATAGCGAAGGCTTGTGAAGTAAAGAGGTATCAATGGTGAAGTTGCGAGAAAGCACCTCATGTGTTGATGATTCTAAAACGTTCAAGAGCTCCAGTTTCTCCACGCCTGGTCATGTGACTCTCAGTTCACTGCAAGCCCAGCGCACAAGGACCACTGCCGACCGCCTGTATTTATTCACCTCCATTTCTCGGCGTTCTTTCGCCAGATCACTGTGAGACTTTCCATTTCAACTCACGACAACCGATTTCTCCCTTCTTTGCTCAAGGCGACGCTTTGTCCTTCTCCATACCCAAAAGTGTATCAACATCCTTCCAATAGCTGGGCCCCTTTCCGACATTGTCGGTATCCCTATACAACATGACTGGTATCGATGATGTCGGGCCTTCCAAACAGGCTGAAGCACGCGACAAGACTAGCGAGGCTCGCATGACGGCCAGACTGGTCACCAGTCTCGCGGAAAAGCTCGCCACTCCTCACCCACTCGTGGTCACTCAGTCAGAGCACCTAGCAACCAAGCTTGTTCTTACCTGGAATACGTTCGTAATGTCTGGAGCGAAAGACAACTCATTCATCGATATGATGCTGGCAGCCATGGAGAACTCTAGCGTCGATCTGGAGTACGGACCCCAAACAGGCTCAGATGTTGAGAGCGCGTTCTTGGACTTCAGCTCTGATCTCACCCGGGCCCAGTCTGACGAACTACGTGAAGAAGCAGCGGTAAGCTCTCTGGCATTGATACATGTTCGAAGGCTAACAAGGCTACCAGCGATTGAACCCGAAGCTCCGCGACATTGACCCCGAACTCATCATGGCCGTTCACAAGGCCCTTCGTACCGATGTCGGCACTGAACTCGAAGGCGAGCAGCACCTGGGCGACATCTTGCCCCGCAACTCTCTCCGCTTCTTTTTCCAATGTTGCCTTGAGATTATTTCGACGGCTCATGCTAATGAGGATGTTATTTTGCGGGAAGTGAAGGCGATTCTGCCCCACTGCCAGCGGTACAGTAACAACATCCCTCGCACTTCGCTCGAGAAGCCGGTGGACAACGGGGCAGCCAAATCCAAGCCAGTCACGGCCGCAAACTTCCAGGCAGTTCTCTTGGCCGTAAAATCGTACCTGGGAGCCTCGGTCGCCCACGCAAACAGAGCTTTGGAGTATGTTGCCGGTGAGCATGTAGCGCTTCTCAAGGACACAGACATGAACTCTCTCATGGAGAAGCTGGGGAAAGCGACCGACATTGCCGATGCGACATCCTTGTTTGAACAGGTTTCTGCACTTCACGCTGTTCAGTATGCGATTGCTGCCCGGACTGCGGCCCAGTCGAACGAGGACATCATCCCCCTCATCGACAAAATGGTGGAAGCCATCGAATCGAGCAACCCATGAACGAGAAATGGAATCAATCATTGACTGATGTCTCGGTTGTCCATTAGCAACGAGGATGGGACTTGGCGCATGCCATTGAGCTGGAGCTAGACGATGGAGGAAGAGGATACATGGTTGACTGTTGCCGACACGACAGCTATGAAGTCGACCCAACACCGGGACGGAGGACAACGGATTAACGGGTCACTTGTCGACCATGTGCAACTGGCTTTGTAATTAATATTAGGAATAATCCTAATACTTTCTCCAAGCGCGTTTTCCAGACGGCATCTCAGACATTCGCAATCCATAAGCACTGCTTGATTGACTGTAACTCTTACATCCACTGGCAAACTCTATATATAAGTAGCCTCATACAACTCTTAAACATGCGTTGATCTCTGATGAGCGCTCGTTATACAGGATGGAATCCGTCCCACAGTCTGGGCTACGTCAATGATTCCCAGATGAGAATACGTCTCGGGAAGGGTTACTATCCTGTTCTTTATTTGGTGGGGAGTTGAACGGGTCAACAATCCCCTTTACCTTACGTAGTTCGGACTGCAGACTTTTAAAGAGCTGACCTCGATGCTCTTCCTCAAAGCTTGTCATTCAGCAGAAATCCTGGTCAGGGGGAGCTCGGAGGCTTGAGCAACGTCAACACCACAAAGCAAACCTTAAATGGGTCTGTGAGAATTCAAGGTTCACAGGAGGGTAACCCACTGAAAGTGCTGTAATGCGCTGCGAATGAGTGTTGGTTCAGTGACAATGGTTACACAGGCCGTAAAGGTCGGAGGGGGGATATCCGCCCTGATTCACCGCCCATACTGTCTGATTTCATGTGCGTTCCAGCCTTGGTGTTGCACAAGACCCACCCCTTGCCTTACTTCAGCCCTTAGCCCAGCCAAGTCAAATTTCCTCCTCACAACATCAAGCTCCATGGAAACGGTAAGCAAACCTCACTCTCTATGGTTCAAGATATCTAACGCTTTGTAGCATCCAAGATGGACGCCACTGACATCCGAACCCACCACGATGTGAAAGGTCGTGGCGAGGGAACCCTCATCGCCTCCCTGAATCGTGGCCAGAGAACAGCCATCGCCATCCTGAATGGACGGCCTCCTAGCTCCCCCACAAGCCCTGGGCTAGCGTCTCTCATCGTTGTTCTGAGAGTCATCTATGCCTATCTCCTTACTCAACCTGGAGCTCTCCCGTTCCTCGACTGGGTGAAGTCGGAGGAGAAACAGAATCCAATCTTGCGCGCCGCATGGCACCCATTTGGCGACGAGCCAGAGGAGATCAAGCTAGCAACCAGATCCATGAACAAGTGGGTCGAGGATCTTCGTTCCAAGGGCTTCTCCCCCGACGAGTCATTCTACACGCTCTGCGAATCGTCGCTCATGAAAAACACTTTCTGGTCTCACCCTGGCATCCGTGTCGTCCGTCCTCCCGCCCAGGTGGAAAGCAGCAACTCTGCTGGTAGCTATCTCCATGCCGACTTGCTCGAGTTCCATCCTGCTCAAAAGCCAGGTCAGACTCTCCAGGCTTTCGCCGATGACCTTTTCGAGACGACCACCGCGAGACCTCCCATTATCCGCATTCTTTATCACTCCGATGAGAAGCAGCCCATCGATTTCAAGGACCTCCGAAGCTTCCGGCCCCCAGTCTCAAGTGATGCTGCCCATGGCATGCAGAAGATATACATGGTCCTGGCGATTGTTCGCCTCAATGACAACAGCCACAAAAGCGACTACGTCCGTACTTATTCGATCCATGGGCCCAACCTCATCGCCGAATATGAGCCCCCATCGTTCATGGCTCATCGATGGTCTGTCAGGGATGCGCCCGCCAAGTACATGCTCATATATGGGCTTCACGAGGCATGGTCACATAACCTAACGGATCTCGCTAGTCTTCCTGAAATCGCCACTTATCCTGTCTCCAAGGCCAAGATCTCTTTTCTTCGTGGGGTTCATGATGATCTCAGGGGTAAGATGCTGACACTGAAGGCAGCTGAAGCTGATTCGGCAGCGGCTGCTGGAGACACTCAGCAATCGGAAACAGAGTACAAGGATTCCCGGATTTCTTCTGATGGAATCTACTTCCGAAAGGCCGCTTGGAAGGTCAAGGAGAACTCTCCTGGGTATGGATCCGATCGCCCCTACAGAGAGTAGGATACAGGCTGGTTACGCTGATTGCACTGAGACCAGAGGAGAGGATTGTTTGGGTCGGTCAAGGGGTTGAGTTGTTTAGACCATGAATGCTCGTTCAGTTGCTACCAGAAATGATACCTTTTTATGCGACGCATCCCGTCCGTGCCAGTCCCCTGTCTAATTCTTGTTAGTATTCGTGAGATGTGAAGCTTATTAGAATCTTAAAGCACACACTGAGCTCACTCCCGCCTGGAACTAGATATGATGATGTTTCTCCACTTGCTCTGTACTTTTTGGGCCTCATGGTCATCAACCAGGGACATCACAGGACCCATCGCGTCCACATAAGGTAAAACTCTATCATCAAGTGAATCTCCGCCTTGGCCAGCCCTCCTAGGGGTGACGATACACAATTGCAGTTGATCTGGGTGGGTGGCGATGTCACATCCGATACTGTGATAGGGGTGAGGGGTCAAAAAGAGGATTCAGCCTCAAGTCCACAAAGGTAGACATTGGTAAAGGCTACTGAAACGCTGTGTTCTATCATGACTTTCAGTCACAGCACCCATGCCAGATTCAAAGTCTGCCCTCTTGTACCGAGTGTCACTTTATACCTGCGAGTTTCTCCTTTATAAAGCTTCATGTCACCGCCTCCAATTCATACCTTCATTCCCTTGTCTATCGTCAGTCCGGGACACCCGGGACTGCGAGTCGAGACAACCGAAGAAGCAGCTCCTGCGCAGACACCTGCCGATCGCCAAACAAAGTTTTATGCTTAAACATCTGTCCAATAGCGATCAGCATCCTGTCTCAATTGGGCAATGTGAGCAAAGGTTAATACAAACACAAGTTGCCCTCCTGGACTGCTGGAGAAATGATAACACTGAGTTCCGGGAGGAGGTAACTGAAACGAATTGCTTCAGTGACCTGTGTAACCATTGCTAGCGGGCAAACGCTTGTTCATGGCGGGTTACAGTGGGTTGCCCTCTATAACCGCTGAAGATCCACTGTTTCAACTGGGGCTTGCTGTGTTGTATTGGGACTGTCGATGTGAGGAAAGAAAATACACGACCTTAGTCCTAAATAATAAAAAGACTTAGTTAAAATAGATCAAGTTTATGATGACTTTTACTAAGTTTATTTTGACACTATACAGTAAGGCTTGCTGTTTTCTTGCCCCCGAGGACTGTTCAAGCCCGAGAACCTCACCTGGACGGTGGTGCCCCATCACAACGTGGTATCATCAAGAGTGGTAGACATTGGATCATTTATATGTTCTAAGCTTTTTTATACTTTGAAGATCAATTTAAGGTGTTAAGCTTCTTTGCAGCACCTCTAAACTTAAGAATTGATGACTCTCTTGAGACGGACATGCAAGGATTACCGGGAGATGAAGCTCTCACTGTCGCGTTGACCCATGACCGCAATGCCTTTGTTTATCTGCGAGGAATGAACCCGCAACTATTGGTCGTCATTTGGATCCTCCTCATCCTACTGGGCATTCCTGTTCCGATACAGCCGACTGTACATCGGGTGGTTGACACTTAGGTGACTCTTGACACACCTCATCTCAATGACACCAGCCCCAAATACCTCCGGTGGCTCCTAGCGGAGGGCTCTACCTCGCTGCGCTCGCATTATCCGCTGACAAAAGCTCCGCTCCAAAGATGCACTGACTTGTACTCAAGAACGTCTCGTTGCTAAGGCATGAACTCTGAGCAACCCGTCCTCCAGTAGCCGACGCGATGACCGAGCAGATGTTGGAAGCTCCGTTCGCCGTAGATATCACGGCGATGTCCTGAGGATGATATGGAAGTCTAGCTCCTTCTTGAGAATGTGCTGGATCTTGCGGGTCGAGAGCTTTGCCAAATTCTCGATACCATAGTAGTCGGCGATGGCGTTGATGTAAAGGTGTGACACGATCTGGTAGACAGTCTGGTCTGCAATCTTCTGTAACCTTGACGGTCTTGGGGTATCTTGTCGTTGTCGCTGGCGATATCCCTCTTCCCTCTTCTCACCCTGATCGCGCTGTCCAGGCTTTTTCTCGGGTTCGGGCACGAGTCTGTAGTCTGCGGTCTAACCTAAGGCAGTCAATGGATGACAAGACGAGAATCCGAGAAGCCCCCGTTCATCAAGCCGTCGTTTCTCATAGGACCTCCTTCGTACGCATTGCGCGGTTGGTGAATCGGATGGGACAGGACTTACATTGTTGCTTTTCCAGTTGACCCGAATAGGTTCTGAGTGAGTGCGCTGCATAGGCTTTTGATGCAATCGTGCCTTAGGGGCGGTTCTAGAGGTTGGTCTAGGTTCAGGCTGAGAGGTTTCCGAGTATCTTCTTTAATCTTACGGAATATGTTCTGACCGGGGAGGTGTCGTGAAGTCCAAGTCCAGCAAACACGCGGTTCATCGACCCGACTGTCGTTCAGCTCAGAGTGCTTCAGTATATGTTGCGAATCGGAGCTCGCTTTGCTGTTCATGGCCTACTTCTGCTTGCCAGACAGACCTCGCCTACGGCAGTTGCCAAGACATGGGTGGTGTTGATAGACCGAAAAAGCGCCGTCGTTGCACGCCTCACATGAGGACACTTTAAGCTGCTGGTGAGAGATGGTTGAGTTGAGCGGGGTGATGTTGAGGGTGAATGAGGTGAATGCCGTCCCCAGTGGAATCCTCGCTGCTGTACGCTGGACCCCACTAACTTGCCTGGTTGTACGTTGGACTACCGCCAGAGACGACGGTACGGAGTATCATTGACCAAAGAGTCATGATGGCCGGGTCTTTGTGTTATCGCTTGTTCTCGGGGTCGACCAAGAGGCACCATAGATAAATGAGGGTTACGTTTGCTACCATCTGTTACTTTGTCGTGTGATGGTGTGTACTGACGCTTATTCCATGATAGAGCGGCTTTACACTTTCGATACAAGTGGCAAGAATCATACCTCAATTTATCTTATTCTGAGTATTAAACGCGCTTATTCTACCAACAAATTATTAACGTCAAGTCCGTCACCCATCCCAGTCCCATTCCCCCCTGAGAATCCAAGGTACCAGGTATCATGTTGAAGATGCGATGCCAGGCACAAGTACTTGAAGGTTCATCGGTGAACTAGTTTGTAGCTCCCTCGTTCGTGTCAACGGGCAAATTATTGTCAACTCGCCACTGTCTGTAGACCAGCGATATACCGCCGATCATGTCATCACGATGAGGTCCATCCTTCCACGGCCAAGGGGGGGCTTGATCTCCGAGCCGTTTGACTGACATGTTAGCATGTACCAATAGGAATATCAAGGAAAGACTTACAGATTTTTCTCCAGGCATTCTTATCGACGTTGTACTCAAAGAATCCAGCGCCGATCTCCCTTTCTCCTTCACTGGCCAGTTTCTCACTGACCAGCTGCTCTGACACCCGACGCTTCTCACCAACGTGTTCGGCATAGACACTGCCAATCTGTCTGATGAATCCATCCAGCCAGGCTCGTCGCTGGCGAATATCCCCGGGGGCAATGAGGGATGCATCCAGAGGTACTTGCTGCGTATTTGCCCCCGCAACAGAGGGACTTGAGAATATGTTTGCATCCTGTTCAAAGGTATCAACAGGCAGATTGCGATTAATTCGCCATTGCTTGTAGGCTGATGACACTCCGTCGCTCATGTCGTCACGCGCTGGTGATTTGCCTTCAAAAGGCCAAAGGGGAGCCTGGTCGCGAAGACGGCGAACTTTGACGTCAGCATGCACACAAGTATCTGTGGGTTTTGACTTACAGAGATTTATCCAAGTAGCTCGGTCAACCTGGTACTCGAAATAAACGGTGCCGATCTGCACGATGCCAAGTTCGTTGAGCCTGTCGCACGCTCGTTCCTCTGCGAACAAATATTCAATCATGACTTTCTCGACATAGCTGCCTCCCATCATATGAACAAATGTCATTAGATAAGCCCGTCGCTGGTCCGAGTCTGCTGCATTGACTTCAGATGCCTGCATGGTAGATTGCTCGTTGCCCATTTTGGTGGATGTTTGATGGTGGTTTGTAAAGAGAAGGGGACAAAGTGAATTTCAGGGGGAAGTACAAAAAGGAAAAACAAGCCAGGTGACCAGAATCGATTCACCAAGCCAATATCTCTGATTTATTGCCAGCGATGAGCCTTGCATTTTCTGATTCGGACTCAGTCACCAAAGAGCCACGGCACTTAGCGCTAGCAAATTATAGTGGGTAGCCCCCTGAAGGGTACTGTAAGGCGTTGCCAAACCACCTGAGGCCACCTTGTGACTGTCTCAGTCAAATTGATAGGTGGGTTTGCCCTACTGTAGCACCTGGCCATTTTCCCCCACTTCTCAAATTTCCCAACTCCCACACACAAGAAATCACGACGAGTAAGTTGCCCTGCCGCGTCATCATTCATTTTCTCATATTCCGAGTATGGAATCGACTCAGACTACCGCCGGTAATCGCCCTACTTCGGACGACGGAGAAGCCGCTATCGAACACCAGTAAGTAAGCTCCTACAGATAGCATGAATGTTGCTGACAAGCCCAGTGCGCAGACAACCTCCCAGGAGCACAGCGTTCTGGCGCCATCGAAGGCTCGTAGGATTAAGATTCCCCCTGGGTTGGCTGAATCCATCCTTCGACTCCCATTTTCGCCTGCGACATCGAGTGAAAAGCTGCTCCTCCAACGACCGGAGTCACCAGCAGAGGAGTGCTCTCGGTTGAAGCGAGAGAAGCAGGCCTTGGAAACCAAGATCAAGTTGCTGGAAGCCGAAGTTCGGTACAAAGACGAGGTCATCAAATGTCTCCAGGGGACGCTCGAACGCCACAACCTGTTGTAAATACGGATCCTCGTTTGCCGCAACGGAACCAAATGAATTCGGGTGGTGGTTGAGCTGTCGATGCGACATCGAACTGTCGCGATGGGTTACGGCGGTGATAGTGTGGTCAACAAGTCAAGCATGCCAATTAAATCTCAATTCCGTCATGGCTCGTGTAATGGGATCGTTCGTTGATATGTCCAGTGTATAATTTGATCACTGACCTTGTCCCATCCTCAATCAATCAAGACTCATCGCGACTTCAATCTCGTGTCTGGACTGCCAGCCGATCTCAAGAAGCGCTGTGACCACCTCGATGAGTGGACGGATTTGGCCCGCCCGATGTGGCATTTTCAGTGAGTTTCACTAAATCATTTAGTGGCTGTAGGTAGACTACTGGGCGGGCTGTTTTTGGTGGATTCTCTGTGGGTGTGGAGAGGTTGGCAACGCGAAACGGAGGTATCACAAAGGGAGCATCTAAAATCTCTCGGATGGCAAATGGTACCTGTCTTCTTCTTAGACATTATATACTCTCGGTAGTAAACATTCCAGCACGAAGAGTTATATAATCAAGGTATGTACATGCTTATACAGTCAACAAAGTGGAACAAGGAGCGAGCCCGTCTTGCGAATTTCCAAATGTCGAAGGAACAAGTTGAACACTCAGTCCATGCCCGTAAGTCTCAGCCTCTGTCATACATGAACTCTTTTGTACTTACGCCAAACCCAAGTACCCTCGAAGCGTGCCTGCGGATGACTGGGCGTGAGAAGCATGTGGGGCGAAACAAAACGTGCTACGATCTTGCATCGATCTGGGGAAGTGGGGAATTTGTGGAGTCTAAACGTTTCTGAATACAGGGTAGCAAAAGCTCACACCTCTGACCATACATTATGAACAAAGAGGCATTTCTTTATTTATGGGAAATATAACTTGTAATATAGATACTTTCATTAAACTTGCTACTATTTCCCAAAGCTTTTAATGGTCATTTTGTATTTCTGACTCTCTTATTGATGATTTGACCTGAAAGCCCCCACGATGAGTGACAATATTGAACAAACACCATGGAATGGAGAGCAATTTGACCAGGATAGTTGTTTGATTTTCATCAGAGCACTATGTCGTTCAACGCGGAGAAACTGGCAAAAGGCGATTTCGTTATCTCACTGCAAATTATAGCAAACTTATTCAGATGTCGTCAAGGTCGACCAGCGTCATGATCTCGTCTTCTAGCACAGGCTCCCAGATACACCCGACGCGTTATTTCGCGTCACCTATCAACATGACTCCAGTCCTCAACAACAATCTTGTCCTCCACTACCAGTCCTCCAGAACAAACATTAATAGCCAACCGAGGCAAACATCGCATCATGATGCCCCAAAAAGCAAGCTATAAAACAACAAACACAGTCGGCTGATCTACAGGCTCCAACTGTCTTGGGCCCATGATTTGGCCTAACCCCACTATGTTCGCACCGCGTTTGTATTGGCCCTGCTTAGACTTATCACTCGTCCTTATTTTGGCCTCACTCAACACCATCTCATCGCCTCACTGCCGCCCTCATTCTCGGACGCGAAAAGACCTGCAAACTGTTGGGTCGACTGCACAACGAACAACAGGAGCCTCATCCAAGGTGATTGACCAGACGCGAAGAGCTCAACACGCGACCGACAACAGCTGACTGACGTTTGCCACTACCCATGGGGAACGTCTTTGTCTTCAGTATCTCTCGAAACTCAAGAAGAGGGCAGTGAGCTCTCCACCATCGACGTGCTCCAGGGGAAGTGCCTGATGCTACCTGTCTTCAGGCATCCTCAGGTCAGTTTCGCGTGTTCTCATCCCACGTCCCTCATTTCAGCATCATTGGAGTGGCTGACCACTCTAACTTGCTTTCAGATCCTTCCCCCGTACCCCTTCAGCACACCGACCGACACTTACCTATCCTTTCGCTGGAAGATATCTACGATGCGCACTGGCTCAACTTTAATCCCATTGATGAGTATGCGAAAGACCATTCGATCGCCCCCTTTTAAGGCAACATTACGACCCTGCTTGCCTTTCGGCTGTCGCCACCTTGTCCCTCGATTTATTGGTCAACTCGCTTTCTCATCCGGACCATTGTACAGAGCGTGGAACATTCAACTCGAAGGCTGCAAGAAGGTTGACGCCCGCTCCATACGCCTCGGTCACCTTGACGATGCATACATAACCCTCGCCAAGCGCTGTCCTTTTCAGGCACACCACTGTCCCGTCAAAAATCCTATTTTGACCTCTGTCATTCCGGCTTTCACGACCAATCGTCATCCTCGTTCCGTGAGCGCTCTGTGAGATATGACCCGAACGAGCGCACCGTCTCAACGCTGCTCGTGAGGTCTGGCACAGCGGTCACTCTGTACGACGCTTGCCCCCCATCCTTGGCGCCCCTATGTGCAATTGCTCGGCGACGTGCATGACGGCGCTCCTCAAAATTCACGTCATCTTGGCAGTTATAGAGATTAGATGAGCCAGGCACTCATTCAGACCGACCTCAAACCGAGTAGTCAAGTACTGCATACAGTCAACGCCTGCTCGAAGCGCCTCAGTCACCTCGGTTATGCATTGGGCATCCCTCTTCGAGCACCTCCTCAGGTACACCACCATCAAACAACAACCATCCCACCAACAACCCTGTTTCGGCATCATTCCCAACTCTACCGACTCATCGCGCTTTTCGCTTCGCCACGGCTTTATGGGCGCGCTGGTCGAATACATGAGACTCACTACTTCCTTCACAGGCGGCCGCTATACAGAAAGTTGTTATACCACCATGATGTCGTCTACCACGTGTTTGTAGTCAAAGCCGATTGCATCATTGGCATGCTCCGATTCCAGGCTACCCTCTTACTACTGTTCATCTGCAACGTAGTTTCCCGAGCCGGCATGTGGTTGGGAGACACCCCTCAGGTAAGGCTGGGAAGGCCCGTCGAGTTTGGAGCCACGATCTAATCTATAGACTGACCTTTGAAGTTCCTGCCCAGCGCGTATTCCGAAGAGCTCTACTTGAAGACCCCATTCCTCGACGCCTCGATGCTCGCTACTCAGACCAAGACACAAGGCGACGGAAAACAAGCCAGATATTCCCAGAACTCAAAACGCGCAATGCTTGCCTTCACGACGCTTGTGAGGATCTCAGGCTTCTCATGAAGCCAAGTCTGTTGAGCATGAGTCGGGTCAACCAAGCTATGCCGGTCGGGCTTCACAATTTCCCCATAAAGCAGCAGGGCAAATGCGACGGCAATGCTACGAGAGCAATTTGAAAGCCGACATGAGCGGCGAGCGACAATTGTTTTGTGATCTTGGTGACCAGACCGGTATCGTTTCTGTCACGTCTGGTGGTGAGATTGATTCCTACCGCAACATATCAGAGACTGGGGCTTACGCAGGTCAAGTTCATGATCTCGCCTTGGTCCTTGACCTTCAACCGACATCACCAAATTCTCTCTGCCAGTATCACGTCGCCCAAGGCCTCTTCTTCCTTTTTAATCATAACAACCACCACTAGTTCCATGTCTACCAACGAGAACAACAACACCGTCGCCATCCCCACCGCTGGTGGTGGCTTCGTCGGCATCACTCGAGCGCTCGACCAACTTGTGCGCTCCATGACCGAGACGGGCGCGTCTTCTGTCGTTGTCCAGCTGCCCCTCAAAGATTCTTTACCACGGATCATTCTAATACAGTTTCAAAGGCCAAGATAATCCCACTCTCGTCACTGGAGTCATCGACCGCGCTGGCAAGTTCGCGTCCTCCACCGCACCACTGAAGCTGACCCTGCCGTGCGATGGAACACTTTAAGCAGTGGGAGTAACATTTCGTTCTTGTAACCATTAACAACCGGTTTTGAGTGGCTGGCATCTTACATCACGAGATTCTCATTTCTAATCCTCACCCTTCGTTTACTCAATCACCCCCCCCCCGGAGACATCACATTTGATACGTCATGTAGCCCAAGGCGAACAAGTCTCGACAGAGCGCACAAAGAGACCCTCGCGAATCGGCCAACCTGATGAGAAGCGACTACTGCGCGATCCATACCGACCATATTCCGTGAAATTCGGATCCGCAGCAGATGAGGACCGAAGTATCGACACCGGCGCCGTTTGGAGGTTTTGTGATATGACTTTTAGCTGACCTGGAGACCGAGATTGAGAGATACCATCGCTGTACGTTGCAGGCAGGTCATCAGGAGACGAAATGTGCTCTGGGGAGCTGCGGTCACTGTGGCTCGCTGGGCCAAGTACCCTGGGCCGATGGAGGTTCCGTCACGGGGGCACCATGTGGGGTTGATGAGGTACTGAGGCGTGTTGTCTCACTGAAACCTCTCAGCCTGAACCTAGAACAAACTCTAGAACCGCCCCTGAGGCACGATTGCATCAAAAGCCCATGCAGCGCACTCACTCAGAACCGAAAGCAGAGCAAGAACCTCCGGCCCTTAGGGATACTTTCTCGAGTCAGCAACTCGCCGTGGAGGGAACAAGACAGCTACGCCAAGATAATGTCAAGATACGAGAAAAGCTCCAAGAGATTTCCGAGCGAAACCATCAAATGAATGACCTCAAAATCGAGCAAGCCCTCGCTATTGCTGCTTTGAAGGAGGTCACGACGGGACAGGCCAGTCTGATAGATGAATTGAAGACTAGGCTGGAGACTCGTGCAACTAGGGCTCGCAGGCTTTGAACAGCAACTCGGAAGGCGTGTCAAGTGGCTTGTTTCGCCTGGCTACGGATCAATGTAATGGATTATACAACCGACAGAGAATTCAGTGTACGCCTTTAACAGCGTGGAATTATGGACACTTCTGATGCAACTGGAGCGACAGCTATCAATGCTTGACACTAGTTTCAATATTTATAATGTGATTAAAGTCGTAGCTTTGATAGTAAGATGTGCTGGACATTCAGTTTTCTTCGAGCCTCTGCCTCAAGCCAGCTTCCTCTTCTGCTATATAATCCCCCTTTTCAGACTTTTGATCTCCTTGTCCTTTCGGCAAGCTGTATCACTTGTCTGTTGCTAGTTCCTCTAATAAGTCGCTAGCATCAACGTTATAGTCAGTCAAGAATGGCTATTCACTCAAGCAATTCGCCTCAGGGCCGTTGCCTAGATATTCCAACGCAGTCGTCAATTCCGAATTCATCTTAGATGCTGGGACTGTTCTTATGGACGCCATGCTTGCAGGCAAAGGGCCAGTAGACTCCAGACTTTTCCCTGTCGCGACCTCTATTGCTATAGCCAGCTCCCGACTCTCTGTGTCCTTGGTCGTGACGGCTTTACGTCACGATTTAACCTGGCTGATTCTCCTTACACGTTATCTCTGCTGGGCTGGTAAACTTTCCGGATGTGGTAAATAGCTATTACGGAATATTAGTATTGTTGATCTAACTGAGAGTAAGGTCTTACTGTAGTGAAAGAAAGAAGAGGGCTGTTGTTAGTTTGAGGTTTTAGGTGATGTAAGAGTATCTATTACCTGCATTAGTTTGTGCAACTCTTGCTAGCGGGCAGATAATTGTTTATAGTGCATTACAGCAGGCTACCCCCTATAACCTCTGACCTTTACTTATAGCGCATTATAGTGGCTTACCCTCTATAACCTCTGTTACTTGCTTGCAGTGGATTACAGTGGGTTGCCCCCTATAACCTCTTAAGGGTTATTGCTTCAACTGATGCTTCGTTTGATCATATTTGGGCAGGTTGACTATCATTAAAAACTCTGAATCTTACTAGAAAACGGTTCTTATGAATGACATTGATTTCTAAATGTGAGACGATTAAACTTTTTAATATTACTGAGATGAGATCTGCATTTGTTTTGCAGGTGGACTTAAATAACTGTACTGTTGATTACACCTCGGTTCGTGAGTCTCCGTGATCTACCTCAGCTCTCATTCGAATCTCACAGATTACACAGCATCTGGTGCCATATTTCACTTTCTATGAGCAGAAATATATTATTTAATAGCTAATAGATATTAGCTAATTGCCCGAATCATGAATATGCGGACATTGCCTATCACAGCCCATCAGTATCTCAAAGTCTCTGTATCTCATCCGAAATGTTCTCATTCATGTAAACCCTTTTTCTAAGTGATAACTTGTCTACAGTATTTCTAAAGTCATTACTCAACCCAACGCCTGCTCAACGAAATACCACTGCCGGCCGTATTTATCTCTCCACCTGCAACATCCCAATCCAGATGACTGTCATCGTCACCAAAGATTGGTGATAGGAGTGCGTTTTGTTCGTCGGAAACGACTTAGCGTCTGAGAGAGCCGACCTTGTCTTCAAGGGATGGAACCCCGCCTCCCTGGCTTCCAAGTGTAGTGTAGGGATTCGGCGTCGAGTATTGTGCCAGGGGAGTACGATTGCGGCGGGTTAAAGACTCGTAGGTAGGAGGTTGTGGTACCAACAGACAGGATGACTGAACAGGTATCCCCGTCGACGGCGCAGAGTTCTGCTGAGCGTTTTTGATCGAGGTCAATTTCGCTTCAAGGGCTCTGACCTTCTGCCTTTGAACTGCTAGTGCCTCCTCCTTTTCAGAAATCATATCCAAAAGTCTCCATTTGTCCTGCTCAAGAACTCTTTGCTTTCTTGAAGACCTAGTTTGTTCATCCGAGACTCTCGAAATCTCAGCCTTGAAGCCCTCTTCCTTCTGAGCCATGGTTGCCAACAGAGTTGAGTTCTCAAGCTCCAAGGCCTGGACCTTTCCTGACCATTCTGTCTGACGTTTCTCTGCATCCTCGACCACCTGATCAACCCGCTTCTGGAGAGCCTGGTTCTGTTGAACTAGGTCTGACTTTTCCTTCTGCAGAACTCCAAGCCTCCGAGTTGCGACATTGACGCTTTCCACTTCATTTGGCTGCCGAATCTGCAATTCGAGGCGACGTTGAAGATTGCTGATGGCTTCGCCGTGAGACTTTTGCGTATCTATAATTCGGACATTCTCATCCTTGAGGGTCTTGATGCTTGTCTCTGAACGTGTGAAGCGACTCTCAAGTCTTTCCTCGTCCACCCTGAGACTCTGACTCAAAGTCAACCCGGGAATGCCAGATGTCAGAGGCGTCAGCCGAGGAGGTTGGGATGGACTGGATGTTGGCGCTACATGCGGGTTATATGGCGAGGCAAATGACCGTCCAGACATGATGCCACTGTTGATCTGATCTCTGCGTCCATCACCCTGTATAACCCGTGTCTCATTTGACGCATCCTCAGATCTCCGGTTCCTCTCAAGGTCCTCATCCTCATCTTCTGTCTCCTCGCCGCCAACCAGAGCTTTACGTCGAGGTTCTCGTACACGTTGATCAAACGGGTCAGACTCCTTTGCTATATCGGCTTGCCTCCCCCGCTCCTCTGCCATATCCTCAGCTGGGGCGTTTACCAGATCCCCAACAGGAATGTCTGCACCATCCTCAGTTCTTTGTTGGGGTGCCTCAAGACTGTGCACTGGTGAGGATGCATCTGTACGCCCACGAGAGAGTCGTATCTGATGCGCAATATCTCGATAAACATCCTTCAAGCTTCGTAGAGTGTACTTCTTGAGCTCTGCATTTGTCTTTGGTACTTCGTCTTTGCCAACCCCCCGCTCAGACCTGTAGGCTCTCCAGACCTCATCTGGACTGCAGTTCCAAGAGTCTTGACCCCAGTCAAACTCTGTCACCGCGGCTGTGAGGAACCTCAAATCCCTGATTGTAACTGGCAACGCATCCACATCACAGTACGTCTGTGGCTGACTGGTGTCGCTTGTCGTTGACTTGACCTTGCCACCTAGGAAATGTAGAAAGCGCATGAACGTTGAGCAGTCGTCTTCGGCCTGTGAATTTTGCACGGCGGCGAGCATCTCTGCTACACCGACGGTTTCTCGATCCGGGTCATTGAACATGGAGACCAGAGCCTCGAGGCTCGAATCGAGGTGCCAAAAGCCTGCGCGAGGCCAAGGATCCTTATTTTCCACGCGACATTTGACCGTGTATTGAAGCGCCAGAATGAAAAGCATGGGATCGTATTCCCAGCATGGATGAACTATAAGTGAAGTCAGGAGCCTGCTGAAGTCGGGAGGGAAGATAGCTTCAGAAGGCCTGCTGCTGTTGGAAGGCTTTGGCTGCTTAAGGTGATCGGCAGGGTCCGCTTGGTAGGGTTCCTCGAGGGGCTCAGAGTTGGCGGCGACGTGGGTAGACCCCGACTGCTGGGCCCTTTTCGCTACAGAACGATACTTCAAGCCATGGATGGGTGATATCAGCATCACAGGAGACCGGCCAAATACACGAAGACAGACCTTCCACAAGGATCTGAAGTCATTGATCGTTGGATTGTTGGTACCCTCGTCAGGGCAGAACTTCTCAAAGTCCAGCTTGCTTTGCGAAGCATCAAATAGCGCCATTGCCTCCGCTTCTTCTTCCGGGAACGAAGCAGCAAATTCAATGGCAGGATCGGGGCGAATGTGATCATCTAATCGGCAGTCTGAGTATACGGGTCGTTCGTCAAGGCATTGCTGAGCTGCTACCAGCGCCGCATCCCTTGGTGCTTCCTTGGGGGTCTTGGGGGTCTTGGTTTGTCGCTTTTGAGGGCGATTCGATTCCTCCTGCTCTTGAGGGCGACGTTTCCGCTGGTTTGACTCGTTCATATTGAGAAATAAGGTGCAAGAACAAGTAAAAGTATGGCGTCGAGAAGTGAGCTGTGTCAGAACTTAAATTTGGTAGTTGAGTGAGCGTTTGCTTTTACCACTGGAGGAGACTGCTTGTGTCACACAGCCTCCAATTGTACCCGGGGAATTCAAGTCAACCAACCGCATTGTTCTTCCGCCGACTCTCACCGCCCGTGTGCCCTTCATGGCTCATTTTCCTCAACATCATCCGAATAACCACATCATCCTCAACCCTCAAAGTTGCGCACCTCTGTATTTCTACCTTTTTTCTAGATCACCATGTCGGATCATTCTACTCCCAGCCCCATGAGCCTGAATCATAACCAACATTCTCGTTGACTGATGCCCACGCTTTGCGCATATCATGCCCCCTCTCCACGACTGAAACTCAAGGCCACTAGGTAAGCATTTCCCGGCGCATTCAAAGGTCTGGATGGAAATCTCATGTTTTCAGCGATAGACAACGAACTGTAGATGGACCCAGCCGACCTGTCCGCGATGGAACTTGCAGTCGACGTCGAAAATCTTCGCAATTGGGATCGCAAGAAACAGAATTCTCCATCATCCCAACACTGGTCTTCATCGCCTCCGAGGTGCTACTCCGGTGCCACAGGCTGCCTCAAAGAGCTTTCCCAGGAGATGCAGGCTTTTCAACTACTTGACAGCCGCATTGCCTGAGATAGAGCCCAAGGTCACTCCCAAATCACTTCTTGGGTATTTCCCAGGTCTCTCGCCCCTGCAAAGCCCGACAATGCCCCTGATCCCCCGGAGGGATACAGGGACTCGACACCTGACTTACTCCCTCGAACTGCAAGCCGTATGTGAGAGGAGCCGGATGAAGTTGCCCGTTTCGAAGCTCTACTCTGGCGATATACCGACAAACACTTCAAAACTGAGACCGAGGCATACATGCATGTGGGGGATCTCCCAGTGTGGCTAGACTTTGAGAGACTTGTTCGTGAGGATGGCCACGACTGACGCCTGAACCATGTCAAGGCCATGTTTTGATTCATGGCTTAGTCTTGATTATAAATAATAGATTGTGTTGAGTTTTGAAGCTCTTTGTCAAAAGAAGTGAATTTCATAACTAGCTTATAAATTGTCAAATTTTTTGCATCTCTAATTGCAGACACTTCTTTCAAATCAGCCGGACTGATTGGAACAGTCACACTTGCACCCATGTTTTAGTTAGTTTTACCCTAAATAAACGTATTACTTGATCTTTTTATAGAGAGAGCATTTAAAACGCCTCAGAATCTTAACACATCTGTCTGATCACCAAGTTCGAGGTAGTGGTTAGTCTTCTCTTACCCTGCATCATTAAGATCAAGTCCCCACTACCCCAGATCAACAGGCCCACAATTTGTTTTTGCGCGTCACGTTTTCACGCGTTGCACTCTTGATCAAGGAGAATACAGCAACCTTTGTCACTCTCAAACCCTTCGATCACACTCGCCAGCTTTGTAGTTCCATGCTTGATCTTCGACACGAGGCGCATTTGTACCTGGAGTGCTGAGAAAGCTCTTTGCGACGCCGTGAATTTCAAACCAATCCGTGCGACGATACTCTGGAATTAAGGCTGATTCTGTGAATCGCAGCCACAATCATGTCAACAAACAACAGAAGCACCGTCACATCAGTCGAACTCATGATGCCCTTTCAAGATGACTCGAGATACTGCCAGCCGCTCTCACAGGCTCCGAACAGAACCAAGCGCCAACTGCCCACGCAAGCGACGCACTCGAAGCTCACGACGAATGAGCGGGTCATGAAGTCTTCGCAATGGGAGCACAGACTTGATCTCAAATCTCATTCCCGACATCCAAGCTTGAAGTCGCGATAAGTCGTAGGGAACATGGGCACATTTCGCGCGACGCTTCACTACAAACAAACCACGCTTGATTCTCAGAGGTGTGTTCAAGCATCAACGTCGCCATACGTGCTTGGCCCATCAGCGTTCTCGACTAACACAACTGGCAGGTTGACCATGTGCTTCCCATCTCGCCCCAGGAAGGTGTGCTGCTGCATCGACCGCGGTCCACCGAAGATGCACTTCTATTCGATTGGCGTCCCCTTGCCATGACGAGGTCGAGGAAGACTGGAGCTCCTCCGATGGTGCTGGAGATTTCGACAGCTCGCATCAACTTGGGGCGGCTCTTCATGAGGTCATGGAAAAGAGAAGGTCTATAGGTATGACCGAAGATCGAGCCGACCAAGCGTGGCGTTGAACGCAACGGGAGCACTTCATTGCCTACAGGTCCATGTACGGAGAGAACCCGGTGAACAGTCAACGTCTCGCATGTTGCTCGCTGAATAATGAGACAAGTCAGCCACTCAAACATCTCTACAGGCGTCATCCATCGCGCCTCAACCTCCGATACACGACACTGAGTTGCAAATCGCGGCTGACGACATCCCCTTCAATCAGTTGTACATGCGCCCCGAAAGCCCTCCCTTTGATGACCGTTGCTTCGCCACCACTCGGTTTTCTCCTGGTCACCCGTCCCATCACCACCACACCAAGGCAGAGATCTCAGTGCAATTTGAAACATCGCCATCGACCAAACCCGCCAAATTCACTCCCCATGCTTGCCCTTCGCCGACCTTCAGCCTGACTTGGCATCAGCGGCTGTCACACTCGGTTTACAAACAGCTGGGGTGACACAAGCAGGCACCACCGCCAATCGCGGCAAACATGATTCCGATGTCAATTCACTCCTCTTTCATCTGCGATTCAATCTACACTCGCCGAATCTCTTGACCATCGCCATCGATTTGACTCCCAGCCATGAACGCCCAAGCCGCTGATGGGATGCAGCAACCTCTGCTCGAGAGCCCCCCGCAACTCCTGTCATTCCAAATGAAACCATGTTGTCGACGAGGTCAAGCTTTTACAAGACCATCCTTCCACACGGCGGCCCATCCATGATCTCACAGCACTTCTCGAAGTGCCGCACCATCCCGCCAATCGTCTTTGAACCGACTCAGACTTCATTTTCCGCCGATGACGAAGTCTCTAAAGATACCAGGTTTCCCCGTTAGACTGGTCACATAAGATCAATCGGGCTACGAATGCCTGAGCCTACGACTTTCCCAACTCCTGTCTCCAACGACCGTACCACCAGCCGAACCGATCAACCCTCACCGCCAAACGCATCATCGACAGAAGACCTCTCGGACATTGGCAATTGCCGTTCACCCTCTTCCACCCACGACACGCTCCGCCACTCGATCGCACGCTCGTCCACTTTTCAGCCATCCACCAATGAGTGCTCTTCTATTCCTGACACAGCTGTTGAGTCTTCTTCCGACCTTTCATGAGCTCCACCTCGTACTGTTACCCTCACCTTTGCCTCAACGATCTGAACAACGGATCGGCGCTTGTCTCAAACTCTCACAAGTTCGCACATGATTCGAGGTATGGACACTGTCAGCACAGTTTTCTCTCACTGATGGTCTCCCAGAAGTACTTTCCGGCCCAATATGTCTGTCGACACTTGGCGACTCCCGTACCTAACTACTGGCGCAGACGACATGCATACTCGGCCCTCCCTCTTAAAGCAACACTTCAACCCCGGTCTCGTTCCCATCTCCCTTCGAGGGTCAGTCTCGAGAATCAGCATATCGTCGATTGTCACACTGTGCCCCTGGCCGTCCAAAAACGATGCTCCCAGAAACCGCGACAACATACCAGAACACTCTGAGTATCGACAGATCACATGCCCTTGGAAATCCGAGTTTACAATCCTACAGAACCTGGGAACAAGCTTTGGGCTGTCAATTGGCGCACGCCACCGCCGCTGTCCGACCGTTCCTTCCCTGCACCGAGCAGCCACGGCGACACATTCCCGATTTGGCCATCGTGTCCTCTGCTATTGGCCCTGGAAGAAGCATACCATTAACCTCCCGCACACATGTCGCGAGTGGCACTCCAATCACAATCCGGTAGGTCCGCCATCTGTCTCGGCGTGACCCTTCGATCGCGGCAAGGCTGCATACGCTGGCACGCCACATAAAGGGTCATAAGTAATTACACAGTGATCTCAGAAAGCCGTGAAAGCGCTGTCTTGGACCAAGAACGCTAATGCGCCAGCCTTTCTCAAAGACAACGTCCGGACCGCCTCAATGGACAAGCCTCAACCGAGGGGCGCTTGTTCCTCCCTTACCACCGCGCCGCCTTCATCTTAGCTTCTGTCGTCTGCTGCGTCATATATATCGCTACCGCGACAGAGGGACTTCCCAAAGAGACTGCGGACGCACTGTGCTGACGATATTTTCCGGATATCTTGCATTTGCCTCGAATACGTTCAAGCCTGTACTCCAAGCCCTCGAGCTCTTTACAATTTGGCCGAAGTAGACCTCACCCCAACCCATGGTACAGAGCTTGGGCAATTTTGTCTGAGTTGAAGAGCCTCTTTCATACTGACACCACATATCAGACTGTCACTTGTTCCTGGGCCAAGGTCCCACCGCCGTCGATATCAAGACAACCAAGAGGCTTCTAAGCCAATACTGGAGCTCTCTGCTACCCAAGCACCTTCTCCAGCCACCGAAGATTCGAAAGACGGCACTGGTCCGACCCGACAGAGGCATGGCTCTGCCGGAAGTATGATTCTGTCTTGGTCCAATCCCTTCGACCGATGGCACGTCTCGACCTCAGTTTCTGCGGCGCAATACCCGCCAAGATCACATATCCTGTCGCCACGCACTCCCCGTTTACATCTACTCAAACATATCTCAGACTTCCTTCTCAACTGCCGACACGCCCTCAGCACAGACATACTTCCATTCCACTGCAATGAATGTTGAACTCAAGGTTTCGTGGGTCACTTTGGTGCCGGCAGTGCTTTCATAGTCACATCAATGCTGGCGATCCTCTGTACAGCACCTTGAAGAGCAACTCTCAAAACTGGACATCCAGCCTCATCTCACTCGTCCCCGATTCCGTATCGGATCTCCTCTCTTCTCCTGCAAACCCTCTTCCCACTTTCGGCACCTCTCCCGCGGCTTTAAACCAGTCATCCCCTCTCAATCTCTAATAGATGTCTCGACAAAGCTTTGTGGTTCCGGATGAGGATCCGAGATGGGCGACACACTCGCCTCACAAACACCTCGCTTTACAGTGGTTTGTTCCTCCAGATCTCAATGCCTTTTTTACCTATGACATTTTACTTGTCAGGCCTTTTGATTCTTTCCAATTCCGCCATCCGACATATCTTAGATTGAACCGACGCCCTTCCGTGGCGAATTCATCAACCTCATCGTTTTCTTTAAGCCGCAGCCCGACCCTGTCCGCGAAGTGTGTAATATTGCACACCGATTCTTTGGGTGTCGCAGCAATTTACGCCGCGGGTTGCAACACGGACTGCGAAGATGAAAAGACGGTGAATTGTTGGTTGACTCACGCGTTTCGAATCCCATCGCTCCGTCGAACGGGGAGGAGAACACGCTCCCTTTGCGACTCTACATCAGGCAGTACCCATACCAAGGAAACTCGCCTTACATGATTCGGCATGTTGTTAAATAAATCGTATGAAAAGACCTTCTTCCAAGGGATACACAGCTTTCCTTGTCGCGGCTCACGCTAGTTGTCGATATCGGAGATGTGGGTTGACAACAGGGGGTGAAAGATGAGACCTGCTTTTGACTTGGCTTGCGGTTGGTTTGATCAGGTATCAGCGAGGTCTCGGATACGCTCCGGTTGTGTTGCGTGTTGCTCCAGAGGCCTGGTACAACGCTTCTGCCAGAGAGATCTTCCTTCTGTTCAGGTGGAAGAGGCGGCCTTGGGCGATCAGTACGTTATCAAGGCGATCAGTGGCCGTGTTCCATTACGCAGCCTGCATAGCGTCCCTCCAAATCACCCCTTGATCTCATGCACAGGTCTCGGTTGGGGCCGGTACGTGAGCATACGACCCTGGTCGATGAGAAGAGGTCAGCGCAAGATCAAATTGAGATATCGCAGGGACAACCCCTGGGAAATGAAGCTGTATTCAATGGCGACGCGGAAGGAGATCCATGTACGAGATTTCGAAGTGTTTGGGCATCCTCAAAACATATAGCTTGATCGGAGATCGTCGTGGTTCGGTCGTGGGGGCTTGAGTGCTTTTAGCGTGAGACTCGAGAGTGCTATTTGGACTTGGCCACAACATGAAGCTATTGAGAGCGAGAAGCCAAATTGGCTGGCTTTGTGGGACTGCCAGCTTGGTAGTTTGAGCTGGGACTAAGAAGGTTGGGGTCATCCCCTTCGTGAGGCTGCTGTAGTAACATGAGCTTTCTCATGGACAGCGTCAGTCTGGACGTGTTCCGGAACCTGAACCCACAGCCTTCTTCGCTTTTCCTTCATGCAAGGAGGGGCATCGGTAGAATCCCCGGGTTTGGTTCAATTTGTGATACCGGCTCCAGTTAAGCTGTCGCGGTGCGTTGAAGATTTTGAACCAGAGAAGTTCTGATAGTCCACCAAAGCCACGAGACGCTGTCTGAGTGATAAACCTTCATGCCGATGGTATTTTGAAGCCCAGATTGTTCTGAGTTCCCTCGCGATCTGTCCGTATGTCCCCAAGCTGAGTCACCACATGAACTCCAGTGTTTCCCCCCTCTGGATCGGTGTACTCCAGTCACCACTAGCATACACTCGCTCTAGTGGCAACCAGCAGCTGCGACATCAACGGATCTCCCCTCTCGCCAGTTGCTGCCTTTGGGGCAGTCTCCGCGTTGTGCTTATCCCCCCTGCCTGCTGAAGGCGAAATGGGTGGCTGCATGTGATGAACGCTGGATGCAACAAAGGTGATCATTCCTCAACCAGCAAAGTACTAATTCTCACTACCGTACTAATGATTGACAGTGTGAAGATCAAAGACTGAGTGAAGTGAAGTTGGGGCAATGGGGGTTGATGTTGTCACCGGCCGCTGTGACACTCGACTACCGTCATCTCCAGACACAACTATCAATGCCGATGCCAATCCGGCTCGTGAGGTCTCCCAGAGGTGCATGATACCTGGGCGACTTTGGGCTTGGATGAGATCCGGTCTCCAGTTAGGTTCGTTGCCGTGGCGTAACTTCCGGTTCCCTCATCGCCGCGTTTGAGGGCGGATCAGGTGGCAGGATCATCTTCGTTCGCAGCCGTGCAATCAGTGATTTTGTCGAGATTTGAAGTGAGAGGATGCATGAGGCTATCGAGAAATATTGTAGTGAGGGCGGATGAATGGGTGAGTTTGACGGTGCCTTCAGACCTTTGTTCTACCATCAGTGTTCATACGCACCGCATTCTTGACATTCAGACTTCCACCTACCACGTTGCGAGAATTCTTGGTCAACAGACGACTCAATATCATCAGGCCGCTAATACGTCGGGGGTCCTGTCACCCAAGACCGTATGCCGAGCTGATATCATGCAGGGAGAGTCACCCTGAGAAAATCAGAGGGAAGAGAAGTGATGGCGTCAAGCGGCTGATCATATGGAGAAGCCTGTCGCACGATTGTTGCCAACTTTATGAAAGGAAAGGGCTTTCGTCCACTGTTGACATCACGCAGCTCAAGGACCAAGATCGAGAGTGCCGCCGGTTGCGATAAAAAGATGCGCGGTGTTCATTGACTCAAGAGGCCGGCTACCATCAGTTCTGGAGTCGGCGGGTGAGTAGCGATAACGATCATACGCTCGTTAATAGCCCGGTACTCCTTTCTGTTGCAACAAAGGGCGTGTGTTGAGGTCTACTGAATTCGGTTCTCGGGACGGCCGTCTGAGCATTTTTCGGATTGGCGCAGAATGAATGTGCGAGTGCCTTGTTGATGTCTTTTGGATGCTCGTGGATGCTCTCTTCAGTTCGGTAGGGGCGTACAACTGTGAAGGCCAATGAATGAAGGAAATAAGAGGTCAGCCAAGGAACAGAGGGACATGTTGTGATGAAGATTATGGCCGATCCTACCTCCAACCGTTGATGATTGCGGATATCATCCAGCTGAGAAGACACTGAGCTCGTAGCAGGAGGCGTCCGACAGTCTTTCTCACTGAGCTCCAATCTGAGCAATTTGCTTTTTTGTTCTAGACGCCATCCTGTTGAAAGCAGATGTGCTGACCCCTAGCATACCTGTTGCCTCGTGGACTCAGGTTACCGGCAAAGGGACGTTGGCGATGCTGCATTCAACGTCGATAGGCGTTTGTCCTCGCTTTGCAACCCAAAATATTCAGATATCTCGTCCTTGCCAGCAATGCGTGCCGGGACGGCGTAGCGGCTCAATCGATGGTCTTTCGCACTTCGAGCATAGCTTGGCGGATAGCATGGATCGATTTCAAGGGAAGGATGGCGATTGACCGGGTGGGTAGGGATGAATAAGGACTGGGCGTAATGGTCAAAAGATCATGAGACTGTAGTTGCGGTCCAGCGGCAGCAGAAGCCTTCCTCAACCGGAATCTTCCTTCAACTCAAGCAACCTTGCGAAGTGATCTGAGAAGACGGAGAACCGACACGTCGTTGACTTCCTTTCTGTTCCATGTTGGGCTCACAAGAGGTCCCTGAGAGTAATGAAATATCGGCAACCGTGGCGAAAATTGGAGGGAAAGGGTATCATGAGCGCCGTCCATCGAAGGGCTAGTGGATGTCTAAACACATGAGGTTAGTCCGGAACTTTGACATCCAGGCTGAGTGGCAGCCTCACCCAGTTGGAATTGGATGTGAGCTGCTGAGTCTGGCGTGATCAACGTGCCTTTGTGGTGAACCTCTGCTTCAAAAACGGCCAATGGCTTGTTCAACGGTCTCATCAACTCGGCCGTTGTAGTCTCGAACAGGTTGGTGCTCTCGGTGCTCGTGCTCGGAGAGTCGTAGGACAAGGTGGATGGATTTTGTGATGTCGTTTTGGGGGTTCAGGTGGCCTCGATAAACTGAAATCAAAAGATGAAGAGCTAAGCAATGAGTGCCTGTTGTTGCAAGTGCATAATGAGAAGTAATTTTTGGTCGGGCTGAGCGGGTGTGAGGCCGAGTTAGATTGCACTGTGCGACCTTTAGGTACGTACCGGAAGTTGGCTGGTCTCGTCCCCGCGCCGCCAGAAATTAGCACAGGAGCCACTAAATTTCAGGGCACTGAAGTAGTTGACCTCCCCGCTAGCAGCGCAAAACCCGTTGGAGAAAGGCGGGACGTTCAACGCGCAGGATCTCACTTTAGCATCGAACATGGCGGGTTGCTGTGGCCCATCCACCATATCAGACAATCAAGCAGTTCATAATTCCACACATAGTTCAATTTCTACATAGCTATTAGAACAGAACGAATACGTATTCTGTATTGGATGATACCCCAATATGATTAAGTAGTATAGTTAGTCATCCCTCTTCGGGACATGGTTGATTTGCGCTGTGGTTGACCCTGTGAAAGACGGGATAGTTGTGGCCGTGAAGCCTCCTTGGACCCTGGGAAGGCTTGTTCTCTCCGACACTCTCTCCATGGCACCCATCACCGTTCCAGCCTGTCAAGGGGAGCCATTGCCGGCGGCTACATCAACCTGTGACCATTCATCAAACACAGTCGATGTATGTTCAGCTGTTTGAGCGGGAGCTGCCCAAGCCGACTGTCTGAGTCTCTCGTTGTCCTCCTGGAGGGTCTTGATGAGACCGGCCTGCTCATTGCACCGACGCTCTGTCTTATACGACTTGGTGTTAAGCTTGGCGTGTGCTCAGAATATGATAGACGTATCTTCAGATCATCCATGAGACGCGCCTGGGTTGTCGCAGTGTCACTGGCGCGGGTGTTCTGAGCCTCGATATCTCCAAGTCTCCATGCACACTAAGACCTTAAAGCCTGGAGATCATCATCAAATTCGGTCTTCGGGGAAGAAATAGCTTCATCATGCTCAGACTTCATCGTCGCAATGGCATCGACATTTTGGCGCTTGATGACCTCGAACTCTTCAGCTTGCTGGACCTTGAGTTCTTCAATCTGACGACACCTCTCAGCCTTTTCTGCACCGAGCTGCTCGCCGAGTGTCACTACATTGCGACGGACCTGTTCAAAGTCATCCACAGCCAGGGCCTGATCAAGCGGAGGTCGATCTCCAGGCGACAGGGCCGCCAGGGATCTTCATGTTGGCACCTCAGCCTCAGTACCACCAGGCATATATGTGTCCTGAGCCGAGAAATGTGCATGGTCTTCCTGGTGCCCACTGTCCGGTGTTCCATGGGTTCTGTTGTCTTGATCGGAGGGACGGTTAAAGGCGAAATTCGAGTGTCGGGAAGAGGACACGGGAGGACGGTCTTGGTCGACAGCACCGAAGTCTCGATCAGACTGAGCCGAGTGAGTCAATCGAGTGCGAGAGCGAAAGCGGGCGGCAGAACTGTTAGAGTCGACAGCCCTCAGGCTACGGGATCGGTTGTCCTCTTGGACACGACCTCGGTGGCGGGTTCTGGATTGGGGTGCTTCATCCTCTTCTGGCGCTTGGCCTGCTTCTGCTGCGATCTCATCTGGTAACTAATCAGATGGAACACACACGGAGCCAAAGAGGTCGGGCCACTCAGACATTCTAAAGACCTGCTTGCATGCGCGAGCGTCCAATGACTGAAGCAGCTGTCTCGAAGGGATTTCGCTGCGATGGCCGACAAACTTGAATGCTGTGTGGACGTCTTCCACGGAAAACGGCATCCGATCATCAGTCAAAGCCAACTCATCAATTTCTTTCTTGATGACGTCCAAGTCTTTGCCCTGGAAAGGAATGACCCCTTGCCGCAGTTGAGCCTTCTCGGCCTTCGAAGGCGACTCAGCAACGGCAGTCTGCCCGATGCAGAAGAGTACCTCCGAGAATACGCTCTCTCTTTCACCACTGCCAGAGACAGTCTCCCTTGCCGCCATGTGAAGCTTCGGTAGAGTCTCAGGCAAAGATTGACTGGTGTTTCCGGCTTCCATGAGCCTGCCGTTCAGCTCCTGGATGACTGGGCAGTGAGCTGGCCACCGGAGAGACAAGTTGATGTTCGCCTTGGCGTCGACGCGGCACAAAGCAGCAAACTTCAGGGCGTCAACTAAGGGGCGGTATTCTCCACTCCATAGTGGGTGAACGACAAGTTTCGCAAGTGTACTGCAAGCCGCCTGGGTAAACAGGTGACTTGAGGTTGCGAAATCGCCGATCTGAGGTGCAGGCATAAATTGCACGCCCTTCATTGGGGAGAGCATGATTGGGGGAGCTTCCTTCATGAAACGAAGACAGAATCGCCAAAGCTCGCGAAGAGGATCGTCGTTGTTACCCCTCGTACCGACTTTATCTGAGGACCTCTTTCGCAATGACGTCTCCCAAGAAACCGTGATAGAATCCTCCACATCTTGATCCCAGCCTTCATCGCCGACAGGATCTTCGTCACCTATGATCTCGGTGACCATCTGGAGTGTGACCTCGACATTCTCTGCATATCTCGCCTCAATGGACTCCAAGAGGAGGGTATCAATCTCTCTGTTCGACTGTCGACCAACCTTGTCGGTGGGAGGCGGCGGCGGCGGCGGATCGCGGTTCGGGGCGTTCATTTTATAGAGGTGACGAAATCGCGCTGCGATAATAGCTTAACGTGTCAGTAAGACGTCTTGGAAAGATATTAGAAAGGTTCAAGTGCTTACTGCTTTCCGTGTGTCGCTTTGATGTGAAGTGAAAGATGAGGTTGGCAATGAGGAGAGAATCTCGGGTGGTCTGGCCTCAGTGCCTACAGGTCAGCACTCGAGCAGCTTACCTATCCTTACAGTGGATTTAGTGGTTGCGGTACCTAAAACTACAGCGGGGGCTTTATGGGACATTGGATTCCAGTCCCACTGGTGGATCAAGGGCCCCACATTCACTACCCACTTTGAGGTCCCGACGGAGTCTACCTGTCACTTACAGGGGCCTCTCACATCTGTCCCAAGCGACGGCCTCAAGAGTACACCAACTCTTATGTCAATTACTGCGAAATGGAATGTCAGGTGAAGTTTAGATGTATTCTTTTCTCAAAAAATAATACAGGCTGAAGTTAATATATCACGCCGTGGACAACACCAGCAATCTGATGTCCCATTTGAAGATCCTTGGTTTACCTTTGGGGCCTGGGATTCGACAGACTCAAGTATACAAGCCTCAGAAACAGGAGTATCTACTGGTAGCACATATTTGCGCCTTTTAAGGCGAGGATACGAGTCGAAGACGGTGTGTAGATATCGCGAGCCTTTTTAGAATCGGTCAAAGGGATATCGTTCATTGAGCGGACTGCGATGTTTGGCTGTTGTGGTAGACAGTGATGGAGGCCAGAGGCTTACCGTCCAATGATCCAAACTTGTTGCAGAGCCTGGCATTTTGGATTGGATGGTAATCGACTCGAACTTGTTGCAACGAGCGTATTCGCATTCTTGCATGGCCATAATCGTGTCATTTGACTCTTGACAAGTGTTAGGGGATAAAATTTAATATTTCTGGCCCAATGCCTGCAGGTCAGAATTCAGGTCAATGGATCAGCACTTCAGTAAGGCACTTGGCCATTTGCTTGATTTATAGAGGTTTGGTATAGCCCAAATTGTGCCTGTTCTGGACTGTTTCTGTGAAACCTAACAATGTTGTAACGCACGCTTACCATACCTGTGTGTTAAATCATTATCTTTTAATAATTGAGGAATCTTCTCATTGTTATTCTTTATAAAAGATCTCCGTCTGAGCAAGCTGACATCCAAGTCCTAAGCTGTGATCAGTCGTGCTATTAATGGATCGAAGAACCCTCAAGAAGGTCTTGGCCCATTGTGCCTATCTTTCATGAACCATAATGACATCAAACGAAAAGGCATTAAATGACAACGATTCAAGATCCAGCAGGCTTGTCTGAAAAGTGGAAATAGCCATAATGACAGACGTAATTGCCTACAAGTTCCCTTCAGTTAAATAAAGACTGACACGCAACAGTAATTGCAAATACAGATATCAGTCTCGGGTAGGATTAAAGGGACTTGGGTCAAACTCTGTTAGCGTTAAGATATTGCCTAATTGAGACAGACCATGCTCTACCATTGGTCGCGTTAACCCACAAGCGTGGTATCCACGTGCATAAACGAGACTGGGGTTGCAGGAGTACCCTCCCTATTCTTGAGTCGAAACCTTGCGCTTTAACGAAGCGATTTGAGACGTCAAACTACACAAGCTTTGTGACGCCTTTATTTAAGCTTGTTCATGAACCTAATTCGTGATTATGTCCCTTAAGTACTCTATCTTCTTAATCACTTTCCAGATTTCTAACCATGGGGTCTTGTAGATCTTCCTCTACGCCGTCGAAAGGGTTGTCTGTAGATACAAAGCCCCTACTACTTCCAATGCTTCTTTCGTTCTCCACAGGGCGCCTGGCGAGGCCACGAAATGAGCCATAAATTAAGTTCTGTGAACTAACCTTGACGCTTGTGCGAGAATTTAATACCCAGGGACTTGAGTTGAACAATTGCTCTTGGTACTGTTTCCGAACAGTTAAACAGTTACCGAAACAGTTCATTCCACTCTCTGTTCACTGACCTCGCAGTGCTTGAATAAGACTTGAACAAAAGGATATGCCCGAGCAGACCGCACTGTAAAGTGGCAGTACGCGAGGGTTTACATTCCAAACAATTAAGGAAATAAATACGGAAGGAGGAATTGACTTTCCAGTCCAAAAGCTTCAGTTGTCTCTATAATCTCTTTAACCTAGGCGACGGATATGAGGGGTCTTCAGTCCCGTTTAATATTTAACCATCTTGCTCGAGATTCATCTGCTCCTTGACTGGGAGCCAATCGATAGCCATCGTAATTAGTTAAACCATACTGCCTCGGAGCTTGAGTTTGTTCGCGGGATAATGAGGTCGCCTGTGCTTGACTATTTGAAGTGCCAGGGAGTGCCAGGGGAGTCGTTGGTGGGTTCTGATTGACGGCTCAACTGACTTTCTTGGGCATGGGGGTTTAAGAGGAAGGGAAGCCCCTGAAATAGATACTTTTCACCGAGGCCTGATCATCAGATTCAGGAATTCATTCACTACACTGACGTAAGTCTTTGGGTAGCGAGGTTGACTAGCCGCCCCCGTGTTCAAAAGGTTGCCTCCTGCTTAGCTTCGAGTTTGAGTTGCGGGGTTGACTTATTATCGTAGTCAAGATATGACTTTGTACAGCTATGATCTGCAAGTGGTAACCGGTCTGGCCTTGGATATCTACAGGAGCTAGAGCAAGCCGCTCGTCTCCAAAAAGACATTACCGTGACTGATACAAGGCGCTCGACAGAATTGACCAGGAAGCAGGAGTTTCACATCAAGACACAAAGCCTATACCCATTTAATAATCCTTAACAAACACATCTACACATTGAAACTCACCTAAGCTCACCGATCCACTGGCCTGACAGTGCTTGAATGAGCACTTTTATAACCTGAGAGCCCTAACCAGCTCGCACTGCCAACGGCCGCCATACAGCCACACTGACAAAGAAATACCTTAGGCAGAAATGCCACACGCAAAGGTCAAAGAAATTTTCAGAGCTGCGATCTCGAACACAACCTCCACAAAGCATCACCAACAGCATCATCATCACAACAAAGCTTTTTTAATTCTACCTTTTACGACCTTTTACCGCTCAATCACGATGGCTCCATTCAAGCCCACCCACTCTGGTCGAGGTAACTCTGATCGAGGCGGCGCAAGACGAGGACGTCCCAATCATGGCGTAGAGAAGGCTGCACCTACCATTCCGGCGCCAGACCAGGAGGCTTTCAAAGCCGCCGTCCAGGCAGAGGTTGCTCGGCAGCTAGCAGGGTTGTCCGTCAATGTTGGCGACTCAAACATGACTGGTGTTGAGGGATCTGATCCCCAGCCCGGTCTTCCACGTGGAGGCGCTCGATCGACTCGAAGGGGATACGCTGGCCGTAACGGTCGAGGCGGATCTGACTTTGGGCGTGGTAGAGCCTACCACAACAATCAGACATCGCACCGCCCAGGGAGTGCGTCTTCCAATATGGAACCTCGATTTCTCCCATCGGCCACCGCATCTGAGATGATTTGGGTGGCAGACAGAGAGGGTAACAAGGCAGCAAAGATTGTCAACCACACACCTCTAAGTGATAACACCGATGCCTTCGCGCAGAGACGACCCTACAATCAATGTTGGGGAATTACACCTGGCTATGGCTTGAACAAGGAGGCCCATGACCTCTTGAAGAGGGCAGGACCAGGATACACCCGTGTGATGTATCAGCTGGTCGCGGTGAGTGAGGAGCATTTCAATGCTGTCTCCCAAAATGCCGTCGAGAAGACCATTGAAGATCACAATGGCAAGAATGTTGAGGGGAAGAACGCCCTTTTATTGCGGGGTTGGGTTGACCCTCATCCGGAGCAAGAGGACGAGGAAGAGGAAGAGGAAGAGGAACACAAGGTGTGCGGTAGCCCTGATGTCAAAATCAAAACAGAGATGTGGACATGAACGCTGAAGAGAAAGGGCAATGGTCCATTGATAAAGTTGTCTCTTCGAAGAATCCTGGAACTCTAGACCTTTATTGCCGCTGATTCGAGATAATTACAGCAACTCTCACACAAAACGCTCGCCTGATCAGTGCCACAATCAATGCAACCAGTGACAAGAACAAGGTCTCATAGCCAATAGACAACACCATCCGGGGTCTGCTCAGGAATGTGAATGTAGTTTGTCTTGTGAAGCCATACCTGCGTAGTTATTTATATGGAATAATGGAATTTGTGTGATGGAAGAGGGCAGCTGTAGAGGGACACAGTAAGGGTAAAGATCCGTCAAAGATGTAGGATTGAGTACGAGTCTCATAATAAGGGTTGTTGTTCGAAGACAAAATTGACTGATCGTTTTGAGCTGCAATACAATCGCGACTAATGATTAAGATTGGGAGGCAGTCTTCTGGATCCGTTACGTCTTGACTGATCATGATGTTCTGGGGCTGATAAGGGAAGACTGACGAGCCAAGGAAAGCAACCTTGAGCGTGGTGCAATTAAGGCCTTGGGCGGAAAAGGACAACGACGCGATTGTAGAGATACGAAGTAAATGACAGCGAGTGAGCAAGCAAGCGAGTTAAGAATTGATTCACTTGCGATTGTCTGTGGTGTTTGTTGATGGTAATGGCGGAGGGTAATGGAGAATAACAGGATATTTGTGTTAGACGATTTAGTGGATAGAGTACCTATAATTACAGGGGGGTACTGCTGGGCTTAAGACCCGACGGGAGTTATGAAAGCGGATCCCGCAGCTATAGCGGATTTAGTGGCTATATCGCCTATAATTATAGGAGGGTGCTGTTTGACTCGCGAGATCATTGCGGGCCCGCATCGGGATGTGACAGAGCCTTAAGCTCTTATTGGTTCTTCGCACTCGAAATGGGTGTGAGCTAACTCGGCCATGTAACCTTTGCGCTGGGCATCATTCGTTAAGCATCGCACGTCTCAAAAGCAGCGGCCCGTCTACTCTTCGCTCCCCATTCAGTCTGCCTGGCCTCTCCTTGTATCTCACCCTTCCGATTCTCACCTTACTGAGGTTCATCCTGCACTTAAATGCAGGGGAAACCACTGTATACCCGTCAACTTCTCAGGTGAACAGCGCTGCTGGGAGACGGGCCCGAAGAAAGGTATAAGCTTCAGTCAATTGAGAACTAAATGCTGGATTTTGAGTTTCATATCCGCACCCTCCTTTATGTGTCCGTCTTTAGACCCTGCCACTATTGCGTGGTGTAAATAGCATCCAAGTAGACATAAAAGGGGAGTAGACCCTGTGGGATGTGAGTCTGGATACTCGAACTTGGAAATAGGTCAACTGGCCGGTTTATGCAACGTCCAAACTTCCAAGGTTTCTTTATTCCGGTTTCATCATTACGATGACCAGGATCATATTGTTAATCATCCCTCATTGAGGAGAAGCTGACCAGAAGCTCTGATCTTCAGCAAAGAAATCCAACAGATGGATCGATTACTCTGTGATATTGGGGGTTCAAAACTGAGATTGCATGACTCGAAGATGAGAAAGTACATGCCTGACTCATGTTGTCTTTATTGTACCTATCAAGAAATGCTCAACACCACGTATCACCACCATAGCAGCATCTACAACAGGTGATGGCGTCGGAGTACCCCTTTGAGACGCTCGATCACATCGTCTCTGTACCGAACTTCGGCTTTCTGCAACTCCTTCTCTGTTTGCATGACCCGAGTTTCGCCTTTCAGGCCCTGTATCTCCTGCTTCATCTGAGCATTTTCAGCTTTCAACCGCTGTGCCTCCGAAACCAAAGACGCGTTTGCAGCCTTGAGCTTTCGATTTCCGTCGAGGATAGCACGCTTTTCTCGAATCTCGCGGTCCTTCTCGGCTTTCAGCGCCTCAACCCGGCGCTCCAGGGCTCTTCTGCTTGTGCCGGATCGTGCACCATGCGCCGCCGAAGAAGACGCCCGAGGCGGGGACGGAGGCAGTTCGTTCCTTTGTAGGGACGAGCACAGAAACACACTGAAATCATTAGCACGTTTCAGGGGATAGAGAACAGCTTGACTCACCGAGGCTCCGCCGCGGTCGGAAACCTGTTCGCTTCTGGGGCGCCAGCCTGGAGCTCATCCATCCTAAGGCTGTAAGTAAATTTAACTCTGTTGGTGAATGCCGACTTACTCGTCGCTGCTGCCTTGGTGGCGATCTTTTGTTTCTTCGATGCGCGAGTTCATTATGTGTTGAGGACTTTGGCGACGAAAGGACTGAGGATCCGGAGAAAGGCCCGAAAACTCTTATTGACGAAGACGAAGAGGTGAGACTTGAGACAGAATGGGACCGCGTTGTTAAAGTTCTTCCTACGCACGGTCCAGGATACAACGTTAGAGACATGTCACTAAGGCCTCCGCTCGGAATAAATATTGATAAGGCAGCCAAAACCTGGGGTCTGTCCCGAAAACTGCACTCGTTCCAGTCAACCCTACCGAATACTCCCGCATACTCAGTCTGATTTTCCAACGATGCAGTCGGTTCTGCAATTAAACACGCTGTTACTTAGTATCATCGCAATCAGTATGTCATGTTAGTTCCGCGACTCCATTCCGTTCAACGCACAATTTAGGCTTATATCTCGACCGTCGACATCAAGCACCAATTTGTGGAGGTATTTGACACTGATTCAGCACAACTGCACATTCGCTAAGCTTTTGATATCATGAATTGTCTCTGAACAATCCCTCCTGTAAATACGCCAAGTGCATCGTGGAGACCATTCCGAAGCCACGGAGCCGTTGTGGAGACCTCGGGTAAGAGTTCATGAGATATCTCCGCAGAGCACGAGGATCAGGGGTTGCAAAGGACGGTGTATTGAAGTTACTTTATTTCCCAATTAGGACAAGACATGGGTGGCCATTGGTCGATTTTTAAGCATAAATGTTTTTCTAGGGTCATCGAAGGAAGGTAGTCTAAGTGACTTGCCAACTTTGGGGCAGTAAGGCTTACCGAACATCACTACCTCAGAGGTCTAGCGAAATAGGGGATTGCCTAGCGTTGGATGGAGACGGGTTGAGATACTATTTTCTTGCATCATTGAAGGCATATGCGCTGTTATATACTTCAGAGCTTCGGAACGTGTCAATTGAAGCGTTCAGGATGTCATGGACCAGTGATGTTCAATTGCAAGGCAAACATCATACAGCATGATTGAGACGTTTTACATCGAAAGGAGCCCCTTGAACATTCTGAATACATTCAATTGCCACATCAGGTATGCTTGAGGCACTCGATCATCAATTCTTCTGTCATAGCAGCTACCCTTTGGCAGCCAACTCATCTCCCATTACATCATCCTGACCGTTCCATCGTTTGAGTTCTGTAGATGTGTCTGGATGACAAATTAGGTTAGCGACGATTCAGATGGGTATGGAAGACAACGTACAATGGAGCTTCCCAGTGACGGTGTCTTCCAGCCGACAATCGGGGTTCAAGAGAAGTTGTCAGAAGCCTTCTTGACCGGATCAGGCTTGACCTGCGAGGCGAAAGGGAGCGCTGGGTCGAACATGGTGGCCGCGGCAAGAGACTCTTGACAAGTCTCTAGTTTCACAGCAGGTTGAATTTGCGGCCCAGACGTGGCCGTATCAGCGGCGGAAATTTCAGACTTGGGAGCCATGGAGGACTCTCCCTGTGACTCTCGAATATGTTCTTCGCGAAGAATCCAGCCCTTGTACAACCGAGAGACGCCTTTGGAAAAGTCCTTTTTCCGAGGTTTGGTTCTCTCTGGAACAGGCCAAGGATGGTCATCTTGTGACAGTCCGCCATAGCCGACTAGAATTGGGTTAATACAGTGCGAGTTAAAGACTAAGACACTTGACCTTACCAATGCTGTACCAGACTCCGTAGTCAACGAGACACTCGAAGTACAGATGGCCGACATCGTGATAGCCTCTTTCTTGAAGCTTGATACAGAACTTCTTTTCATTCTCATCTCGAAGCATCTTGACAAAGTCTGCGTTCCATAGACCGAGAGCTCGGAAATACTGCTCCATATGAGCGCGACGAGGGCCAACTTTATTGAAGTCAGCCACTGAGAGGTCGAAAACTGGGAGTTCTTGGTTGGCGACCATTGTGAATAATTCGTGAGAAGGATTTGGTTGTGTTGTCTGGCGCTTTAGAAAACCGACAGAGCTTCGCAGTCTTGGGAGACGTCGGTTGATTTGGGTATCGTGGATTGTTTGTGTGAGTGGGGCTGAAAACAGGAAACTCGGGATCCAATGGCTTGCTCGTGCCTGTGTGAAGGAGCAGGTCTCTAAGTTGGCTCACAGTGGCCTCACTCGAGCCTCAGGGCTGGTTTGTAGCACAGAGCCACTGAAGCTTTTCAGGGCTCCCAGTGAGACAGTGAGCGCTAAACATCCACTAAATTCACAAAAATGCATCGCCCAGTCCGACTTGGCCCCGCACTCAATGGTGAACTCCCTGAGGTGGCTGCAAGCTGGAGGGGTCGGATCCATTTCGCGAAATTTAACTGCGGGTGATAGATGGACGATGGAGGAAGGGGATCCCATTGCTATTGACCCAATGCTTGAATCCAACCAAAACCAACAGAAGAACGATGATCTGGAGGCCCAGACTTGCAACAGAAATTATAGCTCTGGGAATATGAAGTTGTCTATTGCCCTGAATTGTGACCCCGATAACAGTTCATCGTTAGGGGGGGGG